>OX335688.1:10140084-11372668 GCA_946894065.1 Acleris literana | reverse complement strand
ACTTCATACATGAATGCTCTACTTAATCAACCTACGATACAGCAAGCCAACGCCACGAGCATTAAAAAACTACATGACGTCATGTTGGAATGCCTAAACGGCCTTAATAACATTGGACTGGACGTTACAACTTGGGATCCAATCATCGTTTATCTGCTGGTGCAG
Organism: Acleris literana; assembly: GCA_946894065.1. Taxonomy (NCBI): domain Eukaryota; kingdom Metazoa; phylum Arthropoda; class Insecta; order Lepidoptera; family Tortricidae; genus Acleris; species Acleris literana. The sequence continues at coordinate 11,372,503 of OX335688.1, read as the reverse complement.
AAGCTCGACGGTGAAACTTATAACGAATACATGAAAGATCTTAAGGAACCCAGAGATCTACCGGATCTGGCAGAGTTCACAAAATTCTTAGAGAATAAGTTTATGGCACTGGAGACACTACAAGGTGGCAGCAATCAAAAAACATTCCAGACCTATAAACACCAACTTCAGAACAAACAGCAGAGAATGAATAATTTTCAAATGCCACGAAACAATAACAATGCATATAAAACTTATAACGCAAATAGGTCATCGTACCTCGGCAAGTCACAAACGATGCCGAACGCTTACGCAATGATAGCACGAAAATGCCCGCTTTGCAAAACTGAACACGTGTTAATGCAATGCAACAAATTCCTCAACATGAGCGCAGCTGGACGATATGACACCATTCGCAATTTACAACTTTGCAAAAACTGTTTGTACAGTCACGGTGAAAAACAATGCATTTCGGAAAAAAAGTGTAAAGTGTGTAATAAACATCATCACACACTCATGCACGAAGCGGAAACTAACCATCAAGCAAGCAGACAACCCTTAGCATCAACCTCGCATTCGGTGCACAACGTAACTAACGAAGAAAAAGAAGTTTTATTGACAACTGTACTGCTAAAAGTGAAGACAGTGGATGGAGATTTTATAAAACTAAGAGGGCTACTGGATCAAGGCTCACAAGTAAGCCTAATAACGGAAGATGCGGCGCAGCGCCTCAGGCTACCAAGACGAAAAGGAAGCGCGGTTGTGTCTGCGGTTGGAGCCCTGTCAGGGAATTGCAAAGGGTCTCTGCATTTGGAATGCAAGTCTATTCATTCGGAATATCAATTCCAAATGGAAACTCTTATAATGAGAAAACTGATTAACAACCTACCAACAACGTCATTTTCTAGGGATAACTGGCACTACCTAGAAAACTTAAAACTAGCCGACCCTCAATTTAATATCTCGGGCCCAGTGGATTTACTTTTGGGTGCCGATGTTTACTCAGAACTTATACTTAATGGAATCATGAAGAGTGAACATAGCGACTATCCTGTCGCTCAACAAACTAGAGTTGGGTGGATTTTATGCGGAAAGGTGAAAACATTCAACTGCCTTGTCACACTGAACGACTTGGAAAACATGTCTCGCTTCTGGGAAACAGAAGAAATAACTGAAAGCCAAAATTTTCCAAGCGACGGGGAATTTTGCGAAATTAATTATGTAGAAACCACAACTAGACTTGAAGATGGTAAATATGTGGTCCAGATGCCTATGAAACTCAACTTCGAAACGAACTTAGGAGAGACAAGGCGACAAGCAGTAGCTCAATTTTTACAACTCGAGAGGAAAATGAGCAAAAATAAAACATTTGAAAGCAGATACAAGAATTTTATCAATGAATATATTGCAATGGGACACATGAAGCTTGTACCAAAAGAGAGCAACTCTAAGAAACAAGTATTTTTATCTCATCATGGTGTTGAGAAATCCGATTCTACTACGACCAAACTCAGAGTAGTTTTTAACGGCTCATGCAGGAGTTCAAATGGCCACAGTCTTAACGATCTCATGCACACTGGTCCCAACCTGCAGAAAGACATGCTCACTTTAATAATCAACTGGAGAGTATACCGATATGTTTTTACTGCGGATGTGGAGAAAATGTACCGGCAAATTTGGCTAAACGAAAATCAACAACAACCACAAACAATCATCTGGAGGGATTCTCCCCAACAACCACTCCAAGAATGGCAGTTGTGTCCATCACTTATGGCATGAAGTCCGCGCCCTACCTCGCCATGCGCACTCTCCATCAATTAGCAAAAGATGAGAACGAACAGCATCCAGAAGCTGCCGACGTTCTTCAAAACTATTTTTATATGGATGATCTAGTCTACGGACAGGATACCATTACAGCAGCCAAGGCATTTGTGAGTGAACTAATTAAACTACTGGGAAAAGGTGGATTCAATTTAAGGAAGTGGAAAAGTAACGAACCTGCAATTTTGGAAGATCTAGAGAACGATCAAAAATGTCAACAGTCGAACATGAGCTTTAACTCGGAGCAAACTGAAAACACAAAGACATTAGGCCTAAGCTGGAACCCGGCTGCCGACATATTTTTATACAACTGGAATCTAAACGACAAAGAAAACTTAACTAAGAGAGTTTTTTTGGGAGAAATGAGCAAGCTATACGATCCCGTTGGCTGGATGTCACCTGTAACGATCAAAGCAAAACTACTTTTCCAAGAGGTGTGGCTCAGTAAGACTGAATGGGATGAAAAATTGCCTCCTCAGATCATCAAGGGGTGGGAGGCTATACGAAGTGAGTTACCTTTCATCAACAAAATAAAAATTCCTAGATGGATCGGAAGCACCGAAAAACGAATTGAAATACACGGCTTCAGTGACGCGAGTGAAAAAGCCTACGCTTGTGCTATTTATAGCCGAGTGAAAACTTCGAACAATGATTACGTGATGACGTTAATTGCGGCAAAAACTAAAGTTGTTTAAACAAGAAACTAACTTTGCCTAAAATGGAGCTATGTGGAGCCCAACTTTTGGCCAGACTGATCGACAAGCTGAGGAGTACCCTTAAAACGAAAGATTTAGAGCTATACTGCTGGAGCGATTCTAAAGTAGTCTTAGCGTGGCTACAGGGGAATGCGAGCCGATGGGAAAGATTTGTATCTAATCGAGTCATACAAATAACCAACTTAACTCCATCAACACAATGGCGCTACGTGAAATCTGTAGAAAACCCGGCGGACTGCGCGACTAGGGGCCTCTCACCCTCGAACCTTTTAACTTTTAACTTGTGGTGGGAAGGGCCTCACTGGTTAAAAATATCGAACATACTCAAAACTAAAGATAACTCGCAAACTTACATAACTAACGATGGAATAAAAACAAACTGTTGCACAATAAAGGTTGACAACGTTTGCGAAACTACAAATAAACTATTAAACAAACTCAGCACTTGGAAAAGCGTCATACGAGTACTTGCATGGATATTGCGCGTCAGCTCAGTTTATCGCAAAAAAGCTAACACAATGGACGCAATAAATAACTTAACCAACAGGGAGAGAAAAGGGGAAGTTGTGCCTTTAACACCGCAAGAACTAGAAGGAGCGGAGAAGCTAATAATCAAGAAAATACAAAGCGAATATTACTCCCAAGATATATCGCAATTAAAGAAAAGTGGATCAGTATCGACAAGAAGCCGTCTGTTAAAGTTAACACCATTTATCGATGAAAACGGCATTCTACGAGTGAGAGGACGCTTGGCCAACTCAATTTTACCTCCAGAAAGCAAGCATCCGATCATCCTTCCGGCCACAGGAAGATTAACAAAGCTGATCATACAAGAGGCACATCGAGAGACTCAACACGGGGGCACAAGACTTACCTTGGCGCACATACGCCTTAAATTTTGGATTATTGGAGGACGCACGACCGTCAAAAAACAATTACTTCAATGCGTAAGGTGCCACCGTTTTAAGACACATAAAAACGAACAAATAATGGCTGACTTGCCAAAGGAGAGAGTCTTACCTACAAGGCCATTTACGAACACCGGGGTGGACTTTACTGGTCACGTCGAGGTACAGACCTATAAACACCAACTTCAGAACAAACAGCAGAGAATGAATAATTTTCAAATGCCACGAAACAATAACAATGCATATAAAACTTATAACGCAAATAGGTCATCGTACCTCGGCATGTCACAAACGATGCCGAACGCTTACGCAATGATAGCACGAAAATGCCCGCTTTGCAAAACTGAACACGTGTTAATGCAATGCAACAAATTCCTCAACATGAGCGCAGCTGGACGATATGACACCATTCGCAATTTACAACTTTGCAAAAACTGTTTGTACAGTCACGGTGAAAAACAATGCATTTCGGAAAAAAAGTGTAAAGTGTGTAATAAACATCATCACACACTCATGCACGAAGCGGAAACTAACCATCAAGCAAGCAGACAACCCTTAGCATCAACCTCGCATTCGGTGCACAACGTAACTAACGAAGAAAAAGAAGTTTTATTGACAACTGTACTGCTAAAAGTGAAGACAGTGGATGGAGATTTTATAAAACTAAGAGGGCTACTGGATCAAGGCTCACAAGTAAGCCTAATAACGGAAGATGCGGCGCAGCGCCTCAGGCTACCAAGACGAAAAGGAAGCGCGGTTGTGTCTGGGGTTGGAGCCCTGTCAGGGAATTGCAAAGGGTCTCTGCATTTGGAATGCAAGTCTATTCATTCGGAATATCAATTCCAAATGGAAACTCTTATAATGAGAAAACTGATTAACAACCTACCAACAACGTCATTTTCTAGGGATAACTGGCACTACCTAGAAAACTTAAAACTAGCCGACCCTCAATTTAATATCTCGGGCCCAGTGGATTTACTTTTGGGTGCCGATGTTTACTCAGAACTTATACTTAATGGAATCATGAAGAGTGAACATAGCGACTATCCTGTCGCTCAACAAACTAGAGTTGGGTGGATTTTATGCGGAAAGGTGAAAACATTCAACTGCCTTGTCACACTTAACGACTTGGAAAACATGTCTCGCTTCTGGGAAACAGAAGAAATAACTGAAAGCCAAAATTTTCCAAGCGACGGGGAATTTTGCGAAATTAATTATGTAGAAACCACAACTAGACTTGAAGATGGTAAATATGTGGTCCAGATGCCTATGAAACTCAACTTCGAAACGAACTTAGGAGAGACAAGGCGACAAGCAGTAGCTCAATTTTTACAACTCGAGAGGAAAATGAGCAAAAATAAAACATTTGAAAGCAGATACAAGAATTTTATCAATGAATATATTGCAATGGGACACATGAAGCTTGTACCAAAAGAGAGCAACTCTAAGAAACAAGTATTTTTATCTCATCATGGTGTTGAGAAATCCGATTCTACTACGACCAAACTCAGAGTAGTTTTTAACGGCTCATGCAGGAGTTCAAATGGCCACAGTCTTAACGATCTCATGCACACTGGTCCCAACCTGCAGAAAGACATGCTCACTTTAATAATCAACTGGAGAGTATACCGATATGTTTTTACTGCGGATGTGGAGAAAATGTACCGGCAAATTTGGCTAAACGAAAATCAACAACAACCACAAACAATCATCTGGAGGGATTCTCCCCAACAACCACTCCAAGAATGGCAGTTGTGTCCATCACTTATGGCATGAAGTCCGCGCCCTACCTCGCCATGCGCACTCTCCATCAATTAGCAAAAGATGAGAACGAACAGCATCCAGAAGCTGCCGACGTTCTTCAAAACTATTTTTATATGGATGATCTAGTCTACGGACAGGATACCATTACAGCAGCCAAGGCATTTGTGAGTGAACTAATTAAAGTACTGGGAAAAGGTGGATTCAATTTAAGGAAGTGGAAAAGTAACGAACCTGCAATTTTGGAAGATCTAGAGAACGATCAAAAATGTCAACAGTCGAACATGAGCTTTAACTCGGAGCAAACTGAAAACACAAAGACATTAGGCCTAAGCTGGAACCCGGCTGCCGACATATTTTTATACAACTGGAATCTAAACGACAAAGAAAACTTAACTAAGAGAGTTTTTTTGGGGGAAATGAGCAAGCTATACGATCCCGTTGGCTGGATGTCACCTGTAACGATCAAAGCAAAACTACTTTTCCAAGAGGTGTGGCTCAGTAAGACTGAATGGGATGAAAAATTGCCTCCTCAGATCATCAAGGGGTGGGAGGCTATACGAAGTGAGTTACCTTTCATCAACAAAATAAAAATTCCTAGATGGATCGGAAGCACCGAAAAACGAATTGAAATACACGGCTTCAGTGACGCGAGTGAAAAAGCCTACGCTTGTGCTATTTATAGCCGAGTGAAAACTTCGAACAATGATTACGTGATGACGTTAATTGCGGCAAAAACTAAAGTTGTTTAAACAAGAAACTAACTTTGCCTAAAATGGAGCTATGTGGAGCCCAACTTTTGGCCAGACTGATCGACAAGCTGAGGAGTACCCTTAAAACGAAAGATTTAGAGCTATACTGCTGGAGCGATTCTAAAGTAGTCTTAGCGTGGCTACAGGGGAATGCGAGCCGATGGGAAAGATTTGTATCTAATCGAGTCATACAAATAACCAACTTAACTCCATCAACACAATGGCGCTACGTGAAATCTGTAGAAAACCCGGCGGACTGCGCGACTAGGGGCCTCTCACCCTCGAACCTTTTAACTTTTAACTTGTGGTGGGAAGGGCCTCACTGGTTAAAAATATCGAACATACTCAAAACTAAAGATAACTCGCAAACTTACATAACTAACGATGGAATAAAAACAAACTGTTGCACAATAAAGGTTGACAACGTTTGCGAAACTACAAATAAACTATTAAACAAACTCAGCACTTGGAAAAGCGTCATACGAGTACTTGCATGGATATTGCGCGTCAGCTCAGTTTATCGCAAAAAAGCTAACACAATGGACGCAATAAATAACTTAACCAACAGGGAGAGAAAAGGGGAAGTTGTGCCTTTAACACCGCAAGAACTAGAAGGAGCGGAGAAGCTAATAATCAAGAAAATACAAAGCGAATATTACTCCCAAGATATATCGCAATTAAAGAAAAGTGGATCAGTATCGACAAGAAGCCGTCTGTTAAAGTTAACACCATTTATCGATGAAAACGGCATTCTACGAGTGAGAGGACGCTTGGCCAACTCAATTTTACCTCCAGAAAGCAAGCATCCGATCATCCTTCCGGCCACAGGAAGATTAACAAAGCTGATCATACAAGAGGCACATCGAGAGACTCAACACGGGGGCACAAGACTTACCTTGGCGCACATACGCCTTAAATTTTGGATTATTGGAGGACGCACGACCGTCAACAAACAATTACTTCAATGCGTAAGGTGCCACCGTTTTAAGACACATAAAAACGAACAAATAATGGCTGACTTGCCAAAGGAGAGAGTCTTACCTACAAGGCCATTTACGAACACCGGGGTGGACTTTACTGGTCACGTCGAGGTAAAGATCAACAAAGGAAGAGGTGTAAAGACGTGCAAGGCCTACATCGCTATTTTTATCTGCATGGTGACAAAAGCTGTACACTTAGAGCTGGTGTCAGACTTAACCACGCAAACTTTTCTTGCTGCTTTTAAGAGGATGTGCGCACGTCGAGGCACACCAAAACACGTCTACTCAGACAACGGTAGAAACTTCGTTGGGGCGGCTAACCTACTTCAAAAGGACTTTGAACAATACCAAACTTTTTGCACTTCAGAATTCCACAACGAGGTAAACCACCTACAGATACAGTGGCACTTCAATGCACCAATATGGCCCACAGCCGGCGGCTTATGGGAATCGGCAGTAAATTCAATGAAATATCATCTTAAGAGAGTCCTGGGCGAACATAAACTCACTTATGAACAATTCACAACGTTGTTAACGCAAATCGAGGCATGCCTGAACTCACGTCCATTATGCCCTTTGACAGAAGATATTGACGACCTGGACTGCTTAACTCCAGGACATTTCCTTGTCGGGGGACCACTGCTATCCCTACCTCAAGAGGAAGAGGAATTTAACCACTTTGATTTAAGAAACCGGTGGAGGCTAGTAGAACAAATGAACTTACATATATGGAAACGATGGTCTAGCGAATACTTACACCTATTGCAAGAACGTTGCAAATGGCAAAAAACTAAGAAAAACCTTCAAGAAGGGAACCTAGTACTGATAAAAGATGAGAACTTACCTCCGGGAAAGTGGGCTCTCGGCAGGATCCTTGAAGTGCATCCAGGTACTGATGGCAGCGTTCGGGTGGTCACGATAAAAACTAAGAGCGGGCACCTGAAACATCCCATAGCAAAACTAGCCCCGTTACCACTGGAAGAACACTTACAAACTGCTACTTTGACAAATGGAACAAAGGCAGATAAGCCTCAACAACAACAAAATACCTCAGCACACAAGGGAAAGATGTCGTTCAGTCTGTTTTCGATTTTATTAGTGATTTTAGTTGCGATCGTCGGAACTACGAGCGCAGCGCAATCCAGTAACTACAAAATAACTTCTATCGACAGAAATCATCCTATTTACTTTGACGAAGCAGGCAAACTACAACTTGTACACGACGAGTGGACCTTGTTGGTGTACTACAATCTAACATCTTACTGGCAAGCAACAAGTAAGATAGATAACTATGTTAACCAGATCGACAAACTATGCCAACGAATTACTTACCCGCCCTGCGCTACAATCGTCAGTCATTTACAACATGAACTACGTCACGTGACTGAGTACAACACGCAATTACGGTCTCAACATCTCGCTCGACAGAAAAGAGGATATTTCGATGGAGTAGGAAATCTAGCAAGAACCCTCTTCGGTGTGTTAGACGAAGACTTTGCCGTTAAATATGAAAATGATATTGAAGCGTTGCAAAGAAACGACCAATATCTACTGCAACTCATGAAAAATCAAACCTTAATAATAGAGGCAGAAAATAACATTATAAAGAAGAGTGAGACATTCATGAACGAACAGCTCAAGACTATACATACCTATATGGATGAGACACACACCGAAATTACTAAAATTGAAAGCAGAGTACAAACGCTCTATGCAATCAACGACATAAACTCTGCTGCTATTACCTCGACTCTGCTTTTAAACAACCTTCAACGAATCCAGGAAATACTTTTAAATGCTTTGGGAGATGTATACAAAGGACATTTAGATACACATTTGTTTCCCGCCTCTCAACTGATGGAACAATTCAACATAATTTCTGGACAATTGCCACAAGGGTTATCACTCCCAATTAAAAATATACAAGAAAATTTCCGAGACATTTACGACCTACTGTACGTCAAAGCACGAATTACGAGAAACTACCTACTATTTGAACTACATGTTCCTCTACTCAGTGATGACGAATACACTATATATCGAGTTATACCCATTCCATTTATGAAGCAAGATCGACTAAAGATAGTCGTTCCGTCGTCGAAATATATCGCTATCAACTTCATGAAGAAAATATATATAGGCATTACTGAAACAGATATTAAACAATGCACGACATATGGACAAGATAAATTTATTTGTATTGCCAGACAGCCAGTCTATAACTTATATGATAAGAAGGCACCTTGTGAAGCTAACGTGTTTAGTCAGCAAACCTCATTGTCATGCGTCATCAAGGATGTGCAATGCGAGGAACTCTGGACGGCGTTACATAACCCGAACGTATGGTTGTTTACATTATGCGAGAGGCACTTGATTCGGATCATATGTGAAGATCAAGTTTCACCGATAGCTATAGACGGCACAGGTGTCATTACAATGAAGCCTACATGCATTTTACAAAAGAAAGACGCTACAATCTACACCTACAACCACTTAGGAAGCAAAATCAACATTAGGACTGACATCGAAATACCAACCATAAACTCTTCAATTAACAATATGTTTGACTTAAGCTGGAGCAATGCACAGATAAATATAACGGAAAGAATGACGCCAACTACGGGGGATTTCAACAAAATAGAGGAGCAGTTACACCTCCAGAAGGTACAGGAAAAATTGCCCTCTACTTTTACCTCGAGCATGTCAGTTCACGATATTCATCACTACAGTGTAACCTCGCTTCTGCTGGGAGGATTACTGTTTGCAGCGCTTGGAGTATTCGTAAAGAAAAGATGTTGGAAACCTGCTACTGCAACCGAAACTACGACCCAGGAGCGTACAGAGGAGAATATTGAGATGCAGGTGATCCAGAACACCACACAGCCACGAGAACCTGTATACAGTGAACCAGAACCGAAATTAACTAGATTTAATTTTAAATAAGTAATACTACATGTTTTATATTCTTACTGTACTTATTTTATATTCTTACTTCCTATGCTCAACAGGCTCTTCTGAACTGTAATTCATTTTTCACTTTTCCCATCGTACAGTATTTAGCTGACTTGCGACCTACTTTGTTACATCGACTTTATTTGCTGTTAGTTGACAATTAGCACTGTTATCGATCGGCCACAGTTGAGCATATTTACTTTAACTTGTAATTTTATAATAAACTGGAATATTTTCTATAAGTGTGGTTTACGTTCAACTCAACTCATTACCTGCCAACTAACTTCTTCAAAGCTTCGACCTTACATTCCCCACACATTCAACGCTCAAATCGGGTATATTAGCCATAATAATATGAGAGCGAAACAAGAACTCTTTTGATTTTTTATTATATGGGTTAAGTTAGACTTGATTGCCAATAAGGATCCTTTTGCGCTGGGCAAACCGGCGGACGGCAGGGGATTTTTCCCTATAAATTTCCTCCGCCGCAATCCGCTGCGATGCTTCGAGGTCGTTCTCAAAGCATTGAAATTTATACCTTATTCCAATTGACATAGCATTAAATATACATTGACAAATTTAATATCCTCTGCCGTTCCGTTCGCGGGTTTGCGCAGGCCATTAAGTGCTACGGCGAATAGGTACTCTTTTTGATGCCATAAAGAAAGCAAACGAGCACACAAACAACCTGTGGGAAGTGGGTCCTGAGAACCATAGACATTTGCCTTCAAAAGACTACAATCTTAAAGACTGTAATCCTGGTATTGCAAATGCGTTACCAACCCCAAAGGACCAAGATGGAATGGCTGTATGCTAGTAATTTCACCAAGGGCACGTTTTATAAAGCTACAAGTAACAATTTTACAGGTCTAAACTGGCAACACTGCTCAAATGGCTGGTCGTCATTGGTCGAGGTTGTGTCAAATGGAAACTTGTAACCTGTAAATTGTAATTTGTAGCTTTATAAAACAGGCCCCAGTTGTCTTATCCCCACATCGTACCACGACAAAAATAAATCAAAATGTCAAATTAATGATTCTTGATGAAACAAGAGCGAAACATATAATTCCAGTGGCCCGTTTCACGAAGCTACAAGTTACAAATTACAAGCGGAACTCCCTTTCTAGCAAAAGGAGTTAGAAAGAGACTTCTGCTTGTAATTTGTAACTTGTAGCTTCGTGAAACGGGCCTCAGATATTTATGCTAGGTATTTTAAAGAAACCGTTTTTAAACTGAGACAGATCCTGGAAAACCCAGACAGGTGGCAGCCCTATTCTAAGGATAATATGGGTATCTCCTGGGATCCATCTACCAATATTAGGACCACGTTGCCAGACGACAATGAATACCTAGATAAATATTTTCTAGGTTAGGTTTTCTCGTAATATTGGAGACAGAAATAGCCTGTAGATACTAGTAGGTACAGTCAGTGTCACAAGTTACGAAATACGAACTTTTGTTCATTCCTATGTGACCTTTTAAAATGTTGTATTCAGCCACGAATTATCCTGACAGATATCCACGCGAAGGTACTTATAAATCCTTCGTTGATCTCCGAGGGTCGTGGGTGTTGACCACCTACGTATAGAGACGGTAAAAATCGTTAAATTTCGCCGTGACTGTTGTTTCTGTTCCAAAAAATCATTACGAAATATCACCGTGACTTTGTCACTCCTATTACTCACATAGCGATCATTATATTACGTGATTTTAGTCGATCACGATACATGCGTTCCGGATTTATTATTTTGATATTTTAACGTAGAAATAGACATAATAACCTAATATCCGTAATAACCTAACAGAAGCGAAGGAACAGGGTACCCTTCATCTGGCATAACGTTTTTGGCATAATCATCATTTGGCATAATCATCTTTTAGCATAGTCTTTTTTTCTGAAATCGTATACTTTTCAGGATCATTTAAAATATCATTGCATAGAACCCATTAGGTTAGGTTAGGTTTATTTTATAACAATCCTGAAAACTTTCAGAAAAAAAGACTGTATGCTAAAAGATGATTATGCCAAATGATGATTATGCCAAATGATGAGTATGCCAAATTATGATTATGCCAAAAAAAGTTATGCCAGATGAATGTAAACCCGAAGGAACGACCTATAATGTGGTTTTGAAACGTGGTTTACTCGTAACAAATCACAGTGATACTTTTAGACGACGAATAGCTGTGACTTTTTCATGGTGACGTTATTTATCACCCATCTCTACCCACGTATTGACATATCTACGAGTATACCGATATTGCTTTGCACTCACCCTTTGGACAGTATTCGCATTAGAGATCAACAGTCTAATTTATTAAAGGTTATTTTAAGAAACGCGTTTAGTCTAAGTAAGCAGTGAAGTAGGTAAAATAATTTAAAATACTTAGCTGCGAAATTTTATATCTTGATGATGATGATGATGATGATGATGATGATGATGAAATTCTTCTCTCATCAGGGACTTAGGGCTCGTAGAAGGGAATTCCATTTCACTCGAACCTGGGCAGCAACTTCTAACTTACCTAGCGGTAATCTTTTCAACGAAAGCTGCCTCTTACATTGATATACATAATTATCATATTAGTATCCACCGTACTCAGAGACATTTCAGAGACTATAGGGAATATTCATGACTTTTTTCACAGTTTCAATAAAAGTTGATTCATGTAACAAACAGTTGAGAAAAATATTTTTTTGAATAGCTATAAAAATAACCAAGATATAAGCGACTAAAGATTTGTTCCTATCTATTTCTATTAAAACAGAATTTAATATGGAGTTTATATGGCCGACCTGTTACATGACGTTACTGCATATCGGATCTCTCTGTCTAATTGGCCGTTTTTTTCACAATTGGTTTTTATCCATCCCTGTGACAGGCGTTAGTAATTTATAGCACATACTAAGTACCAATTTCACCATGCGATGTTAACCACTTAACAGACGATTAGATCGTTAACAGCTATAAAAATGTATGAACTAACAGTCGCTTAACATTGATTAAATTTAACATCGTATGATTAAATTCGTTCTAGAGCCTACGTATTAGCTTAACATAGCTATATATTTATTGCGGCACAATTACCACGTTGAGCAACAGATTTTCAGTGCAACATGTGTGTACCATGTTAACAATTTAAACACGAATAGCGCCCTTATTTTTACTAACTTATGAGCATTTAACATAATATACAAAAGTTTTTTTTTTATATATGTAAATTAAATAATATCTTACGTACAACGGATTATACATTGTTGAAATAAAGTATGAATATGGCATGCGGAGAACAAAAACATTTTGTACAAAAATTAAGACGACTGAGCAAATATTGAGCACTAAAAATGACCTTAATAATCACCTAATATCATTGGCTTAAATAATTAGTATCCAGGCCATATCTATTTTAAAACAAATATGGTCCTGACGTTGTTGTCATCGCGTTGACATTTCGTGTTCACACGTCACAATCACAGAATTGTAAACAATTTGAAATATATATTTTTACGATAAAATAGTGAGCTATTAATCAGTTTATCGAGTAATTTTAATGGAAAAGACACATCACGACAACCCCACGATGTTAAAAGCGGTAATACTTATAGGAGGGCCTCAAAAAGGTAAATAATGTAACATCTCATAATACACCGGCTAGTGCTGGAAAAAAACCAAATAAAAACTTAATTCAGCGAAAGATTTAAGCAAAATGTCATTATGATATCGGAATTACATCGCATATTGCAACATGGGGGATGTTGTAGCGATTTATTTATAATATTGTTCTTAAAAATGTTTGGTAAATTTCCATTAATTTACCTTTGGGTTATGACTCTCCTGTTACAATATTTCTGATTGTTTCTAGTATATAAACTCCTGGTTAACTAAGTAAACATATATAACTAAAGCTCAAGAACTCTTAACCACTCTACGGTCAAGCTTGCAAAGAATTTAAGGATTGATGTACTGTAAATTAAAACATTGCTTAAGATACATTCGCGTCCATGACTTGTAACTGGAATAGTTTATCAGTGGAAAACCTTCAGTTTGTGTAAAATAAGTTACGAAAAACATCAAGTGCTTTGGAGCAAGTGAAAAAGCATTATGAATCTGTAGGCCTTTTGTCTATGTCAGTATTTTGTTGCGTTTTGTTTGTCTATTTGACACAAATAAATATTTTTTCTTTATTTCTTTCTTTCGTTATTAATAAAATAATTTGCCATTTAAGTGTAATAATTTTATAATTAGTCTATTAAATTATTCAATCAATAGCTTTAATCATAGAAGAGACAAAATGTGTACTTAAATTTAATAAAAATGTCTTACTAATACGAAGACTTAACCCGTATGTCATATTATTTATATTTTTAAAGTATTTAATTTATTATAACACGTATCTGACGTGCCCTGAGACTCTCTCTATTTGTCTATTGTTTGCGTTTACATGAATTCTGTAAACCTGGGGCATATTCATATTAGTCAATTTTACTACCTAATTGGATCACTGGTAATGTTCACACATACTATTATTAATTAAGCAGTCCACTTGTAATCACAGAAGATTAATTTATGAAGTGCTCTATATCATATCTTAGCAAAGATTGGACTTCAGTATATCTGACATGTGTTGTTAATTCTTCTTTCTAATTCCTTAAAAAGAAGAATTAACAACACATGGAGCCGATACTGGTCAATGAAAGAAATCATGAAAAACACAACAGTCCCTGTAGAGATCAAGTCAAAGCTTTACAACACATGTATACTTCCTTGTATGACATATGGCTGTGAAACTTGGGCACTTGCTAAGAAAAACACTCAAAAACTAGCAGTCTGCCAACACGCAATGGAAAGATGCATGATCAACATTAAAAGGAAGGATAAATGGAGATTAACAAGAATAAGGAATATAACTAAAATAACTGGAGTGACAACAACAATTAAGAAAAGGAAGTGGAAATGGTCAGGCCACATGCTAAGATCAAAAATAAAGAAATGGACAAAACAAATCACAGAATGGTACCCAAGGGATGGGAAAAGGATTCGAGGAAGACAGGTGCGAAGATGGGAAGATGACTTCCCACCACAATGGAGACGGGTCGCACAAGACAGGAAATTGTGGAGGACACTAGAGGAGGCCTATGTCGAGAATCGACAGCATGACCAAGCAAATAGCAATACTTAATGAATATTAGTCAGTTTGGTTTAGTTTATTTATTCATCAAAGTAATTTTTTTACGAAATATGTTGTATTGCATGCCAAAACATATGAAATGTATTAATACTGGTCATTGGAATAAAGGCTAATTGAAATTGAAATTGAAATTTAATATCTGACATGTTCTATTGCATAGTAAAAGAGATATGTCGTAAATTTATGAACCCAAACATAGCTAAAACATTATGGCTTGTGATGTTTAGTACCCACCTGCCTTATCGGACACAGTTTATATATCACTGGGAAGGTTATTTTACGTAGAACAAAGATAACCAGGGTGCTTATCTCCACTGTTTCAATTCAACTACTCCACCATGATTGCTCTTTTAGTGGTTACCAAAATTCCTTTTGTTCTTTTTAAACTATTGTGGTTTTGTTACAAAGATAATTTTCTGACTTCGACAAAATGTATGCAGTTACTGCTGGGTATAAAGATATTAAGTCATATTTCACGCAGTTAGTGTACATCTTCATTTGACAGACTCATTATTCGGTCATTCTCCAGAATTGTGTTCTCAGTCTAATTAACACCGCCCTTCTTTTCCACTTGGTTTTTGATAAAATTTATGCAAAATGTAGTAACATATCGACCATTCAAACTTTAATATTTATTGGGCACTTAATTATTATTAGCGGTTAATTAACTAGAAGGGTTTTAATATTTGCGTGACGCGCGAATTAGAAAAGCGATGCGTTAATTAGGTTTACTTGCTTGCGAATTAAAAAAACTACGCGTTTATTAGATAAATGTTCATGCCAAATATATATTTTTTAGGAAATAAGACGAAAACTGTCAGACTGTCTATTAATTTTATCATATTTATTATATTGCAACGTCGAAACTATTAGGAACATAAAATATGCATCACGATATACGTACATAATAAGCTAACTAATATTTCACTGAAATAATCGTTCTATAATCAACAATGAAAACGATAAAAAAAATCAGAATTAATAACTTTATATTATACCTTAGGTATTATGAACAAACGATAACAAATAAATTGCCGTATCTGCTAAAGAAAAAATAATACTTCTTCCTCCTACTTTTTACATTCCTTATCTATCTTTAAAAAAAGTAATTTAAAATTTAAAAACCCGATGAACTAAAAGGATATAAATAAACTAGTTAATTTTATTGAATCTAAGGACACCTCATAATTCATAATGCTAAAATCCGTCGAGCCGTTTAAGCTTTACATACATAAGTTATGTAACATAACATACAGACATTCAACTTTAAGTATGTAGTTTAATTATTGCGGGTGGTTTTAATACATAATTTATACAAATATGAAGAATGATGCCGGGTCCCTAGGATTTTCCTTACATGATTAGAATTACAGTTGTCACTTATTGTCAAAATGCAACTTTTTAATGTGGTCAGCATAATTTTCATGTTTTCCAAGAGAAATATGCTAGGAAAAATAAAATAACCTCTAAAAAACATATTGTCCAAACACTTAACACACAGATACGATCATAAGGATGATTTTAAGGTTAGGGCCCCTCTAATAACACCAGTTTGACATAATATATGTCATTCTAATCATGCCATCATTCTTCCGGGAATTACATTTTTGTAAAAAGATTATTCCTGTAAATTAATTTAAACTGGTTTAGCTTAAGCGAGCAATTAGAAATAAAATACTTTTATGTACCAACAACCTTTTTTACTACTCTTAAACTAATTAACGCGTTCATTTTTGGCCCGTGAATTAGACGTGTGTATTAGGGATTCTTGATAAAAAAAAATATAACTTCTTTTAGGTACATGTGATAAACTACATAATCCAGTAACTGTTAAATACTGAGGTTCTTAATGTATACAATAATTTACAGAGCTATAGAGTTATTGGCTGATTTTAAAAACGTGAACGTGTTAATTAGAATTTACGAGAACCAAAACATGCGAATTAGATACTTACATTTGTAGTGTGCGATCCACACAACATTAACACGTCTTTCTCTCAAGAGGGTCTTGACATGAGTGTCTGCTCACGCAAAATGCATTACAGACATCTGTCTCTTTCTTCAATGGCTTTGCACGGACAAGAATGAAAGCGGCGCGTGAATTAGTACACGTATCGGGACAAAGTTTCTTTATTTTATATCTCAGTGCTATATTACTAAATAAATTTGGTATTTTTTTTGTAATTTGGATATCTTATCTTTCATTAAATAAAAATACTTTCATTCATCTTTCCTCTTGTATATGATCGGGGAAAATAGTTATATTAGTGATTTCGGAAGTGGGACGCGCGGTGTTAATTAGGAGAATGGGGTATTGATTTTTTTTTTCTCCTAGAAAGGTATTGAATATTTACTTGAAAATTCATGTACACCTCAATACGAGTACCTTCTAGGAACAAAAAATATAAATTATACCAAATTCAATAGTTTTATATTTTTTAAGCCCGAGGACATACAGAAATGGCTGTCTGGAGAATGACCGTATTATGGTCTTCTTAGACGACCGCTAACAAGTACCATTGCTAAAGAATAATTTCTCGTATTTCCAGGTACCCGCTTCCGCCCCCTCTCCCTGGACATCCCGAAGCCACTGTTCCCCATAGCAGGGCTGCCCCTCATCCAGCACCACATCGCTGCCTGCGTCAAGCTGAAGGAATGCCGGGAGATCCTCATCATAGGGTCGTACACTGCTGCGAACATGGCACAGTTTGTGGGGGATATGCACAAGGAATATTCTATAGCTATTAGGTAAGCCATTCTAATGTAAATGCGGAATTATGCGTGCTTCATCCATCACGGTTTAATACTTTAAACCTATCCTATCACCTATATGTGTAACTTGGTACATACATTTTAAAGACTGGAAATAGACGTAGCGTAATTTTCTACGGGAAAAACCTAAGTATCAACTGTCGGGACGGCACCCTGGGATGTATTCGCTGTCTTAACACTTTCAGTACCAGCAATCCGCTAGGCAGGTTCTGTTCGTTGGTAGTTTTCGCTTCAAAGCGGAAAAACGCCAGATTCGGTTACGAGCGTACGCATAAAGCTACGTGTGAGCGAATGTGTTAAAATTAAAATAAATAAATATCAATGAATAATCTCGCACAAGGCCGTATTAATGAATTGACTTAAGTATTTACTTAAGCACGTCAGGCCAAAATAAAGTCGAGTCATTGGAAGCTGACATCTCTTAACAAGTCTTGACACAAGTCCAACTAAAGAGCACAGGCCCTTGCCAAGATGCACTCGTTTCTATTTGTTTCACTGTCACTGGTAGATGACGTGATAAGAAAAGTCACGTGATCTACCAGTGACGCGATTGGTTTAAAAACGAATCGAATAGAAACGCTAGTCAGCGTAATGCATCTTGGCAGGGCCCTCTGTTTAATACAGCTTTCCTCCGTACGTCCTAACTTCAAAGATATGTATCTTGTAATGGATAGCGGCTTGTATTTTTTCTCATAATATTTGTTGTTATTACGGCGGATCTAGTAACAAATAATAAAAAATAAAAAAAATAAAGGGGCTATTTTTATTTTTGTTGTATCGTAAAAATACCTACGGTAAAACATAAAAGCGTCGAATTTGGTACAATTAGAAATCCTAAACAAATAAAAACAAAAAAATGGTCAAGTGTGAGTTGGGCTCGCGCTGATTTGATTCGAAATCGAATTCAAATTGTAATATAATAATACCTACCTACTTTGCGGCGGTCCGGAACGCACTCGACTGTTTTTTGTATTTTGCCCCTTTTTATCTATTCTGGGTACTCAACAGATACCTACAAGAGTTCACCCCGCTGGGCACGGGGGGCGGTCTCTACCACTTCCGCGACCAGATCCGGGCCGGCAACCCGGCGGCGTTCTTCCTGCTCAACGGTGACGTCTGCGCAGACTTCCCTCTTAAGGAGCTGTGGGATTTCCACACGGAACGGACTAACTCTATAGTAAGTACTTAATGACATTTGAAGTTAGATGACGCAGCTCGAGCTTGATCAGAAAGTCCAGAACTGTAACTACAATTGCTTTTGAAGAAGATAAATCCTGACACCGATCATCGTTGTACAATTTGGAACTAGGATTTGCAATGCGGATCCATTTTGTATGGAAGATCTGGATAATTCGGATCCAGATCCGGATCTTCCCATACAAAATGGATCCGGATTGCAAACCCTATTTGGAACCTATTCTTGGGTTTCAGGCAATAATTGGAACTGGGATGACAGGTGTCAGGAAAGACTTCTCACCGTCTTTAGAACTTTACCTAGCGTTTTTAAACAAAAATACCCCTATGTTATCTACTCTTTTTGCCGAGGTTTGTGTACAAACCCGGTTTCGATCTTACAAACTACAAATTGGTTCCCATCAGGTACCTGCACGCTCGTTTGCCTCTCTTATAGAAAAAAACGTATTGTATTTTAGGTTACAATAATGGGTACAGAAGCGACGCGGCCCCAGTCGGTCCACTACGGCTGCATGGTCCGGGACCCCGGCACCAAGGCTGTGACGCACTACGTGGAGAAGCCCGCCTCCTATGTGTCGGCGCTCATCAACTGCGGCGTGTATGTGTGCGCACCGCGCGTGTTCGAGACTATGCAGACCGCTTTTGAGAAGAAGGACCTGGAGTATTACAAGTATACCTAAACATATTTTTTTAAATCGCCATATTCGCCTGTAATTTGTGTTTTTGTGCACCAGTTTTTATGTCACTAGAAAATATTTCAAAACTGTTTTCTTTTTAAATGCATAACGAAGTAAGTACGAATATAAATAAAAATCTTTATTATTAATCCCCACTTGAACACTGAAAAATGCCTGCGAAATTATTGCTCCTAGTCCTGTGTCAGATGCATCAGCTAACAACTTTACAACAAGAATTGTCCTGGAATGCAAAATGACTTATTTAGATTTAGATTGCAGTAGGCTGAAGGATGCATACCTATACGATAGATATGGCTCTGCACTCTTTATGAGCAAGAAAGATAAATGATTATGGTGATTGTTGTTTCAGCGGTAACGGCCAAACTAGCCCTAACCCTGGCTATATGTCCTGGGAGCAAGACGTTCTGTCCCCTCTCGCTGGCACCAACAAACTATATGCCATGCAGGTACGTAACTTACTTAACGGGATTCTCTATACACTATCCGATCGCCTGGACTGCCGGATGCTCCGACACCGGCTAAAGGTGCACCGTGAGCTTAACAAAAAGTAGTTGTTTGTTTATGCTGTAGTTTTATGTGTTATGATTTATTTTTTAATATATTTAATTTTAATTTATTGGTTTATTTTCAATCATTTCTTGTAAATTTTTATGATGTATGTATTACACTTGCCTGAAATAAATGACTTTATTATTAAGTATTATTTATTTAATATTTATTGTAAAAAAATAAATATTTAATTACGAAAGGTGAAGTTAATGCATAATGTGACATTCTCTACTAGTTATTATTTTTCTTCGGTTTCAAAAAAGTTCGAGACTAGCACGCTTATTCATACACGCGCAATAGATAGTGTGCTTGGAATAGGCTCTGTCCTTATGTCATTGTGATATTTGAATTTGACAGAAAAAGACAAAAATACTTCAACTAAAATAGGTTTAATGTGCGTTTATAAATAAGGGAGTAGGTCTGTGTGAGGTAATAGTGAAATCACTGATATTCGGGTAAATCAACTTTTCGACCCACACGATTTTGTCCGGTAACGCAAGAGACGACCGATCATATTTTGTTAAAAAACTTACTTTTTGTAATTATTTTATTATACCGTAGGATTCCTTTTATAAAATTTTTCAAATCGTTACAGTTTCTGAAAAATTTGCAAGCTCAGTTTAAGTATAAGTCGGTATGGAAGTCGATCGTCCCGTAAAGCAGGAGATAAAAGTCGTGTGGTTGAAAAAGTCGATTTACTCATTAATGAATGATAAATAATTTCCAGATCACGAAGTGGTGGTCGCAGGTGAAGACGCCGGGCTCGGCCATCTACGCCAACCGGCACTACCTGGAGCTGCTGCGCGCGGCGCCGGCGCGCCTCGACAACAACATCCTGCCCGACGTCTTCGTGCACCCCACCGCCGACGTGCACGAGTCCGCTGTGGTAAACACCTTCCTCTAAAACTTGCAAAATCTACCTTATTAACTCGCATGCTAAGGTGTATTTTGCATCTTATTAAATTTCTTAGTTACGCGCTATTGCAGTATCACCGACGTATTCTTTTTCTACTCGCATACTATATTCCACCGCTATTATTGATATCGTTAACGGTATCAGAAAACCACCTATAGCGTGACCGAACCGCGAAACAGTTCTATAATGAGCGTTGCCATGGTAATAACGATTCGGTTATAATTATTATAGCATTGTTGTTACCATGGTTGTTAGCATCGGTGATGGTGTTTGGTGAACAACTGACATCTCAATTTTCATATTATTCTTGTCAAAAACTGTTTTAACAACAATTTAAATGTTAGTGATTTAATTGTGCCTCTAAACTATCTGACGTTTATGAACTATGGTGACTGCTTCTTCAAAGTCAAACAAAACTCATACATTTATGTGATAAATACATACTGCTACACAAAAGACTGTGATGTAAAGATAAATTTAGAAACGGAATCAATTGGCCTTTAAAATTTCATTTTAATGGATGGCTTTCACTCCTGTTAAGGTGTATTTCGCCAATGTCGAGATATTTATAGACACTCCCGTGGACTTATTAGAGAAATAAGTCCATGGATATCAGTACATCACATGCGAAAACAATTCTTTGGTAAAAGAGTGTTTTCTGAGTTAGCTCCACACCCTTCTGTCAAGTCCAGTTGGCCTTTCTGTTAATTTAACATAATAAATATATTTTTTACTGCTATTTGAGTTGGCCCGTTAGAAAGCGCTGGTAGACTCTCCTAAAAGGTCCTGTATGTGTATCCAAAAATGATAATGACTGACCCGTCATTCGTATAGATCGGCCCCAACGTGTCAATCGGCGCCGGAGTGACCATCAAGGCCGGCGTGCGCATCAAGGAGTCCATCATTCTCAACAACGCCACCATCAGCGAGCACTCGCTCATCATGTACTCCGTCGGTAAGCTGGCCCCTAATGTTACTTAGATATTACTAGAATAGAGGCCTTCCATCTTAGTCCTCAGGGCTGGTAATGCTTTGCAGTCTTGAGAAATCAAATGTATGTACAGTTCGTTAATTCAAATAGTGTGCAGTACAATCCTTTTAAGATCTTTTTTTTTAAATACTTTATTGCACAAAATTAAAAAAGTGTACAAAAGGCGAACTTAATGCTACAAGCATTCTCTACCAGTCAACCTTAAGGTGAAACAGAAATCAAAAAGTAGGTATGTGCAATAAAATGATAATTAATTCCTTTTATCTAAATTTGGAAATATGTTGGTCTATTATTTATTTATTATTTATTAATTTTGTAGGAATTGTAGCGGCACATCAAAGCATGCAAACTATTTGAACGTACGATCTATATGTAAACACTTTATTGTACAAAACACAGATATAAAAAATAGTAGATTGTACAACAAGTGCATAAAACGCACCATTTTACGCGAGACGTTTATCGATATAAAGTCGAGTGTTAATAGTACATTATTGCCTAGGCATGGAAGTAGGCAATTGCGGGCCGAGTATTGGATTAAACGGACGAGCTTGCGAGTCCGTTTAAAAATACGAAGCCCGCAATTGCTGTTCCTGCCGAGGCAAATATAGTGCTTTTCTCAAAAATCGCAAGAAAAAAATTGTGTTGGAGTCAAATCTTCATCGCTTGAACTCATTTTTTGAATTGTATACAAACAGAAACTTCATGTGAAAAAACCATCACTCCTTACCGCCTTTTTGTATATGACAAGGAGAAACGCAATTGTTGTTTAAAAAAATAACAAGCTATTCCAGGCACAAATAAAAAAGTTATGTTTCGAGTAAAATTTGGATGTATACGACTTGTGCCCTCATTTTATAATGGCCCTTTTCACTTTTTAAAAAGTTACAAGCTAGATAGTAATGGAATTTGTATGCAACATTGCGGGCTTGTGTAGCGAGCACGCAATGTTTTTTTTTTTTAATTTGAGAACTGTCAGTAAACTATGTACTTCGCGTCTCAATATGTAGATAGGAATGTCAACATTTCCGGACATTTTTGAGAAAATGGGTTTTATGGACGAGTTGTACACTCTATTTTTCACTTCGATTGCGAGGAAATGAAACAGGAACGTGTAAATTATTGTAACACAAATATTGAAAATTACAAAATAAGTATGGTTCCCGCCAATTAACTTTTATTTTCTTTTTTTTCATTGGGTACGTGACATTTGACTTAGGTCGTCATAACGCTTAGTTATAAAAACATTTTGTTTTTTATATCTATGATAACTTTAAATATATTGATTTACTCAAATATAATAATAATAATAAATGCGACAAAATAAAAATTATAAGTTTATTTCATCAAGTTTTATTGTGTACTTAGGCTGATGGTATCCTTGCCTTGGTCTTAGAATACTAACGAAACGAAATAAAATAAAGAGGTTATTCTATGAAGTTAAAGTTGTTCGTGTGGCTGTTGGACCGATTGCCTTGGCCTTCTACGAAGATTTTACTACGCACGACATAAAGACGGACTTTTAGAGCATGAGAAGTGAAAACAATATTTATAGACTTGGAATGTACAAAGGCGAACTTTTCCCTTTAAGAATGTGTATGGGTCTTAGATATCACTTACCTTCTGGTAATGCTGTGTGCTTGTTTACCTTGCCTTGCCAAAAAGAGCCCGTCTTCTCTCCTTCAAAGGAAAAATACTGTTAATTTTAGCTGTTTTTCTGTACGAATGTGATGTACCTATATCTAATGTCGGTGTGTGCAGTGGGCCAGAACGCGATGGTGGGCGAGTGGTCCCGCGTGGAGGGCGTGCCGTCCGACCCGGACCCCAACAAGCCGTTCGCCAAGATGGACAGCAAGGCGCTCTTCAACGCCGACGGACGGCTCAACCCTTCCATCACCATACTAGGTACAACCACAATTTATTATTAGCTACCATAGAACCCTATGACTGATTGAAGACGAAGTAATTCATTATAGCTCTCTTCTTGATTAAAAAAAGAAAAATACTTGACGTAACATTTTCTATACGGATATTTTAAAGAGCCACAGGGCTCCGCAAAACACACTTTGTATGATTTATTATGGCATTTTTGAACAAGAGTCGCCGAAAGACATTGTATATTGAAATATTGGACCCATTTTCCAGAAATATAAAAGTAAGAGCTCTGCAGTTGCGATGATCAGTGTTAAGCCTTCAATTATACTTTTCAAAAAAAAGTGTACATGAACTTTTATTTCCAGAATTCGTTTTTTCTTGGTTTTTCTTACTTAAGAAGAAAAAAAGTGTCCCAAATATTCCATTCCAGATCGTCACATTTTTGTATGCTGTTTTTTTATTTAGGTATATGGTCGTGACGCACTGGAAGAAAAACCTTACATAGTAAAATCTGGGACACTTTGTTCTTGTATGAGGATCGATAGTATCAACGATTTTGAGTAAGAAAAACAAAAAAAAACGAATTCTGGAAACAAAAGTTCATGTAGGTAGGTTCATATTTTTTGGAAAACGCCCACATACCAATTATACCTGAATATTGAGGACATGTTACACCGCCTTGCAAGAAAAACGGCCACTTTTGATTTTGTCAAGTATTTTAAATGTACTATAATGAAATTATATTTTATACTACAAAATAAAGAAAGTATAATTTACGAAAAAAATATTAATATTCGTTTAATTTTGTAGCACCCGATCTTATTTTCTTACACCATATTTAAACTACTTTAAATAGTTTTAAGTGTCCGTTTCCTTTGCACGACGTCAAAATTAAGTTCGGTTTCACGATATAGATTTAAAACACTATAGCTCTTATTTACTTGACACTAAGAGCTACTCTGCCGTCAGTAATATGATTACAATATTTTGGAATAGAGACCCGGGATATAACGGGTCCTGTGCTTATTTTTTTATGTTTTAGGTGCAAGCGTGGTGGTCCCCGCCGAGACGATCCTCCTCAACACGATAGTGCTGCCGCACAAGCATCTCACGCGCAGCTTCAAGCACGAGATCATTCTGTAGACAGCGAACAGACGGTATGACCACATCACTAATAATAACAGTAATCCGACTCCATACGAATTGTATCACGCATATGACAGTTTCTTGCATAAATTTACTGCTAAACCTTTTATTTGAAAACGTTAAGCTAGCTCAACAAATTTTGAGGTGTAGGTTATAGGCTGATTAAAATCATGTTTTTTTTTAAAAGGGATTGAACATATCTACAATTTGTCAACGATTATTTTTGACGTGCGTGTGTGTGTGTGTTTAAGGCGGTTAGCACACACAGATACATTTATATTTTCAAACTACTTTCAAGTTATTATCCGACAATCTTAGTGCGTTAACAGGGTTTCAATTTCTGGAGAATCAGGGGAAGTTAACTGAAATAGGTTTATTGGACGTTTTTATGAAAAGGGAGTAACTCTCTAAAGTTGAAACCCTCATGAAAGAAAACGTTTGCTCTGTGGGTAGTTAGATTACTGTTTATAATCTGTATTGTGGTGTAATATAATTAGACTATATAGTACGAAAACATAATATAAGATCCCTAGCTGTGTGATTTCCAAACGCCTTACAATGGCAAAAAAGGGCATTATTCTAATTTCAATAACGACAGTGTGTCTTTTGTATTAATATTTCTGTTATTGATTGTCTAGTGATATCTGTCTATCTGACAGTAAAATTTATCATTCCTATTTTTTACGGCCTAATTCTATAACTGCGATAATTCAAACTAGTTTTAAAAATAGAATGTTAGTATGAATCTATGAATACACTCAGGAGGAAAACTAACGGGTCAGAGTGCGTTTTTCATACAAACGTGGCTATTTCGAAGCCTTGGTTCTTTGCCAGGGGTTGTCTTGAGTGAGGTTTAATGGTGGATACTCCGAGGTTCAATAGAGGAGGTCAAAAATTTCTTAAGATACCTAACTGATCGCACAATCAGTTAACACCACAGCGAGACAGTTTGGGTCAGCATTTGGATTTCCTTACATCTTATTGCCATTTTAGATGTTTTTCTGAATATGCATAATTCTGGCGGTAGCCGCAGATTCAATCAGTTGGGTATCCTAGGCACTCTGGAAGTCCTGTATCGAGACTCGGGGAATCCATCATCAGATTTCACCAAAAGCATCCCCTGGCGAGGAACGAAGGCTTCGAAATAGCCTCGTTTGTATGAAAAACGCACTCTGACCCGTTAGTTTTGCTCCTGAGTGTAGTTACAACTACCCCACAGTCGAAATATTGCCGAAGCAAACATATTGCTTTGGCAATATTACGACTGTGGGGCAATGATATTTTATATAAAGATACGTCATCTGCGCGCAAAAACGTTCCGCAAAAAGGAAGGCAAATTGCCTTACTTTTTATCTATTTATCTCGTTCTAACAATAGCGTTCGCTATGGATTGCCGTGTTTGTCTCTGTCAGTAGTTGGTCACGGGTTTTGAATGCGTTTAGTATGAGCATAACGTATCTTAATATAAAATATCATTGCTGTGGGGTAGTTGTAACTATTCATACTAACATTATATTTTTAAAACTAGTTTGAATAGTTTATTCCTCAGTCGAAATAGCCCCAACCTCACTGCATTTGTTTAGGTACAGTCAGGCACAAAGAGATATATCCACTTTTTGACCTTATTGCAGTGCAAAAGTGGATATATCTCTTTGTAGTCGACTGTACTATTAATAAATGGATACATACACATAATAGCTCTGTTAAACAGCCAATCAAAATTGTTTTGTCTAACTATAGCCTCGTAAGGCCCAGTATGCAATAGTGTGCTCATAATCAAGGCAATTTAATTTGAACCGTGTTGGAATGAGGATAAAGTTTATTTTCCTATTTTCAAAAATTGAAAATGGTACTTTAGTACAAACGTAATTGAACTTTATTGCTTTAATAGTAGATTCATAGTCCCACTCACAAAAAACGCCCTGTTTGTATATGATGGGCCTTACGAGGATAGTGTCAGTGTTCTGCTTCTATTGGCTGACGAACTATATCACTATGTATCTATCATTTATGTATTTATTTAACCTTAATTGCACAAAAACAAAATTGGGTACAAAAAGTGAATTTCATTCCTAATGACATTCTCTACCAGTTGACCTGTGGGCAAGTCAGAAAATTGTTGTAGGCGGTTTTTATTTGATCACATTTAGTTACCATTTTCGATGCCTTTGACGGATATATCCGCACCACTGATTCAACGGCAACGACGGTTTTCCATCATCGTTGCCAGCGCAAAATATACCTAAGTGTCTATGAGGCAAGGTTGATTTTCGCTCTGGTTTTAAGCTGTCTTTGTGTGAGTGATTATTTGTATTTCTGTGGTCCTAGTGAAAAGGGGCAAAAGTTGACTTTACTCGTAATAAAAAAAAGGTATATACATGAACGGAGTATACTGGACTTAAACCCTTTTTCACTTGATCTTCGAAAGACTTGGACCCTTTTTCACTAGGACCCCAGATTTGACAGTGTTGAAAAGGTTAAATATGTAAACAAATTGGGTATATATAGACTTAAAGTAAGACATAATTGACTTAAGAAATTAAAATATATGCGTAAAAACGTATTTAGGGTAACGATATTATAAGTTACTTACTACTTAGGGCCTGTTTCACAATCGACGAGTAAATTTATCTGCCATATAATGTTGACACTCTCCTTGTCTTTTTTTAAGAATAAGAGAAAGGCCTAATTCATCTGTCAAATATGCTTTAATTACTTGTCAATTGTGAAACAGGCGGTAAGTATAATAACTTTTTAAATACGAATTTTCTTAGCATGTAGGTACCGTTTTGTCTTGACTGAAATTTCTAAGGTATTACGTCATATAATGGAACCGATGACGGGGTATCGAGACTGTTTATTTATCCTTCTGTCCGGCTCTCAAAGGAGTACAGGGGTTTCATTAGAAATTCTTCAAATTTGAACCTTATGGATACCAACAATAAAACATATATACATACATTAAATCACGCCTGTTTCCCAGAGGGGTAGGCAGAGACCACTTCTTTCCAGCAGCTACGATCCTGACAAATCTCTTTAAAAAAAACACTTGTTATTTTACCAACCTCATTGTTCTGGATACTATGGTATCCCTGAACTGGCAAGTTATTATGTATAATTAAAAATGCGGTGTATGTATGTATGTGTACCTAAGGTTCTTTTAAACTGTATTTTTTTTATCGATTTATTTTTCTATGCCAATGAAAATTAATTTAACTTGCCGATTATAGATTTATTATTATTTCGGCGTAGATTTAGTAATATTTTTATTTAAGTTAGTCTATATTGACAATCCTATTAGAACTAATGTATAGTCAGTCCAAATTATCGTCAACACGAAAGCAATTTTTTAGCGTTGTTATAAAATAATTGTGACTTTGTGATAAGTTTATGAATAGATAGTGTTATTTGTTTTTAATGATTTCACCTTGATTTATACACCAAAGATGTATATTATGTGTATATTAGAAATGTATTCACTTGTGGTTTTAATTTGTTAAGCCTTCAATCTTTATCATGTTTGAAATATTGTGCATATTTTTTAGTTAGCCTTTGTAGAATGTAACCAGGGGTTCCGTACCCAAAGGGTAAAAATGGGACCCTATTACTAAGACTCCGCTGTCCGTCTGTCCGTCTGTCTATCTCCAGGCTGTACCTATCTCATGATCCGTGATAGCTGGACAGTTGAAATTTTCACAGATGATGTATTTTTGTTGCCGCTATAACAACAAAATACTAAAAATAGAATGAAACAAATATTTAAGGGGGGCTCCCATACAACAAACGTGATTTTTTTATAGATAATAGTACGGAACCCTTCGTGCGCGAGTCCGACTCGCACTTGGCCAGTTTTTTTCTATTCTATCACTCAAAATGTATGGCATGACAGTTGACCACGTGGTTTACCGCTACGCACAAGAAGTCGTCCCATACATTTTGAGTGATAGAAAAGAAAAAAAATGGTAGCGTTTGCATCTTGGCTACTGCCTCAGGGGTTCTATTATCCTCGTAAGGCTCAGGATTTACATAATCAAGGCAATTTAATTTGAACTGTGTTGCAATGGGAATAAGGTTTATTTTTCTATCTACATAAACTGAAAATGGCATTATCGAACAAAAGTAATTGAACTTTATTGCCTTGATGGTAGATTCAAAGTCCCACTCACAAAAAACTCCCTGTTTGTAGTATGGTGGGCCTTACAAGGTTATACTCGTTAACACCTTATTGCTTTTGACAATGATATAATATAAAAAGAGGTAGATATGTTACCTATACGGTATACCGCGTGTAAAAATGACCCGGCTTACGCACACATAATCAGTAAATATTGCAATTACACACTAATTTATAAATGTCAAGTGAAAGCAGGACGGTATGCTAATTTCCGGGAGCGAAACAGAGACGAGTAATGTTGCTCTGCAGACTAGTTCGCGGTTCCGTTGACGGCGCAAGACTAAATAAAGGTGTACCAATTGGCTTGGTTTAAGGGTGCCACTCTCGAAGTGCGTATAACATATCTACTTTTTTTTACAATATTATATCATTGGCTTTTGATATGTTATCGTATTGTTAAGGTATGACAACTTGACAACTCTTATTTACTTGACAATAATGGCCACCAAGTTATACGATAACATGTCAAAAGCAATCAGGTTTTACAGAATAGGGCGATGGAACCAGTAATGGACAAGGCACCAATGATGGGCACTTGATTCTTATTTTACAGAAGATAAGGGTTATTCATTTGTTTTGCAACAATCAATTTAATTTGAATTAAGAGTGAAGTGTCCATTACTGGTGCCTGTCAGCTAAAAGTGGCCGTTACCCTAGAATAGATCCCCGTGACTTTTTGCGATGATAGATAAATAGTGAGGTTACAATGGAAGCTGATAATTTATTGTTATTTGTGTACGAATTATTTTATTTTAACCTTCTAAAATACATTGTTAAACAATATCAATACAATACAATATCTATACGTATATTATATTATTAATTTTCTATTAACGTATACTGTAGATTTTACTTAATTTTATAACCTATTACTTATCGCCTAAGGCCGGAATAACAGCGCACACTTTTTTTTCCTCTACAATCAATTATGTATTATTCTTAAATATATTTTAAGCAAAGTTTATTTGGTGCTTAAATAAATATAATGAGCACAGTTTGTGTTTTATTTTAAAAAAGCCCCTGCTTATGGAAATTGGCTGCCATGGCGATCAAATTGTTAAAAAAATGGCGACTGCCTACTTATTAGAACGAACCAAATTTAACTGACTTAGCATTGAAGTTAGATATAAATACCTAAGACATACATTCACATACCTACATACCTTCACGCCTATCACCATGGGGTAGGCAGAGTCTATGGAACGCCAGGTGCACCGGTCTAAAAATACAACAGGAACAAATACTTGCGTTCATCAGACAAATATCTGCCCTTACTGGGATTTGAACCCATGACCGCCGGTCAATACCAAATAGGCCAATGGCGTCGCCTAGATTATAAGCTCGTTTGCCTACTCACTATAAAACCAGAAGGTAACGTAATGAAGGCGACTTACTAATGAATTAGCAATCACTCCTATCTGCTAATCTGCGGTTAGCACCTTCGTTACGTGTTCCATCAAAAAGCAATCCTTCCGTTACGGTTATTTGGAGTTTAATATCACTAAACAACATTACGACTAAACGAAATTAATAAAACGATTAGTAAATCTAGTCATCAACATAAAACACGGTAAGTTTAGCTGGTAACTAGCGGTCCCGGGTTCGACTCCCGGGATGAGCAAAAAATTTATTGATGAGCAATAGCTTCCCTAACCAACCCTCTGCTCTCCTTGTTTGAGTTTGGGTACTGCAACTTAATTATGCAGTACTTGCGAACCATGTCTCTCCCATTTGACGGTTCCTACCGAACAAAAGAAATGCAAAGATAACATTTGGCAATTAACATTGGCCAAGTAATTTGCAACTGTAAATGGGTATTTTTTTTTAGCCTGTGCATGTATCCCATTGCTGGGCAAATGCCTCCCCTCCGTACCTCACGTGCTTGCTCCCGCGAATCCCTCGCAAACGCATCCATCTCCTTTATATTAAAACCTGCTACATTAAATTAACTGACTTTTAAAATGCGCGTGATGCAATTCCAACGTCTACTATTCTTTATGAATAATGGATCACTTGCCAATTGTCATTAAAATCAGTTGTAATTATGCTAGATCAGCTTTGACCGACCTTGAGTGGTCTAATTGATAGAAAAACTTGTAGAAGATACGCTAGCTAAAAATATTTTTTGATCTAATGAAGACAATTAAGCCGGAATTACACACCGGCGGTACACACTCACACTTTCGTAATTTATTTATTTATTTATTTAGGGACCCAACCAACCATTATAATTACCTACCTATTACACAAATTTAGTCCTAGGGCGATTTATAGGTTACCACAGATTATTAACTAACCCCCTTAAAAATAAACGTTGAGTAACGGTGGTATAGCTATACAATGTTGTGTCCTTATCTGTCAAATTCCAATGTCACAATGACAGATAAGGACAAAACATTGTATAGCTATACAATTACTTAAATCACTGTTTATGTAGTCAACCGCTGTCTCTTAGTTCGTGTGTCACGTTGGCGCCACTGAAAATCAGCGTCGCGGTTCATGCCGTGACAAAGTGCTGAGTGGCGTCAATTTCGACGTCGCAGAATCACCCATGGCAACATTATGCTACAATTGTATTTTATTCCTTTTCTTCATTGTTTAATTTGGTTTTCTGTGTTGCCATTCTTTGTTTTATGTTCAATTTATTTTGTGTTTTTTTTGTTTTTTCGTCGAATAAATGTTTCTATTTCTATTTCTATACCACCGTTACTCAACGTTTATTAGTAAGGGGGTTAGATTATGGTATATAACCCATAATCTAACCCCCTTACTAATAAACGTACTAGTGATCGGAAATAGGTGAGCTAAAATACCTATTATTTGCGAGAGGACATAATATGGAGTGGTTACAACCGGATAAAAGTATATATTTTTTGGATTCTGGGTATTTGATATTTATCCGGGCACTGCGAATACTAGCCGTAATGTTGAACATACATTCTTTTCCTTATAGAATGTTTGTAAAGTTTGTAGTAAAAATGGTAACATTCCTGCCATAAAGTTAAAATTATAAGTAATCCGAAAATGTGAAATATATGGTAAATTATGTAGTCTGTGTTTTCCTATATTATTAGTCCTGCTACTACTTTTTAGAAATCTTGTACATTCCTTCTTTTCTCTAGCCCTTTTTACTAAAAACTAACATTAAACATGCCGTACTTTAAACAACATTACGATTATTACCCGAATAAATATCGAATACCCGGAACAGAAAAAAAGAATAATTTTATCTGGTTGTAACCACTCTATATTATGTCCTCTCGCGAAGAATAGGTATTTTAGCTCACCTATTTCCGATCACTGTATATACACTCGAAAAAACAAAAGTTGTCTTTCCTGTGGTCAATTTAAAGTCTTTATCCGCGTCGTCGAATCAAACTAGATAATAACTATCATTCTCGTATACTTAAGAGCCATTTCGCACTGCGTCCGTTTCGGAACAAAAAAAATAGTCTGAGAATTTGTATGGCGTTAACACTCAGATCAAGAGTAGCCGTAATAATATTTGTATAAGCTGTCGCGCACTTGATTCAAGATTTCTACAAGATCCACAACGTTAGCGTTTTAGAACGCTGACAAAATATATAGAATAGCCTCGTATGGCCAAAAACATTACAAACGGGACGATTTTTGAGAGTTGGAGTTTATATCTACCTACCAGCAATGAAATAAAGTTCAAATTACTATGGCACAATTATGCTTTTTTTTAATAATTAAGAAATACCTTTAGTCATATTACAATATAAACCCCCTCTCGCAAAGAAAACGGACTCTTTCGATTTTTTCGAGTACTTTAGATATATTATAACAAAATAAGATTTTATGCTACAAAATAAAGAGATTATCGTTTACGAAGAAACAATGATTTTATATAAATAATATTAAGTTTATGTTGAAGCATAAAATATCATTTAGCTACAGTATGTGTAAATTGAGATTTAAATAGTCACATACCTACTTAAAATAAAAACAAACGGACGAACTTACAAAATTACTTTAAACTACACTAATCTAACAAACCGCTACCAGAGGCCCGTTTCACGAAGCTACAAGTTACAAATTACAAGCGGAACTCTCTTTCTCGTAAAAGGAGTTAGAAAGAGACTTCCGCTTGTAATTTGGAATATGTAGCTTCGTGAAACGGGCCTAAGTAGGCATTGTCATAGTATAAATATACTGTGGCATTGTTCCACATATGCTGGCGGCATTGCAAGCGGCGACGACCCAGTGCACCCCGGCAACCCCCGTGTGGCACTTCTCTTACGAGACAGAGGGCCCTGCCAAGATGCACTACGCTAACTAACGTTTCTATTCGATTCGTTTTTAAACCAATCGCGCCACTGGTAGATCACGTGACTTTTCGTATCACGTCATCTACCAGTGACGCGATTGGTTTAAAAACGAATCTAATAGAAACGTTAGTTAGCGCAATGCATCTTGGCAGGGCCCTCAGATCGTCAGGTCACGTCGATCGTCGTTTGCAACTCGTCAAGGCCCAACTGGGGGCCTGTTCAGGTTTTTTGTTTAAAACAATGTATTTGCATGCATACATTGTCTGTGTAAACAGACACTTAAGGATAATGGTACAGACGTAGTGAATAAGTTCGTAATAATCTTGTTAGCTTATTAATTGAAGGCGACTGAGAAAGCAAGATAAACACGAGCTTTTCAAACCAAATACGTATTCACTCGTACAACAAAAACAGTCTTTAATTTCATGATAATATTTTAGTTTACAATAATAGTAAGTCGGTGCCCGTCACTGAACGGTTGGGGCCAGTCTTAGGTAATACCCTAGATTAGTGCTAGCTTAGTAATGGGATGGTTAAAATCACGCATTATTATATCAATAATTCGTGGGACACGATTCAAATTCAGACCACTAGCCAAATTATTTGGTTTCGACGATGATACGCCCTAGCTACACTGCTGAGTTTGAATGTTTTTGATATTTTGTATCTTTTTCATAATAAAATTGATTTAACTTTAATTTTATTGCTAGTGACTGTACAATATACAGTTCTTTTAAGTTCGCTTTTTTACACACATTTTAAATCACTTATGTCTTAATATAGGTACTTCGTTTTTTTAACATTAGAATAATAACGGCCAGATTCGTTCCTTTAATAACGTACCTAGGTAAAAATATTAGTGGAAATATTTCAATTGTTGTTATTTAAAGAAGAGACAATTGTTTTTAAATTCTAACTTTAATTTCGTTTTCCTAAGGCGAAAGCTTGTGCAAAATAACTAATAAACAGTCATATTCTAATTTAACTAAATAAACCTTTATGCAACGGGGACTATACCAACCCTCACCATCCAGACAAAAAAGAATCACTGTACATGGCGTAGTTTCTACGAAACCCAATGATGTAGGAACTCGTCAACTTAGCAATGTATGCCGAGCTGTAAGTCGACACTGATAATTGTCAGGATAGTAAAATAGAGGGCGGTACATAAGTTATCAAAGTATATACACAACAAAAATTCGTTGCCGCCATCCGGATACCGCGTGCTAACGTGGCAGTGAACGCGTTAATACCTGTATTCCTATACGAGTTATTGTTGACATTACCGAAATAAATATCCTTAATACGACTTGTAATACCAGTATTCATTAGTTCACTGCACGGACAATATTACCTACCTCTGCATGGGTCTCTAAATAAGTTTTGAGATTAAGAAAAAGGATTCAACACTAACACTGACTTACACATAAGGGGCTTCTAAACGGGCCATATTTTCACTGCAATATGTGGCCGGCAACTATTGGTGTCTTTCTCTAACACAGAGGTAAGAGAGGGACACCAATAGTTGCAGGCCACATATTGCAGTGAAAATATGGCCCGTTTAGAAGCCCCTTACCACTAAGGACTATTTATTTTTTATTATTTAAAAATTTCTTCGTCTAAACCAACTTTGAAAACGCACCATCCACACGAGCCAGTTTTTTCAGTTTCGGAGAGCAAACGCGGGATCCAATGACAACAAAGCTCCCTTCCTCCAAATTGTGATGCAGAATGGTGTGAACGCTCCCCGAAGTAATGCCTAGGATCTTCTCGCTGTCCGTGTATGTGATTCGTGGGTCTTCTCTTACCAATATTTCAGTAGTACCTATATACATGTTCTGCAGTTAAGTACTTACTGCTGTTTGTGGGTGTCCGTTTCTTTCTGATCTTTAAGGTCAGTTTTACTCCTTTTTTTACTTAACTACCTAAAAATGGTTGCCCATGATCTTGCAATCAGCTTTAAGAGAGTCTGCTCCATCATGGGCAGTTGTTGCAAACGTATTTGTTCGGTTATTAAACCAAATTTAAAATCAAAATAGATCGAATACGAAGCACGCAAATGTTAGCGGTCAAGCTCCATCGCTTCAACCCAAAAACGCGGAAACCTTGAAGTAAAATGTCTGGAACAACGTTATTTAAAAAAAATTAGTTTATTGCTTATTGACTTCTTCATATAGGTATTATGGGTTAAATAAATAGAAAACACCCAAGACTCGCGCTCGTCACACAAATATTTGCCCATACCGGGAATCAAACCCAGGACCGCTAGCTTCGTTAACACTACCAACTAGGCTAAACGCAGTTAGAATCTACAGCTATTTTTGAGTTTGACTGTACCAACAGAACAGTCACTACGACCAGAAAAAAAAACTTAAAGTACTTGCGATTTTACGCGTAGGTAACCGCAGTTTTAGAACCATTTTTAATCAAACAACACCACTTATTATATAAACTTTACATTCCACCAGACCACGTAAGCCGCAGACTACTACAATTTTACTACGTCTTCACTACTCCAACTGATTGATCAAGTATTATGAATGAATCTGTCGCAGTACAAACGCGGACCGGCGCGGGCGCCGACAGTCCGCGCTAAGCACGCTCAAGCTGTGGCCGTGATTCAATAATTAACAAAATGAATTTTCTGGTCAGTAAACTGATCCGACAAAATGGATCGAGGATCTATCAATATGTGTTTGGTATAATCAGTAAGTGTTTTTACATACCGTCCGTTTTTTATAGTTATTTAAATGTGTTTTGTTTTGGGAAATTAAGCAAAGGGCTTAGTAAAGGTAAGTAAATAACTTGAAAAAGGGTACTTTTCTTAGTCGTAAATAGTCGTTATACGGGCTTGAAACGATCCTATGTTTAAAATTTGTATAAAAAACTATTGACATGAAATGACTTTCCTTAATTTATGTTTTACCTAATAAATGTTTACCAGTTACGAAACTATGTTGTGTACAAACATAACAATATGAACTTTTGGCCAAATACATAGTATAAATACTTATACTGTGTATTTGGCCAAAATAGTCTATACAGACTACTACTATAATTACAAGTATTTGTATATATTCTTTGACACTTAGGGCCACTTGCACAGAAAATTTAACCCTGGGTTAATACACTAACTCGAGTTAAAATTACAGTTTTCGTATGAATCTGACGTTTATTAACCCAGGTTAGTGTCGTAACCCAGTGTTAAATTTTCTGTGCAAGTGGCCCTAAGGCCCTGTTGTTTGATCAGTAGTTAAACTAACTAATTGTTAAAATTCGAAAAAGGAATGGAAAATTTGACACATTTCCTTGAGATTTTAACTATTAGTAACGTTTTTTGTCCATTAGTTAGTTTAACTACCGATCAAACAACAGGCCATTAGTGATGCATAAAGGATGCATACATACCCATTGATATCCTCGACATAAACGCACATTTATTCAATCCTGAGATAGAACTGTCAAACAGTTATAGGTAATTTTTCTTTAGGTACTCTGTCATGTGAAAGAAGATGAAAAGTTTCGAGTTCAGTTGGAATTCGCTTACTTTGTTTGTATTTCCTTAGAGATATAATTTGGGTGTCTTCAAACCTAGCTTCATCATCGTTCACCATCAGATGAGATAGGGTCAAACCCTGGTCAGTCCAGAATAAAAAAAACAAACATTTGAGGATCAGCATTAATTTGAATAAACCTAAGATAATAATAACAATCGAGACAATACAAAACTACAAAACAAAGTAACCTAACTTTAGCTTATTTTAGAAACTACCTAACTTATAAATTGAATAGCGGCCCGCTAGCGGCTTCGCCCCGCTGCAGACTTCCGACATTCCCGGTGGATTTAACATTTTTCCCTTCCTAGTAAATATTTTCCAAGTTTAAGCCTTAATTTTATTCCAAATAAAAATATTTAAAAACCTGAACTTCAATGTTGGTCTGCCTTTGTCTCGAATTTACTAGCTATACTAACATTATAATGAGGTAAATTTGTGTCTGTTCGTTCGTACATTGTGGTCAATCTTTGAAACTACTCAACCGATTTTAAAAATTCTTTGACTAATAGGAAGTTACATAAATTCTGACTAATATCCTAACTATTATAATAAATACGAAAGTAACGCTGTCTGTCTATTACGCTTTCGCAGCTGAACAACCCATTTCCATAAAATTTGGTACCTAGGTCTCTAATAAGGAAAGAAGAAACTAAGTGTGTTATTTTTTTCTTTAATCAATTTTTTTCAATCTCCTATCGATTTTCATCTCTCATCATAATGTCAGAAGAAAGGTACCTACTTCCTTAAAAAAAAGTTATTTGAAATAAATTATTTGAATTTGAATTATTAACTGGCTAGTAGATACACATTTCCTAGTAGGTGGGTGACGTAAAACTCACTCTAGGTACATAATAAAAAACCTAGAAATCAATACTTGAACAAATTCACACACAATTATAATTAAGATAAAAATCTGTTTGTTATTTTTATGCAAAGCGATAAGCCTCGTTAAGAGTATACTTATATGAAACTAACCTTCTCCGTACTATTTCCTGTTTTGATTTCTACTCTCTTTCTCTTTTTCTAAGATCAAACATTTTCAAGTAAATAACCGTCTTGCCCAATAGCAGCAACAATTAAATGCTAGTAAATTACTATGATTTTTTTTCCTATTTTCTTGTTATTGTAAAGAGGCCAAATAAACAATACACACTGACTTAAAATACCTACCATCCAAATTAAATTAAACATTTTAAAACCATTTTCACCTATATTGCCATGTACTTATTAAACTTATGTAAAGTTTAGAATCTTCTCGATTCTAGGAGAAAACGAGAGAACGCGTATTGATTATCTAAAATAATTTACAACAAATTCTTAGCATTCGCCACAGCCATATCAACCGGATATAAATTAATACGATACGCATAACATTAATAATATTATAAACAATATCTAATGTATTACTTATTCGTGATTATTTATAAACACAACCGACAAGTGGTAACAAAAAGCAAGCTTTGGAACCATGGGGGGGGGGTTATGCAATTCATTATACAGTGAGCATAAAGGACAGAGCTATATCAGTTTTATAGGTCTGTCATTCTCTCTCAACTAGAGCATCTAATATCGGGCTTCTTTCCAATACCGGTATTTTTTCGATATTGAAACTTTAAATACCGGTTTTCCGGTATTTCGATATTTTTTCGATATTCATACAAAAAAGTCAAAAATATTATAAATCGAATGGTTTTTGAACTGACCTAGATTGCCACCTTAGGTGCGCGAAGTTTGAAGTCCCAAAAACAATAAATCAGCTCATGTGTAGCAAATATATATTTAGTTGTTTCTATATCACAGCACAATCGTTCAAAATATCTTGAATTTAAACTTTAAATTATTTTTGCACATGCATGTCATGATTTTAACTGTTAAGTCAAAATCAAGATTTATTTATTGTAGTTAATCATAATGTATGTTCTAGTGATAATTTCAAATAAGTTCATTGTTGCATCGCCAATATTTAGAATCTTACCGGTCATATCGAAATATCGAAATACCGGTATTTTACGAGCTCGAATATCGTTTTTTTAATATCGGAATTTTAGTCCGATATTCCGGTTTTTCGATAGTGTCGAATACCGGTATTCATGCTCTACTCTCAACGTAAACTGAATTGCATTGCTACGAGTATGTCAAGATAATCCCCCTGATATCACCCCCGCAGCCCCAGGAGGGAAAAGGCACTATTATCACTTTCCGTCTCTTCACCAAGCGGTTCCAACGGAAGACCAGGGCTGGCTTCACGGCTAGCGAATGCTGAGTTGGGACCGTTTCGCAACAATTTCTCTGTTTCTTGCTTTTTTGTATCTAGGTATGAAATGAAAGGACCAAGGGCAACTTTATATGGAAGGCGGACCAAAAACCAACAGAGCTAAGAGTTATGTCATTAAATAGGTATTTACGTATACTTCATATCACTCTATGGGCACCAAGTTCAGTTCCATTGCAGAACTGAGATATTCATATTTTAGTCAGAGTAAATGCGATGTATGGGAAACTGTGTTTTACTTACAGAATACCCGCGTAACCCTCCGAGGTATGTTGGGCCAAGTGTCAGAATGCTCAAGAAGTCGTAACGTCCAGATGTTATAAAAATGACGACAGGTAGATTTAGGTTATGTTAGTTTTGCAGCAGGCCCGGAGGGCCAAACCACCCAGCTATAGCTCCGCTCCATCGACACTCTTATTTCAAATCAATAAGACAGTGTCGACGGAGCTCTGCTCACGCAGAGCTCCTATTTCCGGGTGGTTTGGCAATTATAAGGTGTCCTGTTCATGTAAAACACAAT
The DNA here is from genome assembly GCA_946894065.1 of Acleris literana. Classification (NCBI taxonomy): domain Eukaryota; kingdom Metazoa; phylum Arthropoda; class Insecta; order Lepidoptera; family Tortricidae; genus Acleris; species Acleris literana. Next base: position 11,332,488 of record OX335688.1, on the reverse strand, counting down.
TTCTCGAAGATCGTACTTAGACCGACTCAAATGTGTATATCTCGATTATGCAATGGAATTCAACTTTTTACCGTTAGAACGAAATAAAGTACATAAGCAGACCTTTTTAATGACCTAACTCTCAGCTCTGTTGGTTCTTGGTCCATTTTGACGCATGGTCCTTTTGTATTGTTGCGAATAAATGTCTCTTTATCTTTATCTTTATCTTTAAATATTCGAGGACAATCTCACACAAATTCACCTAGTCCAAAACTAAGTTCTAGGCTTGTACTATGGGTACTAGACGTAGACAACGACAAATAGATAAATGTGGCATTATCTATGAAAAGGGACCTTAATGTCGATGGCGCTTACGCCGCACTGCGTCACGCGACGTTGTATTTTTTTCGGAGCATCGTTAATAACGGCGGAAGCGCCATCGACAATAAGATCCCTTTTCATAGATAATACCAGAAATATGTACATACTAAAATACATAGAAAACATCCGTGACTAAAACCAAATACTGGTGCTCGTCACATATATTAGCCCATTGTGGCGGGCATCGAACCTGGGACCGCTAGCTTCGTAGGCAGGGTCACTACAAACTAGCTAGGCTAGCGCGTCGTCTAATATTTTTTTTTGTAATCGCTTGAAGGGCCAAAGACAAAAGTCCTTGCTTTTGTTTGTTTTTTGCTTTAATTACTTTAAGAAAAAGGGGCAGAGGTGAAAATCCCTTTCGGAGACCTGGGAATGGAGGGCCCAGGCTAAAAACACCAATGCCCCTATTACCAACTAGAAGGACTCCCGCGGATACTACCCCAGCCAGTGCTGAAAGGCCGGAGGAGAAAGTCCTTCCTCCGTTTACTTATCCGCGGGGTTTTTCCAAAAAGGGGGGATAGGAATGGGGGTTGGGATGTCTAAATTATAGCATACTAGCTTCTGCCCGCGACTACGTCCCCGTAGATTTCAACTATCGTTGGTAGCCTGTGTTAATCCAGGGTATAAGCTATCTCCATTCCAAATTTCATCTAATTCCGTCCAGTCGTTGCAGCAGCGTGAAGGTGTAACAAACTACCATAACCTAGGGTTGCCAACCGTACTATAATATATAGTATTGTACTATATTTTGAGCCTGTGAACTATATACTGTTGATAAAATATATAGTACGCAAAAATACTTTAATTCGGTCGGTCCTTATACATATGCGGTTTGGGTTGCACCCAACCAACCTGATTTTAAGCACCAATGTAGTTGAGTGGGGAAATACGCTTTTTTCAGCGCAGATAGTTGCCCCAAAAGCAGGCAGAATGTTAGTAAGAGGTAAATATTGTGCATTATATTTAATGAATAAAAGTTTTATTTAAAATACTATATTTTCTTTCCGTGTACTATATTTTTTATACCTTGGGCTGGAAAATACTAAATTTGCCCAAGAAATAGTTGGCAACCCTACATAACACACACGCAAACTTTCGCATTTATAACATTGATGGGATAACACTCGTTGGGTAAATTATACCAATCCAATGACACTTAAAATTCGGTCAAGGCGTTTAGCGTACAGGAGGTCGCGAAAAAACATGAATACACTAGGTTCCGAGGGAAAAAGGGTACAAGTCTTCTGAAGATGAAGTTCAAAAGGGTTTAAGTCTAGTATACTCCGTTCATGTATATACCCTTTTTATTACGAGTTAAGTCGACTTATGCCCTTTTTCACTAGGACCCCAGCACTATAGGTACACTCGAATTTAATCATTTGATTCATAGCTATGGAACTATGTCAAAGTAACGATTATTTTTTGTTCCTTTTTTATTACCTACCTCACTTTGACGTGTTTCCATAGTGGCCTATGATTCAAATTGGTTGACTATACATACATGTCCACATACAAAATATTGTTCTCTTTTTTGGGACGGACATAACAAGTTATTTCTCGTCCTGTATCAGATATCAATTTATATGAGTTAGAAGACATATTTAAACTATTTAAATCGAAATGGCCAAAATAGTATTTCGGTTCGGTTCCTATTCAAGAAACCTCGTAAAAATAATATTGTTGCAAGGTTATTTTTAAAACGGGACGGCGGAGTATTTAGATATAGGATTAGGCATGTAACAATATTTTATAAATGACTCTTAGGCATGATGCAGCGCCGTTGGTTGGTTGGTTGGTTGGTTGGTTGGTTGGTTGGTTGGTAGGTTGGTTGGTTGGTTGGTGGCTTTTTGGTTGGTGGCTATTAATATGGCACTTGATTTGATCTCTAAGCACGTGATATTAACAACAGTAACAGCGCAAAATAATCATTTGAATCGAGAACTTCCGCATCCTATTACTCTTCAATAGCTGCATTACCTTTTAATGCACATAAACGAGTTGCATCAAAGCATAATTGCTAAATTAAAATAGTAATATCTACTCCATTAGCTTGATCACAGGTAGCAACCACAGGTATAGAATAGTATAGGTATAGTATAGTTGATTTAATAAGACCGCGGCGGTATTTGTCAAAAGCGGGTTGCATAATTCCGAAGAGTCATACATAATTGTTGTACCTAATTCCAAAGGCGAATGCTACACGCTCGATATTTATCGTGATATTTGAATCGTAATCCAGGATCACGATATTTATCGAGTGTGTAGTATAGCGTTCTAGAAATCCAAAAATCCACGATCTTTATCAAGTATCGTTCGCTCGATATTTATCGTGATATTTGCATCGTAATACGAACGTACGAGTGTACTCCATGAAATTTACCGTCGTAATGACGCGATTCGTATCGTATGTGTAGTATACCAAAATATTACTAGATAAATATCACGTTACATATCGTGATACATATCAAGCGTGTAGCAGCCGCCAAATGTAGGTAATGTGATATATTCGAAAATCATAATAATCGGACTAGTTTTAAGGGGTCCCTAATATGGACGAGATAGGAAGTGGACAATTTGGGATTGGTATGTGGACGAGTTGGGTTGGGAATGTGGCCGAGATGAGAATGTGGACAAAATGGGAGTATGGACAAAGTGAAAATTAGGTTGTTGGACAAAAAGAGTGACTTGCTTAAATCCGTCAACTTTTGAAATAACCTTCCTACCTTGGTCTAAAACATTTCTTTTTCAGTACGAAGAGTGAAGACCCAAAGTTGTTGAATGAAAAACGAGAAATGCTTTAGTGCCTTAGAAACTATGGATTTATTATGAATTCGTATATATTTTGAAATTATAATGCAACATATTGCCACGTTATTGAGGGTTGGATAACAAATTTTGGAACTTTTAGAATTAGAGATTATAGCTATTTATAGTCAAGGGAGGCAAAGGTGGGCCGCAAGGTAGCATTCTTTATAACTATCATTATAACCTTATTAACTCCTTAACTGATTAACATATAGGAAAGTTGAAAGTATATCCTAGACCGGTATAAAGAGGCCTTTTCTGTGCCGTAATATTTACTTCAAGTCCTTGGTCATCCTCCATCCTGTATACATATTGTTGAAAATTACGTGCTCGGGCTACTGGAAAAACTGAATTTTGCCTATTTCATTAAATTTCAACAATACAATCATACAAAATGATATTGGCTGTGGGTAGTTGGTTAAGTGTCCCAAATGTAGTATGCACAATAATGCACATGCCTTTCACTAGGTCAAACAGTAGACGAACGCCAAATATCAGCATAACAAAAGAAATTTTCCAAAACCACTGACTCTGACCTAACTTAACCTACGTAACGTACGTACGTACGTAACTAATAGTGATAGTAGTTTATCGTTGTCCTTACACGTAGTAAAATACAGTCAACCAAATTTAATCCTAGGCCACTATGAATTGTGTCAACGTGCCGTCATAAGTCATCATACGTTTTGATTGATAGCGTCACTTTAACTGTTAAAGTGGCGCCGTCAAACAAAACGTAAAAATATTTATTTTTAATTATACCAACCCCATTTTAAGCCCCAATACCCTTCAGCCAGGTGTGCCTATTTCTATTTAATAGTACATTACTTAACAAGGGCTGTAAAAGAAAGAAAGCCCGAAATCGCAGGTATTTGAGACCCGAGCCGTAGGCGAGGGTTGTAAATATGCGATAGAGGGCTTTCTTTTTTACTGCCCGTGATGAGTACACAATTTTACGTCTTCACCTGGCCACAATGCGAGTTTTACCGTGCGCGCAGCGTGCGATAAAACTCACATTATGGCCAGGTGTTACGTAAATATCATTAAAGAAGTACTGTACATATTTCGACGTTATCAACATAGTCCATAGTGGCCTAGAACCAAATTGGTTAACTGTACAAGCCAGCAAGCCTAGGTAGTAGGAGAGCTGTTAAGCATTTTTGAGTAGCTGTTTTGAGTCACCGGAGAAATTTGTACAGTACTTCTTTAATTATATTTAAATACAAATAAGCAGACCTGGCTGAAGGTGCTTTTCCACCGGCGAGGCGTGGCGAGACGAGGCGGGACGGGAATTGAAATTTGTATCGAAAAATCGCACACCCTCAACGCGCGCGCGCGGTGTAAATGGGTGTTTTAATACAAATAAAAATTCTCGCGCCGCCTCGTCTCGTCTCGCCTCGCCGGTGGAAAAGCACCTTTATAGGGTTGGTATAATTAAAAATAAATATTTCAATTTCACTTTCAACGTGCTTAAAATACCTACATGTTTTCACCTTTTTTTAATAATACTTTTGCAATCACCTGGTTCAATTTTAGGAGGATGAGCTGGCACTTTATTTTTTATCTTCTTAGAGATTCAATTTAAAGTTTTTAAATACCTATTTCAAAATACCTCAAGGACTTTATTTGCCAAAAAAAACACTGGATACAGTGGACACTTTAAAAAACTCAGTTTAGCTCCAGTACCCTTTGTACTTAAATATCATTAAAAAAGTTCTGTTCAAGTTTCCACGGCCACTCAAACACCTACTCAAAAATGGTTAACAGCTCGTGGACATTATTATACTTATTTTCAACTTACCTTGGTTCCAGTAACAATCCCTATCATGAGCTTCGGTATGGTCCAGGGCTGTATGTCACCCATGATTCCGATCCTCAAGTCCTCAGCGAGCCCCTCCGGCACTGTGTTCGACAGCGACCAGATCTCGTGGGCAGATCCTCAGGCAGGCCTGTGCGTTGTCGAACAGTGAACCACCCTTTTTTCTAAATGATATAACTTGATAGAAAACAAAGCTAAGAATTTCGTTTTAGTGTCATCGTTTAGGTGATTTAATAAGTTTTCTAAGTTTTATATTACAGAAAGCCAGATGAACAAACTAATAACCATAAAGGTTTAAAAAAAAATGAAATTTGGCTCACTGTGTACTATGGGTAGTTTACAGTTAACCACTTATATTTCGACAGTGAACCATGATTTAATGTGCTTTGAACAGTGAACCACCTTTTTTTTCTAAGTCATATAACTTGCTAGAAAATAAAGCTAAGAATTTCGTTTTGGCGTCATCGTTTAGGTAATTTCATAGGATTTCTCAGTTACAGGTAATATAAAGCCAGAGGAACAAACCAAGACTCATAAACGAGTTTTTTTTTAATGTAATTTGGCTCACTGTGTACTATATAATTTGCTACAAAATAAAACTAAAAAAGAGAAAAATTAATCGTTTTGGTGTCATAATATAGGTAATTTTATAGAGTTTCTCAGTTACAGGCTACAGAAAACCAAAGGAACAAATTAAAACCCATAAAGGAGTTGTATTTTTTAAAAATTAAAATTGGCTCAATGTATACTATGGGTAGTTAACGCTAAACCTTGAATCTTGTTGAAATATGGTTCACTGTTGAACATAAAATTTCATTTCCAGTAAAAAATGCTTATTTGTGAAAAGAAACCACGCAATTTTTGAAAATCAACTTTTATTTAAAAAAACAAACGAAAAAAAAAATTATATAAACTATTCAAAATGTCAAAAACGATAACTTTTAAGTTAAAGTTTTAGTACGGTTCTCATTTGCCACCTACATAATATACCTAATTAACGTTTTCTCTTTAGATACCTAATTAACAATCAGTCTTTGATGGTACCTACTATAATAAACAGTCTTCATTAACAGTCTTCATTAATTTACTTACCCGTTAAAGAAACCTCGATAAAATGAACAAAATGCGTCGAAATATTCACGACATTAACAAAAAATAACCAAAACATTACAAAAATTATAACTTTTAAATTAAAGATTTTTTATAGTTTGGTTCTCATTAGCCGCCTACATAATGTAGCTTTCTAATTATGTTTTTCTCTTTAGATACCTAATTAACAATCAGTCTTCGATGAACCGCGAAAAAAATGAACGAAATTCGTCAAATTAAATATTCACGCCATATTTAGTAAAGATAAGTTCACGTTGAAGGAATATTTAATTAGGCGTTTTGTACCTGACACACAAGGAGGAGGAAGAATCATTTTAATCTCACTCAGTTTCACATTAGCCATGTCAGGTTCTAAAGGAAACATAGATGTTTTATTATGGCGATCTTTTAATTTTAGGTACGAAACGCAATATTCATCATTACTATCTGTGTCTACAATCTTCGCAATATAATAAACAACCCGTTTTTTAGATTGCAGCAAAATAATAACGTATTCGTTAATCATTGGCTTACGCTTTAAAGCAGGAAAATCTTCATCTATAATTTGCTCATCTTCCTCATCCGATTCTATGTCTGTTTCACTTTCAAGAATGATATCTTCTACTTCACTCATGTCACTGTCTTCATCTGGCACACCTTTTCTTTTTTTGTTCCTATTATTAGGCGTTTTTCTGATTTTACTTGTCGACGGAAGTATTTCATTTCCAGAATCTTGTAGAACTTTTCTTTTACGCAGACCTTTCCTATTTATTGCAGCAGCACGTTCCTCAGCTATTCTTTGCTTTTCTGGCGTGTCCGTTGCTATCATGCTTTTGCCCAGTTTTCTTCCTTTCCGTTTGATGGTACGAGGGCCAGCCCTTAGCGGAGGACGGAACATTACTGGAGTTATGATATGCTCTGACGGTTGATTATTTTCATCTTTGCATGCTTCATATGGTGTCTTTGGCGGAGTCACGTTTTGGTAGTAACTATGATGTTCCTGTGATAGTATAGATGGACTTTCTCGATCAGGGGTAACAACGGATTCATGACTTGAACGACGTGTCTCTAGGGGATTCGAATCCTGTTGATTATTGCTTCTATTCATATCGAGAGTTGCAGAAGCTTCAGCACTTGGCAAATTTGGGTGACACCACAGGAATGGGCCGGTCTGTGACGCTACTTGGCATGAAGTCTTCATCAGTGAATATATCCTTATTAAAGGGAAAAATTCCACATTTTGCGAAAGCTGCCGATATATTTAGTGGAGTCATAGATCTGGGATAAGCATGACCAACGAATCTTGCTATCTCGTATATTGTAACTGGCTTCCCTGGGTTCTGTAGCATCCATGACTCAAGTGCTGCATTATAATAGGACTTTAAAGGGCCCATCAAACCCACATCTAAGGGTTGCAGTTTGTGAGTAGTGTGAGGATGAAACGTAAGAATCACAACACCAGATTGTTTCGCTAAATCTAGAGCCTCAATGGATAAATGTGACTCATGGTTATCCAATATTAGCAGACATGGATTTTCTGGTGTCGTGCTTGAACACTTAATGAAATGTTTCATTACATCCACAAATAAGTCACTAGTCATCCATCCTGAGGGGTTCGCCAGCCAGGTGCACCGTGCATCATCAAATTTTTAAAGTTTTTCCGAGGAAATATTAAAGCAGGGGGCAGAGCGTGGCCTGTAGCACTAACCATACAACATGTAGTGACGAGAGTGCCCTTTTCACCACTTGTCACTTTACCTACTTTAGCTCCTGCTGGAGCCACAACTTTCTGTGGTTTCTGGACGGTAGTTGTGCCGGTTTCGTCAAGGTTGAATATTCGAGTCCCATCCGCAAATCTAGGCTCTCGTTTCAGCAACTCTTCCAAATTATTAAAAAATACTGCCACCGTTTCACGGTTAAATGAGGTAGCTCGTGCGGTACTTACAGCTTGTGGTTTCTTCTCCGAGATATCAGGATGTCTTTTTTTGAAGGAACGAAACCATTCCAATCCTGCCAATTGATCTCTTTCCCATGAGCTTGGTATTTTAATGCTAATAGCATTGCCATTTCGTACGCCACCTTCCTACATTCTTTGACGGTCAAACCGTAGAATATTAGTGCACAGTCCTTGTAGTATTTTATTAATATTTGTTCATGTTCTTCATAAAATACTTTATTAATATCATACCTAGGTACAAGTGATATATTATCGCCATGTTTACGTTGGTTTATCACGTAACGGCGTAATGTTGGGTAAGGAATATTGCAGCTTTTTCCCGCCTTCCGAATGGCGGTACCATTTTTAATCATTAGTAAAGCTGACGCCATGTCCTCTTTACTGTGATTTCCAATTTTTCTTTCCTTGGGTTTTGGTCTTGGCATCCTAAAATGAAAAAAAATAAATGATTTTCAACAATTCACTATCAAGGAACAGTGAACCTAAAGAACACAGTGAACCTAAAGTACACAGTGAAACTAAGGTATACAGTGAACCTAAGGTATACAGTGAACCTAAGGTATACAATGAACCTAAGGTACACAGTGAACCGGATCAGTAAGTACTATGCGGACCTGGTTCACTGTTTAATACACACACTATTCAACTTACAATATAAAAAATATATAGGTTATACATTGAATTGCCATAAAGCATTATGCTTATAAAACACCTAAAACTAAAACAATTTTGATATTATACAGCTTTTGTCCTTATAATTAATAACAAAATATACAAAAATCGAAACACTTACGTGAGAATACTCCGTTTTCTTTCGGAGCAACAAACAAACCGCACTCACACGTCAGTCTTTAGCCGCGGCCGCCGGCTCACTACGGGAGAGGGGAAGGGTGCCCGCGGGGCAAGTATTAACAAATTCGGTCAAAGTGGCAACATCGCAGTTCTCCCAATATGGCGGTGGTTCAAAGTATCTGGTTGGTTCACTGTTCGACAACGCACCCTAGGTGTTTTGAGTCACCGGAGAAATTTGTACAGTACTCCTTTAATGATATTTAAATACAAATAAGCAGACCTGGCTGAAGGTGCTTTTCTACCAGCGAGGCGAGGTGAGACGAGGCGGGACGGGAATTGAAATTTGTATCGAAAAATCGCACACCCTCAACGCGCGCGCGCGGTGTAACTGGGTGTTTTAATACAAATACAAATTTCTCGCGCCGCCTCGTCTCGTCTCGCCTCGCCGGCGGAAAAGCACCTTTATGGGGTTGGTATAATTAATAAATATTTCAATTTCACTTTCAACGTGCTTAAAATACCTACATGTTTTCACCTTTTTTTAATAATACTTTTGCAATCACCTGGTTCAATTTTAGGAGGATGAGCTGGCACTTTATTTTTTATCTTCTTAGAGATTCAATTTAAAGTTTTATAATACCTATTTCAAAATACCTCAAGGACTTTATTTGCCAAAAAAAACACTGGATACAGTGGACACTTTAAAAAACTCAGTTTAGCTCCAGTACCCTTTGTATTTAAATATCATTAAAAAAGTTCTGTTCAAGTTTCCACGGCCACTCAAACACCTACTCAAAAATGGTTAACAGCTCGTGGACATTATTATACTTATTTTCAACTTACCTTGGTTCCAGTAACAATCCCCATCATGAGCTTCGGTATGGTCCAGGGCTGGATGTCACCCATGATTCCGATCCTCAAGTCCTCAGCGAGCCCCTCCGGCACTGTGTTCGACAGCGACCAGATCTCGTGGGCCTCCTCAGGCATGTACATCACGGCCATTGCGTTCGGGTTCCCCCTGGGCTGGCTCACGGACAAGTTTGGGAGGAAAATAATGAGCCTAATCACTATATTCACGCTCATAGTAAGTATTATCCAAGTTCATCAGCCGAAGGACGTCCACTGTTGGACATAGGCCTTCCCCAGGGAACTCCACGACTGTCGGAAGTTATTTAAGTTCATTGTAGTATACAAATTTAGTTGCCGGATGGTAAGACCTCAAAGTCCCTCCGGATGGCTACCTCAAGATTTTTTTAAGCTATGGAAAAGATAAACAAGCACAGGCCATCTGCTGGTAAGTGGCATGGGAGGCCTTAGATATTTGCAGTCTCAAAACTACAATCTCAAGACCGTATATGTGTTGCCAACCTTTTTTTTGTTTTTGGGGGGAAATATTTTCCAAGATACCCAGCGTCGTTGGGGAAACACAGGGCTACGTGGGATTTTTACCCACTAAAACCTCCCCAGTGGTCAGTTAATGTGCTCGTTGGAGGCTCCGGGACCTCCATAGCACCGGCGCCGGAACCTCCTATACTTTGTGCACTTCCCAGGTCACACAGGTGTGAATATACACAATGCCGGGTCATTGGAATGAGCGGTGCAGGTCCCCACCCTTTTTAGTCGCCTCTTACGGCAGGCAGGAGGATGCCGCAACAGTATTCTAGTCTTGCAGGGACAATGGCATCCGTTGCCAACCTAACTAAGATGGAATGCCTCTATGCTAGTAATTTTTCGGGTTTGGCATCATTTGCCATCTTGAAATGGCAAAGCCCGCTTACCATCATTAGGCCAGAGTCTGCCGCAAGTTCCTCCAGCACTGCTTTCACCAACAGCCAGTGTTTTTGAGCAGGCACATCACAGCTATGGTGTTCGGGCCCCCCAGGCTCACGCAGAAATACGAGAGGAAGATAATGAGCCTTTACCCCTACCATGGGTTACAATTACCGTACTCGCTAGCAAGTCGAATGCTCTGTCCCTCGCCGACCTGGCAGTATTCTTATAGAGTGCGAGGACCAGAGCATTCGACTCGTTAGCGAGTACGGTAATCCTTATTCATGGTAAGGGTACAGGTGACATTGTCCTCGCTTATAGCGAGTAAGTATAGTTACAGTTGTTTTATTTGCTGGATGGCTCGTGCAGTGAAAAAGGCCTAAGCCTAGGAGTCCCTCCAGAACACTTTTAGGTATCAAACTTTAGTTTGTTTTCATATGAAAGGGATCTATGATATCTCTACATTTAAACTGTGATTGATAGTGACCTTAAACGGATGTATTGCTCTTCGCTAGAGATTACTTATCGGACCGATTGTAATCAACATAAAAGCCCTTCAACGCATTCACTGCAGCATTACATATAAGCGTTCTCCTGACTTCCACCCAGTGCCCTCAACACATATGTACGGTCACGGACGTTAATTTGTGACCCATTTCGAAAAATGTATGTTTGAAGTCGTCAATGTCATTAGAGATGCCAAGTCATTCGTTACTTATGAGAAACTCAACCTTATTGTTGTAGAATGTCAGATTGACTTTGGACCTAAGGTGGGTCACAAATTTAATTCCTTGACTGTACAGTAGGCAAGCTCCATAAAAAACAAAAATGTGGCACCTGGCGAACGTTCGAAAAACAGTACTGGCAGTGAATGCGTTAAGAGCCAACTCAATAATGTTGATTTTTAAACGAAACAATAGACAATTACACGCATGTAGGGTTTCCATAAATTATGTGGATGTTTTCCTTGCAGCCTTAGAAATAAAAAGAATGCCTTTTCAACAGATTTATCATGAAGTACCAAGGCTATGGGCTAAAGACGATGACATAAAAATAACAACTGAAAGTTGAAAATATCGACACTTAGTGCCGCACTTAGAGACGTGACTACCGTTTGTAGATTTTACACTGCTGATTACAGTTTTTTTTTTTATGCAGTAGTTTTTTTATATTTACGAAAAACAGTAAAAAAAGTTGGATTGTGAATGTTATGAATACACTTATAGTGCCCTTAGTCCATTTATTACCACAGGAATTGAAAGAATATACAACTGTCAAGTCCATTTTTCAGCTGTCTGACGGATTACTTGATTCTAACGACACGCTTTCGATTCTCGTAATACTATATTGTTTTGATATACGCTATTTAAAATGAAAGTATTAACGGATTTGTAAAAGCGGATAACCGCAATCTGCCCAAAAAAGTCGACGAATTTATGTTGTTAGGTACAGTTGTTATGGTTGACAAGTGACATAACATGACAGTCAGTTCTGTTTCTGTTTAAAGTTACTTTTTTTATTTTATATCATGCTAAGATCACGACGTCAGTATTCCTTACTTTGTATATACGGTATTTTTAATGACTATTTCTTTAATAAATTATTAATTAGTATAATTTACACAAAGTTTTAACGAAATAAATATTTTTAATTTTTTTCATTAACGACGAATTTATGTTAAATAAAGAAAAACCAAGAAACACGGGTAGTCTAACTTTTAACCAGCTATTATAAACGCGAAAAAACAAAAATCCTTTTTTTTGAAATGTTGTCGATTGCACCTAATCTAGAAATTCTAAAATAAACTTCTTGAAAACGCCCGAGTTCAGCAACATCTTGACGAAACAATAGTCCAATGACCACACACTTCCGTACTTCCGACACTTTTTGTCCCCTTTGTCCACCTGATATGCCACTAAAGATCGAAAGCGACAAAAACAGTTCCGCTTTTTAGCTGTGAATATAGGGCGAGTCAACCGTGAAAATGTTTAAAAACAAGATGCTTCGCTCAATTAACTATTCCTACATCTTGTTTTGTGATAGTGTGACCTCAAAAAAACCTTTACAGGTATAGTGGAAAAATTCTCCGCCCTCACTTCACTTTGGTTTAAACAAAAAAAATAGCCTATGTCTATCCGGAATAATGCCACTTTCAAATAGTGAAATAATTTTTCAAATAGGTTAAGCACGCACGCACGCACGCACGGACGCACGCACGCACGCACGCACGCAAGCACACACACACACACACACACACACACACACACACACACACACACACACACACACACACAAACACACACACACACACACACACACACACACACACACACACACACACACACACACACACACACACACACACACACACAAACTTTCGCAATTATAATATTACTAGGATAGTATAGGATGGGGGCTTTGTTAATACTATACGTTTTTTCCGATTCATACTGTTGTCCTGGGTTCAAATCCGGGTAAGGGCAGATATTTGTGTGATCGGGAATATTAGTTCCTGAGTCATGGAAATTATAGATTATAGCACGTGCCGTAGTTTAGCCGTAGAGCGCCATAGTTTCATTGTATTCTTATACAATGAAACTATGGCGCTCTACGGCCTTTAGATATTTAGATATTTTTAGAAGTACATATTTTTAAGAAAGACATCCATGCATTTTTGTATAAATTAATTCTAACTAACTACATTAACTTAGTCACGTAAATAAAAGGAACGCTCTATTAATTTAATTACGATCTTTTACAAACTTTCACTTAATAATTTCATACGTTTTACTACGAGTAACACGGCTAACCCTCAAATATTGTTGTGGTTATTCCATTACATTATCCTGGGGTCCTAGTTAAAAAGGATACAAGTCTACTTATCTCGTAATAAAAACTGTCTATACTAGACTTACTGCCGCACTCAGAGACGTCAATTACATGTAATTGTTTAGTGACGTGTAGTCTTATTCTATTGCTATAGCAAAGAAAGTGACATCAGCAACTTTAATCAAGCATTAAATTTCATTGACGTCTCTGAGTGCGGCAGTTAACGTTTTTCACTTGATCTTTAGAATACTTTTATACCCTTTTGCACAGGTCCTCAGAACTAGCCTTATGGGGGCTAATAGTTAAGAGTTGCAATCTAGATTTTGTCTCTTTCTTAAAATATGCTTTGTCCTTATCCTTAATTGTGACATTTGAATTTGACAGAAACAGACAAAGAATACTTTAGCAAAAGTTTGTTTACTGTGAGTTTATAAATAAGGGAGTTAACCCTTAATAACCTAAACCAAACCAAATTGCGGAGAACATTGATTTGTTTTCGTGTTCTCTGAATGAATTCACAAAGGCTGCATTGTTTATATTATGTTATAGGTGTAAGGATAGAGATTAGTTGATACTATACTAAAAAGTAGTTACACTGTTGTCTTAGGGTAAGCCCTGTAAAAATAGTTGTAAGTGTGGGAAATAAATAAATAAATAAATAAATAAATAACAATGTTAAAAGTCGTGAATTCAAACCCTATTTGATATTGAATTAGCATAAAAAAATTGATACAAAAAAAAAACAAAGATGGCATTATGTTATGATGGAAATTTCCATCGCCATGCAAAGATGGGTTAAGTACCACTGCATCAATATTCTGTTCTACTGTTACTTGTTTTGAGACCCAAATAAATAAATAATACAGACACGCTCCGGCGCTTTTTATGTGTTGGGAAGCGTCATTTGTTTGTTTTTGTTTGTTGTTTAACATTCCACGTGAAAGATAACAAGTAAATAACTTTTGACGACGCGGTTAGTCTAGTATAGTTTTTTTAATTCACGACGGCGAGCCATTAAATGACGTCTGTCTGTAGCTCTGCCTACCCGACCCTACTCTGGGAATGACTTCATTACATTAGTGTTTCACTCAGTGTATGTGTGTGGTCACCAGGGATCGGAAATTCGGAGACATATTTATCTAAACTTGGCAAAATCCCGGAAAAAGTTAAGGAAATATGGAGTCGGCTTCTTAAAAATATTATTTTAATTATATAAGTACCGGGATTCCGGGAATCTATAAAATGCGTGGGGACTGTAATACCTCGTAAAAATGTTTAGGTTACCGTTTTTTACCGTAACCGTAACCGTTTTAAATAACAAAAGGTAAATTCAATAACACGTAGTAAATCTATGTATGGAAAATAACTTTAAATAGTTAATGAAAGTACCTTCATATGAATTTATATTGGCGTAATTTGTTTATTTAGAAATCCCGGGATTTTTACTAATAAATTAAAATTGAGTCCGCCTCCATACAACTGAACAACAATGCCGCCGCCAAAGTTTAGGTAAATATGTCCCCGAATTTCCGATCCCTGGTGGTCACTCACGCCTTCATTCCCAGGGCCGGGTAGGCAGAGCTACAGAATTACCAACAAGGGTAACAATAAATTTTTTTTTATTCTGTAACCACATTTTGCACAATCAGGCTGAGATGTTTTTACCAGTGTTCCTATATTAGCGACAGGATTCAAGCCCACCGCCTAACAGTACTACAAGCCTTTATTCCCTTAGTCGCCTCTTACGACTTCCACGGGAAGACATGGAGTGGCACTGTTCTAAGCCGGCAACAACACGGCATTTTTTGTTAATTCTGTCACCACATTTTGCACAATCAGGCTAAGTTGTTTTTACCAGTGTATCTTAGTGACAAACACAGCGTAGCAAACACTTATAATATATAATATTTCTTTTCCCAGTAAATTATAAATAACTATATGAAAAGCAAGCTTTAAAAACCCGACTGCATTTTTTATACTGTCGTCGATATACCTACATATATTAGTAATTGTCATTTTGCCATTGTTTTTATTTCAATTTTAACAGTATAGGTATCCTATGTCACCCGGGATGACGTAAGGATTCTAACGATACCTCACACATCTAAATCGGTCAAGGGATTTAGAAGTTATAGTGGAATAAAGAAACTCACATACATAATATGGGGACAAACATGAACCCTGAAAACATTACACTCCTTTTTTGGGGCAGTCGTGTAAAAATTAAATGAATAAAATTGTATAATTTCTATACAAACCTTTACAAACATGTTTTTTTACCGAATACTTTAAAGAAAACCTGCGGGCCGATTATGGTCCTGTTTATCGACGTAGATAAGCGTGGATAAAACATCTGTCACTTTCTGACCAGTATCTAAGTGCGAGATTGACGGAAGCTTTATCCACCGCGATATAGGCGACCATAATACAGGCCCTGGTGTCAATAGAATTTCGTTCCAGATGTACTGGGTGGTGAAGCTGATAAGCCTGGAGCCCTGGATGTTGATAATTGCGCGGCTGGTGGCCGGTTTCCCCTGCTCCGCCTGCTACATCGTGCTGCCTATCTACCTCAAGGAGATCAGCGACCCGGACCTGAGGGGTATGCTGGGCTCACTGATAATATTGACCAGGTAAAACATTTATTTGGTTGTTTTGGAGGAAATTGTAGGAAAAGGTAGGTCGTTTACACGTTCGCAGTCCCGATACGATTCATTTCCATCGCTTCAAACAGTCCACATGCGATGATTTCCAGTGAAATGCCGGTCCAGGTGGCCCTGCCAAGATGCACTACGCTAACTAAAGTTTCTATTCGTTTTGTTTTTAAACCAATCGCGTCACTGATAGATGACGTGATATGAAAAGTCACGTGATCTACCAGTGACGCGATTGGTTTAAAACGAACCGAATAGAAACGCTAGTTACCGTCATGCATCTTGTCTAGGGCCTCTGTTACCTTATAAATTACATACACCGCCACCGTACCACTGTAGGCGTAGCCAAGATGCAAACGCGACTAACGTTTCTGTTTTCTATCGACTCGAAATGTATGGAGTTGACACAAGCGATCGACGCAACCTCTCATCAGCTTGCGTCCATCCTATAAACTTTAGTCTATTTTCGAAAATCGCTTACTTGGCGTTATGGCATATCTATTGTAAGAATTTGTAAACGAAAAATTCTGACGTTATCCAAGATTTGGGTGATTTGTTTTTTTGTTAAATGAAGACAAACCAGCACGAACGGTGCCTATGATAACAGCAGGCTCCGAAACGTATAGATATTTGCAATCTTTGCCAACCCTGAGGGCATGGAATGCATCTATAAATATAAAATAAACAGGGGAAAATCTCACACCAATTGACTCAGTCCCAAACTCTAGGCTTGTACTACGGGTATTACACAACGATATAATACCTATATATAGAGAAATAAATGCTTAAATACATTAAAAAAACATCCAAGATTCAATAAGTACCCGCGCTCATCACACAAATATAATATGCCAATACCGAGAATCGATTTGGGACCGTTAGCTTCGTAGGTAGGGTAACTAGTAACTACCAACTATGCTACGCCAGTAATTTAATTGGTTGTCTTTGCCGATCGGCCGGCCGTCGCGTCGATTACGTCGAGCAAGATGGTGAAAATAATCCAAAAAACTCTGCACATTCCTACAGATATTACCACCAATAACTAACACATTTTCTACAAGACATCGCAGACTCCGTTTGGTGTATGGTTAAATGCAACACAAATCCTCCAATTATCATAGTGCAATAGTTCCGTCACTTTCTACTGGGTGAGACCAAGGCCAAATTTGCACAACCTGGTACAGCCACTGAAACTACCTTGGAAGATTGAAAATACCAAGATTAGGTATATTTTGTTTTGTCGTAGGTTCGTTCTCTAATCAGCGTTTTTGCACTTTCCTAGGTCAGACATCTCCTGTAGAAATATCTAGTCCCTCTCGAGCTCCCAGCCTTTAACTCTTTAACTCATAAGGTAGTAAAAAACGAGAAGTAAAGAACCTCTATTCCACTTTGTTTTAAGTAGTATCGTTATGATATTTTAACGTATTGTTAGAAATACCATAACAATATAATCATAAACAAAATAAAAAGAGGTCTTAATGTCGAAAGAAAGTTATGAAATGCCGATTGCGTATGTTTTCATATTTTGTAGTCTAAAATCTTATTTAATTTCACTACTATTTAAGCTACTCGAAATAATCGTGACAATTTTTCTCGTTTTCTAAGCTTAGCTTGACTTACTCGACTTATTTCGCAGAAACATTGGCTACCTGGCCAGTTACGTGATGGCCGACGTGCTCCACTTCCGAGTTCTTCTGTGGATCGGCCTGAGCTTGCCAATCCTTATCTTCATCGTGTTTCTCTTCATGCCCGAGACGCCGGAGTACCTCGTGAAGCAGGGGAAACTTGACGTAAATTTGACTCATGTTTTTTATCTAGCTTGGGTTCTTAGGGTGGGTTTAAAAAGTAGGTTGGTCAAAAGGTATTTTATTGTTCGTTTAAAGACGGAGTTTGTCGGAAAAAAAATTGTCTAGCAACGGATCGACAACTCTTCTTGGTGGTATTATGTGGCATGTTTTCTTACGAATTTTTTTTTTTTTTTAACAGACAGTTCTTGTTTAACCTTTTTTTCTAACAGTTCAATACTTCTAAATATAGTACAGTCACCAGCAATAATATATTATCCAACATTGGGCGCAAAAATAATTATCTGACACGTCTTTATTACAGGTATAAAAGCATGTCAGATATTTTTGAGGTCAATGTTGGATAATATATTATTGCTGGTGACTGTACACACGTTGTACCCAAGATACGGGTCCTCGTAGTCCGTATCTTTCAGGCTGTTACTATTTTGTTAGGTACCTACAAAGTCATGGGCTAGCTATTAAACATGAACGAACTAAGGCCCTAGCCAAGATGCAAACGCTAATAACATTTTTCTTTTCTATCGCTCAAAATGTATGGGATGATTGTTAACCACGTGGTTTATTGTATCGCACGAGAATGTCATCCCATACATTGTGACTCATACAAAAGAAAAAGGTTAGTAGTGTTTACATCTTGGCTAGGCCCTCTGATACGTAACTGACGATCCAACTCCCACTCCTTGTGTCTTTGCTCTTCGATTGATTGGAACCCTATCCTCAGGAAGCGAAGCTAGTGCTGGCGTGGCTGCGCGGCACTCCGCTGGAGGAACGCAGTCTGGAGCTGGAGGTGGAATGCCTCGCGTATCGCTCGCAACAGAACAAAGCGGACACCACCTCCTCCTTTAAGACCATATGTAAGCAAGCAATTGACACACTACCTTTTTATGGCATGGAGAAGGCAAAACAAACGTACAGGCCACCTAATAGCAAGCGGGCCCATAGATATTCGCAATCTCAAGACAGCATACCCACGACTGCAATCTTAAGACTGAAAACGCGTTGCCAACCCCAAGGTTTCTCAGCACCAAGATGAAATGCCTCTACGCTAGTCATTTCACTGGTTCTCTTCATCGGAACACTAGTCGCTTCAGACGTTCAGTTCGTCCTGCCATCTCCTCAACACAACCACACTCTAGAGAGGATTGTGCTATGGGTACTAGACTAGACAGCGATTAACATACTTATAGAAAGATATAAATACTATGGATAATTATAACTTACTGAGGCTGAATCAGAGGCCTGGAATAATAAGAGATTCATTTAATTGTCCTTGGGTGTGTGTGTTTGAGGAGATGGCGGGGCAAACTGCACCTGTTCTGTAAAGATTCAGGAGTCGCTGGATAGATAATTATGGAGAGGCCGAAAGGAGGGTTTTGCCCAGCACTGGGACAGAAATAGGTAAAACTAAGAGTGAACAAACATTCCAAGTTTTTAATTTAAATACCTCTAACTTTTTAGTCACGGACCCGACAACCCGCAAAGCGTTTATCATTACGATGGTCGTGAAGCTGGGCCAGCAGTTCGACGGATACCTGATCGTGCTGATGTACGCCGCGTCCGTGTTCAAGCACGCATCGGACTCGGTGGACACCATGCTGACGCCCAACCAGCAGGTCATGGTGGTGGGGCTGGTGCAGCTCATCGGCTCCATCTTCGCAACCAGCCTGGTCGAAAAGACTGGGAGGAAGGTAGAATCTTATTTCTACACTTAATTTCAGGGCTCAGAAACCTGGTTATTTTTTTTCAACCAGCGCGTAAGTATATCGCCCTGGTACAATTAAAAACAATCGATTCCGCTCGAACAGAATCGATCTTGTTTTGGTTTTGATCAAAGAGCAAAGTAAAACTGTTTCTCCTCCAAATAACGGTTAATATCACTCGCTAGCTCGCTACTTCGTCTTCGTTGTCTTTTCTCGTCTTCCTACCTCTTAAGTTGCATTTTCACTAGCTTAGCTTGAAGTTAAGAAGGCTTTATCACTTTAAAACACCATAGTCGCCATGCCATCCAAGTGCAGAAAGAAAACAAAAACCTGTAATCCCAGCGATTATAACGCTCGCGAATCGATTCCGCTTCGAGCGGGCGTTTACGTAGAACCTAGTTAAGAACAAAAAAGAAGAAGAAAGCAGTAAATTACTGCAATTCTTATTGCCAATATAAACCTCGCTATAGAATTGCACAATAAATGGCCTGTTGACTCTCAAAACTAAGATTGAAAGAAGGGGTAATGTATAAACAATCGAAAGTACAGCCGAATTTTGCAAGTATGCATTTTCCGAGTAAGTAGTGACGCAGTGAGCAAAAACTCTGAACACTTCTTTTTCAAAAATTTGTCAAGTTGTTCAAATTTTCTAAAGTTCCTATTTTGAGCTCCCAAATCGAAATGTTGGGAGCGCCAAAGTTCAACTAAAATTGCAACTCCTATTATCGGAACTCCGAAAATGAATTTTTTATACCGCTGGAACCGTAAACTTTTCAGAAGTTCTGAAATATTCAATGTGTAGATAAGACTAGGTTAGGTTAGGTTTGATTTATAAAAATCCTGAAAATGTAACAGTTGCTGAAATAAATACGTTAGGAGTTGCGATAATTAGGACTTATGAGTCGTTATGAGTAAAAATAATTAGGTGAGCCAATATGGACCCCGAAATGTTACTTAAATGTTAAAATATCACAAATAACACTCGGAATTTGTAAATTCTTGATGAAATGTCTGTCGCGACTATCATCTATTGTTATAATCATACACACAGAAACAAATGAATGCCCCAGTAATCCTATACCGAAGTAAACATAGCGTGGTTAAAAAAATTAGCCAAATGATCTGCGTGCCTTGCAGTTATAAGCGATGTAATTGGCCATTTTTCCCATCATTTACCAAAGTCCTGATGTCAAATTAAAGCATCATTGCCCACGAAAGTGAAGTGGTTGATAATAACTTGGATTATACGTAATATAAAGTACTTGTAGGTTGCGGTGATTTGCAGTGGTCAAAAAATACTACAATGATTAGGAACAAAAAACGAATAGAACACAAAAAAACGTAGAAACCTACACACGTATTACTGAATAAATGTCTTTCATCTTTTATCTTCTTTTCAAGCACACACGTTTGTCGAAGACTTAAATTTGTGACCCATCTTAGGTCAAAATTTAATGTGATATATGTAGTCACGCTGACAAAGTGGTAAAATAAAATCTTGAAGAAACGTTTTTTTAGGGTACCTAACG
Source organism: Acleris literana (assembly GCA_946894065.1). Lineage (NCBI taxonomy): Eukaryota > Metazoa > Arthropoda > Insecta > Lepidoptera > Tortricidae > Acleris > Acleris literana. The sequence continues at coordinate 11,311,379 of OX335688.1, read as the reverse complement.
TGGGGATGTTTATTTTTCTCGTCTATCCCAAGGTCAAAAAAATAAATTCAATTCGGTTTGTGAAGTCAATTTTACTATAAATACATGGGAACCCGCCAAAACTTAAAATGACTCGTATAAATCTTCAGTAGATATATTATTACAGTACTTACCTCGTTATTTTTAAAGGAAAACTAATTCATTTTGAAATAACTTTTCTGAGATTTGCAATGAAATATTGATGTTATGTTTCTTATATTAGGCCGCCAAGTATGGCGTTTCAGGTGCGGCTAGGACAAGAGGTCGTTAATGGAATTTCATACTAATCGTGCAGACCTAGGCCGGCAAAGTCCTCTTTTTTAATTTCCATTCCACATAAATTTGTGGCACAGACATCATGACATTCTGTCACTATGCGTATTAAAAAAACAATAAAAAAAATTTAGTGTAAACATGGCGGCTGTGTTTATGAACAGGCTAGATAGCTGTTTTTTTAATATACTAAGCCATGCATCCAATCAAAGCGTTTGCATGTTTATATAAAGTACCAGGAGAACAGAGGTAATGCGGGGCACCAGAGGGCGGGCGGGCGCACCCGCCGCAACGCGGATGACTGAGCACTGTAGGTTACTTTTAATGTTTATGCACTCCTAATAATTTGACTTTGTAATTTTTTTAATTTTTTTTAATGAATTATTATTATGTTTGAGAAAAGCACTATACATACCTCGGCGGGAAATATGGGGTTGCCCGCCTCAGACCTATCCGGCCTCGCTTTGCTTGGCCGGCAACCCCTTTTGTCCCGGCCTCTGTAGTAATGTACTATTATACATAAATAAGATTCCACATAACCAGAAAAACAAACTTTTCTCACTTAGTGCAAATTAAAACGTTCGAGAATTAACTTTGCTCAACTAACTCAATAGGCACTTGATTTGCCAGATTTAGGGCATTCTTTTATACAGGGGTTCTATTGTATGTAGTCGTGAAAATCATATTCCTTTTGACATCGTTATCGTATTGTTTCTAACTGAGCCGCCATTACTATCAAGTAGATAAGAGTTATCGTGTCGTTTACAACACGATAACATTGTCAAAGGCTATATATTTTTACCGACTAGAATAGAACCCCTGAATCGTTTGAGAAATAACTTTGCTCAACTAACTCAATAGGCGCTTTATTTACCAGATCAAGAAGTTAATTTTATTCAGGGGGCCTAATATGGCTGCGTTTATCGCGTGACAAAATAATGTGGAAAAAACATCCGTCACTTTTTAACACGTATATAAGTACGAGAGTGACGGATGCTTTATCAACACATGGCCTGCTGGTTAGAAGAAAACCGGTAAAATTATACAAAAATCAATGGTATCTGTTTTCTTAGATGTTGCTCGTGTCAACCTCGTTCCTGGTTGGTGTGGGTATGCTCCTGCTGTCGGTCTGGTTCAACCTGACCGCCGGAGGAACCTGGCTCCCAGGCTGGATCCCAGTCTTTGCCATGTGCTTCTGCATCTTCTCTGATGCCGCAGGGTTCCAGCCTATCTCCTACATCATCATCACGGACTTGTTCACCTTCCAAGTGAGTGCAATAGGTTCCGAGGTTCATTCTAACTCAGACCATTTAACTTTTTTACGGCAAGGAGAAGGCATACAAGAACTTAGGCCACGTGATGGTTGGATCTGAGATCCATTTGAATTCTCAAGACTAAGATCTCAAGACTGCAATCTAAAGTCTTGAAATGCGTTGCCAACCCTGAGGAATACGATGAAACGCCTCTATGCTATTATTATTACTCTATGCTGGTATTACTTTTGTCGCATCTTTTATTTGTGTCTCAGTAAATGAATTTAGCACTAATATGGCTACGTTTATAGCGTGACAAAATATGGATAAAACATCCGTCACTTTCTGACACTTATATAACTATGAGAGTGACGGATGCTTTATCTACATTTTCCCATGCGATCAACGCAACACTAGTTCTGCAGATTTAAATATGGAGTAAACTGTTTTTTTTTTTTTATTACACATCCAGCTACGGATGGCCAATGCTTAAGAGGTTTGATTTTAATGCTTTTCCATACAAAAAAATAACTCCGGGTGGTAATATCTCTCACCTCCTAAATCAAGTCCGATTTCCAGATTACCTATGTGTAGTTATTAAACTAGGTTTGTACGTTTCATTTTGAAAGCTAAACGTATATATCTAGTTTTTTTAAATATCTACAACATAAACTTTAAAAACATCAAATTATTCCCTGCACGAGTACTTTCATTTTACGGCAAATGTAAAAGACAGAGCTATAGGGATTATATAGCTATGTCCTTTTCTCCCAGCATCAATAACCAACTATCTATCAAGTGGGTAAACAGATAACCTTTTCAAAATTCCAGCATCGCGGTAACGTGGCAGCCATCACCAACTGCCTAGCGAAGGCCGCCAACTTCCTCCAGCTCAAGTGGTTCCACAACCTGAACGAGCTGATCGGGATCCAGTGGACGCTGCTCTTCTTCACGGTCGTCTGCGTCAGCACCTGCTTCTACTCCGCCTTCGTGGTGCCGGAGACCAAGGGGAAGAGCGTCGAGGAGATATACAACGAGATCTCTGGGAAGAAGAAGAAAAGTGATAGCAAAGCGTAAGGCGACGTTTGCTATGATTTCATAAGTGATAATCATTGCTATATTTAATTATTTTTTACTGTGCTTCGGTAGTTGGCATTGTCTAAACAATTTTCCGATGGTTTTTCTACATCGCTTTGGTTTGTTCTCTTGCGTTGCCAAAATAGAGAAAGGAAGATGCTCAATATATGGTAAGAAACAATGTTCTTTTGGCAATATCGAGATGACAATACCTACCTTACTTACCGAATCTACACTATCTGTTATCTAATGACATTTAAAATATTTTGAAAGTTTTAGCATATAATAAAATATGATGGTAAATGAAACGTTGAAGCAAATTATAAAGTTATAACTTTTGAAATTATGGCAAATGGAGTGATCTCCTTAGGTGCTAAAAATATAGCTTGTTCTAAATTTATATTTGTTAGCGACGAGCTTATTGCTCATTGGTGACGCTAACTATTTTTATTATGAATCATCTCAATCAGATACTCTTATTATAGATATAACCTCTAGGCACATCTTTTAACCTTTTAATAGCTTGTTTTTAGTGGTACTAAGAATTCGCTGTCGCTCCTTTAAATTGCTCATTTGATTTCATTTCTCATAATTTATTTTGGCTATACTAAATATTCATAAAAAACGTTATTACTTAAGTGGGATTGATTCGGCTTGCTTTAATCTTAATTCTCAAAGAAAATGAGGTCATTTTTAAATTTTTCCAATTAAATATTGGGTGAGGAGCAAAAAGTTGGTTATAGTTAAGCGCAGTTAACCAAACAAACAACAAAGTCGAAAAAAGTTCCTATCTCTACAATTGTATGGCTGATTTTCGTGTCACAACGGAAAAGTTTCATGGAAAATTTAATTGAGTGAGTTAGCGTGGCCAACTTTTTGGACCTTATTATTATTATTTTATAGCTTGATAAATCTAGTCGAATAAGTTTTTAGAAAAAACTATACTATGTAGTATTCATTTAAATTCAAAATGAGCAAATTATGCAAAACCTTAAAGTTCAACAAGTGTTATAAATACAATAATTTATGTTTTTTTGTAATTTTTTATACATTTTGCGGTAAATGTACTTATAAATATTCCAGAGATTATTTAAAAGTCCATCTCATTTTAACTTGAAATCAAACCTGTGAACGGTTTATAATTTAACAAATAATTAACGTTGTCTTAAAGTTAGCAAACTTTAAAAACAGTTAATCAATTAATTTTGCAATTTCAGCATATGATAGAAGGTAATCTATATTGGAGTGGATTATAAATAGAAAATATCTTTGTGATATTTCATACAGTTAAGATATATACCATAACAAGTATAAGGCAATAAAAGGCTTGCAATATTCTTAGGCGATGGGCTTGCAACCTGTCACTAATGTACGCTGGTGAACATCTTGCCTGTTTGTTCAAAATGTGGTTACATAATCAAAAACAAGTTTTTAGAGTTGTTGGTTATCCTGTAGCTCTGCCTACCTCACTCTGGGAATGAGGGCATGAGTATATCATCATCATTATATGTAAGTATAAGGCAAATGCATCGATGCATATTGTGACGAGTCTTGACTTATCCCAAAGTTTAAATCTTAAAGTAGACAGCCAAGCTGTTCAAATGAACGAAGAACAACGTTCGAAACGAATCCTGTAAGTACTAAATACCTTCGTAAGCAGGTTCGTTTTACAATACCGTGTTACGGACGTTACGGAATGTAATCATCGTCATATTCGCCTTTCTAAACACGTCCACTCAAGGGCGTCCCCAGAGGGGGGAAGGGGGGGCTGCCCCCTGGGTTTTGTATGCCAGAAGTTTTGTGGCATGTAGAGGAAAACAATCGCGGGACCCGTTTTAGGTTTCTGATTCCCTCCCGCCCCCTGGGCCAATAGCTGGGTACGCCCTTGCGTTTATGGCTACATAGCATATGATTAGGTAATAAATAGAAGTAAACTACCTATTTAAATATAGTAGGTACTGTATAATTTTCAAAAGTTGGCGTTTCAGAGCTCGAATTATAAAGCTTTATGTAAACACAACACAATACAACAAACACACAAACAAAACCCGAGCGCTCCGAAACGCCAACTTTACAGAACGTTCCTGATAATTCGATGTCAATCTGAAATATTAATATTTAGTGCTAAGTTATCGATATATTGTAAGAATTTATCGCAATAGGGAATATATGCGTAGATTTATAAATGCGATTTAAAAATTACGCATATTATATTCTCAACAAAATATGAAAATACCGTAAAAGAGATCAACAAAAGTGAAATTAAATTAAAATTGGCCAAGAAATACTGATGATAGAAACATTTTAAACTACTAATTAGACAGCGATGAGACAGAGAGATCCGATACGCCGTGTGACGTCATGTAACATGTCGGCTATATAAACTCCATGTTAAATTCGGTTTCGCTAGAATGAGATAGGAACAAATCTTTGTTGGCTTATATCTTGGTTATTTTTAAAGCTATTCAAAAACGATTTCTCTCAACTGTTTGTCACATGAATCAGCTTTTATTGAAGCTGTGAAACAAGTCACGAATATAATCCTCTTGCCGGTACTTACGGAATAATTTAAACTCACCTCTTAATACTCCAGCGCCTCTATTCTAGGCGGTAAATAAGATATCGTAGTTTGCCTGTTATGGTATTGTTATGACGTCAGTCGCCATTACTGTCAAGAAAATAAGAGCTATCAAAACGTTGACAATACGATAACAGATCAAATGCGATATAGTTTTTACCGTGTTGAATAGAGCCGCAGTAACTTTAGTCATTATTAGCTTGTGCCAAATCCGGTAGTACTGATTTTTTGGAGATTTTTTAAAAAAACCGCGAAAAAATCGGTCTTTTTTCAGATTTTGGCGATTATAACCATAAAAGACTACTTTTTGATAGTAGGTACCTTTTTAGGCCGTTTTTAAAGCTAATTTTGTTACAATATGAGGCTAGAATTGTCTATGTAGACCCAATGGTTTCCGGGATAATAAAGCCTTTCAAAATTCAACTTTATTTTGAATTTCGCAATTTTTTTGAACAACCTTGACAAGCTGCGGTAACAACTATTCGCCAGGGCTGCGACGAAAACCATCTTCAATCTGGCCAGGTTACCTCCAACACGAGACTACTCGATTTCACTTATTGCGGACATACCATCAGGTGTAAATTTGTCGCCAGGGGCGCCGACTCCTTGGGTGCTCGGGGGCTCAAGCACCCATGAGGATGAAATAGTGGGTGACCCATGACCATCATGACCATCATAATAACTAAAAAATAAAAATAAAAGTCATCAGTGTGTGCGGCGTTTCCTAGTGTCACTGTCACCCCCCACCCTCGTTACCTACTTCCGCCTCTCAAACTCTCGACTCAACCGTGATATATCATAATGGTTTAATTTAAAAAGAAAATGTTAATCTTAATACAATATTTACACACTCACACTTACGTATTTAAATAAAGTACCTACCTAAGTGTACCTAAATACACCAAAAGAAAATAAATACGAGTTTAAAATATAATTATGTATAGGTATGTGTAGGCATAGGCATCTAAAGATCAGGAGCACCCACGAGGTTTTCTAAAAGCCGGCGCCCCTGTTTGTCACATATACTATATTAAACTGCTCATGTACAATCTTCTTACAGTACAGGCGTGGTTGGGAGTCACCCTGAACCCTCTCTCCTGGGGGTGGACATCCACGCCACAAAGCCTGAACCCCAAAATGATGGCCAGAGACGCAGCCCCACAACACCTCTTGCGGATAATTACTTGCGGCTGCAAGAAGGGTTGTGGGAACACGTGCAGCTACAGCTGAAGGCAGGAGAGAAGATTGCACATGAGCTGTTGAATAAAACTCAAATTCAAATTAATTTAAATTCAAATTAGTTTATTTTCAGACTTTACATCCATAGGGTTAATAAATACAGCTTCTTAATAATAATACTAAAATATTGTTTCGGCGAACGGTCTTATAGCGAAGAGTCTCGACCAACACCTCAAGAGACTCTCGCTAGATGGCTGGATCAAAGGCCAGATACAGAAGGCAGTACTCCTCGACACGGCACGCATTGTGAGGAGGTTCCTCTCTCTGCAGCCCTAACCACCGGTAGCTTGAGCCCTGGGCACTCGTAGGTTACGTTTTTTATAATGTTTATTTTTTGTATTAGTAATGTTATTTTATTTTATATTTGAATATTTATTGTAAAATCGAGCAGAATCTCATGTAGGAGGTAACCTAGCCAGATTGAAGCTGGTTTTCGTCGCATTCCTGGCGAATAGTTGGTACCAACGCAGCTCGTTAAAAATGAGCTAAAAATTTTGCGAAGTTCTAAAAAAATATGAATTTTGAAATGCTTTATCTCAGAAACTATTGGGTTTACAGAGACAATTTTAGTATTATATTGTAGAAAATTTAGTCTTATTTCAAAACGTTATGAGAAGGTACTATAAAAACTAGTTCTTTAGGGATATAATCGCCAAAATCTGAAAAAAGTCCGAAATTTTCGCGGTATTTTTATTTTTGACAAAGTTGCGTTCGGCGCTCGAGGTCACAAACTTGGATTATTCATTGGGCCAACATCATACATAAACAACTCTCCAAAAAATCAGAACTACCGGATTTTTTGCAAACTACCCCGTACTTTCAATCGCCAATTTTACTGGAGTATAAGGTCCACGTCAGTTGAATTTGGAACCTTACTATTCTTTGATTGAGCCATAGGCTTTTAAAAGTTATTCCGTCCATATTACTAAAGCCAGGGATTATTTTTTCCTGCATTTGCTTATATAAGTTTAGAATTAATTAATGTGTGTATATTCTAGTAGCAAGCTGTGAAGCTCATGTAGACTGTGAGATAGAGAGGGATGATAAATAATAAGTCTGTATACTGTACTACCAGTGCCTTGATAGCCATCGGTGTATCGCTATCACACTTACACTCGCCTCTGATTGTATTTGATAGATACATAACCTCGTAAGCCCTACCATACCACAAACAAGGAGTTTTTGTGAGTGGGACTTTAAATCTACCAGCAAGCCCATAAAGTTCAATTACGTTTGTTCGATAATGCGATTTTGAGCTTATGAAGATAGGAAAATAAACTTTACTCCCATTGCAATAGAGTTCAAATTAAATTGCCTTAATTATGTACATCGTATTGCACACTGGGCCCTAGGCTTGATTTCCTCCTTCGCTGACATCGGTCGCTGACGTTGGTCGAGCGTACGAATATACACAGTCGAGGGTTACGTGGTCAAACCCGATAAGTTGATGTAACTTGTTGTGTCAAAAAGAACATTAATGAAAATATCAAGACAATTCAAATTTGAATAAACAATTATTCCGATTTATCGCGTTTGACCACGCAACCCTCGCCATGTTCCATGGGACACCGGACAGCGACGCTGACGTCCGCGGCAGATTTGCCATATATTCGTACGCTCGACCGACGTCAGCGACCGATGTCAGCGTAGGAGGAAATCAAGCCTTACGAGGATAAAGAATGCCGATAGCTACTAAGAAAACGGTAGTTCTTATACTGTGCAGGCCATGAGAAAATATAATAGAATTCGGGTCGTAAAGGCTTCGGTTATTGTCGGATGCACGCGAATATAATATCACTTTACTCTCCATAAGCTTTACATCTATTGTAAAAAAATAAGTCAAAGTTAAACACCAATGCAAAATAAACCTTACCCCATTGCATTACACTCAATTCTTGTTTGCTGACGTTGACCTGAATCTTTTTCTATGTGGTATCGGACTGTACATACGCTGACGGATAAATAAACTGTATCAATTTGTTTCAAAGTTGATAGTTTAGTCCATGAGTATAGTTTTAGCATTAATTTATTGCTCTTGTAAGCTAAGTTTAGGAACATGAAATTTTACGTCCATTGATTGGAATCTGGTCACCCAGGTTGACAGCCTACGACGAACAGACAGACAAACACAGACTTAAAATACATAGCAAGAAAATTCGAGGTTATTAAATCATGCATAATAATATCGCATTAATGCCTCCAACGGGATAAAAATCTCTGTCCTTTACTAACTCTAGAAATGAGTATCCACTCTTTGTTTCGCGCGCATTTTACACGGTTTATGAGTATCTCTTACAGTCACAACACGGGAATGTTAAGCCACTTGCTACTCTTCGTAATTTAGCCGAATAATACATACTGGATACACGAGTATAACCGACTAAACTAGGTTTGCATTACACGGCCAAAATACGAACTGTGGCAAGTGGCTCAATAATCCCGTGTGGTGACTGTATCTATGGGGGTTACCGTAGCTATAGTGTCGATCTGTCATTGCTACGTCATTTTGTAGTGTTTTGCAGAAGGTATGACGATAGCGGTTTAAAAACCCTAAGTATTAATCATTTAACAATGTGCAACAGAACAGAAGGGCCTTTATTCCAACCTATATAATTCCAAAGAGGGTTTACATTCATCTGGCATAACTTTTTTAGGCATAATCATCTTTTGGCATACTCATCTTTTGGCATAACCATCATTTGGCATAATCATATTAGCATACAGTCTTTTTTTCTGAAACCGTATACTTTTCAGGATTGTTATAAAATAAACCTAACCTAACCTAATGGGTTAAATCAAATCAAATCAAAATAATTTATTTGTCAGAATACAGTATTATAAGGTGTTATAATTATTTTTGCACTTGTATTCAGCATGCAAGCAGGCATACAAATGTGAGTCGTAGGTATATTCAAATTCTATTTTATAATTTACATTACTAATTTATAAATAAATTTTATTATGGTCAATATCATAATTTAAAGTATTTGATTTCATATTTCCTTAAAATTTACATAATCCTTGACACTGTAGAAACATTTATCCATCAACCATTTTGTTAACTGACATTTAAATCTATTTCCCGACAAAATTCTTAAATTATCTGGTAAATTATTAAAAATTACTATGCTCATATTAAATATGTTGGTTCTATGCAATGATATTTTAAATAATCCTGAAAAGTATACGGTTTCAGAAAAAAAGCCTGTATGCTAAAAGATGATTATGCCAAATGATGAGTATGCCAAATGATGATTATGCCAAAAAAAGTTGTGCCATTTGAAGGTTACCCTACAAAGAGACATAATTCCGAATTAATGAAAATCTCGAATTTTCATAATTCCGAAAGTGGTTGCCGGGGTGGAATAGTGCCACTCCATGTCTTCCCGTGGATGTTGTAAGGGGCGACTAAGGGAATAAAGGCTTCTAGCTCTGTTAAGCGATGGGTTTGCAACCTGTAAACCTGTAAACATCTTAACCTAATTGTGCAAAATGTGGTTACAGAATTATCAACATTTTTTTAGAGTTGTTGGTAATTCTTTAGCTCTGCCTACCCCACTCTGGGAATGAAGTCGTGAAGGTATTATGTTTATATATATATTTTAGGAAGAAAACTGACACAGCAGTTGTTTTAATATGTCTCGATTTAATTTTATTTACAAGACTTGTGGCATGTTGTTGCTATGTACATTAATTATATGTTTTATCCACTACAGACACCATTTTGCAATGAAAACGGGCAAATTATTTCAAGTAGTTTAAATATACTGAATAAGATTTTATGTTATAAAATTAAATTAATATTATTTTTATACATATATTTATTTCGTCTCAAATAACAGATTCTTAATATAAATCTTGAAATCTAATTTTTTTACAGTAAGTATTTTTAAACTACTCAAAATCGAAAGTACCTGGTTCGTTTTCAAGGGTGCATTAAAAAGAGGCTTTTTCTTTTATTTCCTTTTAAAAAGCCTTAAGAATTAACTAAACTAACGAATTGGAATCATTTTGGTTTCGCAATATACACAAGTGCCTCTATTCCACTGGGGACAAAGCATATTCGTACCTGTTGTCAACGTTTTGATAGCTCTTATTTACTTGACGGTAATGGCGGCCGAGTGACTTTTGACTTGTTATGGTATTGTTTTTAATACCATAACAAGTCAAAAGCCATATGGTTTTACCGTGTGAAATAGAGGCCCAGTTACATTACTCTCACATTAAAAATAATTAAGTAATGTGTATGCAAAGAATGCAAAATAAATATTTTTCTACAAAAGTACTTAATCATTTTGGGATAATATTATTATAAATTGTACGAAAATAGTTATTATAGAACAACATTATATTTAACTTGCCTGTAAATAATTGTTTATATAAAATTATAACTATGTCCTAGACAAAACTGATGCAATAATTGTAAATATGTGATAATGATATTGTTTGTTATTTAGTGATTACTACATTATAAATCAGTGGAGATAAAACAGCTTTTTTATACACTAATTCCCTACCTTGTCTGTATGTTCGAACTCACAGCACTGCAAGGAACATTTACCTGGTTACCAACCATCTTTAGTTGCTAAAAACTTAGGGAAACGGGGTACAACATCAACGAGACAAAAAAACATACTCGTACCAGATACAAATGCATTCTGCAACCACGAATTTAACACAATCCCGCCGAGCAGGGTTCCTATTTATGGGCGGTTTGCCCTTCGGGCACCCACAGAAACCTCATGAATTGAGTATTATGATGCAAAAGTGCGTATAGGAAACCAAAGTGTGATTTAACGATTTAAATTGCTTTTGCCTGCGATCCAATATTTCCTAAATAACCGCCATAACTGGTAGCTAGTCCCGATCAAACTGGGTGAAAAGTGTGGGAATCATTTTCGAAACAAGTTGAAGATCAATAACTGTGCAATACTAAAAATAAAGGCAAATTATTGTGGTTATTCTTCGGGAAATATCGGTTGCCGTGGTTTTGCGGATCTCTTGATTTCTGATCCGCAGTTTAAATGAGAGAATTAATAAACTTTTAATCTTGAATGTGACCCCTGTCCCAAGTGTCAAGACTTACGGCCGTATTAATAAACTCATCTTGGCTGAGATGCCTGTCACAAGATACGTCAAAGCAAATGTAAAACCATAGAAAACTGTCATTTTTGACAGATCTTGAGACGAGCATTATAGTCGAGATCAGTTTATTACGGCCCTTAGGAAACTGTAATTATTGATACGTCCAGAAACGGACACACATACCAACTTTATAAGATCAATACTACCCTAAGGGCCGAATTTAATTGAGATGCCCCTTTCAAGACACGTCACAGAAAATCTCAAGTCAAAGACACGTCAGACATGATCTCTGATGTCTCTTAAAACGCATCTGACATCTTCCCCTTAACTTTCTATTGCCCTTTTTAGGGACATTTAGCCTTTTTATGACGCACATATTGAGAGGGAATATGTCTACCGTTTTTTTTAATTGTCTTTACTCCCTCCAGCTCTGCTCCCTCACGATGAAAAAAATCGAAGTACATCTGACAGTGAAATTAGGTAAAAAATCGAACAACATCTGACAGTTCTGACAGTTCCGGAATTAAGTATTTTCGGCAACATTTCTATCACTATTTAAGCTATCATAGTCACAACCTTGAGAACGCTGCACGCTGATAAGCACGTCTACGAGTTTCTCCTTCAATGATAATGCATGTTGCAACTGCATGAGATATCGGATAGAACGCGCTCTTGACAAATTACAATTTATAAATCAGAGATTGGTAAGCCAAGGCACATTGCCATATCGAAGACTAGAGGACCTCCTCGACCTCGTATGTTAGTTTGCCGATGATCCCACTATTTGTTCCCTTAGTGTACCCCTAGGATAGGTATCTACGTAAGAAATACTCCCTCAAAATTTCAAACCTTTAGGTCCAGCGGTTTAGGCTGTGTGTTGTTAAAATTCGAAAAAGGAATCGAACATTTGGCACATTTCCTTAAGACAACCATTAGTTACGGTTTTTAACGATTAGTTAGGCGCTTTACACACTGCGACTTTTAGTAGTGATGCAGTCGCGCGTTTCGTATCGCTGTCACTTTTGCTCTCTAATGTGTGAAAGTGACAGCGATACGAAACGCGCGACTGCATCTCTACTAAAAGTCGCAGTGTGTAAAGCGCCTTAGGGCAGAGTTCACCAACAATTAAACGGACGGTTAAGTCTTAATCAGCTGTTAATCAATACATTTGACACTCGTTAAACCGCTATTCGTCCGTTTAATTGTTGGTGAACTCAGCCCTTAGTCTACTGATCCGTCAGCTTGTAACGCGTATTGCAAGTTAAATAGTACATTACTACAGAGGCCGGGAAGTAGGGGGTTGCCGGCCGAGTTTATTATAGACGGATAGTTACGAGGCTGGCAACCCCTTTTCACGGCGAGCTATGTATAGTGCTTTTCTCAAACATATTATTCATTAAAAAAATTAAAACGAAAATTACAACGTCAAATATGTACTAGGAGTGCATAAACATTAAAAGTAACCTACAGTGCTCAGTCATCCGCGCTGTGTCGGGTGCGCTCCGCGGCGCGCCGCCCCGTGCTACATCGCCTGCGATCTATGTTGCGCTACGCACCCCTAATAACTTCTGCCCTCCTTTACCAGGTGCCTTTATGCAAACGCTTTGGTTGGATGCACGGCTTAGTATATTAAAAAAAAACAGCTATTTAGCCTGTTCATAAACACAGCCGCCATGTTTACATGAAAATTAAAAAAAAACTACTTCCCGGCCTAGGCCTTCAATTTTGCATGAAATTCGTTTACAGTTCTCTCGAGGTATTCCGCCGGCAACGTACTTTGAGGCCTAAAATAACTAACATAACGCCAACATTCCATTGCATGTTTGAGAAAATGTATTTTAAATGCTTAACAATAAGCATTTAAAATACTGGGAGATTTCTGCTTGTAATAGGTACAAGTTACAAGCTTTCGTGAAACAGGCCCCTGGTACTGGCATAATTATAGTGTACCTAAGTGGATGTCAATTAAATCTTAAATGTAATGCTAAGCACGATTGGTGCGTGGGTGCAGAAAATAAATAATGGAGGTGATACGTAGTTAAATCTAAACCACACATTATTCAAATGTGTTTGTCTACTAAAACCCAACGACTCAACACCGATTGGAAAAACGTGACCAAACTTATTTCCTTTTCGATAAATCTCCGCGTTCAATTAATTTTGAGTTGCTAAAAATTATTGTGTCGTCACTCATGGCTGGTCGTCATTGGTCGAGGTTGTCAAACGAAAACTTGTAACCTGTAAATTGTAATTTGTAGCTTTATAAAACAGGCCCCTGGGGCGCGTTTTATAAAGCTACAAGTAACAATTTTACAGGTCTAAACCGGCAACACTGCTCAAATGGCTGGTCGTCATTGGTCGAGGTTGTGTCAAATGGAAACTTGTAACCTGTAAATTATAATTTGTAGCTTGATAAAACAGGCCCATGGAATCTCGGCCCTGAAAAGCTTAAAAAATGAGGTAACCTTTCTCTACCTAGTTCGATTTTTACGATTTTTTAATATCTTATAGATAGATATTACGTAAAATGAAGTCTGTACGTTTTCCTTTCAAAGACAATAGTTATTGGAAAGAAACAAATTAAAATATTAAACGCAAACGGACTTGATTTATGGAATAAATAACGTTATAAGACTTATAAGTATATAATTTTTGGACAGCTACGTGATTTAGGATTCGGATCACCAAACTTTTTTTACATTTTGTAAATGTATATGATTTATTTTATTGATCTTAATGACATATCCAGGGTTTAAATATTAGGAAGCATAAGTTATTACTTATTAGAAATATCTTTAACCTGGCATTTTTAAAAACAAAACAGTGGTACTCGTACTTTATTAATTATTGAAATCTCGTCACGTTCCTCAAACATCGTAAAATTGGAACACAAATAAAGATGAAATAAAAACAGTAAAACATTGTCATTTTAGTTAACACTACATTTTAACGACGTCTTAGTAACCGTCATAAAAAATATTCTTTTAAGAAAACAGTCAGCACAAATAGGTAATAAGTCAAATACCGTCGGTAATTAGCTTCTTGATGATATCATCCACATACTTTAATGTATTTCAACGGGGTGCGCTAAAGGTCATATAAAATTGCAACTCCGATTATTGGAACTCCGAAAATTTTTCTCATACCATTTTACATCATAATGATCGGAACTCATACTCATCTGAATTCAAAACGCCAATTCATGGAACCGTACACTTTTCAGAATTTCTTAAATATCTTACGCGTAGATAAAATTAGGTTAGGTTAGGTTAGATTTATAAAAATCCTCAAAAAGTAACAGTTTCTTGAAAAAATGCATTATGAATTGCGATATTTATTACTTAAAAAGTATGAGCTAATTTTTTCGAAGAAATAATGAGTATAGACACAAATTTATATGAGCCAATATGGACCCATTTCAACGGAATAAGGTGAAAAAATGTAAACATATCTTTGCCTACTCGTACTCGTATCTCCGAGGAAACAAGGAACAGTCGACGTCAAAGATATGTTTACATTGTGGTATGGTACAGGTGCAAAAATGTAAACGTGTCTTTGACGTCGACTCTTCCTTATTCCCTCGTAGAGGCGGAATGGTTGGCCGCGAGTGTCACTGGCTAATTAAAAAAATATGGCAAAATGGCGGACAATATAATTATAAATGTGAAAGTTTGTGTGCGTGTGTTAGTTTGTTGCTCTTTCACGCTGCAACGGCTGGACGGATTTGGATGGAATTTGGAATGGAGATAGCTTATACACTGGATTAATACATAGGCTACTTTTTATCCCCGAAAATTTTAAAGTTCCCGAGGGAATAACGATAATCGAAATCTACGCGGACGAAGTCGCGGGCAGCAGCTAGTGGAATCATGCAGTAGGGTTATTAAAGCTTGCTTTTTATAGACCTCTTCGGTAGACTTTCTTCCGTAATAACGGGTCGCTTTTATACAAGACTTCCTTATCTTCCTGATTTAAGGAACGCATCTTAGAAACCTGTCGCAGATCTGTAGCTGGACGAGACAATAGGGGTATGTCCTGGGTAAAAAAAAAAAGAATTACCTAGTCTGTCAGTAAGATTGTCAGAAAATATTGGACACGTATTTTTTGATTTATCAAATCAATCTAAATTGACATATATATTAACGCGTATCAAAGTTCGGGAGTGAGGACTCGTGACGTCACAACGTGGTATAAAGTTTGCCACGGCGGCGTGACGTCACGCGAAACTTCAACGCACTTTATCTTCGTCATTTTTTGTTTAATTGACAAAAGAAAAAATATGTGTTGAATATTTTTTGATAATGTAAATGACTGCGTAATTAGAATTTTTTAAGACACTACTACTACACCTATATTTTGCGGGTTTCTTATAGGTTCAACGAGGCCGAGCTCACGGAGTGAAATACCTTTTTTCAAGGCAGAGTTGGTCTCTTGCGTCGCTTTCCGTCGATTATAGCTAGCACTAATGTGGTCTTTGCGTGTAGCCACTAGTTTAGGATATAGTTAGCGCTCAATTAATACGTACACTCAACGGCCTGACCATGTGATGGACCGCACTGGCAGCGTCGACTAATGATACATTTATGTAAGTTACCTACGCCGACAAAGTTGTAAAAGGATAAAATCAAAATCAAAATCAAAATATTTATTCAGTAAATTGGCCACATACGGGCTCTTTTACACGTCGGTAATATACACTGAATCTACTAGCGCTTCGGACAAGACCATCATTGCGGAGAAGAAGCGCCGCAAGAAACTCCAGCAGAAGGTCATTTTTTCAAACATAAAATACAATAATACTTAAAAGTAAGTTACATTACAAGGTAATAAAGCAACAAATATAAATTATTAGAACTATCACATATAAAAAAATACAAATTCAAAATTAAAAACATTACAAATAAATGTAAAAATTAACAAGATTACATGTCAAATACATGAAACTAAAAATAATGACTAGGAGAACAACACGACGAGGTCTCTACGTCAACGATACGTACGATAGTGGGCAAAATACACCCAGCTCCGCCAGCCATTTGAATAAATATGACCAGCTCTCTTCTTGGACTCAATAATAATAGATCGTAATGATAATTAAACACTGTTAAATAGATTTTTTAGTTTATAACGTTATTATTGAGTTTATTTTAATAAAAAAAAGGTTTAATATGTTATGCTTGTTTCAATAATGCTCAGCTAGTTAAACCCATTCGACTTAAAATAAATAGAGAACCCATGGACAGAATTTGATGCACATTGGTACGGAAGTACATAGCTTTGATACCTTCCAAACAAAAGTAGTCTAAGCTGTGGCGGACTTGGGTGTGCCGTCCAAACATTTTTGCCCACTATTCTTTGATCTTGAAAAATATTACTTAAGTATTAAAACTAACATTACGCCGTCAAGTGATCGGATTGGATCGCTCTTAAAAATCATTATGATTAGTAATTATACATTTTTATAGATTTGGCGGACCGTTTGGGAAATATTGAACTCAAAGTGTATTTTACTGAAGAGTTACGTGCCACTACAGCCAAAACTACAAGTATAAATAGGTAATAAAAATAAGAAAAATAACTTAAATTAAAGCACATATAACGAACGTAAAAGGATAACTATCGTGACTAAGTAGACTTAATTGGTTTCTGAGGTTTCTTTTCATTTAGGTATTTCCTCTAATAAAGTACCTACACTTTTTTTATAAAACACTTCGCTAAACTGCGGTAACAGTTTGTTGGCATTGACTTAAATTAGATAAATAAAATAAAAAATGTTAATCTAATAATCCATGCTTAGGTGCCTTTCTCAGACTAGGTAGATAAATGCAAGCCATTAATTACCTATGTTCGCTTGCCTCCTCCGAAGAAGGTATCTATTACACACATTTTAACCTTATAATATTTAAACATAATCTTGCTCGTGCAATCACTCTTAAGGAGAAGTTGGTTGTAGATGCGTGGTGTAAGGAACTTCCAAGTTTTCTGTCCATAATAATTATTTGATCTCGGTTTTACATATTTTTTGCGCGTCGTTACTCTAAAGCGGTGATCCCCAAAGTGGTCTATATCGACCCCCAGGGGTCGACAACAACCCGTAAGGGGTCCATATGAGCGAAAATTTAAAAGTGGGGGGTCCATGAGATGAAAATGGGGGTCCGCGATAGTGCATCCAATTTAAGCAGGTCGTGACTTTAATTTTGGCTTTCCATTAATGGAATAATCTATATTCATACACAGATAGTGGGTATCTACTTACTTACGTAATACTTTCTAATAGATATATAAATCAACAATCTACCAATATAAATTACGTTTTTGTTTTCTGTGAGTGTAAGTTTTTATTTTGTCAATAATATTTTTTCTCTCTAAATTTTAATTGTAGATTGTGTCAATTTTTAACCGGCTACACCTCGGCTCCTACTTTACCCGGGCAAAAGATCCCGATTTTTTTTTGATATTAGGCAAGCAGGGGGTCTACCCAAAACCGAAAAAAATACTAAGTGGTCTACTAGACAAAAAAGTTTGAGGACCGCTGCTCTAAAGCTAAGTTGGTCTGTTTTACATTTTTTAAATAGTTGGCACTTATATTGGTCTATTGCTAACATGTATTTAAATTGTAGGCACAGGTAATATTTTTATTTTTTTAAACAGAATATATTCACCTTTACATATTTCTTTACTTTTTTTACCTACTAATACTGTTAATAACTCTTTATTGGAGACGGATTCTATCTAAATATGTTTGGAAGGTGCCACCGTATGCAAGAAGCCCATAGCACAATACCGATACAGGCGGCGTAAGTGTTTATACCGACTAAAAATCATCTAAAAGCGCTTTTCCACCGACAAGGCGTGGCGAGACGAGGTGGGAAGAGAACTGAAATAGCGCCCATTTTTCTACCAAAAATTGCCATTAATAGAAATAGAAATAGTTTATTCATGACAAACATTAACATTAATTGACACACAGAATAAAGATAATTTGCCACGAAATGGTCCAACTCAGCGTGATGCTGGCAGAGCCAGCGCTGATCTTCCGTTGTGACCATTTGGTGAAGACACGACGCAATGACGCCACGAGCGCACACGCATCAATTTACAGCACAATTAACAAAAAAATTGCCCCGGCGCGTCCCGGGGCTACTAACTACAGTTTTTCACACTGGGTCCAACCACACCTCCCTAATATTTATAATTACATATTTTTTATTATAAGCGAGAGGTTCCTTTCTCAGCACATTTATATGCGAAATAATGCGAATGTGTGTTTTAGGCGAAGAGTGCATAATTCAAACATTTATAAATTAATTTTGAAATGAACCTCTGCAAAATGACAATATGTTAGAAATTTATACGAAAGCCTTTTGTCCAATGATCAAATACGAAACTAGTAGTTGTATAACGAACTTTAATATCAATAAGTTATTAAGTTTTTGCCGTAGGTACGCTAAGTGTTTTTTTTTTCTTTAAATAAGGCCAGACCTAGGTTTCATTTCTACCGTCGTCTACGTTAGTTCTCGCGTGTCCAGTTTTACTCTCTGAACGCAAAACTTGAATAACCCAGTTTGAACTTACTGTCACGTATGTCGCCAGAAAAACCGGCATTCAAAAGAAATCCAATCCTCCGCTGAAACAAAGAATGTCGCACAGCTGTGAACCGCAGGCTACCGCGAAGTGTTTATGTTTTTTTTGTTGTTAATAAGACATCGGCCGCGCGCGCAGGGCTAGTGAATGGACGTTAGTCGCGACGAACGCACGACTCTCGCTCCGATTTTATTGACTCCTCGATCTTTCTTACGAGAATCGTTCCATTTTCAAATAAAACAACTGAAATTAACGGCTTTTGTTTCCGGTTCTAAAACAGTTTGGTTTTCTTTACGCGTATTCGTATTTTGAAACTGAAGTGATAAAAACTGTGATATTTTAAGTGACGTGAGAAGTGCCATTACAAATTATTACTTATTTTCAAATTCATAAGAAAAATTCAAATTGATATTTAATAATATTAGGTATTTGAAGCTAAAAGTTTGTTACGTTTTCTTTTAAAGTTTTATTACTTTTATTAACATTTAAACCAGTTTTCAAACGAGATACAATCCTCTTAGTCATTGACTGCAATAAAATCGTAAGTATTTTTTGTTTTTATCTATTCCACTCTTTTTTTCAGATTTCCTTTCCGATTAAATAATTACATTTTTACTGCGACTTAAAGATTAATTAATTACATTTTTACTGTATTTCCCATCGACAATTTGATTAGGTTTCGTAGCACCGAAATTATTAATTCTGAATACTAGGTTGTTAAGCGTGATAGTGTGGTGTTAGGTTGATAAAATGTCGGTAGATGGTCAAAAATAATGGGAGTTTTAGTGTGGTAACTCTGTACTAAAAAAGGCGGACTGTCATTCAAAGACCATACTAAAAACTGTAAGAGAACGTTGAGTTAAAAAGATTAATTAAACCGAGTGATTAAGTGAAAAACCTTATTGATAATTATTACCTAACAAACTACCTATATCTAGTTTATTCTAATATTTTAAAACGCGCGCACCTTAAAACATGTTATTATAATTGTCATGTATTTAAAAACTACTCGTTTTAAAACATACACACTACATCTACATCTGCGAGTTATAAAAATATTTATAGTCAATCAAAATTTATTACTTAAACTTCAGATAAAAAAGCAATTACTTTCTTCCATGACTCGTATAGTCGTTTAGTTAGCGTTGCAGACTAAATTTGTGTTGGAAAAAAAAATGTAATTAATATTGTTTGTTAAATAATTTGTTGTTCGCGCAAGTTCTTGCGTAAAGCCCTTATCATCGATTTACACCTATTTCACTTAATGGTAAGTGATGGATGAAGGAGCAGTTGATGAAATAATCTTAATTAATTAATTTACACTTACCAAATCAAGTCGTACTTTCTTTTTACGATTTTTAATTAAAATTATTACAAAGACATACACGCTTGTCTCCCAATGAGGTAGGCAGAGATGGGCATTATTCGAATAATTATTTATTCGAATAAAAAATAAGTCAAAATAAGTAAAAATTAATTAGTTTATCTACGAATGAATCATTCGACTACTTTTCGAATAACGAATAATTCATTAATTTATTAGAGAAGAATGGAGCAGGTATGATAAGTAGTACATAATAATTATTCGTGGCAATTCATTCAACGAATAAATTATTCGACGAATAATTTATTCGAATAAGAATAATCATTCGAGAATTTCATTCGTTATTCGCGAATAATTTGGTTATTCTTATTCGTTATTCGTCATTCGAATAAATTTTGCTCATCTCTGGAGGTAGGCAGAGCAGAGACTATGGAACGCCAGCACCGGTCCAAACATATCTACTTACCTCTTTCACTTCCTCTACTTTGATCAACCTCTTCCTGAACATAGGTCAGTTTCGGTTTCGGGTGGGGTGATTAATTAAACAATACCATAGCGTGTCGTAATACAAAGCTTAATACCAGCTAGCTATAGTGTTTTCAATCTACGAAGTCGCTCACTACTTGACGCAAACGTGCAATTTAAATTTGAATGGCTGAACGCGCCAGATTCTAGGATTGAATAACACTTTAGGTATCATTTAGACAAACGGGAATATCATTCATATTTCTTGGCCGGTTTTAATTTTAATTTCACTTTTGAAGATCTCTTTAACGGTAAGTAATTTCATATTTTGTTGAGAAATTAGATTTAAAAAATCCATACCACAATTCCTAAATATTTTTTATTATTATTATTATTATTAACAAGGAGTTTGTAGGATCATTCAAACAACAACCTCTGTGTTTAATTTCATTAAAATCATTTCATTGTTTTATGGACACTCACACAAATTATACAAATCCCATCATGAATCCATACTCATATTATGAATGTGAATGTAACTTCATGGCTAAACTGCTGTACCGATCTTAATGAAATTTGGAATAAAGATAGCTTGAACCCTGAGGAAGGACACACTTTTACCGCAATAAGTGACTTCTACACGGACGGAGCCGCGGGCAACAGCCAGTGCGTCTATATAAACTTATCTGTATTCCAATATTAGTATAATTTAACCGTAATAAAATCTACTTTTTTAGCCCATACATACACATAAATGAATTTTCAATTATTTATTCAATTCGATGACATTTCCCGAAGATGTTACACGCAATAGCTTTTGTACAAATATTTTTACACAGTCGTAACCTCTTTAGAAACAGATCGATTGATTAATAATCTATTGAAGACGTTTAATGGCCGTAACTTTATAAAAAAAACAATAGACAATAAAATTGGCAGCGTGTCCTGGAATGCCATTGAATCTAGTTGTGTTTATTACCTACTTATAAATCGTATATGTTTACACTGAACTTCGTTAACTTCTGTAAATAACTATAAAACTAACTTTCTATTCTATAAGTAATAAATAAACAAGTAGTTATCACTTCTAATACCTAAATTTCATCTAATTTACGACTAAATACGAATTAAATATAATAGATATTATGCAGTGTTTCTTTTTTATTTTTTAAATTTATGTTTAACGTATGGTTTTTATTAGAATACTAGTTGCTGCCCGTGACTTCGTCCGCGTAGATTTAGATTATCGTTATTTCCTTGGGAACTTTTATATTTTCTGAGATGAAAAGTACCTAGTTTATGTGTTAAAAAAGGGTATAAGCTAACTCCATTTTAAATTTCATCCAAATCCGTCCAGCCGTTGCAGCGTGAAGGAGTAACAAACTAACCCACACACACATAAGCTTTCGCATTTATAATATTAGAAGGTTAAGTATCTTAACACAAAATAGGTACGATTTTATATAAGTATACGTAGTGTAATAATTTTATTTAAAATGTACTTGAATGTGTGCGGTTGGTGCGAACCTTCGTATTTCTGTTTGGTGGCGGGAAAAGAAATCCTTTTTTTTGTTGTTTATTTCAATGAAGGGATATCAATAATTAATGATCCCTCAAATCGTGCCAATAATCAATTATAAATAAACCAAGTAACTATTAATTTCTTAAAATATCACAAAGTCACAATAAACTAATTGATTGCTTTTTTTAAATTCTTTAAAGTTTTGAAACACGACACAATTAAATATTATTAAAAAAAACATTTATTATTATTACTTAAATATACCACGAGACAAGACATTACGGTTGAAAAACCAAATTTACTTCCTTTGTATTTATTAACACATATTACCAGCGCAATGACAATCAATAATATAATCTATCACCATTGCCTAAGACCCACAACAGCTAAACATAAACCATATCGCACTACAAACTTACTAATGCGGTCAATATAATTGTAACTAAGAAATTCTCGTGTTAATTTCGGTTTACATTTTAAAAGTGGCGTGTGGCCAACTGCATGTTTAAGTTTGTAGTAGTTTTGCACCCGTAGGCCTTCGTTTTTAGGGTTCCGTACCAAAATAGTAAAAAGGAACCCTTATGGTAAGACTTCGTTGTCTGTCTGACTGTATATCACAGCAGCTTTTCTCAGAAAATACAAATGCTATCACCTTGAAATTTGGCATAGTTGTTGCTTGCCCGCATCTGTTTGTAGTAAAAAAAATATGAAATTAATTTTATAAATAATTAAAAAGTGGTCTAGAATGGGGGGTTGAAAAATGAAAGTGGTTTGATTATAGCAAATGGTGTGTCATTATGAAAGGGCTCAATCTGCACATTTCAAACCTATATATATTCTTTTTTCTGTGATGTGCTTTTTTGGTTATAGCTAAAAATGTACAAAAAATGACCGTCCCCCCCCACTTATCTCCGAAGTTTATGGACTTAAAAATCTGAAAAAATTCTGACGTATACATAATTATTTATATTTTATTGGAAAAATAAAATGAAGTCTTAATTATTTACAGTTTTTGAGAAATAACCAAAAAACTTTTAAAATCTGTATAAGAATTTAGGGTAGTCAAAATGGACCTTATTGCATAGTATATAATGTTTATAAAAAATTGAGTATTTTCTTTAGCGGTTACAAAGCATATTATTATCTAGGAACCCTCGGTGCGCGAGTCCGACTCGCACTTGACCGGTTTTTTTCTTACTGCCCTTGGGTTGTAAGTTTTAAGACCAAGTTGTGTGGTCGTTGCGGCTAGGTAGCTCGGTAAAGGTTGGAATGCACAGACCTTTTAGATAGATAAGGGTAAGATCAAGAGATAGTGCGAAGGTTTGTTTGTATATAAATTGTTAGATAAAAATCCGGTTTAGCTCGTGAACTTGGCCTTGCTTTCTCGTGTATTATAAAATACGTTGGGCGTAAGAATGTACCACATAATTATATTAATTAAGAAAAATAGGTACCTATCTAGGGACTGATTAACGAATAACGCGTAGCAATAATTACCTATTGAAATACATTAGGAACCAGCTTCACTCGGATTATTGTTTCTTGAAATCGAATTTTAACTCAGATAAGTACACATTTTTTATTAATAGATTTAATTAATTATTTAATTAGTTGATTACTTCAACTAATTCTGACAGGATGTGTACGAAAATGGACGTGCAAGGTTTGCCCTAAAAATCTCTAAATAATTGACCCATACGATATTCGTACACTGACTTTTAGGACATTTTAATTTGATTCAAATATATTTTTAATTCCTATAATTTATATTATTCAGATTATGGCAATAAATAGAGACCCAGTATTGTGCAGCCCTCCGCCTGCCTATACAGTATACTAAATTTATTTAGTGGGTTAACAAAAAGTAAACAAACCACTCCACGTGGCTCTGTTAACAGCCAATCCATTTAATTAAAAACCTAAATAAATGAAGTGTAGTAGCTTCAGCAGTACTATCCTACTATCCTAATACTACCTATAAATGCGGAAGTTGATGTGTTGGTTTGTTACTCTTTCACGCTGCAACCGGCTGAACGGATTTGGATGAAATTTAAAATGGAGTAAGCTTATACCCTGGATTACCACATAGGCTATTTGTCATCCCGGAAAACTTTAAAGTTTCCGAGGGAATAACGATAATTGAAATCAAATAGGACGAAGTCGCGGGCAGAAGCTAGTAAGTAATATTATTAATACGAAAGTTTGGATGTTTGTTGCTCAATCACGCCAGAACTGCTAAACGGATCTGAATGAAATTTAATAAATCAATAGATAGGGTGATTCAAGAGGAAGGTTTTTATGTATCATGAAATCTGGAAACTGCCGTTTGGCAAAAATATGTTTGCCAAACGTAGGTATCGTTTCCCAAATTTTTCATTTGCCAACTCAATTATAAATAAATATTTCAGGATTTATTTCAGTACCATTATGTAGAACCCTATAGGTTAGGTTAGGTTAGTTTTTATAAAATCCTGAAATATTTACGGTTACAGAAAACAAAGCGGGTTGGCAAATGAAACGGTTGGGAAACAATACATTTGGCAAACATATTTCGCCGAAACAAAGGTAACCCGAAAACCCACATAAACCGAAGCGAAGCAAGGGTGGGTCGCTCGAAGGGTAGCTATATCCCAGTTTTTTTCGCAGTTCCGACAGAATTAACATTACACCAGTTTTGCGGACGAAGTCGCGGGCAAACGCTAGCGAGGAAACAGAATCAATGAACTGCTGGGGACTCGAGGCAGTGCAATGTAGCATCGCTGACACCCGGATCCACTTTCCTTTTTAATCGAGTCACTGGCTCTCTGGCATGTGACATACATTCAAATATTAATTACATTTCATTATAAACAATAATAATACTAATTTAGAGGTATACAAACTTTATTTACATACAAATAAGTACAGAATTCAACATTTATACAATTAAAAATTAAAACTAAACGTATTTAAATTTAAATTTAACTAAGCTACTCAAATATTAAAGATATAAATAATAATCACCACTATAAAAAGAACACCCCCTCTAGCAGGTCCGCTCGCGGCATGGTCCCCATGATACTGGCTGCATTACCTCTCTGGATAGCTAGCCCAATCCTTTGGGAGAGGTAAGCACCAGCTCTAGGATCTCTGGAGGATTCTATAAAACTGTTCGGAGACTGACTGACTGAAAACCACAGCCTAAACCTAGAAACTTGAAATTTGAAAGGGCATTTACCTTGTCTACCCTAGGGTTAGAATATAAAAGAGGAAATTATGAGACAGCTGTTACGGCACGACAGTTTCTGTTTGAACATTTTGGAGGGCAAAGTTGAGGGATATAGAGGATGAGGGAGATCTAAGATTAGTTACTTCAGCGAAACAAGACAGAAGGCCAATGTCATGTCAGGAAGTAAAAAAGAAAGAGAACGGAGAAAAGTGGCAATTAAACCACCGACAACAGCCTAGCTCTAAAGTTGATAATGACCTTTGGGGTACACTAAAAAAGCATTTTTGGAAATCAAGCCCCCACAGGAAGAACTAGTGGGAGTAGCGAGAAACTAATTCTACGCAAAAGAAGTATTAGCACTTGGGTAATTTACTCTGTGACATTAATTAGTAGAGAGAGGCCTTGTGGATATCACTAATTAATAAGACTATACTAAGAAAGGATTTTTCAAATATCGCCTCAAAACTAGAAGCAACAAGAGGAGAGGAGGAGGAGAGGAGGACAACGCGCTGGCCTACGAAGCTAGCGGTCCTGGGTTCAAATCCCGGTAAGAGCAGATATTTGTGTGATGAGCGCAAATATTTGTTCCTAAGTCATGGATGTTTTGTCTCTATGTAAGTATTTATATCGTTGTCTAATACCCATAGTACAAGCCTAGAGCTTCGTTTAGGACTAGGTCAATTGGTGTGACATTGCCCCTGATATTTATTTATTTATTTATTATATAGTAGCGGATTCCCGAGGGTCCTCTGTTAGTGTATAATTTTAAACACGTTTTATTAGGTAGGTACCTAATGCCATTTTTTAATACTAGTGACACTACAACAATTCTAGCAACATACCGTCCGTTGACATCGGAACGAATATTTAGCCTACGATGGAATGTAGTAATACTACTCTAAAATCGCGAGACTCGCCATTAAGCCCGATTTACATTGGTCAAGGACAGTGGACAGTGGATAGTGACAGTGGACACCTCCCTGCTGCTATGTATATGCGGCTATTTTGGGAGGCCCATTCCATTGAGTTGGCGAGTCACCGCCTGCCATTTCAACCAAAGTGATTAGCATTGGCCAGGCAGGCGCCGTAGTTTCATCAATAGCGTAGTTCACCAATCCATATCAGTTCATTCATAGAGCCTATTATTAATGTTGCCATCCTTCTTAAATAGTCTTACACTAACCGGTGGTTGATCGCGGGAGCATACTTCTATAGTTTTAACTCAGGGACAATCGCCGGTTGGTGTCCCATTACTTTACTAAATTAAACTTGTCTAAAGGGCCTCTACGTGTTGGCTTCGGCTCCATGTACGCCTTCCAAAGGTCCGGGACTCCCATAGTCCCGTGATTGGTAAAGACATATAATTTTAATAATAATAATATCGTGTTGACAGATCGATCTCAACGCCGGGCAGTGCTCGTCGACGTCACCATCCCGCATGACGAGAACCTCGTGAAGGCCGAGAAGGACAAGCTCAGCAAGTACCTTGACTTGGCTCATGAGGTGACCGCCATGTGGGATGTTGACTCGACGATCAGTGTCCCGATAGTTGTTTCGGCAAACGGTCTTATAGCGAAGTGGATCAAGGGCCAGATATAGAAGGCAGAACTCCTCGACACGGCACGTATTGTGAGGAGGTTCCTCTCTCTGCAGCCCTAACCACCGGTAGCATGAGCCCTGTCCCGCTGCCGGCGGCACTCGTAGGTTAGGTTTTTTATAATGTCTAATTTTTGTATTAGTATTGTTATTTTACTTTTATATTTGAATATTTGTTATAAAAAACCTAATTTACAGAAAATAAAATAAATATCTTAAATAATAATAATAATAATAATAGTGTAAACCGATCAAACAGTAGCAAGTCAAGTTGCCTTACCAGTGGAACCAAATAGAATCGCTTTAAAAAAAAATACTCCACTGTCCTTGGCACTGTACTTGCCACTATCCTTGACCAATGTAAATCGAGTTTTAGGCAACTTGACTCGCTACTGTCCGACCAATTTACACTACTGTCCACTGTTCACTGTCACTATCCACTGTCCTTGATCAATTTAAATCGGGCTTAATGGCGAGTTACTCTGGATAGGTCTTTTGAGGGTCCCCAAACAACACTGAACCTATTTACTAAAGGCCCGCGGCTGAAAAAAAATCAGTTAAACTTCGTCCGTACGTTTGTTATAAGGTTTAAATGTATAAGTTCCCGACAAAAAACATTACTGAGACAAGCTATTGTTTCCGACTGTTTTTTTATTCCGTTATCGTCTGCTTATTAGGACCAAGTTACCGAGTTCACAGCGGAGATCCTGTTGACATCTTTACCATGATACCATAATATTACCCACTGGTTTCGTTATGTGTTCCAAATTCCTGCCTGCCTATATTATATATACATACATACATTAAATCACGCTTGTTTCCCGGAGGGGTAGGCAGAGACCACTTCTTTCCACCTTTATATAATGATAACGGGAAATGGTATAAATTGCCTTGCAAAATTTGTTTAATAAAAGCCAGTAAGTAACAATTAAAAAGGCTGAAGACCTCCAACCTAGAGCAATGTCAAATAGCTCACCAGTACTCACCACATAACAAATCCCTTGTTATTCTCAATTGATTTAGTAGCCAATTAAAAGCTGGGAATCAAAGTGTATCGTTGTAAGTCGTAAGCTGATTGGCTCCCAATCGAATCGGCGAGGCAACCGGTCCGGGGCAGTTTGACCCGCAACACAATTAGTGCCATGCCACGCTAGGGTTGCCAACCCTACTAAATGTACAATGATTCAATCAGCCAAATAGAGTGGATATGTTACGGTAACATTTTATTTCATAGTTCGTAGCATTTTATTTATAGCTCCAGGCTTACCTCTTACATATACTACATACTTGTAATTCAAGCTATGAAACTTGAAAAATGTATTATAAAAAATATACTACATATTTTTTTTACGTTTTCATGATCTATATTTTTATATAGGCAATCTAGGCTCAAAATATAAAGATGATTTTTAAAAATAGTTGGCATCCCTGTGCCACGCCGGGCATGACTAACTAGCAGAGACTAGCACTGCACATGACCAACTTTTTGCTAGCACTAGGCTAAGGGCAGTTGTTTGAGATGCGACAAGTTTCCAAGAATGTATTTGCGCGCCTTATTTGTAGGAAGGATAGTCTAGATAGTAACAGCAGGTGACTCCAGACACCTAACATATTTATGGACTTGACATGTGCTATAATAGCTACATAGTGATTCATTACATGATATTGAGAAAATGTTGAAGGCCTTTTTTTTCCTCGCCTGTTTTTTTCTAATCTATGTCTAAAACTGTCTTTTTACAGTAAAATAGACGATTTAAGGCAATTATGAATATGTATGAGATGCTGTCAATTGGAACACACCATGTCTTTATAATGTATGGTCATTCAAAAACCATTTTCAGGTAGGCTCACTAATTACACTGTTAGATTTTTCCTATATTATTTTTCAATTTTTTTTTTCTACAATGTAGAGTAATGTATTCAATTTCGTTTGATACAGAGAAATATTAACAATAATACAATACAAGGTAAAAATAACGGTTTAAAACTAAAACTACGGCAAATTAAATAATAATAAAAATAATAATAAAAGTTCAACATTTTTCCAAATTGAGATAAAAGGAATTAATTGTCATTTTATTGCGCCTACCTACTTTTTGATTTCTGTTTCACCTTAAGGTTGACTAGTAGAGAATGCTTGTAGCATTAAGTTCGCCTTTTGTACATTATTTTAATTTTGTGCAATAAAGTATTAAAATAAATAAATTAAAAATAAATTAAAGCAAAAATAAACCGAATTATAACTAAGCTAAATACGATTAAATTAAAACTAAAAAAGAAAGGGCAAGAGTGGCAAAGTAGCCAGATGCTGGCAGCATTTCCTCGTTGAATAGCAATGCTAATACATTGCCCGAGGAAGCTTCCAGCTCTGGGGTCTCCGGTTGTTTCTATTAGCCTTTTCGAAATGTCCTTAAAAGGCTAATAGCTATATCAAGATATCTATAGGTACTTAAAATACTTACTCTAAATATCTAAGCAAAAGAAAGCAAAAATAATTTCATACGCAACTGACTGACAGACCACTCATAGAGTAAACCAATTGTTTGGGTACCCTTGGGATGCACGAAGAAAGCATTTTTCGACAATCGACCCCCATCAGGAAGAAATAGGCGGAGTAGCGGGAAACAAATAATTTTACGCGTAAGAAGTACTCGTATTAGTACTTGGGTAATTTACTCTGAGGTATTAATTAGTAGAGACCTTGCGGATAGCAATACAACTGTATCGAGACAAGTTGTCCACCTTTGCGATAGTGATTTAAACGCTGCGTTGACGCACAATCTAATGCCGGTACCACACTTCGCTATTCGCTATTCCAATACGACGGATAAAAACTTGGAAAATCACGTCGAGACACCACAGATTATAATATGGGGGCAAATTAATGAGTGAACGAAGTGTGGGCAGTCGATGCGCTATTCGAGTTAGTGTGCCAAAAAACCGACAAGTCGACGGATACGAGTATTCGCTATTCGCGCTTATGCGTTATGCGTGCGAATAAAGCAAACATAGAAGAATAAACCCTCCACACTTCGTCGAATGTAGGCGCATACGCCGAATAACGAATAGCGAATAGCGAAGTGTGGTGCCGGCATAAGGTTAATAAGAGCCATAAATAACTTTACTTGATATATCTATCCAGTAGAATAAGCGAACAACATCTCCCCACCCCTCGTGTAACCGCCAAAGAAAAGAAAATAGTTATATGTTTAACGTGCATATTTGTGTATGGTCTCATGCGTTAGCACTTCACTTGGCCATTTTTGCCAAATGTTGATCCTTCATCTCTTACATTTGTCATACCGAATGAAAAAGATACCGAATATTTGACAAATAATAACCAATTGGAGTGGCACCTTGACGATGGTAACATTACAACAGAATGACTCTTGTTCCATGGAAGTTTAGGATGCGATTTGCGTGGACACCCTTGCGCCGTCACACCTTCTTGGAACAAAGTATATTAGGGCTGGTTTGACAGCAGAATCAGCGGAGACCCTCAATAGGCGCAAATACAGTCAACTCGATCGAACT
Source organism: Acleris literana (assembly GCA_946894065.1). Lineage (NCBI taxonomy): Eukaryota > Metazoa > Arthropoda > Insecta > Lepidoptera > Tortricidae > Acleris > Acleris literana. Next base: position 11,280,623 of record OX335688.1, on the reverse strand, counting down.
ACTTTGAGCCTTTTGGAAACGAATTTTTAGGACCGTGGAGCAGCAGCACCGACCAGGAGCCACCGTATTTTCAAAGATCTTACAAAGCGCCTGGTTAACGCAACTCTCGATCAAAATGCTGGCATTTATTTGGCACAAAGATTAAGCATTGCCATTCAATGTGGCAATGCTGACAGCATTTTAGAAACGATGCCCACTGATAGCGGTTTGTTAGAATAAGTGTAGTTTTAAGTAGTTTAGTAAACAAGTAGCAGCTTATACAAGACACCATTTCATCAATATACAACTGGTAGTTTTTCAATAAAATGCCTGAGACGAACGGCCGGAGCAACATGACGATACTATAAGGGTTCCGTTTTTGTCATTTTGGCTACAGGGTTCCGTAGCCAACATAGTACATAGGTACCTATGACTTTTACATGTCATCAATTGCTACAGAAATTTCCAAACACGAGCAAAAAGTTTTTATCTTCGGAGAAAGTTTGAAAGGCATAAGCCAGCGTTTTCCTCAAGTCTTCTCCGCAACTCTGCACCCTTTAGATCTCACTTCCGTGTGACTCAACGTCAATTGCACAAATTAATGAAAGTGCAGTAACTTGCCAATCTTATTTTATTAACGAGAACCGCGATCGAGATGTCTTTATGTTACGTTTCCCTGTTGATATTTATGATCAGACCTTCATAAAGTTAAATTACTATACATATACAAAGGTATACACATCAAAAATGGCACCAATGTTGCACAGTTTTAGCTGAAGGCTCCAAATATTGTAATGGTCATTTAACTCTTAATTCAAAGATTATACGGTCGTAAATTGATTGTTGCAAAACAAATGATTAACCCTTATCTTCTGTAACATAAGAATCAAGTTTAGTGCCCATCACTGGTCCTTGTATATAACCGTTTCCATCACCCTATGACCCTACATTTTGATACTTCATATAACATAACATAATACAATACCGTTATAATAACGTTTTGAATTGCTCCCTGTTGCGGGTTCGTATGATAGCTCTACTTAGACGACTTCGGGAGCGACCGTACGGGAGGGAGGGGACCGTATAGAAAATATCGTTATAATGTTAAAAAATGCTAACGAACTGGGTATTATAATATATAACGTGCATTTAACGATGTAATGATAACGTTATAGTAAAATAATTCTATTTGATTCTCTTTACGATAATTAAAATGATGAAAAATGAACCGCCATGTACGTGTTCTTGCATTTAATTAACATACGCACATACATACCTTACCGTGGGAATTATTCATAAAATGCAGCGTTCGATATATTTAATAATGCTACACAGTATTAATTAATTGACAGTACAGTAATATCTTTAATTGTCCAAAGCCTACGATAATTGATGGTCATTATAAATCGCCCTGCGCCTGCTAAAGCTAGTTCACATACCCATAGTTGATGACAATGATGACATAAACCTAGCTAAAGTCTGTTCCTATTCGTTCCGTCACTCTTATAAACAAATCAATTTACCATTATAACTCAATATTCGAGTACTTTTGAAGGTTGAGCCTAGTCATGTTATTTATTTATACACTTTATCATTGTCTTCATGTCCATTTTCAGGTAGTAATCTCTATTTCATATTGTATTTTTTGATGAAAAGCTTCGCTGAAAACACCATTACACTGACAGAGTCTTGTCATAAAGATATTTTTTTCGGACTATTTCTGACATTGAAAATGTAGTGAGGTTTGATAGATTTGATTGATAAGTGAGGTTTTCGTCTCTGTCGCACCCAGCATACGATGATGATGATGAATATATATTCAACATTTTTAATAAACTAATTAGAGGTAACTTTATTCTTATAACTATTTCATCCTCTATCTAAAGACAATTACAGTCAGGTATACTTGTTATTGTCATTGGCAGTCTGAATAGGAACAGACTTTAGTTGGTAATAGTTGTTAGTGACCCTGCATTGCTAGCGGTCCCGGGTTCAAATCCCTGTGAGGGCATACATTTGTGGGATGTGCGCGAGTATTTATTCCTGAGTCTTAGATCTTTTCTACGTATTTAAGTATGTATCTTACTAGTGGCATTATCTATGTAAAAGGACCTTATTGTCGATGGCGCTTACGCCGCACTGCGTCATGCGACGTTGTATTTATATCGGAGCATCTATAATAATGGCGGAAGCGCCATCGACAATAAGGTCCCGTTTCATAGATAACGTCGAAAGTGAAAGTTTTAATGTTTGTTACTCAATCACGGTAGAATGGCTAAACGAATTTGAATAAAATTTGGCACAGATATAGATAATACAAAGGCTAATTTATACCCCAAAATAAATCGCTGTTCCTGTGGGGATGGCAAAATTACGAATACTATGCGGACGAAGTCACGGGCAGAAGCTAATTTCTATATACAAGTATGTTTATCGTTGTCTAGGGCCCATAGTACAGTCAAGGACTTTAATTGTTATGCCACTATGGAACCCTGTCATAATGACAGCGTCAAACCACATGACAGAAATTACGCTTAAATGAATGATTAACGTTATGCGACAGGGTTCCATAGTGGCATAACAATTAAAGTCCTTGACTGTACAAGCTAAGAGTTTACAGTGCCCGGCCGATAAGTCGATCCTGACACATTACACAACCATCAAGTTTCTGAATATTGACAATGTTGACTCTGTCAAACTATGGAATGGGCTACCGCTGGAGTTAAGGCAGTCTGAGTCAGCGATTTCGCTTAAAGAAAAGTTAAAAAAGTTGTGGTTGGATGAATTGTGTTTATCGGTTTATTTCTTTAAGGCAAACTAGTCAGTAATGTTTCATTGATATTTTGTATTTATTTTTATGTAGGTATATATATCGACATACTATATATTATTTTTTGTAAGAATAAGCATATATTATATGGTATATTTATATTTGTGTATATGATGGTTATTTATATGTAAGTATAGTTTATGGATATTTTACTGTAGAAATATTAGTTTATTTACTTTTTGCGCACATCCTTGTAATCTTGCCTATCCTCGTACAGTTTCCTTTGTCATGGTCAGGTTAACTGGAAGAGATCCCTTAAAGGGATAAGTTCGCCATTGTACATGTTAATCTTAAGTTTATGTACGAATTTACTTGTAAATAAGTTAAGCATTGTTTTACTGTTGTCAACATTATCAACATTCAGAAACTTCATGGTTGTGCAATATGTCAGGATTTACTTCCTACGGATCGGGCACTACCTGGGGATTAGGTCAATTTGTGCGGCATTGTCCCCAGATATTTATTTGTTCATTTTTAATTGTAGCCTTCCCGTAGGTTGATCTTAAGCAGTTTCTTAACGAGAAAGGGCGTATTCACTCCGCATTTGACCTCAATCTAAGTAAAAACTTCATGAGAATTAAACTCCATTCCAATTGACTTGTCTTATTTAGTAAACAATTTTATAACCTCGAAATACATTTTTTGGCGAAAATGGCCGTTTTTTGCTGAATAAAGCAATTAGAGATATTTTGCACACCACTTTCCTGATTTTACATCATCGATAGTATATTTTGTGACAAAATTGTTATTTTAGGCGGAAAAGGAGCATTTTGAGGTTATAAAAGTGTTTACTAAATAAGACATCTCTATTGGAATGGACCTTAGAAACTTTGTGTCATCATCCTCCTGCCCTTGTCACGCTCCTCTATCCGCTGTTAACCTAGTAGTCTCGGTACTCACATATTTCATACACATCGTGCTTCATACATCAAACTTCATACAGTCGTGACACAATAATTATTATAGTTAGATCGTAAGATTAAGTATCGTCCAGTGCGTTTTGTAACTTAATGCATGCAAGTTATGCAACGAGACGCGTGCCGTGTGGCCGTGTCATCAGTTTGATCCTTCGCTAATCTCTGGCACATTAAATCCGCGGGTCATTATCATTAACTTTGACATTAATGATAAGCACGCCGTTTCCAATATCTACTTACAGGCGGGTTACCATGACATACTAAAGCAGTTTAGTTTAGATTGAGAGAAAGGGACAGAGCTATATAACTGCTATAGCTCTGTGCCTTTCTCTCAATCCAAACTGAACTGCGTTAGTTATGTCATGGTAAACACCCATTATTTTGCTAAATAAAATACGTGCCTTCTATTCTATTAAATTACATGCATAAATACATTAAATCACGCCTGTTTCACAGAGGGGTAGGCAGAGACCACTTCTTTCCACCTGCTACGATCCTGACAAAAAAAGACTGTAAAATTAAAAATTAAAAATTGGGATGAACATAGCTTGAAGCCTCCGGGGGCCATTTTAATCATTTTTATAAAGAAAACATTTTTCTAAAATATTAAAACAAATAATGAAAAGGACTTCCATGAATTAATTTAATACGGTAATGATTTCGTTGCCATCCTTTTATACCAAATATAGATCTGACATCACAAATTACCCAAACCTCAAACACCGAATATGGAAGAACAATAGGTAATATCGATTATTATTCCAGGTGGATCTCGACAATGAGACATTGATCGATCGATCTACGGAAGGAAGCGCTATGCTCGCCCTGCTCCCGCGCTGGCTCGCCAGGATCCAAAATGGCGGCCTCATGAATCAGCTGCTCATGGCTGTGATGGGTAAGTCTAATTATTTATAAAGAAATGATTTTCGCCAATAAATTGTAGTGCGGTCAAAATGCTGCGTCATTAGACCCCGTGGAATGACGTGCAAATGGCTGTAATTAATTATCCATTATGTATTAACGCTGATTAATTTCTTGTATTCAAAATACCTAAAGGCTCCCACAGATTAAAACATTACTGCAGTCTTCCCGGCTGCCTAATGATGGGCCGGCGCAGCACCGAACGTTTAATTAATCCAACAGTGACGTTATGCGAAAAAGGAATTCATACAAAAGTCAATTCTTTTTAACCGCAATAATGTCACTATTCAAATAGTTTTTTTCGTAGTTTTGTGTCACTGTTGCATTTAAATTGCAATTAATCGAAGCACGGCGCCGGCGCCTAGAATTTTTCAATGCCAAAGCATCATCGTTTTAGGCTGTGTTGAAATACTTATAAGATCGAAATTAGTCAGCACCACGTACAGTCTGTGAGCACTTAGAAGGCTTCGGGTTTGTACTTCTCTCTCACTCGCTCTTAATAAGACAAGTACAAACCCGAAGCACCTTGTAAGAGCTATTGCACTGTAATATTCGCAAGCGTCTCTTCGTATTTGTAGTGTTATTTAATTTAGATCTTATTTGAACTAATCCAAAGACGATGATGCTTTGGCAGTGAAAAATTCTCTGCGTTGCACTTCTCTGTATGTGCGCCGGCCCAACAGTCTAAAATCTATGATAAAGTATGAAACCTAAGAAACTTAGTCTGTGTTGTGTGTGTATGTGAATGACAGGCTAATATCGGCCGACGGACTGTCAGTCTATTAATCCGTCTGCGAATTTTCAATGGTTTTATTATTGACTATATTTTACAATTTAATCTTTGGTGGAGTATAAGTACGATTAATAAACAAAAAACGTTTTGTGGGTTCCATTGTCCATGACAATGGCTGTTGGACTTTCATAACGATTGGCAGCAAAACGGTGGAAAGTGTCGAAAGGCGAGCAAGTTGTGCGTGACAGAGTGTAATGTCAGAGATTATAATACAAGTTGCTACTCACTGGCAACACTGACCAACGACGCAAGCGTACAAAAGGTGTAGACAAGAACTTATATACAACATGTGCGTTTATGACGTAATACTTAGTTTGGTTTCTTATAGACCAGCTTTTATACGTGACTTGAATTGTTTGTTTACTTGCCGGGGCCGGAAAAACTTTTGAAAACATATTTCCTCCAAGAAACAAACTATAATTTACCTACGTATAGAAAGATAAAGCAAAACAGCGACACAGAGATTAGGTACTCACATTGTCAACACTATGCCTGATCTTTAATATTAAGCCTGATATTAATATGAAATGAATGAATGAATGAAATATGGAAGCGTAAGATTTCAAATACATCCCGTAACCGCGACCTAGCGACAAATGTAAAGAAGATAGTTTAAGCAATTTAAAACTATATAAAAAAAAAAACTTACATTAACCTTGAATCGTCAGTCTTCGCTAAATTTCCTATACTTCTATAAGTATTGATGATAAATATTTTTCAATAAAAACTGGACTCGAAGGGATATCTCAGTTGCCAACTCTAAACATTTCTTATCTAATTCTCGGTGTTTAAACTATTTCCTCCTTTTTATAACAAGTAAACTGATTTTGTCTTCTGAAATTGCATTAAATAATACTAGCTTTTGTTCGCCGCTCTATTCGAGTAGCAGTCATTAATCACTGTTCCCTTGGGAACTATCAAATTTTCCGTGATAAAAAGCAAGCTTAAAAAAACCCGATTGTTGTTACTAGCCAACTTTAACTCGGTATAAATCCTAAATGATCATTCAAAATGAAAAATGATTAAAGAAACTTAAAGATTATTTTTAAATACCTATTCAATGATTTCCCATTTGTCATAGTTCGTCAACTTCATTTCTTTTTCTTTTTTACAATATGGCTTCTAGCTGCCGCCATATTGAATTTTAATTACCGTCATGTCTTTAGTGACACACAAGATTAAGACTAATCAATTGCCATAAGAATCATCAAAATCGGTTCATGCGTTTAGTTTCTAGAGCGCAACAAAGGAACAAACATACATATATAGGCTGATATATATGTCGGGTAAAAATACACTATGTCTGTATAAACTATCTCTGTGCCATACTTCATATCAATCGGTTGAGACGTCGACCCGTGATGATGGAAAAAATATTGCTAATAATTTGACTAAACTCTTTCTATTAGAACACTAATAATTTAGTTATGTAAACGAGTTAAGACAGTAACAGTAAAGCGGCCAGTTGTACCGCCGTTATAACGCTTCCTCCGTTCCAATCAGCACGCATTCACTGATCACTTCCTACACTCTATTTAAACTTGCAGGAATAGGAATAGGAAATGTTTGAGTGAAGGTCTTTGAATGAATGAATGAATTCAAGATTGAACAATTACCATTCACACCAATAAATTACTCTTTAATCTATTGGTATACCTATACAACTTTACTGTGAGCTCAGCCTAAACCGCTGGACCAAAGGACTTGAAATTTCGAGCGTATTAGGACGTCTTCGTGTTCTACTTGGCATTCAAAAAAGCTTTTTAAACGATTGACTGGTAAATAATGTTTTAAATGGTCGTCCGTACGTACAAGCATATAGTTGGGTTTCCAATCTCCTATCTCGCTCCCCACTAATTCATATTCTGTAAATTGACGCAACCGTGCAACGTCTATTTGACGCGCCTCCGTGCTATCGTGGGTTGCAAATACTATTTATTATTAACATTAACTTGAAGGCTCGGTTTCATTGCCCGCATGCTTTTCGTGATAGGTACATTGCATCACTGCAATAGCTCCCGGCACAATAATATTAAAACGACTTGTCAATGGATTGCTACACGCATGCGGGCGGGTTAAACTAAGCCTTAAGAGGAACTATTATTCAAAGCACTCATCCCCTGATGAGACTTAAAGAATTCCCAAATTATAATCGTGGCTATCGTGAGTTAAGCCGTTCGGTTTCCTATAAATAAATTAAAAAATAAATTGTTATTTTCATAAAACATATTTAGCTCCTAAGTTTCTTTGGAGCTCATAATTATGGTTTCGAATTTCATACATTACTTCTCAAAGAAAACTAATATATACGACTTAAAGATAAAACACAACGAATGCATAATTAAAAATACGATGACGTCATAAAATGTATCCCTGCATTCCTGATTTACACCTTAAATGCCCAGCGCCCTGATTTACATACAAAATAGACTCTAAAACGAGTTCTTGGTACAGAATACTTAAACACTTACAGTGCCCATAGTCGTCTTTTTTATTGGGTTTTGACCCACCGATGCGTCAAGGGCAGGCAATGCGCACACGCAAAGAAAGGTTCCGGTGACTCAGGCCGGAGATATGAGAAGATTACAGCCAGGTACAAACGGTAAAAAAAACAGATCAAATGCGAGTAGGGCCTGGGCACACAGGGCCACAACGAACTGTCAAGTTAATTAAAACAAGTCTAGAAACTTAACAATATGTTAACAGAATGGTTTTAGAATTTGTTGTTTCACTGTATTTTTGTAGTGTGGCATTAGATGTACGACATAAAAGGCTCGAAAATATGGCCAATTCCCTGACACGGGAATGTTGTCCTTTCTTTCCTTTTCAGATAATATTTCCTTTATCAGATAAGTAATTAATTCCATAAAAAAAGCCCGTGGACTAAGTAGCTTAACATAGTCAAGAAATAAGAAGTGGCTGGGATTTTCTCAAAACATGTTATTTTTAAGTAACCGGTTGAGGATGTTTTTTATTGCTGCCCCTATATTTATTTATTAAGTAGAGACCCGGAGCTGTTCTAAAGGTGCTTTTAAATTAATAATATAGCTTTCATATCAGATCGGGGACGTATTAAGAAAGGGCCAGGTCAGGAGACCCTAAACCGACGCACGTTTATGAAGAGACTTATGAGTTTGGAGGAAGCGAGGGAAGTTTGTCTGGATCGTAGCAAGTTGAAGCAAGTGCTCTCTGCCTAGTCCTACGCCCTAGGCGTGATTTTATGTATGTATGTAAGTATATAGCTTTGTATGTGACGCACTTAATGTTCGAATCGCTTATGTATCACAAATAGTGCACAATAAGGCTAGATTTATGCAAAACCCGGGTCAAAATATCTGCCATTTAAAGTTATCGCTCTTCTTGTCATTTTAAGGAAAATTATAGCCCTATTGTAATTTGTTAGAGGGAGATAGAATAGTCAGCCTTAAAACGATGATTCACTCAACAGGTTAGCAACTTAAGATTCAATTGACAAATTAAAACAATGTAGTAATATAAAAATTACTAATAATCATACGAAGTTCCCAAACGAGTTTTTACCTCATCCATGTATGACGCTTGTTGATTAATATCAATTATTACTTTGTTTCGTTTATAGCTATAAGATTCATACAGTGTAACTAAATATAGTTATCTAACTTTTTTTTTATCGACACAAGCTGAACTTTTATATAACATGTCATCATTAGTAGTGATCTGGAAATAAATTATCTTGTAAGTACGTTACCAAACTGTTTGAACGCATACGCATGTATTTACAAAACCAACATTTACATATCATCATTTGGTTTATAAATATTAAAAATCGACATATGTTATTTATTTCAGAAACGTACAAGCTAACAGTTAATACATCAAAACTCTTATACATTAGGGCAACGGTGCATATAATATAATATGTTGAATACAAGTAAGTAACTACAAAACTTACTGACTAACAGGCAGAATACGATTTAAATAACTAATTATCTTTCTTGTAAAAGAAGCCGGTGGTGTATGAAAAAATATATCAGCATCCTGGACATGCATGGTCATATTGTTACGCCGATGGCATAAGGCGTCTCATCTTTTATCGTTAATTTTGGTGCTTTAGAAGCGTTTTCAGCAGGCTGAAATATCGTTTCAGTCCGTTTCAGAAGTAGCTCTATCACATACCAGATTATCAGAATTTCGACCAACTTGCCGTTGTTTTCAGGCGCCTGAAACATGTTTTCAGTCCGTTTCAGGCCACCCTCTATCAGATGACGCCATAACCTGAAAACCCATTTTCAGGCATTTTCAGGACCCCTTATGGGCCTTTGAAGTACATTTCAGTATATGGCAATTTTCCACTAAGAGTGACAGAGATAGCATGATTGGAAAGAGACAGCTATACTGAGAACCTTCCAGAAACGTGTGAAAGAGATAGCATGATTAGAAAGAGACAGCTATACTAAGAACCTTCCAGAAACGTGTGAAAGAGATAGCATGATTAGAAAGAGACAGCTATACTGAGAACCTTCCAGAAGCGTGTGAAAGAGATAGCATGATTAGAAAGAGACAGCTATACTGAGAACCTTCCAGAAGCGTGTGAAAGAGATAACACGAAATGAGACAGCAACACGCGGAACATTCCAGACTCATCCAGACCCGTGAGTCAAGGTCATTGCGATCGTAAAAACAACAAGGTAGCAAGGCGTAGAACATTCCAGCAACGAACAGTCTCGATCGACCTTGGCGGGGCGAAGTACATCGAACATTCCGGAAGGCGTTCTAGAATAATCGGACTCGGGAACTATAAAACGGCGGACACCGGTTGCGACGAGTCAGTCTTTACTTGGAAAGCGAACAGTGCGAATAAGAGCGACCCGAGCGATCATCTGAGTATTCGAAGTTTATTGTGCGATAATTGTTTTGTAACGGTTTAAGTGAGTGCGTAATTAAAGTCTACTTTTGATTATCGGTGTATTCGTGCATTTCTATCAGTTACCTACCCCCACGTACGTAACAATATCATTAAGGAGAGAAATTGCCCTAGAGGCAGACCTTTATAACGAATACGTTACGTTATAGACGTTATGAAACTTATGAACTACGCGCTGTTGCCGCTCTTTAGGTAGGCATTTTGCGTGACTGACCGACGTCCCAGCACGGGTAGCACAAGTTGTATTTTCTCGCTTGTCGCTCAGTGGGTCTCTATCGTTACTGACTAGATGGAAAGGGAGATCCGAGCGACAAACAAGTCGCGGGCAACTAGTGCTAGCCGTGCTGAAGGGACGATTTTTGTCCGTTTAGACATCGCAACCAAAAATTACCTTAGGTACACAAAAATTACGGTTATTAACATTATTAGAGCGCTTACCGAAGTATCGTTATACGTATAGCGTTTAGTTTGGTAACGTTATAATGGATACCGCTACAGGCAAGGCGTCAAATAACGTTATACTATAACGTTATTCGTTAAAGATAACGTTATGAAAGATAACGTTACACGTAAATAACGGTTATTAAAGGTCTGCCTAGAGGTTGAAGATAAGGTACCTAAGTAAATCTTCGTTAGTTTACTAGAAGATTTTGTGATTCATCGTAGTAAGTGTTTTTATAGTGGCATATACTCGTATTGTACAGGTTATCTCTGCGTTTCGAAAGGCTAAAATTACACTTATATCTACGAGTATGTATGCTTCAACCATCTCAAATTACGAGAAGGTACTCTACAGTTTCTCGGCGCGTTTTGCCTTGTTAAGTCAGACCCCTAGCTTAGCTAGCGGTCCCGGATTTGAGTTCCTAAGTTTTGTATGGTTTCTATGTACTTATGTTTGTATTTCAGTATATTATATTATGAATATGGTTGTGAATGTATAAACGGGAAATTAGGTCGTCTTCGGCCCCTTTAGGAGTTCTGTTACCCATTGCCGTTCGCCTAAGGTGCATCGATACGCGTCGCTTGATACAACCAAACGCGGCGACGACGCGGCCCCGACTGAACCGGCTCGGTCCGTCCTGTTGAGTCTGCTTGTGGGGGCTCGCGGCGCGTACGGTCGAGGCACGCACACATGCAAGCCGCGCGATACCTTTGTTTGAAGATGAACTACTGTTTATACTGCGTTGTTGTCTATTACAGTACCTAGAGCTTAGTTTGGGACTAAGTTGTTCGAGATTGTTCCTCGATGATTGTTTTTTATTAGAATTCCGCCACCCCTGGAACGGGTTACCCTAGTTGCAACTGGCGGGAAGGCGGCGAGTTCAAGCGGGTTCAAGTAAACACGTTATGGCCGCACATGATTCTGGTGGAGACTATGTAGTCGAGTTCATAACTACGTGTACACTTTAGTACCCTGTCTGTTTAATATCATGTTTAAACTGCCATATATGAATTGTGACAGCGATTCAAGTGACAAGGTACTAAAGTGTACACATATTTATAAACTCGACTGTACCTTCTACGTTAAGTGACAATTAGTAGAGTATAGTAATCTGTGCACTTAGTAATAATCTGCCCCTGCTGACGTTTCCCCGTGGAAAAGTTGGCATGGACCAATTACTTAATTAAATAACTTGCTGTAAATAGGTGCTGTTATAGTTTACTGTCGCACGGTGCGGCAATATTGTAGGTACAGTCACCAACGATAATATATTTTTCATCACACTTGCTCGGAAAGGGTGTTTAAACACGCAGGCGTATAGGGCAGTTATAGCCGATGTAGCCTCCCTAGGGAGTTATGAGATTAGTTGTAAAATATAGAATCCACTCGTACATCATTTCAGACTAAGGAGGTGTAAAATCAGCCAAGGTTTATTTCCTATATTAAAAACTTGGCTACAAACCAATTTTAATGTATAATTAAACTTATACAGTACATTTATCTGAATTATATTTATATTTTACAATTATTTCAGAGACATTTGCAATTATTTTATTAAATTTCATTTTGAAAATCGGTACAATTTGGCAGTATGGCCTGTCAAGTTTTAAAGCTAAAGCAATTCTAAGCATTATCTGTGGAAGACTATATTGAAAAAAGTTGACAAATTCTTTTAGCGAGTCGAGTTAATTTGTTTGATTGTTCTAATAGTCTCTCGTTAGCAATCCCCTTCATACCGCCCTTGATGCACAATGTACTTACTAATCCTACATTGCGCGCAAAAATATCTCACACGCTCTTATACCTCTAGTAATAAAGACGTGCTGCGGACTGTACCACAGATTGTACCGTCCCCGTCAATGCTAAACGGTGGATTCATCGATAAGTGCAAAAAACCTGATGATAAAAGTACACACACACACACACACACATGACCGTTAATTTGAAACTTAATGCAAATATAGGATCCCTTTGGATTTACCCGAGATATCAGATTATGTTTCGTATTTTATCTTCACTCTAGGTCATTGAGAAGACATTCAACGGCGACAGGATGGGAATTGGATAGCAAGCTTTCCCCACTCGATCTCCCCTTCTTAAAATAAAAGACGCATCTATGGTGTATTCACAGAAGCGTATTAAGCCCTGTTGGATTATAATAAAGTCGAATGTCCAATAGAAATCGCTTTGCATATGCGATTTTTATTGTAGTATTCTGTGATATTACCTTTCTTAATCTACGAAGGACGTATAACAAACCAGTTGGTGAATACCAATTTAGAAGCAAAATGTAATTTGATTATTTTGCATGTTAGTATAAAATATGCATGTTATTTTAACGTTAGTTTTGCCTTCTAAACTAGAGTGAATGGTCAATAATTTAGCCACTTTAGATTTTTCACGTAGGCACCTTATCGATTTGATATTCCAGCTCTCAAAGGAGTGCCGGAGTTTAATTAAAAATCATTTAAATCTGAAGTTTATGGGTACTGTCAATAAAATACTATTCATTTACCAATCGCATTTCTGTGGATATTTTTTACTTACTCTGACAAACCACTTAAAGATGATCAGAATAATATAACTGTATCTAGGTAATAAAATTGCATTAATGTTATAAGATTATAGTAGCTATTTATTTATATTAAGGGGCTTCTAAACGGGCCATATTTTCACTGCAATATGTGGCCGGCAACTATTGGTGTCCCTCTCTTACTCGTGTGTTGGAGAAAGACACCGATAGTTGCCGGCCACATATTGCAGTGAAAATATGGCCCGTTTAAAAGCCCCTTTATTACATACTTAGTGGTCGTATTTGACCTGTTATGGTATTGTTTAAACTCGACCGTCATTACTCTCAAGTAAGTAATAGACGTCTTGACGTTTGTTGTCAGAACGTTGATAATAATACGACAACAGGTCAAAGACGATATGGTTTTCACCGCCTAGAATATCGGCCCAGAGGGGCTATTGCCTAACGCACTCGCAATCGCAATCGTTTTCATTTTGAAAATCGAAGGCTTGTCTGCATACGAAATGAAAACAATTGTTCCGCTTTGAAGCCGATTGCGAGTGCGTTAGGCAATAGCAACGCGCAGGTCATAGAAAACTGCCACTTCTCACGCATCTTCAGATGAACATCTTGCTCAAGATCAGTTGTTAAAACTCGATAACACTTACTAATTGTATTATTTCTGGTGACTGTACGTTCAGTGTACAGTTAAGCAGTAAAAGATAACTGCGTCTACTTAAAAAATATTCTATTTATTTCGTCAGGGTAAAGAACGTCATTATCATCGTCAACTTGACCTCGGCCCCACCGGATATTTCTAATTACGTCCTGATTTGTCCGTCATATTGTAATGATAGGTTATTTTAAGACGAATTTTAGGCACAGGGAATATCGTAATGAGATTGCATTATCTTTTTATGCCGCGGCTGGCTCGCGTCTCGAAACTTCAGTGGCTTTACCAAAATAATGAAACATTATCAGCGTTTGGGACAATAAGTTAGGTCTGTTTCGATTTTGGAGTCACCAGTTTGTAACTAATAACCTACAGTTATTGTACCTTTCCTTAATTACTCTAACTTTTGTGTGGGGCAGCTGTTAAAATGACTAGCCTAGAGGCATTTTCCGACAACTTTGCCAAAAGTAGCTCATTTTAACCGAATTCTATTAAAAGGCAAAATAAACAGTACATTGTTAATTTTCTGACATGTATGTTAATAATTACTAAACACAATAGGAAAACACAAAATAGTCCAAGATCCCAGTCACCCCAGACTTAGGTACGTGATTTTAGGAAAGATGAAATTTTTAGGATCGGTTGTACCTATAACATAAACTTAGAAAGTATTGGATACCTAGTCGCTAAGCTGAAAGCGGGGCGGTTTTACAGCAGGTATTAAAGGTGGAAAGACCCATGCTAACTTACGTCAAAGTAGGAAGGCTGCTTTTTACATATTTCATATATGATATTGTTATAAACAAACATATACAGTTGCCATACACTTCCTGTAGGCCATAACTTTTGACAGACACTTTAAAAATCGTAAAAAAAGAGTGAGGTTTCAAGTCAAAGACCACACCACACTTAAAATTGCCACGTGTATTAATACATTCATATTTTGAAATCTGCGAACAAAGTAATACCTACCTACTTTAGGAATGTTTTCGTAATCGTAACAATATTATGGCTTGGTTTGATTCAGATTTGCATCTCTTAAGGCCCAGCCACACCGCTTGCGTGACGTGCCCGTGCACGTGCGCGTTTGCTTTCCATTGCGTTGTATAGTATGAATTCTCATTACGAAAGATCACTATACAACACAGTGGAAAGTGAACGCGCACGTGCACGTGCACGTCACGCAAGCGGTGTGGCTGGACCTTTAAGGAGCGTTGCAAAGCTACACACCACTCGATGTTCGCGCCGAATCCTCATTAACACGCGAAAGCTCTCAGAGAGGACGCTCCTTTAGACATTTCTGGCGTGAGCTGGTCATGCGCATCACAGTCGAATTCATAAACATTTCCCGTATAACAGAAATGTATATACATTTTCATGTATACATTTCTCTTATTTGTATCTAATTCCCATGTATTAGGATAGTAAAGTGTACACGAATATAAAATAGAACTTGGGCTCTCAAACTTGCGGGTACGCAAACACCCACAGCTCACAGAGTTCGATCAGAATTAAGGTTGAGATTTACCAAAATTGCTCCAGAAATCAAACCGTCACATTTGCTAATGTTAACATCGTTTGTTTGTAACTGTATTTACTTATATTTAAAAAATACCTTATTTTATCGAATAAGTACTTTTTATTTTAAGTTCACAGTTTGCTGGGGAAATTTAGTTGGGGTACATCGTGCCCAGATTGCTGAACTGTAATGTAAAATCGAAGTGTAATTTGTTTAAGAATCAGTAATGAGTAGGTAATTTAAAACAGCTTTTATTTCCTTAACACAAGAGTCACGACGTGGCGTCTGATCAAAAATAATCAGGTTGTTTAACAAAAACATCGGTCTTACTGACAAATTAATAACCGGCGAGCATATGTTGAACCCTCCGTGCGTATTATAACATTCCTGTGTGAGTTTTGTGAGTTTCGTCATCGACTTAATGAAAATGAATGTGAACAATTATTATTTCTAAAAATACATCTTGTGATTCAGATCAAAGATTTAGCACAGACATACATAAACTCTTTCCAGGAAAACTGACACGTAAAACGTGTACATTGTACCATACATTCATAAATTGAATTCGGCATACAAAAGACGTAATAAATCTGTTAATGTTGGTGGACAGAAAAGAGTGGAACATAAATTTCGTAAGATAAGAATGGTAACCCAGCCAATAAGGTCAGTCGGTGGGGAAATCCCAGAGATAAAAAAAACAACCACAGAATGGACAACAAGCACAAGTTTACTTTTTAGTAGACTCCTCCATTTATACCCTAGTAGATTTACCCCCTTACTGATAAACGTTGAGTAACGGTGGTAATTTTTTGTCGTTATCTGTCATTGTGACATTTGAATTTGACAGATAAGGACAAAACATTGTATAGCTATACCACCGTTACTCAACGTTTATTAGTAAGGGGGAAAGAAAGGATGATCCCTGTGACGACATTCCATCTTGGGGCCTTATTAATGCTCTTGTTAGTCTGAAGGCAACGTCATAAATTAGTTTTCTATTACTTAACATGTCAGAGGGGCATCTCAGCTAATATTAGTTTATTAACAGTTTCCTATAAATACTTATAATTATTCTCTTCTTAGCAGTGTGGTCTGCTCTTGGGAAGCGCTAGTAGATTTTTGACTGAATTTATAAACATATTTTATTTGTATTATATTGACTTTTACAAAAGTTTAAAACTCGCTTTTTATACTTATTGGCATTAACTAATCTAGTTAGAACAAGTTTTCTTCACATTTCACGAGTTAAATCTACAGTTCAATGTCTTCATCTAGCCAATGTCGCGAGATTACCGCGACAACAAAGTGTTTAGACACGCCATGCAATCATAATCATTGTCTTATAATAATAAAACACATACAACTAGTGTGTGCTTATTGCAGAGAATGACTGAGTTGACATAGGCAGACATTAAAGTAATATAAATGTCTAGCAACCCGCCTTCGCTTTACTCTTGTTTAACTTAAGTACGATTATAAATATTAAAACTAAAATGCTAATTAATTAATAACCTAATATTGAACGAATTATCTCTCAAAATCCGTTAATTATGCATCTGAGTGACAGCGATGTCGTTTGGTTAGAATTTATGACTTGGTATGGGTTAGCCCATCATTGGAAAGAGTTTAACGATTTTCCTTATTTACTCCACGATACGAGTAAAAGTTTCTCGCCTGTATGGCTAGTCAAGATGCAAACGCTTCTAACGTTTCTGTTTCGTTTGTGCCCAAATAAACATTAAACATCAAACATTTTCTATGGGCTCGGTACCTATGTTCTTCCTCGAGTTGACATAAGCGGTCGACGCGATCCGTCATGCTTACGACAACCCTACATTTTGTCGATTTTCGAAAATCACTAACGTAGCGTTATGCATCATAACTAGGCGCTCTGGTCTTTTTTTTTTATCAACATAACATAATATTTAACGGTGTTTTATAACTCGCTTTTGCCAGCGACTTCGTTTGCGTAAAATACGTTTATTAATTTTTTTTCCATCTTAAAAGGTTTAAGAATAAACAATAAGAATAAAATTTACTAAGAAAAAATACACGGTTTAAAAAAAAAGGTACAATATCTTGTGGACCCCAAACTGGACTGAGCCTGTATCTTGGGACCCAGTGAGTCGGTTTACATTAAGTACAGGAACCACTTGCAGGTCTACGAGGTTTCATTTAAAGAAATCCCTTCTTACTCGTAGTTACTTCACTAAAGAAGGCTACTTCAATAATTTCAATACTATAGTTACTATATTAAACGGTTTGGGGTTACGCTGTTAGGTACTTATGTTTTTTGATGTATAGACTTTTAATATAAAATAAATATTATGGGACAATGTCACACCAATGGACCTAGTCCCAAACTTAGCTCTAGGCTAGTATATTCTGATAAATCAATTTCATCGCCATAATTTGACCAATAAAAAGCAGTGAGTCGCAAGCACGAAGCCATAAACCAAAATAATTCAAATACTGTTAAATCCTAAGGCCCTAGAGAAGGTGCATAGTGCTATCGTCAACGATTTTCGGAAACTGTGATAATGTTTGGAATTGACATAAGCACTCAACACGAATAGGGATTGCAAATCCGGAGGTGTTCGAGCAAATCCGGATTAACGGATTTTCTTTTGACCCAAATCCGGAATCCGAATTAAATCATTTTTTTTTTATTTAACGTATAACAAAACAAAAAGGTTCGTTTCAGTGATATTAAAAACTGTATCTATACTTGGTTTTTAATTATTTTGACAAAAATACTATAGGTTATTTAACTGAAAAAAAAGTAATTAAGAAATGGAGCTGCCAAATCCGCATTTTGAAACGGATTTTGAAATCACTGTAAAATTCGGATTGCAATCCCTCGACACGACCGTCTAGCAGCTTACGTCAACCCTATACACTTTCGATAACGATATCGTTCCCGTATCTTGTCAAGGGCCACTGAGGTGTTATTAGATGGATCTAGCGAGCTACGGTCAGGCTACCTAATTTAAAATGGCGCACCCTGAAATGTTGTTTGCACGCTGTGACGGGCCAACTCGGACGCTGGTTATTGATTCGTCTGTTGAATTTAAGAGTGAGTTCCTCAAGAGAACCACATGGCTGAATCAACGAGTCAGTGCTTGACTTTTACAGAACCTGAACAGGACCTAACAACAGGGGAATACCTTAAAATTCCGAATTACTTTTTTCCGATAGCTATTTATTTGTCCAAATTTTAATTTTTCCGAAAGCTATGTTACGCTGGAGCTATTTTAGATTAAATGCATAAATTTAATTGTCATACGTAGGTTAAGTTAGGTTTAATTTATAAGCGATAGCAAAAAGTTAACTTTTCTATCAAAAAATTGTGTTTGTAATTATGAAAATTCGGAATTTTATCAATTCGGACTCTTCGGAATTACGTATGTAGTGTACCCCCTATAACAGACTTCCTGGTGCTACTACCAGCACCGCAATAAACTTTATCGGTGACGTCATCAATATCATCCTCTCGGATGCTGCTCCAGATAAGATCTGAACTACAAAGCGATTAGTACACAAATTACTCACTTACTTATATCACAACAACGTCATGACAGTTACACGTGTCTCGATTCTCCTTACTGAATCGTTAAATCCAGTGCGTGATCAATCCTTCAGATGTCCTCTAAAATTTCTGGGCTTTTGTCATTTTCACTTAATTTTCCTTCTTCAAATTCCTCTTTGGTTCTTTGGTATAGTCAGCTCTGCATTTTTTTTATCTCTCTCCAAACGAAACAGCTGTTTGTACTTATTTTCTCTTTTCTCTTCACTCTATTCGGATACTTTACACTTCGTCATGTCCGTTAGCATACATCGTTTTGGATCTGCCTCTTCTCCAGAGATCGAAAATTGTCATGCTAATTCCTGAATTGTCAAAAAAACTTCTAGGGGCCTATATATCTCATAAAACATTGATTTTTACAACATATTTAAAGCCACAATATTTATTTCAAAACAAAAGCACTTTACGAAATGGATAATAATGAGTAACTTAGCACTGCAGCTTCAATCTAAAATTATATAAAAGGGTTACTTTAGATACCTGACCGACAGACCACAGTAGACGTGATAGTTTATTGAATATAGATCAGAGATGGGCGAAATTTATTCGAATGACGAATAACGAATAAGAATAACCAAATTATTCGAGAATAACGAATGAAATTCTCGAATGATTATCCTTATTCGAATAAATTATTCGCCGAATAATTATTATGTACTACTTATTATACCTGCTCCATTTTTGTGATTCATTCGTTTTCCAATGATTCATTCGTGGATAAACTATTCGCGAATAAATCATTCGCAAATAAATTATTCGACGAATAAATTATTCGCGAATAAAAATATTACGAATTATTTTTTATTCGAATAAATAATTATTGGAATAATGCCCATCTCTGATATAGATATTATAGGATATATAAGTGACCAAAGAATGGGGCACCATTATGACGGTAGCCCTGTTTTGAGTATTGGGGCCACTTATTATTAATTATAATAGCATTAAAAAGACCAGCCACCGTAAAAACTAAACATAATGCAATCTCCACATGAGACAAGAAGGAATTGATTGGGCACATATTACTACAGCTGATAAAAAGCCAATAAAAACTAACGATATACCCGAGGTCACGCGTGACCGCCGACGAGATGGGAATTTGCTTACACGAGTATTTTATAGGTTAGGTATTTGAGATTTTTCGTTAAATCATGATACAGAGCCGCACATAACTAACGCCTTTGGTGGGAATACAAACCAATACCAAACCGGTAAGCTCGGCAAAATCATGTGGAGATATAGGGTGTACCAAGAAATACATATTATTGCTACCAATTTGTTAAAAGATTCTGTAACCTGGTATCAAATGTATTATATTAAACACGACACCCAGGCGAAAGTTTAAACTTTGATCTCGTGTTACTTTAATGTGCGTACCAAGCTCATTTGGCCGAACGTCTTCAAAGTAACTTATATGTATTATTATAAGACAAACCTAAGGGTGCTTAGCACTGATTTGAATCCCAGGAAATAGGTTCTAAGAATGGCCCAATGTAATCACAGATAAATTTAAAATCGAATTAAATGTCATCGCTCTCTTGGAACTCCTCGGAACTTCTCGGAACTCGCAACCGAACCGGATACAAAACGAAACCGAATTTAACTCACCCTTTATCTGCGGTCCCAAAACAAACTAAGCTCTAGGCTTGTACTATGGGTACTATAATAATCAGAGGTCGGAATAGGTAGTGCTTATTTACCTAAACTTGTTGCATCTTCATTCAATAACGTATTCCCATCTCACTCACGCATGAATGAACATGAGTCAAGTTTAGGTTATTAAGCACTACCTATTCCGACCCCTGATAATAATATAGAGACTAGCTGTTGCCCGCGACTCCGTCCGCGTAGAACTCGTTTATCGCTACTCGCAGTAAAAAGTGGCCTTTCTATCTCGGGTTGCTATCTCCATACCAAATTTCATCGAAATCGGTTCAGCGGTTTAGCCGTGAAAGCGTAACAAACAGACAAAGTGACTTTCACATTTATAATATTAGTATGGATATACACACTAAAGTAAATTGTTTTAGTTAACATCCAAGATTGTGGAGCAAATACTCCGGTATTATTTATTGAAGGTCTGAGCATAATTACAAAACACATAATTCCTAATCATATTTTTCACAAACTGTGAGCTATTAAAGTAGGTCACCAAAAAGCCGAATTTTACCTATCACCGTTGTACTCGTACTGAACAGCTGTGTTATTAAATTGGTCAGCCAGTATTGCACAGCGTATTGATCCCGAGCGTGGCATGCCCCGAGGCAATTATATATAATAGACGCAGTTTGACATTAGATGTAACTGGATCTAAAGATCCATGACTCATGGATTGTTCTGCAATCATCTAGTATGGACGGCAATGAATTGATTGCGACAATATAACTAGCTATTTGCGTTTTTAATTAATTAACAATACAGTCAAATTAGCTTTATCTACTCGTATTTGACTCGTCAAGAGATATTTTTTTCAGTAATAAGTTTGCTGAAAATTCAAATCTTGCGACCCGAATTGGCGCCTTGTGGCACACCTCAAAACTTTCGATTGTGGTACCGCGATTAGAGGTCAATTAGCCTTATTTGCTTCACGTCTATAGACGTCATAGCTGCTGAAAATATTAAGACTGCTATCTACAGTATTTTTAGAGGCTGTAGTGAATTAAAAATTCAATAAATTAGGCTAATTTCTATTCTTCTTTACAGTGACCATCCCAGTCATGAACTTCGGTATGCTGATGGGGTGGCAGTCTCCCATGACGCCTCTGCTCCAGTCTGCGGATGGTCCTGCCCCCGAACCCATCAGCGATGAGACCATCTCCTGGATGGCTTCCGTCACCTTCTTCCCCCCCATCTTCTGCGGCTGCCTGGTGGGGGATCTGGCCGATCGTTGGGGGAGGAAGATCGCTACGATGTTGACTTCGCTCATGCTTGTGGTAAGTTTAGTAATCCACTTACAGGATGGATTGGTTTACGTCAATCTTTCATGGGTATTTCGAACATTGTAGACCAATCTTGATTTTTTGGGAGAGAATGGCCTACTGCCAATAAAACTACCCTTATCTGATAGGAGAACTGGATAACTTGTAATAATTACAACCAATCACCATATCTGCTTTTCGGTGGGGTACCTTAAATTTGGTTAAGAGCATGAAACTGGACACGACGTCCGAAAGTATGAAGCACGTGACCTGAAGATAATGCTGCAGTGTTAACAAGGTATAAATCCAAAGATGTATGAATGCAAAATACTATTACTTTACAGCTTAAAACAATAGGTCATTGTCATTCAATGGTTAACAAACGCGTCATCACTTCATTGATGACTTTGATGAGTGTCAATAGAAAAATCAAGGCCATCCGTCTTGTTACTTCAAGTTTTTATTATTTAATAGTTACTCGAATTATGTGCAATAAATGATAATCTATTACGTAACCTATTCTTGCCTACAGTTACAAATATTACAATCCAAACGATGCATGTTACGAAACAAAGAAACAGTGATAATTTAAATCACGTGTAAATATATATGAATGGATCTGGTCAGATCTTTGGAGTGCTTCGTCCAGCTGCAGCAGTGACAAGTTTTGGCTGGTAAAAATGATGGTGATGATATAATAATATTATTGATGTCACTCCAGACTCGCTAGAGTACAATAATGCCTAGGACAGGCCATCCTTTACAATAAACGAATAAATATGTCATTTCTGAATCTAAACTTTAAAAAAATAAAAAAATATTTCTCAAGGTTGTCAACGTATATAGAAATTACAAAAATGTACATGTTTCTCAGAGACATTTAAATTATACTAACATTATACCAGCGAGAAACTTTTCAATCTGTAAGACTGTCCTATGTGAAATTTTCGGTAATTTCCAAGAATATTCTATATTTGTATGGAAAGCAAACATTATCAACTTGCACAATGCTACCGGTGCCAACAGGTGGCCCGTGTATTCGTTAGCATTCTTCATGTTATAATAACAAAACTTATTTATTTATAAAACTAAGTAACCCTTTCACAATCTCGACGTTAAGTGAATCAAACCCCCCTCTCAACATTACAATGGTTATTGGAAACCGGACGCTTGAGGTGAATTATACTCAATACCACGACGCAACGGTATGGTCTTCAAATACAGTGACGTTATCGTCAATATAATGGGCGTTTTAGCACCGCACATTGAATCCAAATATAAGTAGGTACTGCTCCACCTAAATAACCTTACTTATACATACATACATGTGTGTATGATAACATGTTTATAGAGTAACCGTAAGCAGTTTAGTGACCAGTGAACATACAGTTGTTTCCCCGTGTTAGTAAATAATGTGGGGAAGTAGATTGATATCCGACCTGCATCGACCGCTCCCACCTGTTTGTTGATATTTCAAATTGTCAAGTGTTTAGAGGCTGTGTGGTAGTTCACATAACATTTGATGGGGCAGCGTTCTGATTCACTGAAAATTCGTTTTCTAGATTGTGTCGTGTCACAATTAAAGTCAAATAATCTACAGGGCGTCCCACGGCTATGTCACATGGAAGGAAAGTACCTTAAATATTGTAGATGGAACATTTTACTGAAAGAAAACAATTTAAACTGCATTCATAGATATTTAAATAATTACATAGTTGAACCGGGAATCGAACCCGTTACACGATAAAAATAATTACCCTGTAGCTTTATCATACCGATCGAAAGGCTTCATCATAAGGATTATTTTTTGCTAAATAACATAATGTCAGAAATAAAAGGAAGACCATGTTATTTTAGCAAAAAATTATCCTTATGATGAAGCCTTTCGATCGGTAGGATAAAGCTACAGGGTAATTAGGGACGCCCTATATATGTATACATATACACTTCCGTGACTGACGGACAATGCACAAACCACTTCACTTCATCGATTGTATGATTTCATCATCGAACGCCATTTTCTGCTGAAACCATGATGTTTTAGGATATCTTAAACGTTAATTCCATACATTAAGTTATAAATACGCTATAAAAAAAATGCAGCGAGAATTTCTATGGAATGAAAATTCTGCGTAGTTCGTTGAAAGGCGTACGAAACCGCGGGCGTTCGCTAGGCTCACTTATAACATTTATCTTTGTAACATTTATTTTGTACATGTTATCATACACACATGTATAAGTAAAATAATGTTTGGCCAAAAATCTTTTCTCAAAGTATCACTTCCCAAACTATTTTACTCAAATTATTATTTGGCAAATGATAAGTCAAAACAACTTTTCGCAATTTATCAGCTAGATTTATTTTTAGCAAATAATTGTTTAACAAATTATTACTTGATCAAGTTTCATTTTACCAAATTTCATGTAGTCAAATGTATCGTTTGGCATAACATACTCCTCCCAACATATTGTATGGCATACGAATACAGTAGTGCATAGGATAAAATTTAGGGTATGATTATCTTTCGTTAAGTGGGTAGTTTCTTACTGCGAGCTGGCGCATAACCATCGTATTTGCGCAAACTTGGTATTTGTTTTTAATAAAAGTAGATACGATGGATGGAGTTAGTTCCGTGACACAGTCGGCGAAGCCCCGCTGCGCGGGGCTTCTATTCTGCGTAGATTGGCCCTTCGTGCCTGATGAACTCTAACCTAACCTAAACCTACTTACCTAATTTTAACCTAAACTTACCTAACTGGACATGCTATAAATTGAGTGTGCAAAATAACAATTTGAACAAACATTTTTTTGGAATATAATATTTTTCTTAATAAAACTTGACAAAGTAAAATGATGCCAAATGATAATTTGGCCAAATGAATAAAATGCGAAATGTAAATGTGCTAAAGATTCGTTTGGGAAATGAAACTATTGCGATAAGTTTCTTGGGAACTGAAATTTGGCGAAAAATACTTTGACCAAACGGCAGTAGGTACACCATAAGTAAGGTTATTTAGGTGGAGCAGTACCTACTTATATTTGGATTCAATGTGTGGTGCTAAAACGCCCATTATATTGACGATAACGTCACTGTATTTGAAGACCATACCGTTGCGTCGTGGTATTGAGTATAATTCACCTCAAGCGTCCGGTTTCCAATAACCATTGTAATGTTGAGAGGGGGGTTTGATTCACTTAAAGTCAAGATTGTGAAAGGGTTATTATCTGTGGTTTGTAAAAATAAAGTTCTTCTCGCCGATGTCTTGCACAACTGATGTGCTTATCATTTTAAAGCCCAAATACAATAAAACCCAGTCTATAGCTTAAAGCATCGTTGGTAGTGACCCTGCCTACGAAACTAGCGGTCCCGGGTTCGATTCCCGGTCAGTGCAAATATTTGTGTGATAAGTATTTGAGTCATGGGTGTTTGTTTTGTATGTATAAGGAGAAGTGGATCAAACGAAGCAGGTCGATAGAGGACGTCTAGACCTATTGGATTCACCCCCATGTATGTTCAGCGATTTTTACTAATTTCGGAGATATTGATCATTTTAATCTGAATTTTTGTAATTGTTCCTTATGTCCATGTCTCGAAAAATCATTAATTTCAAGTTTTATTTCATAAGTTTTACAGTGTTATCTTACATAATCAATTAAAAAAATAATTAAAGTGAAAAGCAAACACTGGGACACCTAGTATGTAGAAACAAACTTTAGGTGAACACTTAAAAAAAAACTGAAAAAAAACGGGCAAATAGGTTTAAAAACTTCGCTGATTCGTAATGATTCTAATTATGTAAGATACCACAGAAAAACTTATGAAATAACACATGAAATTAATGATTTATCAAATTAAAATGATCAATATCTCCGAAATTAGTAAAAATCGCTGAACATACATGGGGGTGAATTCGATAGGTCTAGACGTCCTCTATCGACCTGTTTCGTTTGATCCACTCCTTCTTTTACACCCTGTATAAGAACTTATTTATCTATGCTATGTAAGTATGCCTATTGTTGCCTAGTTCTCAAAGTACAAGCCTAGAGCTTAGTTCGAGACTAAGTCAATTTGTGTGAGTTGGGCCCCTGATATTTATTATTACATACATACATACATAATCTCACGCCTTCGTTCCCAGAGTGGGGTAGGCAGAGCTACAGAATTACAAACATCTCTAAAAACTTGTTGATAATTCTATAACCACAATTTACACAATTAGGCTAAGATGTTTACCAGCGTATTAGTGACAGGTTGCAAGCCCATCGCCTAACAGTACTACGAGCCTTTATTCCCTTAGTCGTCTCTTACGACATCCACGGGAAGACATGGAGTGGCACTATTCTAACTCGGCAACCACACGAGGAAATTATTATTATTTATTTATTTATTGACTTCTAATACACCTTTTACGACACAATTCACAACATCAACCAACTCTGCATTCTATTGCTTTTTATGACGGCCTAACCTCCCCATTATCTCTACATGACTAAAATCATATTGACTCTCGCAAGCGGCCTAGAATTATTCTGCATAAATAATATTTTACTGTTAGGCTGCGAAGCTAGGGTCGTAGGTTCAACTCCCGTTAGAAACACTTAACTGCATGTTACACAGGCTGTTTGCATGATTGCTTTATAAACTGCATCCGAGAATGGACATCTTGGCGCTATTCATAGAATTGATTACACCAAAAATAATAATAGAATCTAAGTAGCGAACCACCTTAATCAAAGACATTCAAAGACAGAGGGTAATGTTTTAGACCTAACATAGAACTGTGTTACAGTGAAGTTATGATTGAAGTCGTAAGTAGTGTCAAGCAAATTGTTTTATAATGTCACTGTGACACAGTTGTATGGTGGGTCCGTATTACATTGGGCTGATAGTCAAACCTCGGATTGAGGGGAGCAAAAATGTACTAGCTCTGTATTAACTAAATATCGACCAAGTTTTATCGACATCGTTAAAAAGTAATTTTCAGTGATCATAATTAATGGTCAAGTTAATATACCTTTTCATAATTTGTAAACCTCTTATTTATACTTATCGCAACTATTCCGTAGTCAAACAAAAAAATATTTTTCAAGATTTTATTTTACCGCTTAGTCGGCGTGACTAATATGTATATTCATGCCAAATAACAGATTTCTAAAACTAAGAGTCTTTGAACTAAGCTGCTGACAGACAGACACACGAACGGACATGGTGAAACTATACCTAAGGGTTCTTAGTTTGACTAACGGAACCCTTAAAAGGAGAAGCTTCCCAATTCGTCGAAATGCTAAGAAATATTTTTGCACTGAATTTTTTGTCCAGTCCTTATATGATTAAAAAAAAAGACTGAAAATTAACTTTTTTTTTAAATTGCTAGTGCTTGTTAAATAGACCAATTACATACTAATCGAAAGCATGAAGCCTATAGAATATGCAAACGTTAGGTTGACTATTTTTTCCCGTCATAATCAAAAGGGTAGGTAGGTAAGTCGGTACTAATAATTTGCACTAAACCTAACGTTTGCATATTCTATAGGCTTCGTGCTTTTGATTAGTATGTAACTGGTCTATTTAACAAGCAATAGCAATTTAAATAAAAAGTTCATTTTCAGTTGTTTTTTTTAATCATATTAAGGACTGGACTGAAATTTTTCGGTCAACCTATTCGCCATATATTACTTAGCATATTAAATTTGATATATAATACTTTTTATCGAATAAACAGCCCGGTGAAAGTCATCTCCTATTCGGATCTTAGACCATTTGTTAGACTTGTTCAAACTTGTGTATGAGAAATCGTCACTAACGAATGGCTTGATTGTCATTATTGTCATTAACTGACTCCGAGAGCGCCCGAGGTCATCCCGGCTCATAGGCTCCTCCGGAGATCCTAGAGCTGGTGCTTACCTCTCCCAAAGGGATACCTAGCTATCCAGAGAGGTAATGCAGCCAGAGTCATAGGGACCATGCCGCGAGCGGACCTGGGGATGGGGTGTTCTTTTAATTGATATCTTTAATATTTGAGTAGCTGAGATTTATTTTAATTCAAATACGTTCAGTTTTAATTTTTAATTGTATTATTGTTGAATTCTGTAAATACACAGTCTGTGAATCGATTATTCTACGGCCATATTAGTTATTCATGTCGGTAGTTGGCACCAGCCATGTTGAGGCAAGGGCCGATAATTACTCCCATTGTTTGGATTGATTGGCTACAAGCAGTCACGTGTTCGCGGGCCAAGGTATAGGAGACAGCGGTAGAATTAAATTAATTTAGAAATCCTAGACGATATGACTTAAGCAAAAATATCGCTATATCCTTAAAGATCCATTACACCACGAGTATGCCTAATTTATTTTACTAGATAACTATTTTAATGTAAGCACATCGTAAGACCGAATTGTCATGAAGCAGTTTACTTTTTAGGCGTCTTCATGGATCAGAAAATGCTGTTATTATTTTCACATTACAATTCACAACTAATAGCATTCACGCGATAAACGGACTATAAACTATAGATAGGTAGGTACTTGTTTTTTTTTCGAACACTGTCCTTATGATCTTGGATTACTATATTTTTCTATGTTTAATATGATTATTATATGTGAAGTCTTTATTGTAACCAGAACAATACAATGAAGATAAAAAAGCACAAAGGCTGACTTTTCCATATAAGGGATCTCTTCCAGCTAACCCTTGAAAAATTAATAAATGTGAAAGGTTTTGCATGTGTGCATCGAGTAGGTGTACTAATTTATTTACATAAAATATTAACAATATAATAAATTTAAATAGTTTTGACGTATTTCCTGTCTCGTGACTTGGCACTGTTCTTATGACAGGGAACTACGGAGATAATAAAGGTCTTAATAAGTGATAATAAATTTTCACACTAAGATTCACGACCGCATTCACCCGAAAAAAGGCCTTTGAAATATGCACACTAAACTTGTTTCTTTATTTTTCGAACACTGCCCTTATGATCTTGGATTACTATGTTGAAATAGCCTTACTATCTAGAATTAAAATAGTAAGCTATCATGTCAGGATATCCAGCATAATTTCATTGGACCAAAAAATTCGGCAAGGCTACCAAAACAATGCATAAGACATTGGATTTTTCAACGTGAAAACCTGCTACACGCGCTTCTAAATTGCCGAAAACTTTGCCCGCTTCGCAGAAGTGTATGCCTTAAACCTGTATATTATCCTAAACCAACACTCGTACCTCGCAACCACTCAGTACACATAACAAGCGATTAATTGTTTATCTGTGGAACTAGATCAAGAGCCACTCCGATTGGTATTCATTACGTCGACAGAGCACTTTCACTTATCGATTCACTCGTATCTAAATAACTATTTATAATTTAAGATGTTACGTTTAAATCGATAGGCAGAGAAGTAGTATAAGAGCTATCACTTTTAAATATCTCGCTCGAAAATCGTCTTACAAACGAATACTCAATCGATACGTTTGCCTGGCTACATGCTTGTCAAAAAGTAGAAATTAGATCACAATGCACTTCATCCTTAGGCTACCTGGTGATATGAAGGCTTTTGACACCCATCGATTTGGCCTGAGGATGAGACTGCCCTTACGCTAATATTTTCTTCAGCTGTATTATCCTCTCCTATGCTGGATCCATCTCTTTTGCTGGATCAATGTAAATTAGCCATAAGATTCTACAAGCCACATCTACAGGTGGCCAAACCGCGTATCGGAAAGCGAAGTGTTTGTAGGCCTTCCAGAAAATGAACCGACTATCTTCCCACGTGAAGATGTATAAGTATCCCAAATTTAATAACCAAAGCAGTTTTAATTCTCTTCTGTTAGTAATAAGGTTGATATTGCTACAGGAGTTTTATCTGAGATACTGCGATTTGGATTAGCAGGGCAGCGTGGTTATCCATGGGAAAAGCCTATATCCAGCAGTGGACGTCTTTCAGCTAAAATGATGATTACCCGAACCCTGGTGGACTTCTAACTTGTGTTATTGTTGCAGATCAGCTGGTCTATCACCCTGGTCTCGCTGGCTCCATGGGCGCTGATAACATCGCGAGCTGTGGCCGGCCTGGCCTGCGCCGGCTGCTACGTCGTCACCCCTCTGTACCTTAAGGAGGTAGGCTGTTCATTGATGAAAATAATGCTAGCAATAGAAAACTACCACAACGTTCTCGTGTTTAGTAGAAAGATTCTCAAGAATTCACGTACCGCGTATCGAAATATGCAGCATTGGGAAGCCTTCTTAACGGTGGGCCGATCTGGGAAATTAACAAAGTACTGCTGAAATTTATAGGGTAGCAAAGGTTTAGTATAAATGGCTTTCGCCCGCGACTCCGGCTGCGCAGAAGTTGTTTATAACTATGTCCACAGGCACTGATCAATATTCGGAGACACAAAGTACCCTATGTCCGTCTCAGGGCTATAAAAGTTTATAGCCCTGAGACGCATGGAAGTACTTTTTGGGGTACTCTGAACCAAACCCCACATCGATGCAAGGCGTTGAACCCGTTGAAAACCGGTACAAATATACAAGCAAACACACTTTCGCATTTATAAATATGTTTAAGCATTATTCTTGCAAATGTAGCTCTTATTATCTAAAAGGCGGTCAAATTGTAAACAAACCATATGGTTTACGACAAAGTGGAATAGAGGCTATGATGCCGCTTTGAGCAATAGTGCCGATGGCGACGCATTCTAGGTCGCGCCCGCAATGTCATGATGTAATGTAATGGTAGAATTCCGATGTCCGTGAAGTTAGCAGATCATTTTCCAGAAAATCAAAAATAAATCGAAGTTCTATTGGCATACGGGATAGTTCTATAGTTCCTGATACTTTTTAAACATAGTTCTGGCGATTTAAGCCGAAAAAATGGAACGCGTTTTTACGTGAAAATGCTCTGCTAACTTCACACACATAGCATATCATTTTTCTTCAAATTAAAAAACAAGAGGTGTTTTGGCATCGCACAGCAGAGTTCTATAGTTCTAGACACATTTTGGAAAAGTTCAAGACGAAATAACAACAAAAAAAAATGTTTTACTTGCAATGAAAATGCTCTGCTAACTTCACGCACATAGCATATCATTTTTCTTCAAATTAAAAAACAAGAGGTGTTTTGGCATCGCACAGCAGAGTTCTATAGTTCTAGACACATTTTGGACAAGTTCAAGACGATATAACAAAAAAAAAAAATGTTTTGCTTGCAATGAAAATGCTCTGCCAACTTCACGCACATAGCATATCATTTTTCAGTAAATCAAAAATCAAAAAGTGTTTGGGCATCGTACAGTAGAGTTCTATGGTTCTAGATAGATTAATAAAAAAATATTAAGAAAATCGAGTACTTATTACAAAACTGATCTGCTAACTTCACATACGCTCTGCTAGGCGTTTAGCAAGAGTTCTGGGCTACACTTTGGTCTTAAACGGTTCAAATAACTTTGTATGCGATAGATACGAGGAGTTCTAGCCACTAACTAGATCTTTTGTTAATATTTTTCATGATGACACGAAAAATCGTAAATTCCTAGAAACGCCTAATGCTCTGCTGGGCGGTTGGCTAGAGTTCTGGACTTTACTTTGGTCACAAACGGTTTAAATCGCGATATTTGCGAATGGGCTGAGGAGTTCAAGCCCTAGATCACTTGTTTATATTTTTCATGATGTCTTATGAAAAATCTTCCATTCCCCGCGCTAGGCAATTGGCTAGAGTTCTGGGCTACATTTTGAACTTAAACGATTTAAATGATTGTGTTTGCGAAATGTCATAGGAGTTCTAGCACCTAGATCACTGTTTTATATTTTTCATGACGTCATATGAAAAATCGTAAAATCGAAGTTACGCCTATGCTCTGCTAAGCGGTGGGCTAGAGTTCTGGGCTTTATTTTGGTCTCAAACGTTTACGGTGACCATGCTTAGGATAGATCTGAGGAGTTCTAGGCCCTAGATCACTTGTGTATATTTTTCATGACGTCATATGAAAAATCGTAATATCGAAGTTACGCCTATGCTCTGCTAGGCGGTGGGCTAGAGTTCTGGGCTTTATTTTGGTCTCAAACGTTTACGGTGACCATGCTTAGGATAGATCTGAGGAGTTCTAGGCCCTAGATCACTTGTGTATATTTTTCATGACGTCATATGAAAAATCGTAATATCGAAGTTACGCCTATGCTCTGCTAGGCGGTAGGCTAGAGTTCTAGGCTTTATTTTGGTCTCAAACGTTTACGGTGACCATGTTTACGATAGATCTGAATAGTTCTAGGCCCTAGATAACTTGTTTATATTTTTCATGATGTCATATGAAAAATCGAAAAATTCAAGATACGCCTATGCTCTGCTAGGCGGTGGGCTAGAGTTCTGGGCTTTATTTTGGTCTCAATCGTTTACGGTGACCATGTTTACGATAGATCTGAGGAGTTCTAGGCCCTAGATCACTTGTTTATATTTTTCATGATGTCATATGAAAAATCGTAATATCGAAGTTACGCCTATGCTCTGCTAGGCGGTGGGCTAGAGTTCTGGGCTTTATTTTAGTCTCAAACGTTTACAGTGACCATGTTTGCGATAGATCTGAGGAGTTCTAGGCCCTAGATCACTTGTTTATATTTTTCATGACGTCATATGAAAAATCGTAATATCGAAGTTACGCCTATGCTCTGCTAGGCGGTAGGCTAGAGTTCTAGGCTTTACTTTGGTCTCAAACGTTTACGGTGACCATGCTTACGATAGATCTGAATAGTTCTAGGCCCTAGATCACTTGTTTATATTTTTCATGATGTCATATGAAAAATCGAAAAATTCAAGATACGCCTATGCTCTGCTAGGCGGTGGGCTAGAGTTCTGGGCTTTATTTTGGTCTCAATCGTTTACGGTGACCATGTTTACGATAGATCTGAGGAGTTCTAGGCCCTAGATCACTTGTTTATATTTTTCATGACGTCATATGAAAAATCGTAAAATCGAAGTTACGCCTATGCTCTGCTAGGCGGTGGGCTAGAGTTCTAGGCTTTATTTTGATCTCAAACGTTTACGGTGACCATGTTTGCGATAGATCTGAGGAGTTCTAGGCCCTAGATCACTTGGTTATATTTTTCATGATGTGATATGAAAAATCATAAAATTCAAGATATGCCTATGCTCTGCTAGGCGATGGGCTAGAGTTCTGGGGTTTAGTTTCATCTCAAACGTTTACGGTGACCATGTTTGCGATAGATCTGAAGAGTTCTAGGCCCTAGATCACTTGTTTATATTTTTCATGATGTCATATGAAAAATCGTAATATCGAAGTTACGCCTATGCTCTGCTAGGCGGTGGGCTAGAGTGCTGGGCTTTATTTTGGTCTCAAACGTTTACGGTGACCATGTTTAGGATAGATCTGAGGAGTTCTAGGCCCTAGATCACTTGTTTATATTTTTAATGACGTCGTAAGAAAAATCGTAAAATCGAAGATACGCCTATGCTCTGCTAGGCGGTGGGCTAGAGTTCTGGGCTTTATTTTTGTCTCAAACGTTTATGCTGACCATGTTTAGGATAGATCTGAGGAGTTCTAGGCCCAAGATCACTTGTTTATATTTTTAATGACGTCGTATGAAAAATCGTAAAATCGAAGTTACGCCTATGCTCTGCTAGGCGGTGGGCTAGAGTTCTAGACTTTATTTTGGTCTCAAACGTTTACGGTGACCATGTTTGCGATAGATCTGAGGAGTTTTAGGCCCTAGATAACTTGTTTATATTTTTCATGACGTCATATGAAAAATCTAAAAATCGAAGTTACGCCTATGCTCTGCTAGGCGGTGGGCTAGAGTTCTGGGCTTTATTTTAGTCTCAAACGTTTACGGTAACCATGCTTGCGATAGATCTGAGGAATTCTAGGCCCTAGATCACTTGGTTATATTTTTCATGATGTGATATGAAAAATCATAAAATTCAAGATATGCCTATGCTCTGCTAGGCGGTGGGCTAGAGTTCTGGGGTTTAGTTTCATCTCAAACGTTTACGGTTAGCATGTTTGCGATAGATCTGAAGAGTTCTAGGCCCTAGATCACTTGTATATATTTTTCATGATGTCATATGAAAAATCGTAATATCGAAGTTACGCCTATGCTCTGCTAGGCGGTGGGCTAGAGTTCTGGGCTTTATTTTGGTCTCAAACGATTACGGTGACCATTTTTACTATAAATATGAGGAGTTCTAGGCCCTAGATCATTTGTATATATTTTTCATGATGTGATATGAAAAATCATAAAATTCAAGATATGCCTATGCTCTGCTAGGCGGTGGGCTAGAGTTCTGGGCTTTATTTTGATCTCAAACGTTTACGGTAACCATGCTTGCGATAGATCTGAGGAGTTCTAGGCCCTAGATCATTTGTATATATTTTTCATGATGTCATATGAAAAATCGTAAAATTCAAGATATGCCTATGCTCTGCTAGGCGGTGGGCTAGAGTTCTGGGCTTTATTTTAGTCTTAAACGTTTACGGTGTCCATGTTTACGATAGATCTGAGGAGTTCTAGGCCCTAGATCACTTGTTTATATTTTTCATGATGTCATATGAAAAATCGTAATATCGAAGTTACGCCTATGCTCTGCTAGGCGGTGGGCTAGAGTTCTAGGCTTTATTTTGGTCTCAAACGTTTACGGTGACCATGTTAAGGATAGATCTGAGGAGTTCTAGGCCCTAGATCACCTTTTTTATATTTTTCATGACGTCATATGAAAAATCGAAAAATTCAAGATATGCCTATGCTCTGCTAGGCGGTGGGCTAGAGTTCTGGGCTTTATTTTGGTCTCAATCGTTTACGGTGACCATGTTTACGATAGATCTGAGGAGTTCTAGGCCCTAGATCACTTGTTTATATTTTTAATGACGTCATATGAAAAATCGTAAAATCGAAGATACGCCTATGCTCTGCTAGGCGGTGGGCTAGAGTTCTAGGCTTTATTTTGGTCTCAAACGTTTACGGTGACCATGTTTACGATAGATCTGAGGAGTTCTAGGCCCTAGATCACTTGTATATATTTTTCATGATGTCATAATAATATGAAAAATCGTAATATCGAAGTTACGCCTATGCTCTGCTAGGCGGTGGGCTAGAGTTCTGGGCTTTATTTTGGTCTCAAACGTTTACGGTGACCATCTTTACGATAGATCTGAGGAGTTCTAGGCCCTAGATCACTTGTTTATATTTTTCATGATGTCATGTGAAAAATCGTAAAATTCAAGATATGCCTATGCTCTTCTAGGCGGTGGGCTAGAGTTCTGGGCTTTATTTTGGTCTCAAACTTTTACGGTGACCATGTTTACGATAGATCTGAGGAGTTCTAGGCCCTAGATCATTTTTTTATATTTTTAATGACGTCGTATGAAAAATCGTAAAATCGAAGATACGCCTTTGCTCTGCTGGACGGTGGGCTAGAGTTCTTGGATTTATTTTCATCTCAAACGTTTATGGTGACCATGTTTAGGATAGATCTGAGGAGTTCTAGGCCCTAGATCGTTTGTTTATATTTTTCATGATGTCATGTGAAAAATCGTAAAATTCAAGATATGCCTATGCTCTTCTAGGCGGTGGGCTAGAGTTCTGGGCTTTATTTTGGTCTCAAACTTTTACGGTGACCATCTTTACGATAGATCTGAGGAGTTCTAGGCCCTAGATCACTTGTTTATATTTTTCATGATGTCATGTGAAAAATCGTAAAATTCAAGATATGCCTATGCTCTTCTAGGCGGTGGGCTAGAGTTCTGGGCTTTATTTTGGTCTCAAACTTTTACGGTGACCATGTTTACGATAGATCTGAGGAGTTCTAGGCCCTAGATCACTTTTTTATATTTTTAATGACGTCGTATGAAAAATCGTAAAATCGAAGATACGCCTATGCTCTGCTGGACGGTGGGCTAGAGTTCTAGGCTTTATTTTGGTCCCAAACGTTTACGGTGACCATGCTTGCGATAGATCTGAGGAGTTCTAGGCCCTAGATCACTTGTTTATATTTTTAATGACGTCGTATGAAAAATCGTAAAATCGAAGATACGCCTATGCTCTGCTGGACGGTGGGCTAGAGTTCTGGGCTTTATTTTGGTCCCAAACGTTTACGGTGACCATGCTTGCGATAGATCTGAGGAGTTCTAGGCCCTAGATCACTTGTTTATATTTTTCATGATGTCATATGAAAACATAATTATGAAGTTTTCAAACCATCCAGGAACCAATTGAAATATACATTCAAAATTTCATCCAAATCGGACCAGCCGTTTAGGAGAAGTGACAAACACACGTGCAGAAGAATTATATATAATCATATTATAAACGCGAATTATTGTATGTATGGATGTATGGATGATTGTTACTCTTTCACGCTGGACGGATTTGGATGAAAGAATGATGGGCAAATTGGCCTATACGACCAATAAGGACAAGCGATATGTCACCGGATAGGTAATTCTGAGTTGTAAAACTATTACTATGGCAGGTAGTTCGAAATCTTTGGGCGAAATAAATTATCGTCATGCAAAGACGGCAGCATTTCATAGTAATTATGCTAAAGTCGTCTATGTAGGCGTCCCGATGATCCAGATAAAAAAATAAAAACTCCCAGTTATTTGAGGTTTCCAGTACCCAAAATCGTTGTAGAATTAAAAAGGATATCCGATGATATAGTGCTTATTGTTATTGGTTTCTAGGCCAGCGTTCATACATTTTTGCCCATCATTCGTTAAAATAGAGATAGCTTATATATATACCCTAGATAACACATAGGATACATTTCATCCCGGATTTTTTTAAAGTTCCCGAATGAATAACGATATTTGAAATCTACATGGACGAAGTCGCGGGCAGAAGCTAGTTATATAATATATAAAGATGTAAATTATTCAAATAGAGATAGTGAGTGATTAGTATGGTCGAATTAGCAGAAAGTATGGAATTAAGTCGTGTAGTCGTGCATTTTTGGCAATCGTTAGAGGGCTTAACTAGATAGTTTTCCCCGGTTTGCACCGTTTCTATTATGTACGGAAAGCCTTTAAATGTTAGGTATAAACTTTAAAGTGCCGTAATTTTGGAGTATGTTAAAAACTATTTGGTGCAAGTTTAGCCACGTGTAAAGACCCCTTTAATACTTAACCTATCTTAATTAAAAAGGTGTGAGATGTATCAAAATTAAGTTATTTGTTTTTCTTAGATTGCGGCTCGAGGATAATTCAGTCGGTTGGTGCAAACTTACATTAAGCTTTTTAAAGCATAATAAACGCCCAGTTTATTTTGCACCCCTTTGCGAATTATGGAACATGAATTTTTCATTATTTTATAGATTGTACTTTGGGGCAAATTAAGGTAGTCGTGAAAATTTATTCATGGCACTTGTTCTAAAGATACTACATTCGCACCTTATAAAAAAAAGGAAAAAATAACGGGAAGTTTATCAAATGTAATCGCAGCGAACGCCAGGCGACCGCGGGCATACCTATTTAATCTTTGCCGCGGGTAGTGGGAGCGCGGGGCGCGGGGCGGGGAAGAGCGCAACGCATGGCACCGCTCAGTCAGTTACTTTGTGAAAATTGTTGTGTGATCTGATGATCTCTGTGTACCCTATATAGTGTGGAAAAAACGCATATGAACGGCAACTTCCTTTATATTCAAAAAAGAAAATTCTACACGAAGAAGACTTACTTTTATTTTTTAAAACAATTATTACTGCATTTTTGGAATTTGGTCTGCCTTAACCGGGAATCGAACTGGTCGAATATATGACAAAACAATAAAACCATGTATTTTTTACGGTTTTTAATTAATTTGAAGGCGTATGTGTTGTAAGTTTAAAATGATCACTATCATGACCCTTTCGATCTGTATCATAAAACAAGACTTTATTGTTGTTTTGTCATATTAGACCAGTAGTCCAGTAACCATGTCGCCTGAAAGTACGGGGTACTTTGCGTCAAATTCGGTAGTTCTGATTTTTTGCAGACTTGTTTATGATGTTAGCCAAATTAATAATCCAAGTTTGTGATTTCAAGCGCCGAACGCAACTTTGTCAAAAATAAAAAAAACCGTTAAAATTTCGTACTTTTTTCAGACTGGCGATTATAACCCTAAAGGACTAGTTTTTAATAGTAGCTTCTTCGGACGTTTTAAATAAGACTAAATTTGCTACAACATGAGACTAGAATTGTCTCTGTGATAGTTTTCGAGAGTCTCGTGTAGGCGGTAACCTGGGCAGATTGAAGCTGGTTTTCGTCGCAGCCCTGGCAAATAGTAAGTTGGTATCGCAGTTCGTCGAGGTTGTTCAAAAAAATTGCGAAGGTCGACAAAAGTTGAATTTTGAAAAGCTTCATCTCGGAAACTATTAGGGCTACAGAGACAACTCTAGTCTCATATTGTAGCAAATTTAGTCTACTTTAAAAACATCCTAGAAAAGTACTATCAGAAACTAGTCCTTTAGAGTTACAACCACCATTATCTGAAAAAAAAAACCGAAATGTTCACGGTTTTTTTTTTTTTTGACTAAGTTGCGATCTTCTCGGGGTCACCAACTTGAATTATTCATTGGGCCAACATCATAAACAAGTCTGCAAAAATTCAAAACTACCGGATCTGACGCAAGCCCTCATGTATAAAGTTACTGGAGTACAGTACAGTTCGTTTTCCGGTTAAGGCAGAGGAATTTCCAAAAATCCATAAATGCAGTATTAATTGTTTTCAAAAATAAAAGTAAGACTTCTTTGAGTAGAATTGGATATTTTCAAAATTTAAGGTAGTCGCC
Organism: Acleris literana; assembly: GCA_946894065.1. Lineage (NCBI taxonomy): Eukaryota > Metazoa > Arthropoda > Insecta > Lepidoptera > Tortricidae > Acleris > Acleris literana. The sequence continues at coordinate 11,241,854 of OX335688.1, read as the reverse complement.
GTCTATGTGGCGTCTATTTTTTCTCTCAATTCCGCATGATGAAAACCTCATATAAAAACGGACAAAGTTAAACTGAGTAAATATACCGATCTTACTTTCGAGGTTCCACCACCATGTGGAATGATCACTCTATAGTTATTTTCCAAATAGTTTTATAGCTAACGGCATCCTCCAACTACACCTTCAAAGGCCTTGCTAGGCTGCTTGATCAGAGCTAGATTCAGAAGGCAGTGAATATACTTCAGAATGCACAAATAATGATGACATTATTATTGTTTACATTGTCCGCTCCAATATATTTGCTGGTGACTATACCGTTTTGATATTAGACACTTACTTTGATTATTGACGATCAGAACTCAAAATTGAATTTTTTCTTTATTATTGATTTCTTAAACCAACTTTATTTTTCATTAAAACTTGTATTACTAGTTAAAAAAATCCACTTTCCCACTTAATATCCAATGAATATTATAAATGCGAAAGTTTGTGTATTAGTTTGTTACTCCCTCACGCTGCAACGGCTGGATGGATTAGGATGAAATTTGAAATGGAGATAGCTTAATAAAAGTTCCAAAGGAAATAATAATAACCGATATCTACAGAAGCTATAAAACATAAATTAATTAATAAGTACAGTCTCGGAAAGGGAATGTCAAAGCATACTTTAACTAAAATAGGCTTATTGTGCAATTATGAATAAGAGGGTTCAAGAATATTTATTTAATTAAAAAAGAAAATATAACCGACTACTACGCTACTTTTGCCCATGCCTCGAGAACCGTGCATCATCGGTCCGTTTACGCATGCGTGCGCTTCTGTGGCTTTATTGCTCTATGGTAATAAGTAATTTACAAACATATAGAAAACTGCATGATCCCGATAAGAATGCCAATTTTTTATGGGGTGCGAATTTAAAGTAAATCAAATGAATACGATTGTGACGATTTTCAATTGTTTCAAAATTTCCCCCGAAGTACGAAGACCGTTGAACGTAGATAACTACTTTCCGGGGGTTGCACCCCGGTGCAAATTAGATATTGTATTTAGATATTTTTTCTAATCATATCCTCAATTTGCACCGCGTTCTATATTTTCCCCCGAGCCGCGATGGCCGAAAGTAAGTTTTTACTTATATATATATTTATTTATATGTTCCGTAGGTTGAATTAAATGAAATAATACGTGCAAATGTAGATTGAGATGGATTAAAACGTATGCCAAATTGCACCGAGTACACCTTTTTTCCCTCGTTAGTTATGACCTTTGCAAGGTTTTCAACCAATTGCACCCCTTTCCGGGGGGGCGAATTTATTAAGGGATGCATAAAGCTCGATTTTTAACCCCTACAAAGCAATCAGAAATGTTTTTATCAATTCTTAGAATTATTTCCAGACTTTAGTGAAATTTCATCTAATTTGCCCGTACTAGATCCAGCAAGTCAAACAGCGTGCTTCGTCTGTCTGGAAAAGAATTTCAGTATTTACGTGATAAAAAATATTGTGTTATCCTACATATTATAAATGCGAAAGTTTGTGTGTGTGTGTGTGTTTGTTACTTCTTCACGCTGCAACGGCTGGACGGATTTTGATGAAATTTGGAACGGAGATAGCTTTTACCCTGGATTAACGCATAGGCTACTTTTCATCCCGGAAAATTTAAAAGTTCCCAAGGGAATAAATATGATCGAAATCTATGCGGACGAAGACGCGTTCAGAAGCTATTATCCACTAATCCTACTAGTACGAGTATCCTATGAATCCTACTAATATTATAAACCCTAAGGGGTAAAAGGAGGGTGTCAAATTTTGTATGAGTTTCGTCATTTATAACTGACTTCAAAAAAGGAGGAGGTTGTACGTTCCACTGTATGTATTTTTTTTAATGTATGTTCACCGAGTTCTTCTTAAATTGTAGACTGATTTCAACTTTTTTTTGGTTTGATAAATTATACTTCCGTGGTGGAGGGAACTCCTCAAATGTTGTAGGCAAACATATAGCAATTTTAGTATTTTTAGTAACAAGTCTAGCATTTGCATTCAGTAAGTATCATTAGGTGAAGTGGTCCTGATAATAAAGACCACAGACGGCCACCGGAACTCCTCAACGGTACCTATTTTAAGGATGGCGATAAGATATCTCGATTAAGATAATTGAGCGACTACTACAACGAAGAAAATTTTATTCTATAAATATGACTATGAATTTCCCGCGGCGTTGCTCGCTTGAAATGTATTAAAGTTTCATATCAACTAAGAAGGGGACTACATAAGCTTATTATGATCACTAAAGAGTATAAAAAAAAGTAAATGTTTTAAAAAACCGGACAGGTGGGAGTAGGACTCGCCCACCGAGGGTTCCGCACATGACACGGTTAACTCAATTCAAAACTTGGACCGCCGTTCCTTGCATAAAGACCCTGTTTTTTTGTGATTTAATTAAAAATCTATAGTTTTCAGATTTTTCCCTATACTGGTAGTATAAGACGGCATTACGTGCCAAAATTCATAGTTCTAGGTCAACGGAAAATACGCTATAAATTTTGATTCCCTTGAGAGTGTCGAAATATACGTTTTTTGCGGCATAAACGGCCGTATCTTTTTTTTACGTTAACTTAGAAGTTTGATTTTTTCACAGCTTCAAGTGACTGTAGTCTTAAATATTATAGGTTCAATTTCAACTTGATACCTCCACGCGTTTCCGAGATAAAGGGTTTTGACAGACAGACAGACAGACGGACGGACGGACAGACGGACAGCAAAGTGATCCTATAAGGGTTCCGTTTTTTCCTTTTGAGGTACGGAACCCTAAAAACAAAATCCACCCTCAAAATCCAACTGAAGACGGCCAGTCACAATATTTGTAACCAAAAGCAGACTTCAGTTGGACTAACCTATTACCTTAATAGAAGTATTTTTTTGCGTTTTTGAAGGTGGTTTTAGCCCTAAAAAAGCTACAAATACTGAAAACTGGTCAAGTGCGAGTCGGACTCGCGCACCGAGGGTATTTTTATCAACTACAATTTCGGCGGGAGCGATTGTGTGCGCTGGATGTAACTATTTACATCCTATCCTACATATATTATCAATGCGAAAGGTTATGCGTGCGCGAGTTTGGTACTTCTTCGCTAAAACGGATGGAAGAATTCGGTTGGATACAATAAAATTTAGAACAGAGTTTGCTTATACACTGAATTAACACATAGGCTACCTTGAATCCTGAAATAAATCAGTGTTCCCGTGGTATGGCAAAATTAATAATTCCACGCAGACGAAGTCGCGGGCAGAAGCTAGTAACCTTATGAAACCAATATGTACAGGAAAATGATGTTAGTTATTTTTTATTTATTCTCAAAAACAAACTATCCTTATTTCCCGACGTAATATCGTACTGTATACCTTACGTAAAACAGTAACTATTGATTGATAAATAATCATTAATATTATACGTCCTTGTCTATTAACACAAAGCCACGTTTTCTTTTTATAAACTTAATTTCTATATCCATTATGTTACGTTTCTTTCGGAATATAATTATTATAAAGTAATATAATTTCTTGAAACAAAGGGCAATTTATTACTTTGAAAGACAAGTGACAGCAGACAGATGACTAGTATTATTTTATCAGTGTAAACATAAACAATGAAGTAGCCAGTTTGTGCACTCGTGGCGACCGGATTGAATTGATATCGATATTTTCCCACCATAATGCAGTGGGTGCACGGGGAAAAAGAAATTCGCCGTGGACCCACTGGTGGGTGAAGCTGGTGGGTGGACGGGTCGCGGCCGACGTCTAACAGTTTTATAGCCTGGTTTCTATGCTAGTACCTACTTATTCTGTTGCACCTTGTCTTCTAATCTGCGGACTGGATACTCACAAAAAAATCTGCCTTAAGCACACCTCTTGCACATGCGATTGAAAGAGAAGTTTTCTCGTGATCCTGCCATTTTTGTCCTATTGCCCAAAAAGTACACCTAGATTTGATCACCAAATACTAATTGTGTTTGTAAAAGTAGGTAGGTTAGGTTTGTCAGCTACCTTCAGATGCCCGAAGGGCAAACCACTCAGAAACAGGACGGGCGGGGCTCCAGCGGAATTGAGTATGACAAATAGTAGGACCACAAGAAAACGGCCATTGAAAGTAATAAATAAATAAACAAGTGAATCATTTATTTGGAAAAACCGGCATAAGGACCATGACAATGCTCCGCCAAATTCCACAAACAGTTTGAAAATTGTACGCAGTCCCTTGGCAAAAAAGAGTTTACATGGTGAATTGACTGACGGAACAAAAATATTCTCATGTAGCAACCACCATATCAAGCATCAGATTTTGGTTAAAAATAGCTCAACTGTTTACTTGACAGTATAATGGCGGCAGAGTTAAAACAGCCACAGCAACAGCGTTGGGATAAACTACCCCGAAATTATTTTCCCTCAAAATTTGTATTGCCATGCCATTCGCTATAATTTTTTTCCCAGTCTATCGTTATTCTTCTCCTTTTCCATTCGCGGATTTCCCCATTTGTTAATTTTACTAGAGGCGTAGGTAGGTTTAGGTTAATTATGTTCGTTTTGCAGCAGCGCTTACAAATAGGAAATCCACGTCGACTTTGTGGAATTGATATTTGAAACATGCCAGCCGGAAAAAGCTACAATGTAATAAAATGTGTGTGGGTAAATTATTAATTAGGAAAAATGCGAATGGAAAAAGAAGGAAAAGAATAAACGACCGGGAAGTAAAAAATATGGGGATTTGGCATGTTATCGTTTTGTCAACGTTACTATACTTAGCTCTTTTTTACTTGACAGTAATAGCGGCCGAGTATACAGAGTAGTTGAATAGAGTAAAAATTTGTAGGAGCGAGACGCCGAATGGACTCGTTTGTCAATGTCGATAGAAATTTATGAACAACTAGCTTATGCTCATTAGTTTGCGACTCCCTCCGCATACAAGACGTTTATCGCTATTCCCTATACTAACTATCTATCTGGGTACCTACCGAAGAATTTTACGTCGCGTGATCACCAGCCAAAGACCGGCCACTTATGCGCGTTCGCTGCGTGTTCAGGCGTCGAATTAACTTAGTACATAGTTACTATTATTTAATCTGTGGTATACGTACACAGATTAGTTCTACGGAACTCACAGATAACCTTACTTTTGTGCGACCTCGTAAAGCCCGACGTCCTAAAATTAGGACATTTGTCAAAGTGACTTTTGTCTTTAGATGACCGACACAAGATCCTTTTTCGAACTAACGGAATTTGACGTGGGCCTTACGAGGCTAAAGGGGCTTGACATCATGCTATTTACAGCATGCAATTTGAGACGTACGAGAAAAAAATCATAAAGGCAACTGATGTATGCAGAAAGACGGATTGTGAACATGTATACATTTCCAATGGTAGAGTCCGTTTGTTACATACACTGACGAAGCTGGCTGGAACAGAAACAATATAAATAAGGATCAAACTAGGAAACAAATTATAAACCTATCTGCTTGCTTATTAGTACTTAGGCTAAGCTTATAGAAGTTATGATGGACTAAAGCAACAGACGAACATACATACAGGAATACTTAAAAGAAGTTAAAACTACTTCAAACTCAGTGAGACTATACATTAGGTACACTGGATATTCTGCCCCCACCTTCTGACTCCATCATCAGATTAACCTCAATAATTATGAATAATTATTGTATTGTAAACAGGTTAATATAAAATACATGAACACTGCCCTCGTCCCTACCCATCATCAGCATCATCATCATCATCACATTATACCACTGACTTAACGTTTGCCTATTACGATTTATGAGAAACATCCGCTGACAGACATATGGACGGACGTAGTAGGTAAATAGGATCTAATCTAACTGAAAAAACATGACCGCATAATGAAAACCCAGAGTCATATTCCTAACAGGTTTATGATTTCCTAGTACTTAAATTGAACGTAGCAACCCATCCGATACTTTTTATTTTGCATATTGCATATTTTCCTCGCGGGCTGGGTAAAAAACCCTTTCGTATCCCTTACTTGTTTATGATCTCCTGGTACTTGGCTAGTTTTATTACTGACCTAAGTAATCTGTAAAAAAATCAGGTTCCTGGCAGTACTAGGAAAAAGTTACGAGGGTGGGAAAAAGGGCTGAATGAGTTCGTGTAAATATTAGACACTGCAGTAGGTACTGCTCGGTTTTTTTCTTCGAACTTGGCCGGACACACTGCCGTGTGTCTTAATCATTCTTGAGGCAAGCTTTTGTTGTTGACTGTACTTTTTCTTTTGCAAAATCGTTATCTGCTTATCAAGACCAAACTAAGGAGTCTCTACCCGTTAGGTCTACGTTAAATATAGCGGAGATCCTGTCGCCGTCGCCACCTTCCGACTCCATCATCAGATCAGCTCTTAGATATCATCAGGTTTACGTATGTGGTTCAAATTTCAGCCCATTCCATTAAGAGAACTGGTTCAAAATATACTTGCTTGTTTTAACGGACAACTTACATACATACGAACAATGCATGTTAAATAAAAGCTTGAAAAAAAGCAATCGTTCGCATTTTGACCTACGTATTTATAATAAGTACTTATTAAAAATTTAAGGTTACTATTCATCAGTCTTCTCTTGAACTTTGATTTTTAGCTCCGTTTTCCTTTAATAATTGTTTTCTTTCTTCTGTTTCTTTGTTAAAATGTAAAAGTCATAGTGTTGCTCGCCTTTATTAACCTAAAATCAGACTCTATTATTAGTATCTACATCTGTATTTATTTATTTATAAAATGCCACAACGTACGTAATATTGGCCACGTTTCGAGTTCATCATCAGATCAGCTCTTAAACGTCAATAAAAATACATTGAGAATATTAGATATCATTTATTAGTGTTTACGCTAGGTATTTTATTCGTGCTTTTATGAAGGTATTTTTTGCGTTTTTGAAGACGGTTTTTTGTTTCCAAAAACTTTTATTTTATTTTATACTTTTTAGTGATTATAATACGCTTTTACGTAGTCCCACTCCTTGGTTGATATGAAACTTTAAGTTATTTCAAGCGCGCCGCAAGCAACGCCGCGGAAAAGTCATAGTCATATTTCAACAAGTAAATATTCTTCGTTGTAGTCACTCGACTATCTTAATCGAGATATCTTATCGCCACCCTTGAAATCAGTACCGTTTAGGAGTTCGGGTGGCCATCCGTGGTCTTCATCATCAGTTCCAGTTCACCAAATGATACTTTCTGAATGCAAATGCTGGACTTGTTACTAAAAATACTAAAATCGCTATGTTTTCCTACAATATTTGAGGAGATATTATCCTTTTTCCCCGGGACTCAAACACAATTGGATCATCGCTATATCTCTAAAGAAAAATTAGTCGTACAACCAGGCAGAAATACTTACTAGTTTTAAGATCTGGGTTAAAAAAGCTCCACTTTTTTTGCCCCATACATATCTTTCAATATCTTTTACGTTTATTACGATGTCTTTCAGATTTTTCAAAATTATTTATTCTGACATTTGATAGTTTGACATAAGTTTGATACTTGTCAAAGACATTATAGCACTTGATAGCACTACCGAGTCATCGTTCGAAAAAGGTTAATTAAAACCATTTTACATAATAAAACGCAGCTTGGAGTTAAATTGGCAGCATGACCCAATTTTTACTAAAAACGATCAAAAATAAATAATTTGAATCTTTCCTCTGGAAGGTAAGTATGTTCTGTATAATTAAACGGGTTTTTCAGATCGCAATGAAAGCCTCTAAAGCCGAATGATATACGGTTGTTGGTATCAGTCAAGCTTTAGAACTTATAGCTGACATTAAGTAAATAAAATATAAATATAAATGTATATCACGAAAACGAATTCTAAATACCAAAATATCTTAAATATCTTCACATTATTGCTTCCAATTAGATCCTTACAAAAGACTGTAGACCGGGAGATACTGACACAAAATTTCCGGTCATTTGTACCAGTATGGCGACCCTTCAAGGGTCTAATTACGTAATGACGAAAAGGAAAGGTGGTCATAGCGCTGGTACCGGTGGCCTAAACGCGTGGGCGGCCATTTGGAACCGTCGGAAAAGTATGGCATGGTGATTTTCATGATCGGCTACTCGACGATGATTAGCTGTGCAAAAATTAGCCTGGTACAAATGATTGTATTGTTTTTTTTTAATTAACGTGTTTTCGTCGGTATGGCGGGCCACACCGGAGAAGTATGGCATTACGCTACCGCCTACTTCTTTTTTCATCGACTATTGGAAAATACAAGAATTTTAGTGGTACAAATCGTTCGACTTTCGTAATTTATCCGACGCGTTCGATTAACGTCCACGCGTTTAGGCCGCCGGTACCAGCGCTATGACCATCATTTTCCTTTTCGTCATTACGTAATTAGACCCTTGAAGGGTCGCCATACTTGGTACAAATGACCGGAAATTTAGTGTCAGTATCTCCTGGTCAAAAATGTAAAAGCAAGTAGTTATTTTATTTGGTGTTCCCAATTAATTCAATGATTGTACATACTACGACGGTTGATGTCTTCTTCACTGTGGTCTCCTCTTGAAGCGCTGGTAGATATTAACGTGTAGAAGTGCCCGAGGGGGCTACTTCCAGAACATACATAGGTACATTATTTTTGTGTTTTATTAAATAGTTTATTTTTTTTACATTTCAAAAATAAGTTTGCGTTTTACGTCTCGCCACGACACTGTTTCCGTATATTGATCTTTCCATACATAATTATTATAAATATTTTTCGTATTAGTTCCCTAAATGTGTAAGTAATAAAATACTGAATTTAAATCTCCTTAGTATCCGCGGCCTTTTTTTAAAGTGTTTTTAGCCAGGATCTGGCATTGTTCTTTGGTAACATGATTCAATTTTGGCCAAAAACCTTCTGATTAATAAACTATTACTTCCAACTAAATAACCACCATTAACTGCCGCACTCAGAAGCGTCATTTAAGTTTAATGCTTGTTTAGTGAAGTGTGGTCTTACTGCCGCACTCAGAGACGTCAATTAAGTTTAATGCTAGTTTAGTGATGTGTTGTCTTATTCTATTACTATAGCAAAGAAAGTGACAGACGCAACTTTAATCAAGCATTAAATTTAATTGACGTCTCCGAGTGCGGCAGTTATTCTTATTGCTATAGCAAAGAAAGTGACAGCAGCAATTTGAATCAAGCATTAAATTTAATTAACGCCTCTGAGTAAATAATGGTTGCTACTTAAGAATACTGTAGTGTCACCACAGAGTTTCACCACGTTGATCGCTTCTTAGGGCCGTATTAATAAACTAATCTCGACTGCAATACCCGTCTCAAGATGCGTCAAACATGACAGTATTCTATGGCTTGACAGTTACTTTGACGTATCTTGTGACGAGCATCTTAGCTGAAATGAGTTTATTAATACGGCCCTTAGATTACGAAGCTAGCCTATGTTTTTCTAGGATACGAATATCTTTCAACCACGTGTATGATGCCAGCTTTAAATGTAATTCTGATAAAACGTAACGTGTAGGGACGATTTTATTTTCACAAAAAAATCCTAAAACTCTTTTTATAAAGAGTTTTAATGGCACAAGATTTAAAAAGATACTAATGTCAAATTGTCAAAGCACAATCACAACTTTACTTAATGATTCGTTTTAATTATGGGTTTTTTCGTACTAATCCCCGATAGTGGTACAAATCAATAAAGTAAATCCATGATTCATGATCTCGTAAAAGAAGTTGAAAGTACCTACAAGTACAAGTGCTATTTTAGCTGTGTGAGTGTGGGACATAAAAATCGGAATCGTAAGTTTCAATTTTAAATTACATACATACATACATAAACTCACGCCTTTATTCCCAGTTTGGGGTAGGCAGAGCTACAGAATTGCCAACAACTCTAAAAGCTTGTTGATAATTCTGTAACCACATTTTGCATAATCAGGCTAAGATGTTTACCAGTGTATTAGTGACAGGTTGCAAGCCCATCGCCTAACAGTACTACAAGCCTTTATTCCCTTAGTCGACTCTTACGACATCCACGGGAAGACATGGAGTGGTACTATTCTAAGCTGGCAACCACACAGCTTGTCAATTTTAAATTATTTCACATAATAGCCCTTAACAGACACAGTCTTTTCATTTCAGAATAATGTGTCAGTTTTCTAAACACCATGGAGCTTTTAACCATGATTAGAAACATAGTTCAATATAAGGCACAACTTGTTTATTTACATTACGTTGTGACACCATGTAATGAATGAATTAGTTAAGATGGGGCACACTGAGATCATCATCAGGAAAGGCGATGATAAATCAGTCTGTAACTCAGTCAAATATTACCTTAAAAAAAAGTTACCAATATAGGGATGATCCAAATCACCCACCCTATCTACTGTTAAAATTTCTCCAAAGGTTTTCCAGACACCATGTATATAAGCTATCTCTATTTTAACGAATGATGGGCAAAAATGTATGAACGCTGGCCTAGAAACCAATAACAATAAGCACTATATCATCGGATATCCTTTTTAATTCTACAACGATTTTGTGTAGCGGGAAACCTCAAATAACTGGGAGTTTTTATTTTTTTATCTGGATCATCGGGACGCCTACATAGACGACTTTAGCATAATTACTATGAAATGCTGCCGTCTTTGCATGGCGATAATTTATTTCGCCCAAAGATTTCGAACTACCTGCCATAGTAATAGTTTTACAACTCAGAATTACCTATCCGGTGACATATCGCTTGTCCTTATTGGTCGTATAGGCCAATTTGCCCATCATTCTTTCATCCAAATCCGTCCAGCGTGAAAGAGTAACAATCATCCATACATCCATACATACAATAATTTGCGTTTATAATATTAGTATATATAATTCTTCTGCACGTGTGTTTGTCACTTCTCCTAAACGGCTGGTCCGATTTGGATGAAATTTTGAATGTATATTTCAATTGGTTCCTGGATGGTTTGAAAACTTCATAATTATGTTTTCATATGACATCATGAAAAATATAAACAAGTGATCTAGGGCCTAGAACTCCTCAGATCTATCGCAAGCATGGTCACCGTAAACGTTTGGGACCAAAATAAAGCCCAGAACTCTAGCCCACCGTCCAGCAGAGCATAGGCGTATCTTCGATTTTACGATTTTTCATACGACGTCATTAAAAATATAAAAAAGTGATCTAGGGCCTAGAACTCCTCAGATCTATCGTAAACATGGTCACCGTAAAAGTTTGAGACCAAAATAAAGACCAGAACTCTAGCCCACCGCCTAGAAGAGCATAGGCATATCTTGAATTTTACGATTTTTCACATGACATCATGAAAAATATAAACAAACGATCTAGGGCCTAGAACTCCTCAGATCTATCCTAAACATGGTCACCATAAACGTTTGAGATGAAAATAAATCCAAGAACTCTAGCCCACCGCCTAGCAGAGCAAAGGCGTAACTTCGATTTTACGATTTTTCATATTATTATGACATCATGAAAAATATATACAAGTGATCTAGGGCCTAGAACTCTTCAGATCTATCGCAAGCATGGTCACCGTAAACGTTTGAGATGAAAATAAACCCAAGAACTCTAGCCCACCGCCTAGCAGAGCATAGGCGTAACTTCGATTTTACGATTTTTCACATGACATCATGAAAAATATAAACAAGTGATCTAGGGCCTAGAACTCCTCAGATCTATCGTGAACATGGTCACCGTAAACGTTTGAGATTAAAATAACCCCAAGAACTTGTCGTGTTACGTGGTCTTCCGATAATTCGGAAGACCAGGTACCAGACGTTAAAGAAAGATCAGAGAAAAAGAGAGGTAGATTAGAGAGAAAAGGACAGCAATAGTAAGTCAGGGTCTGGGTATTTATTTAACACTTAGGCTTTCTTCACACAGATAAAATAATTATGACACATAAATTAAAAAAAAATAAAAAATTAGTCCCTAATATCACCAGGGTAAAGTTAGAGATTTAGTGGTGAAGGTGAAGGTAGTTCCTCCGGGACTTCCTTTAGTACGCGTCCCGGAGTCGTCGGACCAGGAACACCGCTGGCGCTGTAATGAGGGGCGCTAGAGGCAGCGGCCCTGGTGGTACACGAAGGTAGGTGGGCCCGAGGTGGGACCCGTCAGAGTGAGTAGCGGTTCCCGAGGAAAGCAGGAACTTCGTAGATGAAGGACTCTTGAAGCGTAGGGCCCGACTTGGCCACACACAAAGTCGACTTTTGGTATGAGGGAGATAGAGGCTTCTAGGGGTCCGACTTGACCCTATCTTCAGAGTTTCTAGTCCCCACTTAAGAGGCTGAGGGAGAACTGATCGCTCTAGTCCGAGCCGCCGTTTATATACCCAGGTGATCTAGCTTTTTAATTTACAAATTCTAAATTCATAAAATTTCAAAGTTATACATGCCAGATATTAATTCTATGGTAAAACTGTCGTTTTAACTCCATGGTCTAGTATAAACCTAAGATATCGTCTCTGCCCGTTGTCTAGACAACAAAGATAACAAACGCTGTCAGATGGAAAAATATAAACAAAAAGTGAATATTTTCGGCTACAAAAGTAATATCGTTAAAAAGAATAGCAATTATTCAAAGGAAAAAGGTACGCAAGAGCCATGGAAAACCAATACACCGTACAGCTTCAAAAAATCAAGAATTATACGTCTCTAAAGTTAGTCGGTCCAACCGAGATGTGAACCGCGCCCGCGAGATAGTCAAGAGGAACGGGACAGGAAACCCAGGAACGCAGGTACAATATTACAAACTCTAGCCCACCGCCTAGCAGAGCATAGGCGTAACTTCGATTTTACGATTTTTCATATGACGTCATGAAAAATATATACAAGTGATCTAGGGCCTAGAACTCTTCAGATCTATCGCAAGCATGGTCACCGTAAACGTTTGAGATGAAAATAAATCCAAGAACTCTAGCCCACCGCCTAGCAGAGCATAGGCATATCTTGAATTTTACGATTTTTCACATGACATCATGAAAAATAAATATACAAGTGATCTAGGGCCTAGAACTCCTCAGATCTATCGCAAACATGGTCACCGTAAACGTTTGAGACTAAAATAAAGCCCAGAACTCTAGCCCACCGCCTAGCAGAGCATAGGCGTAACTTCGATATTACGATTTTTCATATGACATCATGAAAAATATATACAAGTGATCTAGGGCCTAGAATTCCTCAGATCTATCGCAAGCATGGTCACCGTAAACGTTTGAGATGAAAATAAATCCAAGAACTCTAGCCCACCGCCTAGAAGAGCATAGGCGTAACTTCGATATTACGATTTTTCATACGACGTCATTAAAAATATAAAAAAGTGATCTAGGGCCTAGAACTCCTCAGATCTATCGTAAACATGGTCACCGTAAAAGTTTGAGACCAAAATAAAGCCCAGAACTCTAGCCCACCGCCTAGAAGAGCATAGGCATATCTTGAATTTTACGATTTTTCACATGACATCATGAAAAATATAAACAAACGATCTAGGGCCTAGAACTCCTCAGATCTATCGCAATCATAGTCACCGTAAACGTTTGAGACTAAAATAAAGCCCACAACTCTAGCCCACCGCCTAGCAGAGCATAGGCATATCTTGAATTTTTCGATTTTTCATATGACGTCATGAAAAATATAAAAAAGGTGATCTAGGGCCTAGAACTCCTCAGATCTATCCTAAACATGGTCACCATAAACGTTTGAGATGAAAATAAATCCAAGAACTCTAGCCCACCGCCTAGCAGAGCACAGGCATATCTTGAATTTTACGATTTTTCACATGACATCATGAAAAATAAATATACAAGTGATCTAGGGCCTAGAACTCCTCAGATCTATCGCAAACATGGTCACCGTAAACGTTTGAGACTAAAATAAAGCCCAGAACTCTAGCCCACCGCCTAGCAGAGCATAGGCATATCTTGAATTTTATGATTTTTCATATCACATCATGAAAAATATATACAAATGATCTAGGGCCTAGAACTCCTCAGATTTATAGTAAAAATGGTCACCGTAATCGTTTGAGACCAAAATAAAGCCCAGAACTCTAGCCCACCGCCTAGCAGAGCATAGGCGTATCTTCGATTTTACGATTTTCCATATGACGTCATTAAAAATATAAACAAGTAATCTAGGGCCTAGAACTCATCAGATCTATCGTAAACATGGTCACCGTAAACGTTTGAGACCAAAATAAAGCCCAGAACTCTAGCCCACCGCCTAGCAGAGCATAGGCGTATCTTCGATTTTACGATTTTCCATATGACGTCATTAAAAATATAAACAAGTGATCTAGGGCCTAGAACTCCTTAGATCTATCGCAAGCATGGTCACCGTAAACGTTTGAGATGAAAATAAATCCAAGAACTCTAGCCCACCGCCTAGCAGAGCATAGGCATATCTTGAATTTTATGATTTTTCATATCACATCATGAAAAATATATACAAATGATCTAGGGCCTAGAACTCCTCAGATCTATCACAAGCATGGTCACCGTAATCGTTTGAGACCAAAATAAAGCCCAGAACTCTAGCCCACCGCCTAGCAGAGCATAGGCGTAACTTCGATATTACGATTTTTCATATGACATCATGAAAAATATAAACAAGTGATCTAGGGCCTAGAACTCCTCAGATCTATCTTAATCATAGTCACCGTAAACGTTTGAGACTAAAATAAAACCCAGAACTCTAGCCCACCGCCTAGCAGAGCATAGGCGTAACTTCGATATTACGATTTTTCATATGACATCATGAAAAATATAAACAAGTGATCTAGGGCCTAGAACTCCTCAGATCTATCGTAAACATGGTCACCGTAAACGATTGAGACCAAAATAAAGCCCAGAACTCTAGCCCACCGCCTAGCAGAGCATAGGCGTAACTTCGATATTACGATTTTTCATATGACATCATGAAAAATATAAACAAGTGATCTAGGGCCTAGAACTCTTCAGATCTATCGCAAGCATGGTGACCGTAAACGTTTGAGATCAAAATAAAGCCCAGAACTCTAGTCCACCGCCTAGCAGAGCATAGGCATATCTTGAATTTTTCTGATTTTTCATATGACGTCATGAAAAATATAAACAAGTGATCTAGGGCCTAGAACTCCTCAGATCTATCACAAGCATGGTCACCGTAATCGTTTGAGACCAAAATAAAGCCCAGAACTCTAGCCCACCGCCTAGCAGAGCATAGGCGTAACTTCGATATTACGATTTTTCATATGACATCATGAAAAATATAAACAAGTGATCTAGGGCCTAGAACTCCTCAGATCTATCGTAAACATGGTCACCGTAAACGATTGAGACCAAAATAAAGCCCAGAACTCTAGCCCACCGCCTAGCAGAGCATAGGCGTAACTTCGATATTACGATTTTTCATATGACATCATGAAAAATATAAACAAGTGATCTAGGGCCTAGAACTCTTCAGATCTATCGCAAGCATGGTGACCGTAAACGTTTGAGATCAAAATAAAGCCCAGAACTCTAGTCCACCGCCTAGCAGAGCATAGGCATATCTTGAATTTTTCTGATTTTTCATATGACGTCATGAAAAATATAAACAAGTGATCTAGGGCCTAGAACTCCTCAGATCTATCACAAGCATGGTCACCGTAAACGTTTGAGATGAAAATAAATCCAAGAACTCTAGCCCACCGCCTAGCAGAGCATAGGCGTGACTTCGATATTACGATTTTTCATATGACGTCATGAAAAATATAAAAAAGGTGATCTAGGGCCTAGAACTCCTCAGATCTATCCTTAACATGGTCACCGTAAACGTTTGAGACCAAAATAAAGCCTAGAACTCTAGCCTACCGCCTAGCAGAGCATAGGCGTAACTTCGATATTACGATTTTTCATATGACATCATGAAAAATATAAACAATTGATCTAGGGCCTAGAACTCCTCAGATCTATCGTAAACATGGACACCGTAAACGTTTGAGATTAAAATAACCCCAAGAACTCTAGCCCACCGCCTAGCAGAGCATAGGCGTAACTTCGATTTTACGATTTTTCATATGACGTCATGAAAAATATATACAAGTGATCTAGGGCCTAGAACCCTTCAGATCTATCCTTAAAATGGTCACCGTAAACGTTTGAGATGAAAATAAATCCAAGAACTCTAGCCCACCGCCTAGCAGAGCACAGGCATATCTTGAATTTTACGATTTTTCACATGACATCATGAAAAATAAATATACAAGTGATCTAGGGCCTAGAACTCCTCAGATCTATCGCAAACATGGTCACCGTAAACGATTGAGACCAAAATAAAGCCCAGAACTCTAGCCCACCGCCTAGCAGAGCATAGGCGTAACTTCGATATTACGATTTTTCATATGACATCATGAAAAATATAAACAAGTGATCTAGGGCCTAGAACTCTTCAGATCTATCGCAAGCATGGTGACCGTAAACGTTTGAGATCAAAATAAAGCCCAGAACTCTAGTCCACCGCCTAGCAGAGCATAGGCATATCTTGAATTTTTCTGATTTTTCATATGACGTCATGAAAAATATAAACAAGTGATCTAGGGCCTAGAACTCCTCAGATCTATCACAAGCATGGTCACCGTAAACGTTTGAGATGAAAATAAATCCAAGAACTCTAGCCCACCGCCTAGCAGAGCATAGGCGTGACTTCGATATTACGATTTTTCATATGACGTCATGAAAAATATAAAAAAGGTGATCTAGGGCCTAGAACTCCTCAGATCTATCCTTAACATGGTCACCGTAAACGTTTGAGACCAAAATAAAGCCTAGAACTCTAGCCCACCGCCTAGCAGAGCATAGGCGTAACTTCGATATTACGATTTTTCATATGACATCATGAAAAATATAAACAATTGATCTAGGGCCTAGAACTCCTCAGATCTATCGTAAACATGGACACCGTAAACGTTTGAGATTAAAATAACCCCAAGAACTCTAGCCCACCGCCTAGCAGAGCATAGGCGTAACTTCGATTTTACGATTTTTCTTATGACGTCATGAAAAATATATACAAGTGATCTAGGGCCTAGAACCCTTCAGATCTATCCTTAACATGGTCACCGTAAACGTTTGAGATGAAAATAAATCCAAGAACTCTAGCCCACCGCCTAGCAGAGCACAGGCATATCTTGAATTTTACGATTTTTCACATGACATCATGAAAAATAAATATACAAGTGATCTAGGGCCTAGAACTCCTCAGATCTATCGCAAACATGGTCACCGTAAACGTTTGAGACTAAAATAAAGCCCAGAACTCTAGCCCACCGCCTAGCAGAGCATAGGCGTAACTTCGATTTTACGATTTTCCATATGACGTCATTAAAAATATAAACAAGTGATCTAGGGCCTAGAACTCCTCAGATCTATCGCAAGCATGGTCACCGTAAACGTTTGAGATGAAAATAAATGCAAGAACTCTAGCCCACCGCCTAGCAGAGCATAGGCATATCTTGAATTTTATGATTTTTCATATCACATCATGAAAAATATATACAAATGATCTAGGGCCTAGAACTCCTCAGATTTATAGTAAAAATGGTCACCGTAATCGTTTGAGACCAAAATAAAGCCCAGAACTCTAGCCCACCGCCTAGCAGAGCATAGGCGTATCTTCGATTTTACGATTTTCCATATGACGTCATTAAAAATATAAACAAGTAATCTAGGGCCTAGAACTCATCAGATCTATCGTAAACATGGTCACCGTAAACGTTTGAGACCAAAATAAAGCCCAGAACTCTAGCCCACCGCCTAGCAGAGCATAGGCATATCTTGAATTTTATGATTTTTCATATCACATCATGAAAAATATACCCAAGTGATTTAGGGCCTAGAATTCCTCAGATCTATCGCAAGCATGGTTACCGTAAACGTTTGAGATCAAAATAAAGCCCAGAACTCTAGCCCACCGCCTAGCAGAGCATAGGCATATCTTGAATTTTATGATTTTTCATATCACATCATGAAAAATATATACAAATGATCTAGGGCCTAGAACTCCTCAGATCTATCGCAATCATAGTCACCGTAAACGTTTGAGACTAAAATAAAGCCCACAACTCTAGCCCACCGCCTAGCAGAGCATAGGCATATCTTGAATTTTTCGATTTTTCATATGACGTCATGAAAAATATAAAAAAGGTGATCTAGGGCCTAGAACTCCTCAGATCTATCCTAAACATGGTCACCATAAACGTTTGAGATGAAAATAAATCCAAGAACTCTAGCCCACCGCCTAGCAGAGCATAGGCGTAACTTCGATTTTACGATTTTTCATATTATTATGACATCATGAAAAATATATACAAGTGATCTAGGGCCTAGAACTCTTCAGATCTATCGCAAGCATGGTCACCGTAAACGTTTGAGATGAAAATAAACCCAAGAACTCTAGCCCACCGCCTAGCAGAGCATAGGCGTAACTTCGATTTTACGATTTTTCACATGACATCATGAAAAATATAAACAAGTGATCTAGGGCCTAGAACTCCTCAGATCTATCGTAAACATGGTCACCGTAAACGATTGAGACCAAAATAAAGCCCAGAACTCTAGCCCACCGCCTAGCAGAGCATAGGCGTAACTTCGATATTACGATTTTTCATATGACATCATGAAAAATATAAACAAGTGATCTAGGGCCTAGAACTCTTCAGATCTATCGCAAGCATGGTGACCGTAAACGTTTGAGATCAAAATAAAGCCCAGAACTCTAGTCCACCGCCTAGCAGAGCATAGGCATATCTTGAATTTTTCTGATTTTTCATATGACGTCATGAAAAATATAAACAAGTGATCTAGGGCCTAGAACTCCTCAGATCTATCACAAGCATGGTCACCGTAATCGTTTGAGACCAAAATAAAGCCCAGAACTCTAGCCCACCGCCTAGCAGAGCATAGGCGTAACTTCGATATTACGATTTTTCATATGACATCATGAAAAATATAAACAAGTGATCTAGGGCCTAGAACTCCTCAGATCTATCGTAAACATGGTCACCGTAAACGATTGAGACCAAAATAAAGCCCAGAACTCTAGCCCACCGCCTAGCAGAGCATAGGCGTAACTTCGATATTACGATTTTTCATATGACATCATGAAAAATATAAACAAGTGATCTAGGGCCTAGAACTCGTCAGATCTATCGCAAGCATGGTGACCGTAAACGTTTGAGATCAAAATAAAGCCCAGAACTCTAGTCCACCGCCTAGCAGAGCATAGGCATATCTTGAATTTTTCTGATTTTTCATATGACGTCATGAAAAATATAAACAAGTGATCTAGGGCCTAGAACTCCTCAGATCTATCACAAGCATGGTCACCGTAAACGTTTGAGATGAAAATAAATCCAAGAACTCTAGCCCACCGCCTAGCAGAGCATAGGCGTAACTTCGATATTACGATTTTTCATATGACGTCATGAAAAATATAAAAAAGGTGATCTAGGGCCTAGAACTCCTCAGATCTATCCTTAACATGGTCACCGTAAACGTTTGAGACCAAAATAAAGCCTAGAACTCTAGCCTACCGCCTAGCAGAGCATAGGCGTAACTTCGATATTACGATTTTTCATATGACATCATGAAAAATATAAACAATTGATCTAGGGCCTAGAACTCCTCAGATCTATCGTAAACATGGACACCGTAAACGTTTGAGATTAAAATAACCCCAAGAACTCTAGCCCACCGCCTAGCAGAGCATAGGCGTAACTTCGATTTTACGATTTTTCATATGACGTCATGAAAAATATATACAAGTGATCTAGGGCCTAGAACCCTTCAGATCTATCCTTAACATGGTCACCGTAAACGTTTGAGATGAAAATAAATCCAAGAACTCTAGCCCACCGCCTAGCAGAGCACAGGCATATCTTGAATTTTACGATTTTTCACATGACATCATGAAAAATAAATATACAAGTGATCTAGGGCCTAGAACTCCTCAGATCTATCGCAAACATGGTCACCGTAAACGTTTGAGACTAAAATAAAGCCCAGAACTCTAGCCCACCGCCTAGCAGAGCATAGGCGTAACTTCGATTTTACGATTTTCCATATGACGTCATTAAAAATATATACAAATGATCTAGGGCCTAGAACTCCTCAGATTTATAGTAAAAATGGTCACCGTAATCGTTTGAGACCAAAATAAAGCCCAGAACTCTAGCCCACCGCCTAGCAGAGCATAGGCGTATCTTCGATTTTACGATTTTCCATATGACGTCATTAAAAATATAAACAAGTAATCTAGGGCCTAGAACTCATCAGATCTATCGTAAACATGGTCACCGTAAACGTTTGAGACCAAAATAAAGCCCAGAACTCTAGCCCACCGCCTAGCAGAGCATAGGCGTATCTTCGATTTTACGATTTTCCATATGACGTCATTAAAAATATAAACAAGTGATCTAGGGCCTAGAACTCCTCAGATCTATCGCAAGCATGGTCACCGTAAACGTTTGAGATGAAAATAAATCCAAGAACTCTAGCCCACCGCCTAGCAGAGCATAGGCATATCTTGAATTTTATGATTTTTCATATCACATCATGAAAAATATATACAAATGATCTAGGGCCTAGAACTCCTCAGATCTGTCACAAGCATGGTCACCGTAATCGTTTGAGACCAAAATAAAGCCCAGAACTCTAGCCCACCGCCTAGCAGAGCATAGGCGTAACTTCGATATTACGATTTTTCATATGACATCATGAAAAATATAAACAAGTGATCTAGGGCCTAGAACTCCTCAGATCTATCTTAATCATAGTCACCGTAAACGTTTGAGACTAAAATAAAACCCAGAACTCTAGCCCACCGCCTAGCAGAGCATAGGCGTAACTTCGATATTACGATTTTTCATATGACATCATGAAAAATATAAACAAGTGATCTAGGGCCTAGAACTCCTCAGATCTATCGTAAACATGGTCACCGTAAACGATTGAGACCAAAATAAAGCCCAGAACTCTAGCCCACCGCCTAGCAGAGCATAGGCGTAACTTCGATATTACGATTTTTCATATGACATCATGAAAAATATAAACAAGTGATCTAGGGCCTAGAACTCTTCAGATCTATCGCAAGCATGGTGACCGTAAACGTTTGAGATCAAAATAAAGCCCAGAACTCTAGTCCACCGCCTAGCAGAGCATAGGCATATCTTGAATTTTTCTGATTTTTCATATGACGTCATGAAAAATATAAACAAGTGATCTAGGGCCTAGAACTCCTCAGATCTATCACAAGCATGGTCACCGTAAACGTTTGAGATGAAAATAAATCCAAGAACTCTAGCCCACCGCCTAGCAGAGCATAGGCGTAACTTCGATATTACGATTTTTCATATGACGTCATGAAAAATATAAAAAAGGTGATCTAGGGCCTAGAACTCCTCAGATCTATCCTTAACATGGTCACCGTAAACGTTTGAGACCAAAATAAAGCCTAGAACTCTAGCCCACCGCCTAGCAGAGCATAGGCGTAACTTCGATATTACGATTTTTCATATGACATCATGAAAAATATAAACAAGTGATCTAGGGCCTAGAACTCTTCAGATCTATCGCAAACATGGTCACCGTAAACGTTTGAGATGAAACTTAACCCCAGAACTCTAGCCCATCGCCTAGCAGAGCATAGGCATATCTTGAATTTTATGATTTTTCATATCACATCATGAAAAATATAAACAAGTGATCTAGGGCCTAGAACTCTTCAGATCTATCGCAAACATGGTCACCGTAAACGTTTGAGATGAAACTTAACCCCAGAACTCTAGCCCACCGCCTAGCAGAGCATAGGCGTATCTTGAATTTTTCGATTTTTCATATGACATCATGAAAAATATAAACAAGTTATCTAGGGCCTAGAACTATTCAGATCTATCGTAAACATGGTCACCGTAAACGTTTGAGACCAAAATAAAGCCTAGAGCTCTAGCCTACCGCCTAGCAGAGCATAGGCGTAACTTCGATATTACGATTTTTCATATGACGTCATGAAAAATATACACAAGTGATCTAGGGCCTAGAACTCCTCAGATCTATCCTAAGCATGGTCACCGTAAACGTTTGAGACCAAAATAAAGCCCAGAACTCTAGCCCACCGCCTAGCAGAGCATAGGCGTAACTTCGATTTTACGATTTTTCATATGACGTCATGTAAAATATAAAACAGTGATCTAGGTGCTAGAACTCCTATGACATTTCGCAAACACAATCATTTAAATCGTTTAAGTTCAAAATGTAGCCCAGAACTCTAGCCAATTGCCTAGCAGAGCATACGCGTATCGGGGAATGGAAGATTTTTCATAAGACATCATGAAAAATATAAACAAGTGATCAAGGGCTTGAACTCCTCAGCCCATTCGCAAATATCGCGATTTAAACCGTTTGTGACCAAAGTAAAGTCCAGAACTCTAGCCAACCGCCCAGCAGAGCATTAGGCGTTTCTAGGAATTTACGATTTTTCGTGTCATCATGAAAAATATTAACAAAAGATCTAGTTAGTGGCTAGAACTCCTCGTATCTATCGCATACAAAGTTATTTGAACCGTTTAAGACCAAAGTGTAGCCCAGAACTCTTGCTAAACGCCTAGCAGAGCGTATGTGAAGTTAGCAGATCAGTTTTGTAATAAGTACTCGATTTTCTTAATATTTTTTTATTAATCTATCTAGAACCATAGAACTCTGCTGTACGATGCCCAAACACTTTTTGATTTTTGATTTACTGAAAAATGATATGCTATGTGCGTGAAGTTGGCAGAGCATTTTCATTGCAAGCAAAACATTTTTTTTTTTTGTTATATCGTCTTGAACTTGTCCAAAATGTGTCTAGAACTATAGAACTCTGCTGTGCGATGCCAAAACACCTCTTGTTTTTTAATTTGAAGAAAAATGATATGCTATGTGCGTGAAGTTAGCAGAGCATTTTCATTGCAAGTAAAACATTTTTTTTTGTTGTTATTTCGTCTTGAACTATTCCAAAATGTGTCTAGAACTATAGAACTCTGCTGTGCGATGCCAAAACACCTCTTGTTTTTTAATTTGAAGAAAAATGATATGCTATGTGCGTGAAGTTAGCAGAGCATTTTCACGTAAAAACGCGTTCCATTTTTTCGGCTTAAATCGCCAGAACTATGTTTAAAAAGTATCAGGAACTATAGAACTATCCCGTATGCCAATAGAACTTCGATTTATTTTTGATTTTCTGGAAAATGATCTGCTAACTTCACGGACATAGAATTCCGTGCATTCCCATCAAGTAATTGATAAGTTGCTTAATAATTGTATTGATTGTCTTGAATGTGTATTGTTGATGTCTCTACTAATATAATAAATGCGAAAGTTCTGTTTGTGCAAAATGTGGTTGCATAATTAAAAAACAAGTTTTTAGAGTGGTTGGTAATCCTCTTGCTCTTCTGCCTACCTTACTCTGGGAATGAAACGTGAGTAGGTATGTATGAATGTAAGTTTGTTAGTTAGTTAGAGTGATGATGTATGTACGGTAAATCTTTATTGCACATAATAATTACAGGACATATTTTCATCGATATAAATAATGTACATAGGCGAACTTATCCGATAAGGAATTTCTTCCTGTTAACCTTTAGAGTAAGCAAGGATAATGCAAAAGGATAGACAAATTAACAAAATAATAATTAGTACATACCTACATTCGAGAAACAGAAAAAAAACTGCTTTAATAAAATAAATAATATTGTTGATGATGATAACGACGTTGATGATATTGATTGTGAGATGATAATGATGGTCAACTTATTTCACAGATAGCGTCGGACTCGGTGCGTGGTGCGCTGGGCTCCCTGTTCATCCTGTCGCAGAACCTGGGCTACCTGGTGGTCTACGTGGCCGGCGACGTGCTCTCCTTCGCGGCGGTGATGTGGCTGTGCGCAGCCGTGCCCGTGCTGCACCTGTTCGCCTTCCTCGCCATGCCGGAGACGCCTGTTTTCCTGATCAAGCAGGGGAAGATCAAGGTTAGAAAAACTAGGCAATTCGTTACATAATATGGCTACCGTTACATAATGCACGTATAGATAGTTAGCTAAACAAACAAATGTAATAACAATATCGTAGCTGGAATTTGAACCCAGGAAATTTATGAGCCATAAGAAGCTAAAGCCGTCTGTCACATGGTTAAAGAACCAGTGGTAAGAACACTATGAAAGTAGGTAAAGTCAGGGTCAAAAGTAGCTGATCACTTTTGTACTTTATCGCATTAGCACATTGAACAGTCTTGTTTAACATTGCTTACGTGACTGTAAAACGACAAGGGACAACATTCGTATCTACTTTTGACGCTGACTAGTTACTAGGTCGCCGCGTGGCGCCGGCAGAGTAGAATAGCATCACCCCATTTCTTCCCGTGGGCATCGTAGAAGGCGAGCAAGGGACCATCCGAGAGGTGGGCAGCAGCGCCTCTCGTATAGACAACACAGTCCAAATAATTACACTGCGGTCACCAACCCGCCTGCCCAGCGTGGTGACTACGGGCAATACCCCCCAGAAATATAAAAAAAAAATTAACCTGACAGTGAAACTAGCCCACCGACTACACGTCACCCAGCGAGCTATGGAAAGGTGTATGCTCGGAATCTCGCTAAGGGACAAAATCCGGAATGAGATGATCCGGCATAAAACTAGGGTCACTGACGTAGTTCAGAAGTGTAGCAGACTGAAGTGGCAGTGGGCTGGTCACATCTGTCGCAGAACCGATGATCGGTGGAGTAGACGGGTTCTCGAGTGGAGACCACGGCTCGGCAAGCGTAGCGTAGGACGCCCTCCAGCCAGATGGACCGACGACCTGAAAAAAGTGGCTGGTGGTGACTGGATGGCGAAAACGGGAGATCGGGCCTTGTGGCGAACCCTGGGGGAGGCTTACGTCCAGCAGTGGACTGCAATAGGGTGAAATGATGATGATGATGATGAGTTACTAGGTTAATGTAGTATTAATCAATTATATCCCAGACCTTGTAGGAATCCAGTTCATCAAGCTGTTCTAATTTGACAATCATTCAGATAAGGGTGTTCAGTGACCCTACCAGGAGTTCAGAACCTGTAAGGGTCTGCTCCGAACTTACGGTAAAACTGTCAATTGAAATGAGATAGCTAATAGACTCTCGTTCGTTATTCCTTCTACTTACGTAACCGTTGAATAGCTAAACCATGCTTTGTCCTTATCTGTCAAATTCAAATGTCACAATGACAGATAAAGACAAAGCAAGGTTTAGCTACTCCACGGTTACTCCACGTTTATAAGTACAGATGTAGTGAAATATCCTTTCACATCGTATTTTCGCGGAAATGTTCGTATTTGTCATGCTACTTCAGTCTGACTCAGTACCCATCAAGACAACGTGGGGGAACGTCGCATCGCAAGAGTGATAATCGATATAGAGTGGTTAATACCAAAGTATTTTATTGTTAATTAAGATTAAGTTTGTTTTCAGTTCTTTTTAATAGTAATTCCGAAAGCATTAAGACCTGGGAAACGTTTAGATTGACAAGCCTGTGAAATTATTTTCAACATTTATTTATATTTTTTCTTGTTTAACCTACACCTAATTTCTATATATTTGATCGTGGTGGTTTTAACATCTCGGTGTGATATACTTCAAACTCGTGGTTTGACATTTGACACTGATAACTAAAGTACTCTATTTATTTAATACAAACATGTCCCTTAATAATTCAATCATTCATAGACACGTCGGCATCATTCGGAAGTAGACATGAGTTCCGAGTTTTCACGATGTGAAAGGATTATTCACTAGATCTGTACCTTAGGGCGATAGTCATATATACTACCAAAACTTACCCTCTTATGATAATGTTTGGTGTCCAATAAAGTGTTTTGTATGGTTTTGTATTATACCTAAGACACAATTTAAGCAAAGAGGTTGTATGATATCATTAAATGAATGGAACCTTGAGGAACCTTGAGATAACAGACAGCTATCTCCGTGCGTCAACAAAAGAGAGAGGCTTCCAAATTCCTCGTGATAAGCTGAACCAACAAGCGCCTTTGTTGACATTTCCATTACAGTAGTGAAGCCATACATTTTATAACATTTAATAAAGAAACACGTTATAATCGCTAAAATTCGGTCTACATTAAATTATGTATGAGCAACTAAGGTGCATTAGGTTTTCTTTATTTCGAAATTAGTAGCGGTTTCTTTAATTAAAAAGTCGGAACACAGTAAACTAAAATGAAATCACGAGTAAAATAAAAACGCAGTGAGGCGTTTAAATTATTTTAAAGTATCGCGATTATTATTTACTAGCTGTTCCCGTGCCCACTTCGTTGGGCAATAAACATTTTTATTAAATAACGTGGCTTTCTATTGGTAAAAGAATTTTCAAAATCGGTTCAGTAGATTTAGATATTACCCCTTACAACGTCACAAACTTTACCTCTTTATAATATTAGTATAGATTAGCGACTCGCCCTCGCTTCGCTTCGGTTTATGTGAGTTTTCTGTTACACCCGTACATAAACCAAAATTTATTATACCACGTGTCCCAAAACTCAACGATAAGCCGGCACCAGAGGATGGAGCTGCTTATGATTAGTCGAGAAAAAATAAGGAAAAAAATATATCTTTTCCTTATTGGTATTGGTATTGGTAGTATCTTGACGTGTAAAAGTGCCCGAGCGGCCTACTTACTAAATAAATTTCTTTTATCTTTTTTATCTTTTTTATTTTTTCTCGACTAATCATAAGCAGCTCCATCCTCTGGTGCCGGCTTATCGTTGAGTTTTGGGACACGTTGTATATAAATCCCTTCCGTGAAATAATATCTAACTGATGGTGAAAACCGCATCAAAATCCGTTCGGTAGTTTTTAAGATAATCAGGAACATACATACAGACAGACAGACGCGGTGGGGGTCTTTGTTTTGTGACATGTAGTGATGACAGTAAACAGCCAATATATAGCCAAAAAAACATTAATTGTTGGCTTTTTATTTCAGTTTGTTTTAAAATTTATAGCTTAAGTAGTTTTTATCATAACAGAAGTGTTTCTAGTAGTTTAGTTTGAGTTCTGAAGGAATTAGTTTACACCGCCTGTCATATATTTTTGTCTTTTTAATTTCTCTGTCCAAGGTTGTCTGGAAGAGATCGCTATTAAGCGTTAAGACCGCCTGTTGTATACCTGTAGTTAAAATGTACTGTTCCGTGTTTTGATTTTTTGGTGTTCAATAAAGAGTATTTGTGTTGTATTTTATTGTATCTTGCTATCGATAACATATTATGTTATTTTACGATGTGACTTTATTGTCAAGTGAAAAAAACTACCTTAATTTTACCAACACTATTACAATACTTATAAGTTTTTATGTCAAGGACAAGGTAATCTAGCACAGAGGCCACCCCATGGTACGCGGGATCTGATGCTCATAAATAGGTTTTTGCATTCTCAAGACCATAATCGTAAGTCTTGTTTGCCTTCTCCTCGCCGTAAAAAAGACGAATCCTAAGATGGCAAATGCATTGCCAATACTGAGGACTACGGCTCAATGATTTCCTCGTACGCTGACATCGGTCGCTGACGTCGGTCGAGCGTACGAATACCACGTGTCCCAAAACTCAACGATAAGCCGGCACCAGAGGATGGAGCTGCTTATGATTAGTCGAGAAAAAATAAGGAAAAAAATATATCTTTTCCTTATTGGTATTGGTATTGGTAGTATCTTGACGTGTAAAAGTGCCCGAGCGGCCTACTTACTAAATAAATTTCTTTTATTTTTTTTATCTTTTTTATTTTTTCTCGACTAATCATAAGCAGCTCCATCCTCTGGTGCCGGCTTATCGTTGAGTTTTGGGACACGTTGTATATGGCAAATCTGCCGCGGACGTCAGCGTCGCTGTGCGGTGTCCCATAGAACATGGTGTATATTCGTACGCTCGACCAACGTCAGCGACCGATGTCAGCGTAGGAGGAAATCAAGTCTAAGATAGAATGCCTCAATGCTATACTCGAAAATCTAACTAAAGACCAAAATCTGACAGATCCCATCTTGATTATTTAGTTATTTTAACATTATTTCAATAAAATATGAATGAGAACTCGTGTAACCAGTCATATTAGGGTAAGTTTTATTGATAAAGATATCTACACTTAAACCAAAATGCAGTAATCACAGCGAATGTGAGCCCGTTGAGGTTAGGATTTTGATCTTTAATTAGTTTTTCGAGTATAGTAATCTTGCCAGTTGTCTTACACACTGGACCCCCATAGCATTTACAGCACATAATGATGCGATCATACGGGTAAAATGACATTGAAAATGACCTTTTTCTGTAATTCTAAAAATAAGCAGAAAACAAACGAATTCAAACCTTAAAAACATAACAATACGAGTCCTATTATCAGTTAATTAGGAACATTCACTACGGTCCAATATCGTTTCGATGCTTAGTTCGTTCTGAAAGGGGTAAGTATGATTTAAGAACGAGTAGTATAGAAGCACTTGTTCGTGTTAAAAGCTTGACTGCGATCTTCCTGTAACGGTAAATAACGGTCATTTGTCGAGAACTCGTGCTCATTATAATGTTGCATTTTACCCCGTCCTGTGCTGATTCCGTTCTTAAGGGGTCTACAGACAGTACAGAGTAACGGACGCACTCAGCGTTAGTTAATGACGATGAAGTCGTTTCTAAGGCCTTGTTTACACTTTGTTAAGTGCAAGTGTGAAGTTCATACATTCGTTGTCAAGTGGCAAGTAGCAAATGTATGAACTTCACACTTGCACTTAACAAAGTGTAAACAGGGCGTAAGTGATGATTTTTCGTAAACAAGTTTGAAAAAGGAACGATTTAATTGGCTCTAAAATGTCTCAAACGGAGTTGGGACAATCGGGACAATCCGTTAACACGACAGCCATCTGTCAGAAAAAGCAATCAGCCTCTTTGGCCACTGGCAGACTGTACAGATTTAAAAATAAAAAAGTGAGGAGCGGATAAAAAGGCGGGCATTCGAACAAACTGTCAAAAGAAGAAATGTAAGAGTATTTTAATTAAATGCAAACATACGATTTATATGGTACCAAGTTACTTGAAAAAGTAAAACAATATTAATGAGTACGGAAGAAACTGTCGGCCGATGTCCGCACTGAAGTCGTTTGTCGCTGTTTATCCGGTAACTGTCCAATTTTCCGGAATAAAAAGTAGCATATCTATGTCCGGGCTATAAACTATCTCTGTTCATACCAAATAACCGTCATGAGGCAACCAACAAACAAATACACTCTCGCATCTTCTTATCTTTATAGAATAAAGGCCGAGCCACACCGGATGCATGCGCGTAGACGTGACGTGCACGTTCGCTTTCCACTGCGATGCATAGTATGAAATCTCATACGACATGTCACTATACAACGTGCGCAGTGGAAAGCGAACGCGCACGTCACGTCTACGCGCACGCAGCCGGTGTGGCTCGGCCTTAAAACATAGTCTTCTCCGCGTCTGGCTGTCTTTCTGTCTTCCTGTCTGTGTATATATCTTCTAACTGCTACTACACCATATCATCAGTTAGGTACATAATTTTTCACCGGAGGTTTTTAAGTTTTTATATATAACTAGACGACGCCCGCGACTTCGTACGCGTAGTTTCCCGCTTTTAAGGTGATTACATAGGTACATACATAAACTCACGCCTTCATTCCCAGAGTGGGGTAGGCAGAGCTACAGAACTACCAACAACACTAAAAAATTGTTGATCATTCTGTATCTACTAAGGGGATTACTTTCCAAAAATCCATTCTTAGTGCACGCCTAGGATATGCAAGGAATATTTAAAGGGCATTGGGTAAATTTGTTTGAAGAATATTGTCATATTTTTTTTCAGCGGCCACGGATGATTTTTACGTAGTTATTTAGAGGACCTCTAAATACACATAAATATATATATAATTTATGGCTTTAAATAATATCCGAGCGGAGATTTTAAAGATTTAAGTATTCAGTTTTTAGTACAAAAGTACGCCCAAGTATTAATATTTAAATATCTCGGCTCCGATGCACTTAAGATTATTACATTACATAACAAAATATGTTTATTTTTAATAATTCTATCATAATTTACCACTTTTACGAATGGCCGCACACCTTGAAATGTATGAATTTTACAAATGACAACACTATTACCCAAGCCCCTTTGAAGTCCCTAGGTCTAGCGGTTTCGGCTGTGCGTTGATCGATCAGCAAATCAGTTTCTTCTTTTTAACCGACTTCAAAAAAGGAGGAGGTTATACGTTCCACTGTATGTTTTTTTTTTAATGTATGTTCACCGATTACTCCGTCAATTGTGGACCGATTTTAAAAAATAATTTTAGTTTGATAGACTATACTTCCGAGGTGGTCCCATTGTCACCAAATCTGAATCTGATGAGGGGATCAGTGAGGAATTGAGGGAACTCCTCAAATATTGTAGGCAAACATATAGCGATTTTAGCATTTTTAGTAACAAGTCCAGCATTTTCATTCAGAAAGTATCATTTATACTGATGATGAAGACCACGGATGGCCACCGGAACTCCTCAATGGTACTGATTTCAAGGGTGGCGATAAAGATACCTCGATTAAGATAGTTGAGCGACTACAACGAAGAATATTTACCTGTCGAAATATGACTGTGACTTTCCCGCGGCGTTGCTTGCGGCGCGCTCGAAATAACTTAAAGTTTCATATCAACCAAGAAGTGGGACACTACGTAAAGCGTATTATGATCACTAAAAAGTACAAAATAAAATAAATGTTTTTAAAAACATAAAACCGCCTTCAAAAACGCAAAAAATAACTTGCCCTAATTGTTCGGCTTTTTTGTTGAAAATATTGTTGTCGCCGACTTCAGTTGGACGAACCTATGAGGCACTACAATTTTAAAAGAAGTTATTTTTTGCGTTTTTGAAGGCGGTTTTTTAAAACATTTTATATGAATAAGGTTAATTCTGGTATATGTAGGGGTGTTACAGAAAACTAACATTTATAAACCGACTTACTTCGTTATATCAGTGTGACGGATCAACGGTGTTAACATCATGGTGCCGAAAGCGGTTATAAGTGGATTTAACTGCTATATAGTGACAGTTATTTATGTGCGTGCTTACAAAATAAATATTTGCGGACTTTAAGGACGGAAAATTAATTATATCAGTCACTTTTTTATCAGTCGTCGGAAATGGTTAGAATACATTATGTTACAAAAAAAAGGGGATGTTATAATTATTTTAAATACTTACAGTGTTTTCAATACCTATACGATAGTACGTCTCTTAATTAAAAATGGACGTCGCGCGGTTGGTTCAATGTGCGTAAATATATCACGTTTTTCATTCATTTTGAGAGTTATTAGATGAAACTATGCATTTTTTTATAATGTTATCATTACTTTCTACTTTTATGCAATATGCAATAGGTACGATCAAAACGTTGAGGTCATAATTATATTAGGAAATATAATAGATAAATAAATACCACGGGACAATCAAAGCCCCTAAAATATTGTAGATAGTAAATAAGTAAATAAAGAGAAATGTCAATTTAAATACATAAAAAACTTCCAAGACTCAGAAACAAGGACTGCTTTTTTCGTAAGCAGCACCAACTAGGCTAACCGTATCATCCTTATATATTTCTTTTATGCGATTAAGTCCATTTTAACTACAAATAAAATTTGTTAGCCAATTGTGTCCCACTGCTGGGCAAAGGCCTCCCTCTTGTCCTTCCACGCATCCCTATAAATATCGCAAATACTATAAATATCGTAAAAGATAACTAATTATGCTAAAATCTATAAACAGATTGTTTTTTTTTCATTGAGCACAGGTTTCTTATCTTGGTTTAGATACAACTACTTCTAATACTAAATGTTGTAAGGTTGACACTCTCCAGCTAGCCGGTTAGTTGCGCTAAACTTAGAATTTAATTATAGACAACCCGTTTAGACGCGTTATGTTGTAATTAAGCTCGTAAACACTTATCTGGTACAGTCAACATGATAAGCGAGTGCGTGCTAAGCAGCAGTGTCGCACCAGTGTGTTGCGGCGTGGGGGTAATACGGGTAGAAAGAGATATTACTAGCATTGAGGCATTAATAACTCATCTCGGCTGACAATTTAAAGTCAATTCATGGAAAACTGTAATTGCTGGTTTCTTAAGACGGAAAACGTTATCGTCATCGAAAATGTTAGGATTAACGTAAACCACCGGTAGTGTCGACTCGGCACTGCCGAGCGCTTATGTAAATTCTATACTTTGTCAGCTTTCTATAGAGGTAATCGTTTGCGTTAGCGTTGAGCATCTTCTATAACGCTAAGGGCCGGTACAGACGGACTGCATTTGAACTGCAACCCAGCTGCAAAATTGCAGTTCTAGGGCAATTCTAATGCAGTTCACGTAACTGTATTAAAACTGCAAACCAACTGCGCAGTCCACTTAGGTTGACTGCACGGCAACTGCAGTTTGCAGTTTCGATGCAGTTACATCAACTGCATCAGAACTGCCCTCGATCTGCCATTTTGCAGCTGGGTTGCAGTTCAAATGCAGTCCATCTGTACCGGCCCTAAATTAGCAATTTTTGAAAATTGGCATAATTAGGCTTGACGCAAGATGATAACAGATCGCGTCGACCGCTTACGTTAACTCCATACGTTTTGAGTCAATACAAAACAGAATCGTTAGCAGTATTTCCATCTTGGCTAGGCTTACGGATCCGTTTACCAATTCGGCTCTTAGTGTTGCCAACGAATTTGAAATCTTAAGATTGTCTCTGCTTGAACTACTATTTATTATATTCTTTAATTAAACACTGTCTCTTCGTTCGTGTGTCACGTTGGCGCCACTGAAAACCAGCGTCGCGGTTTATGCTGTGACATAGTGCTGAGTTGTGTCAATTTCAACGTCACAGAATCACCCATGGCAACATTATTCTTTCCTTCTATTTTGTTTTTGTTTTTATTTTTGTGTTGCCACCCTTTTTTTTTTTAATGATGTTTTTCTCTGTTCAGCTTTTTTTTTTCTCTGTGTTCGTCGAATAAATGTTTCTATTTCTATTTTCTATGTTTCTAAATGCCTTCGGGCCTGAGAACCCCTCACCATCAGCTCATTCAGAAAGCTAATAGTGACAGGCGACATTTAACATTCGGTATATGTACATTGCACAGTCGACGAGTTCCTACATCGCTGGGCTTCATCTAAGCTACGCAATGTACAAAAACGAAGAGGATGGCCTAGTCTCGTTTCTGCTTCCTCCATGCTATGAAAAAAACAAAAGCGATATCTATAAGAAATCGATTAGTAGACCGACACTAGCTTACGGTATCTATTGAGGGCGAAACTCCGGAAGCAATTAGCATGCGCCTAAACGTACGCGGAACCATGAGTAACGAACTGACGACTTTACTATGACAAATGATTTTATCTTTTACTAGCCTAGAATTGTTTTTTTGGAATCTGTATGGCTATAGACTATAATATAGTCGAATCAGAAAAATCTGTTGATTCCCAATATGTATATCACTCAATATGTCGCTTGAAGCGTTTTGCCTTTCAACCGTCGATATGTATAACAATCTCATTAAACGAGCACTAACAATGGCCGAAATTAAACAAAGAAATAAATAAATATCAAGGGACAATCTCACACAAATTGACCTAGCCCCAAACTACGCTTTAGGATTACTTACTGCCGTTTGGTCAAATTATTTTTCGCCAAATTTCACTTCCCAAAAAACTTATCGCAGTAGTTTCACTTCCCAAACGAATCTTTAGCACATTTACATTTCGCGTTTTATTCATTTGGTCAAATCATCAATTGGTATCATTTTACTTTGTCAAGTTTTAAAGACAAACGTTTACTAAGCATACGTTTTCCTTTGGCAAATATTATATTCCAAAAAAATGTTTGTTCAAATTGTTATTTCGCACACTCAATTTATAGCATGTCCAGTTAGGTTAGTTTACGTTAAAATTAGGTAAGTAGGTTTAGGTTAGGTTAGAGTTCATCAGGCCCGAAGGGCCAATCTACGCAGAATAGAAGCTCCGCGCAGCGGGGCTTCGTCGACTGTATCATGGAAATAACTCCAACCATCGTCTCTACTTTCAGTAAAAACAAATACCAAGTTTGCGCAAATACGATGGTTATGCACAAGGCCGCAGTAAGAAAACTACCCACTTAACGAAAGATAATCATACCCTAAATTTTATCCTAGGCACTACTCAATTAGGATGTAAATCGTATGCCATACAATATTTTGGGAAGAGTATTGTTATACCAAACCACAGATTACATTTGACTACATGAAATTTGGTAAAATGAAACTTGACCAAGTAATTATTTTTTAAACAATAATTTGCTAAAAAAAAATTTGCTAACTGTTAATTTGCGAAAAGTTGTTTTGACTTATGATTTTTTGCCAAATTATAATTTGAGTAAAATAGTTTGGGAAGTGTTTGGGAAAAGATTTTTGACCAAACATTAGTAAACCGATAATAAATACTTAGACATAGAAATAAATACTTTAAAACCTAGAGAAAACATCCAAGACTCAGAAACAAACACTCGCGCTCATCACACAAATATTTGCCAATAACGTGAATCAAGCCCAGGACCTTAGTTTCGTAGGCAGGGTCATTAGGTCATTACCAACTATGCTAACGCGTCGTCCAAAAGAATAATGTATTGATTGACGTAGGCTCGCATACGATCACGTCAGTCCCATATCAACGCCATAAAATTTGACAATTCACGTGCGATTTTCAGGTATAAAAGTAGCCTAAGAGAAAACTATATTTTTAAAAATCACTTTCTCAACTCGAAAACCTCATACGGTGAAACTATGTTTCACAATAACGAAATATTTCCAGGCATCCGTCTAGCCGTAAGAGTAAAAACCGCATTAACAAATAAAATAAATGTTTAAAAAAACAAAAAACCGCCTTCAAAAAGCAAAAAATAACTTCTTTAAAATGGAAGGAAATAGGTCAGTCCAACTGAAGTCGGCGTCCAACAATATTTTAACCAAAAGCAGACTTCTTCTTCTTGTTTTTTTAAACATTTATTTTATTTTATACTTTTTAGTGATCCTATTTATCCTGTTACGTAGCTCCAAGTCTAAATATTAATAAGAAACTATAGAACATTTCAAGCTCGCCGCAGACAACGCCGCGGGAATGTCATAGTCATATTTAAACCTAAATGTGCTTCGTCATAGTCGCTCAACTTCCTTTATCGAAATATCTTATCGCCACCCTTGAAATAGGTACCGTTAAGGAGTTCCGGTGGCCATCTGTGGTCTTCATCATCAGTTCCACTTCACTATATAGAGTTACAGTGAAAAATACCAAAATCGCTATAGGTGTGCCTATAATATTTGAGGAGTTCTCTTGATTTCTCCATGATCCCATCATCAGATCCTGACGTGGTGACAATGGGACCAATTAGAAAGTATACCCATTCGAACAACGAAAAAATTTTTCAAATCGGTCCAGTGGTCTTCGAGTAATCGGGGAACATACATAAAAAAAAAAAAAAAAAAAACCCCGACGAATTGAGAACCTCCTCCTTTTTTTGAAGTCGGTTAAAAAACCCATTTGAATAGTAGTGTGATTATGTGACTGGGTACTAACTGATGGGTCTCATGCAGGAAGCCCGCTCGGCGCTGGCCTGGCTGCGCAACACCAGCACCGACGACAAGGACCTGGAGGAGGCCATCCAGCAACTGGACCGCGAGGAGCAGTACAGCCGCTCCATGAAGAAAGCCACCTGGATGAGCATTGGTGAGCACATTCTCACAAACTTACCACCAAGCAGCAGTTTCCATTGTTGTGTTCGTGGATAAGACAGCCGATGAAACTACTAGCGTAGAGGCATAATATTCTATCTTAGTCCGTAGAGTTGGCAAGGCAAACGCATTTGCAGTCTGAGCATTGCAGTCTTGCATATGAATCTCGGGTCCCACTTACTACGGTGGCCTATATGCTTGTGTCTTCTCATGCCCCTAAAAATGTTTTTATGGAAGTTGAATTTGATAGCCCAGAGGTCCCTCCCAAGATGCATTACGCTAAGTAGCGTTTCTATTCGATTCGTGTGTAAACCAATTGCGTCACTGGTAGATGATGTGATACGAAAAGTCACTTGATCTACCAGTGACGCGATTGTTTTAAAAACGAAACGAATAGAAACGCTACTTAGCGCAATGCAAGATGCATTGCATGGCAGGGCCCTCTGAATGTAAAGTAGTTCCATTCGGCGCCGAGACTTCGAAAAGGCTTATAGATGCCAGGAGAGAACAAAGGGAGGGGGTTCTAATTCAGGGAGGGGGTTCTAATTCAACTTGGTAAAACCTAATTGCTTTTACTTATTTACTTGACAGCCATGGCGGCCGAGTAACAACAATACGATAGCAATTTGTGTAGAGACAAAGTAGAATAAGGCTCCTGCCAGCTACCTTCCTCAACGTATTACGAGTAGTTTAGCGATTCAGGGAGAATATGCTGCCAGTATTTTTGGGACAGTGTTGCAAGGGGCATTTTTTGGCTCCATATTGTATAAATAAATTAAATTTTATTTTCAGAATAACCTGATTTGTAATATTTAAAGTCATAATTTCTAGTATTGTGCAAAAAATATTTGTTGGCATCATCTGGATCTAGGATAAAAGTCTCGTTTTAGACGAACCTTTACGTACCAACGAACGTAAAGGTTGTCTCTTTTCGAATCTATTTCAATGCTGATAAGGCCCAAAATTGACGAACTTCTTCGTACCTAGCTGTAGCCACTCTATTTTCAATCCCCTGTGATTCACATATTGCAAAACCTGATACCTCTTCTGACCACAATCGCTTCATAGGATTTCCTCAAAGCCATCGTAAGTAAATGATAGATTTACACCAACAATTATGGTTATACATTAAGTTTAAATATTGCGAAACCCCGTGTAATTCATTCCGCCGGGGGTTTTCTGACTACGCAGACTGGTTCTCCGTTTGTGGCATTATGAGGGATTGTGGATGAAACATGCTAACCGCGCATAAAATGTAGCAAATCGTTAAATTAAAAGTATACCTGCAGTACAGTCAAGGACTTTAATTGTAAAGCCACTATGGAACCCTGTCATAATGACAGCGTCAATCCTCATGAAAGAAATTACGCTAAAAGTAATGATTAACGTTATGCGACAGGGTTCCATAGTGGTTCAACAATTAAAGTCCTTGACTGTACCTATGAGGCCACTTGACAGTCCAAAGTCTATGAAGAACCTCACGAGGATTGTGACGCTGGAAATTCCCGTACAAAATGCGGTAAGGTTTCTTTCCGCTTAAACTTAGTCCGGAAATTTAGAATAAGTATGCTGTAGAACAAAAAACCAGATCTATGGTCCATTCCAATAGACGTGTCTTATTTAGTAAACACTTTTATAACCTCAAAATGCATCATTTTTGGATAAAATGCCCGTTTTCAGCTGAATAAAGCAACTAGAGACCACATTTTGCACACCATTTTCCTGGTTTTACATATAGGATAGTTTTTTTACAACAAAATTGTTATTTTAGGCGAAAAGGGGGCACTTTGGGGTTATAAAAGTCTTTACTAAATAAGACAGACTTGTCTTTGTCTGCACGTTTGTCATTGGAATGGACTTTATACGTTTTCCTTCCTAAAAAAACCTTGAATAGAAACAATAAAAAATAAAAAACGTACAGTATTAGGCAGATAAGAAGTCAATCTTGACATATTGAACGACTATGAAGTTTCTGACTTTTCACATTGTTGACAGCTGTAAAAAAATGCTAAACTTATTTGTTGCGTATGAAGGAATAGTAATAACAGCATTGTTTGATTGCTGTCAACATTATCCATATTTAGTAACTTCATGTATGTGCAATGTATCAGATTGACTTTTTATCGGCCGGGCACTATAGTTCTTCATAACAGCTACGCCATATTCAAAAATTGTGGAAGTCGGCTTAATTTAGAGGATGAGAAACGTTACCGCCCGGAGCTAAATGGGTGATTCCACGGGCGTTTCAACCGCCGTCAGTCCGCTGTCCTAAATATTTAAGAAATAGGCGATAATATACTTAAAATTCGATCAATTCTGGCAAGAATTACGGTAACAGCTCTGTCTGTGTGCTCTGTGTGAATGATAGATGCTCGGTGTAGCTCATTCTTTCAATATTTATGACAGGGAACTGACGGCGTTTGAAACGCCCGTGGAATCACCCAAATTGGTATCTTATTGGGATGTTAATTTTTTGACAGCTAGGTTGAAAACGAGTGCAGTGTAATTTGTAATCCAACAAATGAACCAACAAAAAGACAAATATTGTTGAGTTACCTGAAGACAAACATGGCATAAAAACTCAACAACAAATGTTTTGACCTTTAATGTATTTATCTTGAAATCGATTTGCAAGCTCGTCATAATACCGCGCGCCTTAACAATCATATTGTTTTAATTCAATGGTGCAATAAAGTGCTATGTCATGCAAAAAGCGCTTTAAAAAATTGGCAGACCGAGCGTTGCACTGCACATAATTATGTTCTTTGGTATCTGCAGTCTTGTATGACCTGGCCATTTAGGAACCCGATATATAAATATTTATATCAGTCGGTAGGTACCTATTAGTATGGATTAGAATCCATACTAATATTATAAATGCGAAAGTCACTGTGTCTGTCTGTCTTCTTTCACGGTTTAGCCGATTTTGATAAAATTTGGTATGGAGATAGCTTACACCCGGAGTAAGGACATAGAGTAGGTACTTACTTTTTACTTGCGATAAACGACTTCTTCGCGGACGGAGCCTTGGGTAACAGCTATACTCGAAACTGTAATTAAAGACCAACGTGGGTTGTCCACTAATAAAAAAAATATTTGCCTTAGTATATTTCCACTTTTTAAAAGACCGCACTAAGAATATTTATATGTAGGTAGTTTTAAACCTTCCATTTAAATAAACAAGTTAATTCAAGTTACTTACACAAATACAAGATGGCCTATTAAATATTTAACCATAAAAGATTTTTGGTAGTAAAACTATTATTGCACTTGTAATACTTCAGGTATTAATAACATTTGGTACGATAAATAAACAATAGTTGTAAACAACGTTAGATGCAATTTAAATATTACATACGTTTAGCTATTCGACAAAATAACAGGCCAAAAGTGTGTAGCTCAGTTTATAATGAAAATCATCGGGCATTGTACCAGCCATGACACCATGGGGTCCATGGGTAACTGTCAAGTTTAAATCAAGCATAAGTGTAAGGCATCCGAATTTAGCTTGTCATTTTGTTTTAGCTGATAAAAAAATCGCCATTGAACACACACACCCGCCATTTAATGACTTAACACACTATATGAGAAAATATTTGTTTTGGGATATTTTAATGTTTTGAATATCGGGTAGAAAAAAATTGAATGCATATTCCTATTGTTAAATATAACTTTTGATATTGAAAATGTTAGAATTATCTACAAAATATATTAACAACAATTTGATTATCAATGCAAAAAGGTTGGCTAACTCTGTAATGTTCGATTGACACTGACATAAGTGACTTTGACACTTATGACAGTGACGTATCTGTCGTAGTTTTTTTCGTCTTAAAAACGACATATAATTTTGTTGAAGTAACCCAAATCAAAACAAATGCAACATAGTTTTTTTATGGCATAGAGAAGGCAAACGAGCACACAGGCCACCTGATATTAAGTGGAAACTGTGGCCCATAGACATTCGCATTCACGAGACTGCAAATGCGTTGCCAACCCTGAGGACTAAGATGGAATGCCTCTATGCTAGTCATTTCACCGGCTGTCCTATCCCCAAATCGGAACACAACAATGCGAACACTGCTGTTTGGCGATAGGTTAATGGATAAGATTGTGGTAACGATCCGGACGGACCATGCATAAGGTCCTACCACCCGCCAAACATCATACATAGATCAACAAACATCCCAACAACAATACATAAAAATTTGCCCTTACTGGCAATCGAACCTGGGACCGCTCACCATACGCAGCTCACCACCAACCCTAACAGCGTCATCAAGATATATTAAATAGCATGTCCTCTAGCTAAGAGTAATTACCACTAATCTATCCGACTAGTTATCCTATCTAGTATATTCTAAAGCGGCTAAGTGGTTCCGCCATTTATCACGCTGTCAGGCTCCAGTATAAGAGCATTAGTCAAGATCGCCTGCAGAGATGCCTCGCAGGTTAGGGTGAACAGGATTCTAGCCAACCGGTTGACTTAGTGGAAACACCATTTGAACACGAGGTTGAGGAGTCTTGGTAGGTTGCAGTTCAATTTCAGCTGAATAATATTTGTTTATTAAAAAAATGACAAAAAGCGTATTAAGAGGATTGTGAACCGCCGCTAATATCGTGTAGCTGTCAAAAAAAATCCATACAAAACTAGCTCCGGGCGAAAACATTTCTCACCCCCTAAATCAAGTCCGATTTTCACGATTTTTGAATATGTTGTAGTTATTATAAAGAACTAGGTCTGTACGTTTCTGTTTTTTGTTTTTTAAATTTGTTTAGTTCTAAGAAATATTTTCTTGAAAAGGAAAACGTACAGACATAGTTTTTCATGATATCTACAACATATTCAAAAATCGGAAAAATCGGACGAGGTTTAAGGGGAGAGAAACGTTTTCGCATGTTGTATGGAGATTTTGAGCTTCACAATCCTCTTAATAAACTGATGGTATGGTGGTTTCACACGGAGGCAGAACAGTGCACAGCAGAGGACTGCTACTGTGTGAACGCACGAAACAGTTCTGGGCCGAGACTCTAGGAAACCATATTGTCTTTGATGTGTTATCGTATCATACTTAACAGGTCCAAGACGATATGATTTTTACCACTTAGGTTGCATTCGACCAAACTGGAATAAGGTCTTATACCTAGATTAAACGCCGAATTTGTAGACTAATCTCGGAGTGAGTTTTATTCGAAGTTTGGTGAAATGCGGCCTTAGAGTCGAGGCCCTGGGGGGTTACGAAAACATACTAAAGTTTAGGTTGAGAAAAAGGGACAGAGCTATAGCAGTTATACAGCTCTGTCACTTTCTGTCAACCCAAACTGAACCGCTTTGGTATGTCATCTGTTCCGTCTCGGCGTGTGCGTTCATAAAGTACTGCCGTAATACCAAAGAAGGCGGCTAAGTGCATTGTTGTAGTCGTAGCATTACATACTCTATTTGTAACCACATTAAATTTAAAATGTTTGTACTATTACTATTCAGTTAGCAGCCTTTCGGTATAAGGGCAGAGTAGCAGTACTCCGCCGTCCCTGGAGGCTCTGCCAAGATGCATTACGCTGACTAGCGTTTCTATTCGATTGGTTTAAAAACGAATCGAATAGAAACGCTAGTCAGCGTAATGCATCTTGGCAGGGCCCTCTGTTCTGCGTCCGTGTGAAACCAGCATTACAGTACTAGGCAGGTAAGAAGTGAACCCTGACACATGGCGCGAACATAAGGTTTGTGAATATTGATAATGTTGACTGCAGTAAAACAAGGTTGTTCCTATTCCTTCACACGCAATAAATAAGTTTAGCATTGTCAACATAATCAATATTCAGAAACTTCATGGCTGTGCAATGTGTCAAGATTTACTTCTTGTCTGCCTCGTACTATAGACACAACACATACACACACATATACTGGGTGCCTATTATTTGCTCGGGGTTTTAAATGTAGGTTTACAATTCTAAATGATGCCTCTACTTCTTTTGTTCTACAACTTTGAAAATACCTTAATTTTAATAATAATCTCAATGTAATGTAATTTCGTATTTTTTGACATGCAATGCAACTTATAGTGTAATATTACATTGATTAATAAATAAACTAAACTAAACTAAACTAATAAACATGGTCCCAAAATTGCCTTAATTTTTTTTTATTATCGCCATGATCATCGACATTACTTATAATTCCATTTACATTCGGAACAGGTACTTACGACTTAGTATGAAACTGAAATATACCAAGAAATATAAATCACAAAACGTAATAAATAAAAAATAAATAAATTGGGTTTTAAATCATAACATTTCTTACGCGTTGAAGTTAATTCGGCAATTTATTTTCTGACTGACCCAGAACTGGAGTAATGTTTTTATATATGACATTTTAAAAAGAAAAATAAACATGGAAGATTGATTGTATAAGTGTTCGGTTGTTCGGATTTAGTTCCTCCGAGTCCGAATATGGTTTTAGGAAGTAAAAAAAGCGCGACGTGATGAAATTTCATCCGTTTTTTTTGCGGTCGCTGCCATTTGTAAAAATAACTTCTTTTCTTACTTTTGCCTTGGCCTGCAACGCA
The DNA here is from genome assembly GCA_946894065.1 of Acleris literana. Classification (NCBI taxonomy): domain Eukaryota; kingdom Metazoa; phylum Arthropoda; class Insecta; order Lepidoptera; family Tortricidae; genus Acleris; species Acleris literana. The sequence goes on along the minus strand of OX335688.1, from coordinate 11,199,409 downwards.
GAATTTCGCGAGCTGTTTTTACAACAGTAATATTAACATTTCCGAGCATGTCGGAGAAAATACTAAGTACTTACCTATTTATTTTGTAGTAGGTATGAATCTATAAGAATTGAGAAATTTTTTAAGGTTTTAACAATGTAACACGAAAGGAAGCTCCGTTTGGGAAATAGAATCGATACGCTGACACGAACGTAGATTTAAGGCCCATTCCAAAAAAAATGTGCTTGAAGTCGTGAATGAATATCATTAGAGATGCCAAGTCATTTGTAACTTATATGAAATAACCTTTTTGCTGTAGAATATCAGATTGACTTTGGACGTTTGGGCCGCTAATTATACCTGACTGTACCTACATTTAAAGCCCTGAGCTCATATCAAGGAACCCTATAAATGAGATGCCCGACTCAAAACACGTCAGAAATTACATTTTTGTATGACTTGACGTTTATTTTAATGTGTCTTAAAATGAGCTTGACTTACAACGTCAAATTATTCATACGGCTTTCGTGAAGAGTTTGAAGTGGGACAATAACATGATGTCATTATAATGAAATACATTTTTCATTACGACGCAACTTTTTTTTGACCCATTCAAATACCATTAAGAGGAACAAGTTACTGACCCACATTGAATTGTCAAGTTTTTTAAATATAAATGAATATTGTACTTTCGATACAGTCATCATATATTACCGTTATTTTAACGTAGCTTTCCAATAACTTGTCAATTTAATACTTACTTGTTCTTATTAGTAACAAGTTATGACCTTAAAACTGTATTTTTAATTGTAATTTAGATTTTTCCTGTTTCGCCGCAATTGGCATTTTGCACAAAATATTTCAATTTCAACCCACTTGTGTTTGTGTGCAGAACACGGAGGTTCAAAACTGTTACAATAACATATGCAACAAACCAAACTCAACCAACATATCGCAATCTCTTTCCAGTGCGCGACAAAACCACCTTCAAAGCCTTCAGGATATCCCTAAACGTGATGCTGTCGCAAGAGACTTGCGGCTACCTGGTGGTCCTCATGTACGCCGGGTCCATCTTCGAGAAGGCTTCGGAGTCAATCAGCCTGAAGCTCAGCCCCAACAAACAGACCATAGTGGTGGGGGTGATACAGCTGTTGGGGTCGGTGGTTGCTAGCTGCATTGTGGAGAAGACTGGGAGAAAGGTAAGATGATTGAAAAATCTTTTAATTATCAGTGAACTCGCTTTTGCCTACAACTCCGGCAGTGCAGTGGTTTAGGAGTGCTAACTATATACAGACAGACAGAAAGACAGACGGACGCGGAAAGCGACGTTTGATACTATGTAATAATAATAATGCAAATAAGAAGATAAGGTTAAACTTATGTTAACCACAAAAAATGTTAAACGTTAACGTACGCATGCCCCTACAAAAGAAGTAACGATAGTTTGTTACATATACACGAACTGGATATTTATTTCTATAAGATTTTCCCCTTAGGAAGGAAAACGGTCACAGAAAACCAAACGTTTACCTGAATACAAATTAATGACACCTCTAAACTTTATAAAGTTTTTCCCCTACCGGGTTCCCCGCTCCGCCCGCGCTGATTCACTATGAGGTGACTCTAAACCACAAGATGTACTCGTAACATCGACCTTCAGGTGTATCAACCACGTTCAGTCGAAGACTTAAAGTGACCCATCTTAGGTCCAAAGTTAATCTGACAGTCTACAACAATAAGGTTGAGTTCAATTCAATTCAATTTTTGTAGAAGGTTGAGTTTCCTATAAGTTACAAATGACGTGACATCTTCAATGACATTGACGACTTTAAGCTATTTTTCCCACAGAAGAAAGACTAAAGGCATAGAAACCGGACTATAAGACGTACCTCGCGTCAGCTATCTTTCTCTATTTTTTTAGATTACGTATTACATGAGAAGCAATTAAACAAAAAGTAGGCTGTTTTTTCTTCTTTAACTGTCATTGTCACAAGGTTTTACACAGGGACTTCTTTGTCCTTCCTATAGGAAGGATTTGTCTTTCCTTGTCTACAAGTCCAAATACTATAGGTGCTTATAGGTCCAAATCAGGCCTTACTTGTGACGATGTACCAAATAACGAAAGAACAGCTATAGATTCATCTCTTTCCAACTCACTATGAAAACCATAAGTAAAAAGAAGTGAACCATAATGTATTTTCTGCTTATTTAGTACGGTTTCCATGCCTTTAGTCTTTCTTCTGTGATTTTTCCGGGTTTTTTTGCCATATAAATGTAAGATTTCGTTTTTTTGTAAAAATACGTGCCCCGCGGCTACCTATATTGCCCACGACTCCTCGCGCATATAACTCGTTGATCGCTATTTCCACGTGAACGATTAACTTTTCTGGGATAAAATGTATTCAATGATTCAATGTAATTTCCCAGGGGTCAAGCTATCTCCATACCCATTAAAATCGGTGTGTGCGCGTCCATTCTGACCCGACTGCTGAGGGTATGTGTTTGTATGTATGTATATTGTATGTATGTCCGCTCGTAACTCCTCAACGGCTTTGATAAATGATACGTCATTAGATTCGTCTTGGATATAAATTAATATGGTAGATATTATCCTTTTTTTAATTGTAATGGGTTTGCTCGTGACTAACTCTTGGCCTCGGAGTACAAAGATTTTTAAATCAATGCAGTCCGGTTTTTAATACTTGCTTTTTATTCTTATGTTCTAAATCAATGTTAGCTTAACTACTGCACTCCAAGACCACAACTACACTTTTCCTCATAAAAAGACAAACAATTTGACGTCACTCGGTGTCTCAACTTGTAGCATTTTTATTAGTTGGTCTCTGTCTAACTTGTATAGTACGTAAAATCAGAGATACAGGACAACGTTTTGCTAATTCTATTGAAACGCGTCCAAACGTACCGTCTCGGCCGCCATTTTTTTCTATACTTGATGGTAACTGGGATCTGTGAGCTATAGATATTTGCAGTCACGATATGATAAGACTGCAATCCAAAGACTGCCAATGAATTACCAACGCTGTGGACTAAGATGAAATGCCTCTATGCTAGTAATTTCACCGGTATTCCCACATCGCAATGCGATCACTCCTACTTGGCGGCAGGTGAAAGTATAAGATCGTGGTCAGGTAGTAGCGATTCGGCCGGATTCTACACATGGTCCTACCAGTAAGTAAGTAAATTGCCAAACTTTAATAATCTTATTCCTGTGTTGTTCCACAGTGGCTGCTGGCGGGCACCTCGTTCGCGACGGGCGTGTCCATGCTGGCGCTGGGCGCGTGGTTCTACGTGACCAGCGTGGGCGCCTGGCTGCCCGGCTGGCTGCCAGTGCTGGCCATGTGCCTGTGCATCTTCGCCGACGCCGCCGGCTACCAACCCGTGCCCTACGTCATCACGTCAGAGCTGTTCTCCTTCCAAGTAAGTCAACCTATTGTGGCCACTAGGATCCGTCAGGAGGATCCATCAATGGAGTCGAGTGAACCTTTTGTGCAATCAGATCCATCAATGGAGTCGAGCGGACTTTATGTACACTAGAATTTATAAAACTGAACTCTTCTTCACTAAAATTATAAGCTTTTTTAGGGTTACGTACCCATAGGGTGCTAACGGGACCCTATTGTTAAGCCTCCGCTTCCCGTCTGTCTGTCAGCGGGCTGTATCTCATGATCATGACATGAACCGAAATAGCTAGACTCTTGAAATTTTCACAGATCGTGAATTCAATCAATCATTTTTTGTAGGTTATGGCTTCATCGACCCTGTCGTGTTCCGCCAAATTTAAATATTCAATTAAACGATAAGGGTAATCTTCAAAGGACATGGCCCGTTTGTGCCCCAACTTGTACACGGAAGACATGTGAAAAATCATTAAATAATTAATAATTACACTGAAGATTAATTAAATGGGCGTTTCCCGAAAAAAACAAACGTCGTTAAGGACTAATATTAACAACGGTAACTTTTTCCATTATGTCACGGTAATTAATTATATTGCAGCTTATAAAAAAAAAATTGCCATATCAGACAAAACGGCGTATGTAAGCAGTACAGTCAACAGCATAAATAAGTGATCATTTATGTACCTTGTCACTTTAACGTCGTGTTTGAAATGTCATACAAAATTGTGAAACGATTGAAAGCGACAAGGTACATAAATGATCACTTATTTATGCTGTTGACTGTACAATATAGTAGTTTACGTGACGGTTGCGTAATGACAGGCATTACAACATGTGTGGTTTATGAAAGGAGCCGCAAGGCGAGTTTCATAATAGATCACATGAGTGTTGTAATGCTAATTACGCAGAGTCGCGTACAATACTTTATCTACACACATTATAAGTACTCTAAGATGGGTTCAGAAGCCGAAAGGCAAATGACCAGCATTAACTTACCTGTGTTAGTAGGTGACAGCGATGACAGCTGTCATGTAATTTTGAAATTACGTTGTCGAATATTGTAAGGTAATGAGATCCAAATTTGGAACATCTTCCAAAATTAACAGCTGTCATCGCAGTCACCTACTACGAGTACCACAGGTAATGCTGGTCATTGCCTACGGGTTTTGAACGCATATGATATGAGTGTAGATAAAATATTTAACTAATTATCGTGACGTAATGGATAAAATTACCGTTGTTAATTTTAGTCCGTAACTACGTGCGCTGTTTTTGGAGAACGCCCAAATCTCTGAAAAAGCAGCGGAAAAAAAGTGAAGGCCAAAATCAAAGTGGAATGTGTTACATAATAATAATTAGGAAATAGCGACTATGGATCCTAGAACCACGGTATGCCACCAAAACCTTAACCCTACTCATTACCCTCCTCGAACAACAGTGCACGCCTAAGGGCACTCTGGATGCTGACACTTTTAGCCGTATTAATAAACTCATCTTGGTTGAGAAACCCGTCACAAGATACGTCAAAGTAAACGTCAAACCATAGAATACTGTCATTTTTGACACATCTCGAGACGAGCATTAGAGTTGAGATTAGTTTATTAATACGGCCCTTAGAGCCAGACGCGGATCTACTTATGTTTGTTCTTTGGATTGGACTGCAGCCAAGAGCCTGTGAATACAAGGGGCCCCAGTCCCCATTGAAAACAATAGACAATATTGTACAGAAAAAAAATAAAATACTAAAATTAAAAATGGCAATTAGTTGAGTAAATGGCAAATAATTAAGGTCAGAAGGTTCTTGAGTGGCGTCCGCGGACCGGGAGACGAGCTGTAGGTAGGCCTCCAACAAGATGGAGTGACGACCTTGTAAAGATCGCGGGAACGCGGTGGATGCGAAAACCACAAGACCGGTCTGAGTGGAGAGCCTTGCGGGAGGCCTATGTCCAGCAGTGGACGTCTTTCGGCTGACATGATGAGTTGAGTAATCAGGCAGGCCCCAAACTATTAGCCCAGGGCCCCACAAATTGACGATCTGACTGCATTATGAAATCGGCTTAAGTTATTGTCTAGCTTGCATATATTTATTATCATTCTTCTTGTTACAGCACCGAGGCATGGTGACGTCATTCGTCAGCAGTGTGGACGCCCTCAGCGACTTCCTACAAACCAAGGCATACGACCCTCTCCTCAAACTCCTGGGCATCCACTGGGTCTTCATCATGTTCTCAGCTGTGTGCTTCCTCGGCACCGTCTACACCGTCCTCTGGGTCCCTGAGACCAAGGACCGCACGGTCGAAGAAATCTACGCCCTTCTAGAAGATTCTAGAAAAAAGGAGAAGAGGAAAGACGTCGAAACTGGCAAAGAAGTGTGTAGATTATGATTAGGGCCTTGTCGTATTCGTATTTTGCTCAATTCGATGGTTATAATACGTATGACGTAATGTTTTAATATGCAATGGTTGGTACAGGCCTCTATTTACCTAATCTTAGATCAATACTATGTTAATATGACACCCGATTGAGTGGGATAGGAAATACATTTTTCTTTCTCTCATTCTACCTCACTCACTCTCTCGATACAGTAATTGACGCATGTTTAAGTAAATAACCTGCCGTTTCCAACCATTGTTAATTTGACAGGGTTCTTAGTTGTAAGAGATTCTGTGCGGTGTTGTATTCTTGCACGGATCTGATTGGACACGCCTACTTATTGATAACGATTGTGATATTATGACGAATATTATTGTATAATTTTTAATTTTAAGATTATTTTAATGACATTAAAGTATTTTATTTATAATCGACAACCTTTTTCATTTTATTAATAAGCGTATATTAATACCCAATGGTTTTTTTGCTACACGCTTTTATCTCTAATATATAAAATTCTCGTGTCACAGTTTTCATTGCCATACTCCTCCGAAACGGCTTGACCGATTTTGATGAATTTTTTTGTGCTTATCCGGTATCTATGAGAATCGGCCAACATCTATTTTTCATCCCCCTAAATGTTAGGGGTAGTCCACCCCTAAATTATTTATATGGCAAAACAACGTTTGCCGGGTCAGCTAGTCTTATATATAAAAATCAATTGCCATTCGTTAGTTTCGCAAAACCTCGAGAATGGCTCGACCGATTCGAATAAAAACAAATTGTTGTGTTCATAATGGTCAGGATAAGGATACGTATAAAAAAACACCCAGGCAACGCCTGGCCGAAAAGCTATTTTAGAATAAATACGTAACCCCGATAAAAATTAAGTACTATGATGTCTTACAGCTGATTTCATGAAGTCGGAAGGTGGCAACAGCATCTCCGCTCTACTTAACGTAGATCCACCAAATTTGGATTCGTAAGATTGGTCTAAATAAGTAGATGATGACTGTGTACCAAAAAGTACAATCAGCAACACAAAAATGTATCTTTTCATGACAGCAACAGTAGCAGTTGCCCGCGACACCGTCCCCCTCCCGCTCCCAGAAGATTTCGCAAAGGTATGGTAAGGTATGTTATGCTGGAGCTATTTAAGATTGACCAATTGTTCCATACTTTTAGGCTGTTTAGCTCTCAAAGTTTGTATGGAACAGCTGTTTTTTTTTCGCGCTTTCGATGTTGGTCCCATAATAAAAGTTGATGAGTATGACCTAGAGAGATAGTCCCTGAAGTTGGTCCAACCTTCTGCATAACACCCTGTAATCATTACTATATATTATGTTTGATTAATAAGCAATATTAAAAATTAAAACATTTCATTCAGAATTATGAATTTCAAAGCATTCGTCCCTGTCGTACTTATTTACGTCTCAGAAGGCGACGGATGACTTATCCACACCTTGGCCCCGGATGTAAACATGCAAAACGCTAACGTTAGAGATTGTCGAAGACTTACAAAATGTACGGCAACGACTAAGCGGCCGAGACGATAGATCGTCAGCTTACGACAATACTAAGCGTCTTGCCACTTTTAGGATTCCGTAGTCAACAAGGAAGTAGTTACCTACCATCGCAACGCCCTTCTGTCTGTCTGTCCAAAGCTACAAAGCTGAAATTTGGCATAGTTATACATCAAAATTACGCCGCAAAGTTGTAAAATAAAATCTAGTGATATTTTTTTTATCTCCCTATACATCTACGCTGGATCCGAAAAGCTCTTGTCCGGTCTTTTTAATACCGATAACGTTTAGCGTTATGAAAGAAAGAAATAACATACAGATTACAGAAATAAAATTAAAATAACATGAAAAAAGGAAAAGAGACGACAGACACTGTGGTAATTGTTGCGAAACGGTCCCAGCTCAGCATGTGCTGGGTATAAAGCCAACGCTGGTCTCCCGTTGGGACCGCTCGGAGAAAATCGCTCAGCTCGGCCTAAGCCTGCTGTGCCTTCTCTACATTCGAACTTAGTTTTTATTTCCCACTTTAACGACGTCCCTACAAGTGGCTATAACACTTTACGACAATTTCAACATGAAAAACTTGCAACAGCAAATTTGATAAACTTCACACGTTTATGGACATCTATAGCAATTCGCGGTGAAAATGATACGTTATGTCTTTATTGTGTGCTTAGCGCTCGGAGCTACCAATGGCGTGTTACGGAGACAGTCCCCAACAAGTAAGCTAAATTGAGAATAACCTAAGCTTCATTTGATCTCTATTATTACACACTTTATTGCCGACTGTACGAGGCAAACGAGTCCCTCGGCGGATCTACTATGAGCCAGATTGTTTTTTTTTATGGCATGGAGAAGGCACGCGAGCACTCAGGCTACTTGATGGTAAGTCGGATCTGAGACCCCATAGACATTTGAAATCCCAAGACTACAATCTCAAAACTTACAAAACTATTTTCTTTTTTAATTTTTTGTGATGTACTTTTTGATTTATAGCCAAAATGTACAAAAAATGACCGTTCCCGTCTTATCTCCGAAGTTTATTAATCAAAAAATCTGAAAAAATCCTGACGTATAGATAATTACTTATATTTTGTGGGAAAAATAAAATTAAGTGTTCATTATTTACAGTTTTTGAGAAATAACAAAAAACGTTGAATATCCGTATTAAAATTTAGGCTAGTCAAAATGGCCTTGCATTGCTAAAAAAATTAAGTTCATAACAAAATGAGTATTTTCTTTTGCGGTTACCAAGGATATTATCTTAACCTCTCCTCTACCTTTGACCTACTAGTGCGTCAGCCATTCTAATTAAGATTTTGAATTTAATTTTTACTGACAAAAGATTAAAAATTCGAACTTTAATGTTGCAATTAAAATCTGTCTGACAAACGACAGTTTAAATACGGAACCCTCGGTGCGCGAGTACGACTCGCACTTGACCGGTTTTTTTTGTGTTGATATTATGAAAAACTAGATCTTTACGTTTTCCGTTACAAAAAAATATTTCTTATGAGGAAAAATAAAAAAGAGTATTCGAACATACAAACCTAGTCTTTCATAATAAATAACCACAACATTAAAAAATCGTAAAAATTTAACTTGATTTAGGGGGTGGGAATGGGGATCCCTTTGAAACACATACATTTTTTACGCATTATTTATCTTTTCGCATAATTTTTATATTTTTATGGCTGATATTTCAGAATTTAATAAACGTCTATTGTGTAGATTAGGTTAGGGTAGTTTAGTTAAAATAAAACCATTTCTATTGTAAAAACCGTTATAGGTCAAACGATTTTATGCGTAAAGATACGTTATGCGTAAAAATATATGCGATCCAATATGGAACCTGGGAAATGTTATCACTCGGAGCTAAATTTATATGGAAAAATTGCGATTTAATCGTCGATTCACAATCCTATTAAAAGAGCATAAGTCGACTAAGAGATAATACATCTTCTGCTGCCCGTGCTGCGTGAGCTAAAGTGCTTAAAAAGTCCGAGGATGTATCTAGCAATAGCTTTAAATAATTTGCCGATCCTGAAATAGCGTTTTCAGGGTTCCGTACTCCAAATAGTTTCGCCATGACCGTCTGTTCGTCTCTCCGCGGTCTAGTACAGAAACTCTTGGTACTACAAAGCTGTAATTTGGCATAGTTATACATTTCTTTTCTCGGGTGTCCCGTATGTGTAAAGCGGGAGCCCTTTGTTTCCCATAATTTTATTGGTCATAATGTAATTGTTGACATAATTTTTGATAGTCATAATTTTTTATATCGTTGAAACTGTAAACTTTTCAGAAGTTCTGAAATATCTAACGTGTAGACAAGGCTAGGTTAGGTTAGGTTTGATTTATAAAAATCCTGAAAAAGTAACAGTCTCTTTAAAAAAACACGTTATGACTTGCGATGATTATGACCTAAAGCACATTATGACTAAAAATAATTATTTCAGTCAATATATACCCATGTAAAGCAACTATATATCTTTTCTCGGGTGTCCCATACATGTAAAGCAAAGGTATTTTTAGGGTTCCGTAGTCAAACTAGAAACTTTTATAGTTTCGCCATGTCCGTCCGTTTCTTGTCTACCCCATACTGTGGGGTTGTGAAAACAATTAAGGGTTCCGTTTTTCACAAACGGAATTAAGATTTAAAGCGCTAATTTTTGTTAGAGTCAAGTGTCCGAAGTACCTATATCCAAAACTACAAATACTAAAAATCTGAAAAAAATCTTAAATGAATGCACATAATTTTTTTTTAAATTCAAGAATTTAAAAAAAACTATCACGACGACAACACCAAATAACTTAAAATAGAGAATTATCGAGTTCATACTTGTTTTTTGAGATAGTTTTTGAATAGGTACCTAGTAATGGCTTCGGAACCCTACACTGAGCATGGTCAAACATGCTCTTGCCGGGTTTTTATTTAACATCAAATGAGATATTGGCCAGCTAATAATAAAACATTATTTACATATTATTTTTAATTGGAAAAGTGTAATTTTCGCTAGAGTGTAGTGTGAGTCGTCGTCTCGTCCCAACAAAAAAACTATAAGTACCTAATTATTAACATCAGAATAATATCTCAAATGAAAGCACATAATAATGCGAGTAAAATTAACTAAATTATTTTTTCCCTTCTCATGCTCTTAAAATGATACTTTAATCTCTGCACATCGGGACTAAAGCTCCTTATAAGGATAAGGATTAAAGTTTTTTTTTTAATTAACTTTGGAATCCCCTATACAACCAATCAGTGTTTGTGAATGGAGGCTTATCGCCATTTTCAGTGATTGTGTATGGACCATTTTTAGGCCGTGAAAATAACCTCAAGATGACAACTGTGCAAAAATAAAAATAAAACTATTTAATTTCGTGAAACACGATTAATGATTACGAATATGAATCTATTTAAATATATAAAGGTTTGAATTTTGAATTTGAATTTTGAAAGTGCCAATTTACAAAAAACTGACAACCGCCAAACAAATTTGTCAGAAACTTTGTTACATATATTGTAATTTTTTTTTTTGCTCACATCCAAAGTGAAAAATAGAATGTTTAACGCGAGACTAAACAACCATAATGACACTCGAACTATGGCCACTCTCGCTCGCTCGCGTGGCTAAACATCTCTTGTCATTATGGCTTGTTTTAGTCTCTTGTTGAACAATCTACTATTCAAAAAACCCCGTCTGCAGTAAAAATATCAACTGAAAAGTTAATAACAGTAATAACATAAAACAATAACATGGCAGGGAACAAAGGTTATTGGGCTAATCGGTGTGCTGTTATCGTTCTCTGCTGCTCGGCTGCTGTCAAAATTCTCGCCCCTTAAGAGGATTGTGAAGCGCCGCTAAAATCGTGTAGCTGTCAAAAAAAAACCATACAAAACTAGCTCCGGACGAAAACGTTTCTCACCCTCTAAATCAAGTCCCATTTTCACTATTTTTGAATATGTTGTAGTTATTATAAAGACCTAGGTCTGTACGTTTCTGTTTTTTGTTTTTCAAATTTGTTTCGTTCTAAGAAATATTTTGTTGGAAAAGAAAACGTACAGACATAGGTTTTCATGATATCTACAACATTTCCAAAAATCATAAAAATCGGACGAGGTTAAGGGGAGAGAAACGTTTTATTTTTAGCTTCACAATCCTCTTAACTTTATTTGACGTACTTGACAAATGACAATTTTAACAGCAGTCCATAACAAATTTGTAATAGACTGTCCTTTAAAAATTACATAATGTGTTTTTTATGCTCAGTCTTAGTAACCTGTTCATGTTTTCGAACCCCTATCTATGTTGTTGGGGAAATCTTAACAGCGCGATGTAGAATTTCGTTTCGTCGACGTAACACCGCCATCTTTCGTCACGCATAGGTACTATACAGGCTGTTCTGTATTAAGGGGACCAAAACAAACTCGTATACAGTGTGTAAATGGAATACGAGCAATCATTTAAACTAGACGTAGGTTATGGCTCTACAAGTCATGTAAATGTGGAATTTCGTTAATAACTGTAATACCTACATAGAGCGCAATTAATTTTTAAACGTCCCATCGAGCAGCAGTGTTCTTGTAAACGAAGATTTTAGTCTCAGTTAATTGTTGTTTAATTGGGCTATTTCTGATACATTGCGTGGCGAATTAATTTGCATGAAAAAAAGAAATACAACTTATGTTAACGATGCACATGTTTTTATGTTAATTAGGATGCATATTAACCGTCGTTAAAATGTTTGCTCGTATTCCATTTACATACTGTATAAACGAGCTTTTGCTCTATATCAGCGCCTCTATTCTAGGCGGTAAAAACGATATCGTAGTTTTCCTGTTATGGTATTGTTATGACGTCAGCCGCCATTACTGTCAAGGAAATACGAGCTATCAAAACGTTGACAATTCGATAACAGATCAAATGCGATATTGTTTTTACCGTGTTGAATAGAGCCGCTGAACAACCTATCTTACGGTTCTCGATATAAACGCAATTTAATCAAACTTCCATATTTCGCATCTTGATTCAGTAATTTTAATCCTTCTTTCAGAACATGAGGGTTTAGCTCAATTTAGGTACTTATGAATAACTATTGCTGATTAGTTGCACCATAAGATGTTAATCAATTTTTTTAGCAAACATTAAGGCCACTGTACACAATGGCCCATCATGGGCCAACGTAAGGGACGCATTTACGTTCGTTATGTTCTCGCAACTTAGAGCGAGAACATATTCTTGCATCTCACTCTTACGCATCACTCCGTCCCTACGCTGGCCCATGATGGACCATTGTGTACAAGGGCCTTTAGCAGTTTTCCCATACATTAATATTAAAGCCAATTTAAGGATACACTAGGGGACAAATGTCGCGCGACACGTGTCGCCAGCGACTTCGGGTGAAGTGGCGCGAGGTTGCCGGACTTCGTTCGACATGTCTGGCAACACCGCGTGACACGTGTCGCCAGCGACGTCGGGTGAAGTGGGGCGACATTTGACAAGGGTTACCCTTATAACAAGCCGTTCGATTGGCTTTTTAAGCGCTATTTATAAGGGTTACCCTTATATTTGGTTATGCAATAAGAGAGGGATAATATCAATTTACTGCTGACGATCTGAGCTTTAGCTCTTTAGGTTTCCCTTATGTGAATGTTAGTTTAACAAATAACTAAGTCATATATTTCTTCCAAAGGGGTTAGTCTTTTAGTGGGTTATAGTTGGAGAGGTACCTAAGTCTTTTAAAGGCTTTTATTTGGGAATGGGTGGTCCCTGGCGATGACTTTTTGTAATTCGTGTACAGGAATGTGAAACGTCTCGCTTCTCCGACACAAGAAGTTCTCCCGCGTCCGCTCTTTATTTATTAGTTCCAAAAAGTGAACCACTTGTTCAAATAATGTATAAATTTAAATATTTACATTAATTAACAATTACTTAAGTAGTTTTAAAACCGATTGCCAAATTAATAATTCTCATTGCAATATTTAAAAGTTAAGTGATTGAGAATTCTCAGGGACAAGGCTGAATTATAATATTTTTCATGTCTCATACTCTGAAAGTAGGCCTTTGTTTATCTTAGATTTCATAAGTTATTAGTGTTATTACAATGAGTTCCTCGTCCGATTCGGAAATAGATTTAACGCCAGATTTGATTAGGGAACAGGCTCAAGCAGTGATGGAAACCGTTCTACGACCAAAATCAAAGGAAAGATATTTTCCGTAACTAACTTTTTTTTACTTTCCTCATAATCGAAGTGAAAAGTAGAGTGTTTAACTGTGTTTAAGAGTGGTGAAAGTCACCAGTTAATTCACACTCGAAATATTAGCGCTCTCGCTTTGCTCGAGCGCCAAAATATCTCGTGTGATGTAGGTGCCTTACATCCCTTGGTGAACACTCTACTATTAAAAAGGTAAAGTGACGAAATTAGGGATTCTTAAGGGCGAGGCTCCAGACGCTGTAACAATATATTGACTGTCTCAAAATAAATGAATAGGTAGCCCTTATCCTCTGTAACATAAGAAACAAGTGTCCATAATTAGTCGTTGTTCATTACTGGTTCCATCGCCCTACTCGAGCTTTGACGTATCAGAGTTCTGCTTAACCTTTTCGCCGCCATTGGCTTGATATAAAGTCGGTACCTACACGCCATGACTTCACATCAAGTCGAGGATTACAGTGCAAAATAGACCTGAGTATTTGTGACGTAAGGTTGAAATTAGCTGTGGTTTCCAGCAGTCATTTGCTCGTGTGGACGATTTTTGTATCAAGTCAATGGTGGCGAAAAGGTTAAACTGGCTGAGAACTATCACGTGGTTCTTTTCGCTTACGTTTAGTTAAGGCCTTGCGGAAGAAAGCACTGCCCACACAAAAAAAAACAGTTTACAAACTATATATTTATCTATATTCTTTAAATCAAATTAAACTGCTTAATAAACACGACCAACAAAAACAAAGCATTTTGAATTTCCAAAACAACATTACGAAGCAAATAAAAGACACGATGACGGCGCCACCATCTACGTGAAAGAGTAGACGTTGTTACAACGCGGTGGTTGAAAACGGAACTAATTTCCTATAATAGGAAATTAGTTCCGTTTTTAACCACCGCGTGCCTTTCATCCGCTTAGGTAAGTCATAGGTACGTGCGTGTAAGGGAATCAGTAGGCGTCGACCCTAGGAGTCACGTATCGCTTATCACCCTTAAGCTCTCCCGAGGCAATCTGTCTGTCCCGCTCTTCTCGCATCGCCTGAAACGAAAAATGTTTTTTATTACTTCCCGGGTTCAATTCCCGGTAAAGGCAAATATTTTCGTATTAAGCGCTAGTATTTGTTTCTAAAGCTTGGATTATTTCTATGTAGTTATAAATTAATCATTGTATGTTTATCGTTGCCTATAGTACGGTCGAACTCATAAGAAGCTTAGGTAGCGCCTCTTTCTTTTGGACGGCAGAATAAGTAAACAAGACGTACAGTTTGGTCGTTATAAGAGGGCCGATTTGACAGCTGTCAACGCAGTATAAAATATAACCTCAAACATTTTGTATTCAGTTGACAGCTGTCAAATCGGGCCTCTTAGAACGACTAAACTGTAGTAATGTTGTATACCATTTACTACCATTTGATAATTAACATCTATCCATACAACTTCTCATCCTTTCATGATGAACAGAAGCCAAGACATTAACAGCAGGCATCACCTGCGATTGGAACTACATTAATTACGAATAACATCACCATAGGTACTTCCTGCTAGCAAGCTAATATTAATATATTTCGTAGTCGAACGCCAGGGGCCTGTTTTATAAAGCTACAAATTACAATTTACAGGTTACAAGATTCCATTTGACACAACCTCGACCAATGACGACCAACCGTTTGAGCAGTATTTATTGCCAGTTTAGACCTGTAAAATTATTACTTGTAGCTTTATAAAACGTGCCCCAGGAATCATTACTACCACTTGCACGCAAATGGCTTTCAAGTGCTTCAGACGGAAATAGAGGTCTTGATAATTGATCTATTAAAATTCATTCAAATCTGGCAACACTATCTGGTCTATCTGTACAACAATGTCTCGAATTGAAATTTCTACTTTACGAGTAATGTCACCGACAATAACATACACTCCAAGATTGGGCTCAGAAACATCTGACACGTCTCTACCACAAGAGCCAGTGTGTCAGATAATCTATATGAGTATTATATTATTGTTGGTCACTACGATATTCTCCAAAAACTACCTCCACTATAAAGCTGCAATAAAATTTAACGAAACTCACAAAAAATCGCTTAAACTGCTTCGTCATCAAATGGCACTCTCTAAATTCCTCAATTAAGTCCTTGCATCTTCTTAGGCCTCTAGTGTAGCCAAACGCATCCATGCAGTCTGCCACACTCATCTCCATTGCGGCGCAGCGCCCGACTATCTGATGGGACGCTATGCCCCCGGTTATGTCGGTACATGGGGAACGTAAAAAAGGCGATATCATTAACTGAGCCATTTTAGATACTCAAAATAGGGTGCACCAAGCTAATAGTTCTTCTTCCCTTTAATGGCAGCCACAGGAAAGATGATAGTAAGATAGATAGATCTTATTTTTGTGAAGATGATAGTTTCAATTCAATTATTTTTTTCTCGCAAGATGATAGGTTAACATGAGTTTAACGATGAAGATTGTGCACTGTCACATGAAGGGCAGTTTTAAGATTCGAATGAAATGTTGACATGTGGCTATTAGTGGCGGCGTAAGTAAATAGGTTGAACGTAAAAAGTTAGTGCCGTCTTTAAACGGAAACTCCACTGTAAAGTGCATTCATTTCCATTTCGATGGTGCATTCAAATTAATATGGCAGATCTCCACACTTCCGAAATTGGTGGTTTTTTCCTCGTACACCGCTACGTATACGTATAAAATACATATTTATTTGAGCAGCAAAAAATTAAAACTGCACCAAGAAAAAGTACCTACTGAACTACACTATAAAAAAACAAAACGCACACCAAACTAAGCTTTTGACAAACATTTTTTTTTTGGTGTGCAGTTTTTTTTTTAGTTTTTGTTTTTTGATGCGCGTTTAAATCACCCTCAATAAACAGCTAACAAATGATGAAGTACACTTCCGCATAGACTTTGGTGACAACCCGAACCCGGCCCCGCAACGGCGGAGCCACAACGCCCTGCGGATCAGGAACGACTACGGCGTCAAGTACGAAGTGCCCGACGCCGCCGACAAGTCGCTGCGGATCCGCGGCGGGAACGCCTCCGACTCCCTCAACTTCCCGTACATGGCGGCCGTCATGATCAACGGTCGCGTGTGGTGCGCGGGCTCCATAGTCGACACGAACTGGGTGTTGACTGCGGCGCACTGCCTTAACTAGTAAGTTTTATTTTACTACTACGCCATGTTTGAAGCGGCAAACGCACTGAGAGCGAAGGCGGCGCGGTGCGGCGCGTTCCCATACTAAACCGCGTCCGCCACGCTTTGCGCTCCCTTTTTAGTATGGGGACGCGCCGCACCCTGCCACCTCCACTCTCAGTGCGTTTGCGCCTTAAGTGACTCACTTATGAACTACGCGGTTTGAGCTATCCCGTCAGAGCGAACAAACAATATTTTTCATCACACTTGCTCGTAAATAGTGTCCTAACATGCTAGAAAAATCGACGGTAAATACAAAATAATACCCGCGGGCCTTTTTTTTACCATTACGCCCTATCGTGCGTATAGTTTTTTTTTTAAATATTATACGTAGACTCAAACTATCATAATACGCCAGGACCCCAATTCTTGTGCCATTCGATATGAAGTTTAATTCCAGATGAAATGTCAGTTGCATACAATTTTCAAAAAATCTCGCGTATAAACTATATCGCGTATAGCTAACCCCATGTGCTTCTTAGTCCATTCTGTTTAGTCCATTTGAGAAAATTCTCTTTACCGAACAATTGTCTTCGCGTGTGATATCCATGGACTTATTGCTCTAATAAGTCCATGGGAGTGTCTATAAATAACTTGACATTGGCGAAATACACCTTAACAGGAGTGAAAGCCCTTAATTAAGAATAATAATAAATACTGATTATAAACTGTGTGATTCCAAAATAATAATTAAAAGGGTGTCTTTGTGCACATATTAAAATTTATATATCAAAAAAACATGTCGTCATCAGAAGAAATGGATAATGCGACTCCGCCGGACATCGCCAACGCGGCTAAAATTATTAGTGAGAATCGTAAGTTAAAAATATGATCTTTTGTCTTATTTTATTTCATTTCCTCGCAATTGTGATGAAAAACATTGTATGTTACACGGGTGGTAAAGGAAATACAAAGCTCGAGTCATTAAAGCCCTCTGCCTTCGGCTTCGGGCTTCTAACAGACTCTCGTTTGTAATTCTGTCTTTACCTCCCTTAATACACAATGTCCTATTACGGCGTGCAATCTTAATTAGGTACCGTCGGTCGTATGAGCTTGCTTGCTCGATTGAACGAGAGATGTAGCCGTTTTTATTGGGCACTAGCTGTGACGTACAAAAACCCATGTCGCGTTTAAACTCTTTTTTTCTCTCAGTAAACAATGATCAAAAAAAGTATGCTTGTGAGATAAACCTCTGTCAGCACGATTTTTTTACAGAAACCTTTTAAAAAAGTTCCTGTTGTCAATGGATCCACGCAACTCACGTGTGCTTGTGTGTGCAAAGCGTGCGTCGCAGTGGAATTTCGGCTTAATCCTTGAGGCTCAACCGCTGTGCGTTCAGTGCCCACAGTCCAAGTTATCTAGACCAACCTATCATTCCAGCGTGCTACACGTGTCCCCGATGTCATCACTGGCGCGCTTTGTGAAGGTGCGCGTGGGCAGCGTCAAGGCGCACGAGGGGGGGGAGCTGGTGGACGTGGTGGGCGCCGTGCGACACCCCAAGTTCGAGGAGGAGCCTGTTCCTCACGCAGACGTGGCCTTGCTGAAGCTTGAGAGGAACCTCAGTGAGCTCTGCACTTTAAAAGGGTGTTGATGGTATAAATTTATCGTATGTATACGAATAATAATTACATATATTTCAGGGTTCGGTACATACGTGAACCTGATCCGGATCTACGACGGCGTGCGCGAGCCCTTCGCGCAGAGCTTCATCGTGGTTGCGGGCTGGGGCGCCACCAAGGCAAGCTTAACCCCTTATTCATAAACGTACAATTATTAATATTTTTACAAGGCACTGTTGTGTTCAGTTCGCCTCAAGTTCGGAGAGGGAGGCTGATGGAAAGTAATAAACACTAATCGCCAATAGGGAAAAGAAAGCTCTTGTCTTAAAGCAAAAAGTGCCTATTGAAACGCACGGTGGAAGAGCCTCATTCATCGAGGTGATTTGATGGAATCTGGCTTTACGAGTATTTGGAAAGGAACCCTCATGATCTGTACATCGCAGAATATCACATTCGCAAAACATCATACTAGCAAAACATCATATATGCATAACATCATACTAGTAAATCACGATATGAGCATAATATGATATTTACAAATAATTAGTCGGATTTGGTTATAGAATCGTAGGTAGGTTTAGGTTATGCTAGATTTACAGTAGGCCCGGAGGGCCATACCACCCAGAACTAGGAGCTCCGCGGAAGGGGAACTCCATCGACACTGTCTAATTCATGTCTTACTAATATTGATGATTTGCGAATGTCATGTTTTGTGAATATCATGTTTTGCGAATATGATATCAAACGACGGAGGGCTCATGATGATAATGGTTGGCTACTTTGCCCAGGGCTCGGAGCTGTCGTTCCGCGACCACACGCCCGATCTGCTGAACGCGAGGCTCAAGGTGCGCACGCGCCACTACTGCGCCGACGCATACCAGCTCGTCAACGGCTTCCAGTTTACCGACGACTTCCTCTGCGCCTCGCTCCGGAACGGGACCAGGGACGCATGCCTCGTGAGTGTTTGGGCTGTACAACTCCTTAGAAAAAAGGGCGTATGTCTCATAGAACCTCGTAGTTAGTGACCTTATTTCTTAAGGTGTGGGTTAAATTTGCTTTGACTATCAAATTGCGCATGCGTCCTTTTTATTTAGAAGGGCAGAATTGTAGTCGGTAGGTAAAGTCCATATCGTGTTTGACCTGTTATGGTATTGTTTTTAACTCGGCCGCCATTACTGTCAAGTAAATAAGAGCTATCAAAACGTTGACAATACGATAATAGATCAAAGACGATATGGTTTTTACCGCCTAGAATCTCTGCCCAGGAGATGAGAAGTAAATTTTGACACCTGTCATTCCAGTTCAAGTTATAACCTCAAAGCCTAGATTAGGTTATAAATTGGGCGTTAATATTAGTTTTTTGTAATTACAAGGAGAAGGCAAACGAGCACAAAGGCCACCTGATTGCTCGCATTCTCAAGACAGCAATCCTAAGACTGCAAGAGGGTATAAATCAAAATAAATGTCTAGTTAAAGAAGAGTTTGTCACCGTCACGAAACTTTCGATTAACGTCAAACACATACATTTTTGTAACGATTGTAAGTTAGACATCATTTAAGTGACATTTAAATAGCGTCTTTATAATTTTTTTCGGTTTTTACCCAATAGCATTACCAAACTTGAGGCTTAACATGGAATGCTAGTATTTTCATAGTTTGTCTTATCTCCACACCGGAAGAAGAAAATTAACACTGCTTAAGATGCGTACCTCCTTCTTTGAAGGCCCGGAGCGGAGTGTCTTTGCTTAGCCAACTCAGGTCATTACACTAACAGCGGGATTTACAGGATGTGCTTTTTCGCCCGATTACACACATCTCACCTGACATTGACACTTGGTTCACACACTGAGGGCCGCTTAATAAACCGATCTTCGCTGAGATGCTAGTCTAAAGTTAAGAGCGATTTATAGACTTGTATGATTGAAATATCGGTGCTCTAGCTAGTAGTATGGTTTGACATTAACTAAAACGTTTTGTATCAGTTTGACGCAGGCGCGCCGGCGGTGCAGCGCAATGCTCTGATGGCGGTCATGAGCTTCGGCCCCGAGCGCTGCGGGCAGTCCCAGCCCGCTGTCTTCATCAAGGCCTTCTACTTCAGGTACAGCCCTCATCATCATCAACACAACATTATCACACAGCTAGCTGAAAAGCAAATACGGTAGAAGAATCAATCAAAGATATACGGTAGAAGGAGACGAAACCCTTTTCCAAAAATGTAACATCATAGAAGTGATATATATTAGTCTAATTTTAATTGGAAAAAAACGTACTTTTACAGAAGCTTTACATGCCAAACACAGTTTCTTGGAGAAAAATTAAGTATTTAAAAATATAATCTCCCATCGTCGGGTGGAGCCTCACCTTTTTTTACAATCTGTATATTTTTCTGAAGTATTTGCCATTCGTTTAGGAGGAGTGACCGTAAGAGCGTAAAGTGACCAAACATAAGAGTGATTTAATTATGACTTATCACTTATTTATCCAGGGACTTCGTGAAGAACACAATAGCATCGTACAAGAGCACGGGAGAGCTGATCGACGCCATGAGGGACGTGGACGGGGCCCGGCCGCCGATCAGGGTCCCAAACTAGGGAACTTCGAAAACTGAGCTGCAGCTTCATCTCGCCGAACATAGCAACCCAATAACCCCATAGAATAGACATAGCCACCCAACAATCCTATAGAACAGACGCAATAACCCAACAATCCCATATAACAAACATAGCAACCTAATAATCCCGCCTAACAGACATAGCGACCTAGTATTTCCACAGAAAAGCATAGTAACCCAGTAACCCTATAGAATAGATATAGCCACCCAAAAATCCCATAGAACGGATATAGCCATCCAACAATTCCCATAGAACGGACATAGTCTCACAATAATCCCATAGAACAGACATAGCAACCCAATAATCCCATAGAACAGACATAGCAACTCAATAACCCCATAGAACAGACATAGTAACTCAATAATCCCATTTAAAAGATAACAGACATAGCGACCTAGTCGTCCCACAGAACAGACATAGCAACCCAATAATCCCACAGAATAGACATAGCGCCCAATAATCCCGCAGAATACTCATAGCAGCCCAATAACCCCGCAGAACAGACATAACAACCCAATAATCCCATAGAACCTCCACTCAATACTTTGGCAGAACAAACTAAGCAGCTGGAATATATTGTAAACAGACACATGTCGAAGATCTCACAGAACTAACACTTACCAGCCCGACACTCCCACAAACAGATATATAACATCCCTACAATCCCGTAAAACAGATACCAGCCTCCCATTTCACATACCCCACATTACATTGCACAGTTGACGAGATTCTACATCAATGGGCTTCATATAAACCACGCCATGTACACTGAAATGTCACCTACGTTATCAGAATAGTGAAATGAGAGGGCGGTCATACAATAGATTATCCCTCACATAAAGGTCTCTAGATTACATAAACTTATGTATATCACTGTTTTTTATTTGGGAACGCAGTAAACACCAGTAGCGACTAGATTTGGGGTTAATTCGAATTACTTGGATGTTTTACTTGTCACGTAGCACGCATCAAGGCTCGGTTTCACCATGGCTAAGTACACGGGTGTTTGCGAAACACCGATGTGTCCTATTTCACCTCACGTATATGATCGCGTTCATCGCAGTGGATAAAGCATCCGCATCTCTCGCAATTACAATACTAGTTGTAAAGTGACAGATGTTTTATCCACGGTTATCCA
The DNA here is from genome assembly GCA_946894065.1 of Acleris literana. Classification (NCBI taxonomy): domain Eukaryota; kingdom Metazoa; phylum Arthropoda; class Insecta; order Lepidoptera; family Tortricidae; genus Acleris; species Acleris literana. Next base: position 11,177,389 of record OX335688.1, on the reverse strand, counting down.
CAAGTATAAACATGACCTTATACGGCCCGGGGTATTTAGGTGCCGCGACCAGGAATAGGTAGAGTTATTTTGACTAAAATTTACACTTCATATATGCGTGAGTAAGGGTACGAATATTTTGTATGTATTTTTATTTTATTTTCACGTCAGTGTGGACAATTTAAGCCATTTAGCACTATGCTAATCTCTGGATATCTCGATTAATTATATACCTAGGCTGATGTTTCACAAATTGACAGCAAAAAATTACCATAAAAGTAAATTTAAAAACTAAAACCCGACTGGTGACATAAAAGTGAAAATAAAAATTCAAAATAGTCACAGTCGGAGCCAATAAATGAGATAGAGTCAATTTCGAACTCCAATTTTTATTTTGTAATCCTTCGAATAAGTTATATTCGCTTATCGAATGCATGTGTCATCGTTTAAAAATAATTATTATTAGTGACGTATTTTCAAATTAAATATAATAATAAAAAAACTTTATTTGCCTATACTTTTAGGTATATATACGAGGATAAGAAAGGAAGGAAAATATTACAAAGTATATTACTGAATGTGTTGGGCACTTGAATATTTTAACTATAAAATTTAAGGTCTTTTTAGTACAACCAACTCTAACACCCTGAAATTAAAATGTCTGAAAGTTAATAAGTTGCTCTTTGGGACACCTTATATAAAACTAATATTCCAAATGGTAATCAACGAATTATCATCTGACGCAACATCTACGAAATATGACTCATAGGTACGCCTGTTGGAATGTAAGGGAAACCCGCACCGTATTCTAATCACTTCAGCATCACGAGTATCTCCGTTTCATTAATAAAAATTACGTTCATATGCGTTTCAATTCAAGGATTATTTATTCAAGATGGAACGCGGTTATTATTTTCTAACTGTTTTTACCCTTATATTTTTTTAAGATCTAACAGATTGTAACTACTTAGACCTTCATTTAAAGCCAAAAACACTACTACTATAATTCAAGGCAACCTGCTTTACGCGAAATGGTTCTCAAACAAAAATGTCAGGCGCAAACTGATTAATGTACGAACCTTAGGTACTTCATTGTTCCTGCGCTGTTTTCATCAGAAGCTTAGATATAGACATGTTATGTGCTTCTTTTTCTAACATATAACTTCGTCGTTGGTCTAATCGAACCATGTCGAATACCACCAGAAAAAAACATGTGATTTAACTTTTTTAAATAGCTAACATTATTTTTTAATACTTCTCTTGTTCAATTTAACTGTATTGTTAAGTGTGTGATTAAATTGATTAAAACATCAAGATATTAAAAAAGAACTTTACAAAATTAAATGTTACATCAAGCCACTTTAAAATCACCGTTAACGCCTTGTGATAAGTGCCAACAATGATTGCTCAAACGTTAAGTTGTAGTTTACAGAGTTGTAAGACACCAGTGCAATAGGAAACGCCAACGCGACCTCACGTCTCACATGCGGAGTAAAGTACGATATATTCACGTAAAGTTATCACTAAATCATTATTTAAAATGTTTTGATAACGCGTAATTATTATTTCAATGTGATTTTTAAAGTGCAATTAGAGGTCTTTACAGTAAAATGTTTATGCAACATAACCTATAAATGTAGCGAAATCTTTTGATGATAAGTGACTTGTGAATCATACAGCTATGGAAGGAAAGGAGCGGGATGTCGAGGGCAGTGCTCGACGGCAAATTTTGACAGCTCTGTTGGGTGAGAGAAAGTTTTAAAACATCTTCGATTGTTTATACTGCCTGACTGAACTGACTAGTGTATACCTACGCGGTAACTCGGTGCCAATTGATCAGTTATAAGTATAATATTACGTGACAGAAGTTAAATCGAACTTTCACTTAGTCAAATCGAACAGGAAAAGTGCATTTTTTTTTTAAATTTCATACATAGACATACCTCACTCAGTTTTTTCAGCTTTATTTATCTAGCAAAACCATATAACTGCAGAAGCTTTTACTAGTTTTTTTGATATCATGTTATTATTATGCTCCACCGTAAGGCTATGATCACTCAAAACTGAAAGTGCTCTTTTTTCATTATTAAATATTGTGCACTTATTCTGTTTTGCCAGAATATCCTCGAAATTAGCTCAGTATTCTGGTAAAACAGAATAACTGCAAAAATTTAAACAAAAAGTTGCATGCATAGACATACCTCAGTACTCAGTTTTTTCTGCTTAATTTATCTAGCAAAACCGTTTAACTGCAGAACTTTTGCTATGGTTTTTTTTACATCACTCTTAAATAAAAGTGCTCTTTTTCATTATTAATTATTGTGCACTTATTCTGTTTAGCCAGAATATCCTCGAAATTAGCTTTCCACACAATTTACAATTTTAAATCCGATCAATCATGCAATCTACTTAATGCATTTTTTTTAAGTGTATGACATCACATAGCACAATAAACTTTTTAAACAAAAAGTGAGACCTATAAACATGTTAAAGCTAACTATTAGATAGATAAGGACCCGCGATATAATGGTTGACCTCTTCTTTGAGAGCTGATATCTCAAGAACGACCGCTAGAAAACCTGCTTTCAAATAAAAAAAACCTCATCCAAATCGGTCCACCCGCTTAAGAGCTACGATGCCACAGACAGATACACGGATACACACGACGAACATTATAACACCTCTCTTTTTGCGTCGAGGGATAAAATATGTCTTACCAATGTCCAGTGCAACTATTTTCTTAATAGCGATCGGCAATCACGAGTGACAAATATACTGTCAGTTGCGAGTGCAAGCGTGATAGCGATAGGTAGCCGAAAGCTATTAACCTTTTGAACGCCATACGTCGAATACAAAATGTGCCACCCACACGCCAAACATGTTTGCTATGCTATGCAAAGTACACCTTATTGCTACCAAACAAAGTCTCTTTTAATCTTGAACTCTTGTCGGCGGTAGCCGACGTGGCGTCAGTGGCACGACTTTTAGTTGACGGCCAGAGCCGACTGTGGCGTTGAAAAGGTTAAGAAGCTGGGAATACTGTATAACCCAACCCACCTTGTTATTACATATCCTGTTTTGATTCGCAAACAAGTTTCGCGTGACCGTCTAGATACTACAGTAAATATTAGGTAATTTATCCTGTGCCAACGTAACTTGCGTCGCTATCGCCTAACTCGCAATCGTAATCGGTTTCAAAGTGGAATAATTGTTTTCAATTTGAATGCAGACTCGCCTTCGGCCTGTCAAAATGAAAACGATTGCGATTGCGAGTGCGTTCTGGACTGGACTAAATAGCAGAAACTACAAGTCGAAAAGATATTAAGCACTTAAGTAGGACCTTGTCAAAATATACTTTAAACGCTAAAACGGTTTTGCTTACAAAAGTTCATGTAACATAATCTGTCAATATAAAACTTACGAACACCCTGTAGCATCAAAGTTTACAATTAAATCCGATTCCCTCTAGCTGTCCCCTGTTAACTTTTAAACTTAATATATTATGTGATAAAGCACATTTAAATTGGCAAGCCAAGCAAACCCATGCAACCCATTTTTAAGTATGGACAAATAATGCACGTCCAAATTCCAATTTTAACCTGATGCAGCTCAAACCTTAGTAGTTCTAATTAAGGAAGGAGAAAGGGTTTTAAATAGATGGTCTAAATTTAATACCGAAGCCACCTACCGCTGGAAACTTTAAACTTTTCTGAAGGTCGAGTGTAAGATGTTTCATATCAGGTCTCTGGAAGTACAATCACAATGGGAGAAATTTTTGACAAAAAATATACGCAGATGATGTGTCATTTTGAATGAAACTCAGTCTCGAGTGGCACAAGAATCCGAGTCACCAACCTAACCCTATCAACCCTAAGGCAAAAATCTTATCCATAGGACATACTGTATTTTAATTTCATAATAAGCTGCAGTTGTACCAGCGAAGACAATTAAATGTGTCTTGCAGATTCTAGGACTAAGGAGTTTAGACTATAACGCTATATAGGTTTAAACGTCTGTTCACTTTTTATGATTTCGTTCGCAGAGGAAATGGGACCCTATTACTAGACGTCCGCTGTCCGCCCGTGCATCCATCTGTAATAAAATAAGTAGGTAGACAGTTGAAATTTTTACAGAGATTTCTATTGCCGCTATAACAACGGAAATTTAAAAGAAAATTTAATTATCTACTCGTAAGTTGCTAACTGTAACTTTTTTGCACAGTCATCATCTACGATTCTAACGAGCCCTAACACGACGGGTTTATCATGTGTGATTTAGGAGTTCCTACGGCCACCCTGAGTCTCAATCATCAGACCAGCTCGATGGTACTATATTATTGTATTGTCATCAGAACTTAAGGCGTATGCAAATTTTCAGCTTTATCGGACATCGGGAAGTGGGTCAAATTTAAATTGCAAGATTTGACCCGTACATACATACATACATACATTGCAAGTTAAATAAAAGCTTGTAAAAAGTGTAAGGTTCCATACAACAATAGTACGAAACGCTTCGTGTCCGAGCCCGACTCGCACTTAACCGTGGGTTTGGGGGGGTTGGGCACTACTGGGGTCGCCACTAATAGGTACATTTTTTATCTGTGTTCCGTGAATTGTAATAAAATGACAGTTCATATAATTTCCGCAATATGGCGAGGTTTTTTTATTTTTCTGGTCAGGCCTTAGCATGAAAATGGCAAACAAGCAAAACTAAAGTTCGTTATAAAATTTAAATACAGGGATATTAAAATATGTCTCGCGTCTCTTTTATACAAAACAATATATACAGACACCACATCGCGTCATGAGCAAACGCGTGTGCTGTGCCGGCCCCGGCGCCTGCGCATGTTTATCCTAATTACCTAGTGTGTGCAAAAGAAACCCTCCGCAAGTCATACAACAATGGAACAAGGAAGTGTCAACACTCATAAGGCGACGCCCTGCGGCTGGCGGAGCGACGACGTGCTAGCCTAGTTGGTAGTGACCCTGCCTACGAAGCTAGCGGTCCTGGGTTCAAATCCCGGTAAGGGCAGATATTTGTGTGATGAGCACGAGTATTTGTTTCCGAGTCTTGGATGTTTTCTATGTATTTAAGTATATATTTCTCTATATAAGTATTTATATCGTCGTCTGGTACCCATAGTACAAGCCTAGAGCTTAGTTTGGGACTAGGTCAATTTGTGTGACATCGTCCCTTGATATTTATTTATTAAGTTTTAAGTAAAGTTTAATAGTGTCAAAAAGAAATGAGTGAATGATGATGAATGAATGAATGAATCAGAATGAAGACTAAAACTCGATTTATTTATTTCGAGGTCTAATGGCTGGCGCATTTCAACTGGACAGGAGCCGTGTAGTATATTTAGTTAACTGTAGTTGTCCTACCACCGACAGCTTTATTATTCTTAAATAACTTGCCGGCGAGCTCGTCGACGGACAGGCACTGTCAAGCGTATGTTCGTATCTTGGTCGTACTTTGACGCAGCTAAAGCAGTAGGTATCTAACGCGGCACATCCTATGAGCTCCGGTGTCAAGTTATGCTTGTCAGTTGAAATCAGGAACAAAGTAAGTAAGCGTAGACGCGACGATTTCTAAGAGAATTTGAATAAATGTCGGAGAGCGGTGCAGATTGCCATTAACACGCGTTTTGTTGCGTACGTAAAGTATGTGTGCATCGACGCAACCCTAGCACCCGACCGGCAATAGGTCCCAGAAACTCCTGAACGGCCAAGACGAACTACTTTTCTCATCTCATCTCATCATAGTCGAGCGTATCACTGTCGCCACAGAAAACTTTGGACTTGACTCGCGCCGCGCCTGCTCCGCCACGACCTTAGCAATCGACACTTGCACCTTGTTTATAAAACTAATTTATTGCAGCCACCATACCTACCTTCACGTATGGCATACAAATCGGCTGGCTGTCTCCAATGACGCGCCACCTCCGCAGCGCCGGCGCCTCGCCAAGCGACATCTCGTGGATGGCCGCCACACTACCACTCGCCGCCATTTGCGGAATACCGTTCTTCAGCTATTCTTCAGATAGATTTGGAAGGAAAATCTGCATAATCGCCGTGTCAGTGTTGTCCTGTGTAGGTAATTTGTTAATTAACACAATAATGTATTATGCCGAGAACAACAGAATGTGACGTGCATTCTTAAAAACGCTCTATAGTGTTCGCGGAACCAACCGACGTGACGATTCGGGCCTAAACATAATATAAGTATTGAATTGCTATAATTATGTATACTTCTTATAGTTTTAAAAATATGATTTGCTTGACTAATTGGTCATTTACCAACTTTGCGATTACACGTCATAACAGTCGTCCAAGTTATATTTTAGGCTAACCAAGGAGGTTAAGGTTTTTGACCTGTATGCATGTATGTATGTATGGGAGTTTGTTCCCCCGTAGGGGCTAAACGGAATGCACGATTTCGATAAACAAGGTGTCGTTAGATTCGTTTTACCGTCGCGTTTGTAACCGGGTAATTTAATTTAAAAAATGGCGGATTAAAAAATATAATTCACATGGGTATTTAACATACACTGACTATCAAGCAATACGAGTATCAAGACATGCCTTCGGGTTTTTAAACGTTGTTTTTGCTATTTCCAAAGCTTGGTAATTTTTACTTTTCATTCATCGACATACATTTGCGGTGTTTGCGTAGCTGTACTTTCCGCACTACGTCTTCGAGACTCGCGACACGCTCCTTAAGATGTGCAGGGTGCTAATTTAATAGATGAGACTTAACTTACTGATTCAATGGTCGTAGTCTCATCCATCATAGTCGTCATCTAGTTTTGAAGATATTAAATAGGTACTTACCGAATAACCTTTAAAAACAACTTAGAGGCCTTAGGGTATTTTCGCGTTCCTATCAGATCCAAGAATTATGGTACGCCTATACAAGGTTTATTCGCATTTTATACACTTTCGCATTTTAGGTATACACTAATGAAAAATTTCAATTCCAGACCCAAGGCACCCCTTAGTGCCACAAATATGAGTTTTAGGTTATGTTAGTTCTTCAGCTGGCCCGGAGGGCTAAACCACCCAGAAATAGGAGCTCTGCGGCAGCGGAGCTCCGTCGACTTTCTGCGAAAGTGTATAAAATGCGAATAAATAACAAAATATACCTTGCCCTTCGGCCTTTAAAAATCATCATCATCTCAACCGATACCCGTCCACTAATGAACCTTGGCTTTCCTCAAAGACCTCCACATCCAGCGGTATTCTTACTTTCTTACCTAGGACATCGTCGGTGTACCATTCTTTACAACATTTCCAAGAGTAATTTACCCCGCCCCCCGCAAATTGCCCTATTCATCTCCCTGTATAAACGACTAGGTACTTGCAAAATTTCCCGAACCATATTCTGTAGGGTGCAGTGAGGAAACACCAAACCTGCGTATAACATAGGGACGTGACTGTTCTCTAGGTCAGCACATAGCGCCTTTGGCATTTACACAAACAAGCAAATAATTGACAATGGGCCCACACATATAGGTATAACAAATTGGTTGTCCTTGTTTAAGGTTTAACAGCCGACAAACATTTAGCTAACTGTTCAAATAATTACCGTGATGCGTGCACGCAATGGTCTCTACGATATCTACGCTAACTACGCATCTACGATGCCCAAGGCTTATGGCAGAAGTTTATTCGTTTTTTAGGGTTCCGTATCAAAATGGTGAAAAGAAACCCTTATGCTGAGACTTCTTTGTCTGTCTGTGTGTCACAGCAGGTTTTCTCAGCAACTATAAATGCTATCAACTTGAAATTTGGCATAGTTGTAGTACTTGCTTGCCCGCATCTGCTTTTGGTAAAAAAAATATGAAATTAATTGTATAAATAATTGAAAAGGGGTTTAGAATAGGGGGTTAAAAAATGAGTAGTTTGATTATAGCAAATGGGGTGTCATATGAAAGGGCTCAATATGCACATTTCAAAACTATTCTGGTATGTACTTTTTGATTTATCTGAAAAAAACAAAAAATCTGAAAAAATCCTGGCATATAGATAATAGGCGTGGCATAATATTTTACGGGAAAAATAAAATGAAATGTTAATTATTTACAGTTTTAGAAATAACAAACAAACTTTGAAAATCGGTTTTAAAATTTAGGCTAGTCAAAATGGACCTTATTGCATGGAAAATAAAGTTCATAACAAAATGAGTATTTTCTTTTGCGGTTGCCAAGCGTAAATACGGAACCCTCGGTGCGCGAGTCCGACTCGCACTTGACCAGTTTTTTTTTATGTTACGTAGCCTATACAAAACGCTCTCCATGCTAAATACAATGCACCAATAGACAACAGGATTTTTTTTAAAAGTACTAAAGTCATGCTTTAGAGGTTTGTCACAAAAGCATACGTACATTTTTTAAATTATTAATAACGATAATTACCTATGAGGATTGAGCATACCAAAGCTTAAAATACGCTCGAGTTGCGTATAATTGAGTTCCGTCAGTCGCACAAAACAATTAGGTATTTTTACCCAAAAACTGCTGCTTAATGTGAAGTTCCAACTCTGTCCTCCCTCAAACTCTTTTTGGCCTAGCTATATGCTAACTTCGGCTGAAGCACTGTACATACACGCTCGACAATTCCCAAGGCTATATTTCATGGATACTAAACTGCCAGATATCCTGGAGCATCAAACTATCAACGATGTCAGCTGCCCCGGTGATAGCCGCGCGGGCGTTCGCCGGCTTCGCCGCCGCCGGCTGCTTCGTCGTTATCCCGGTCTACGTAAAGGAAATAGCCGAAGACGCGTGGCGAGGGGCACTGGCCTCCCTCACCATGACCATCTGTAAACTGGGAGTGATCTTCGTGTATGCTGTCGGCATGTCCGTGCCGTACATGGAGAACCAAGCGGTGTATCTTAGCGTGGCGGCGTTCCATGCGATCGTATTTTGTTTTATGCCGGAATCTCCAAATCATTTGCTGAAAAATGGGTGGGAGAAGGTGAGTTCCTTTATTTTATTTAAATAACGGAAGATCTTACACGTATTGTAATATAAAACAGCAAACTACGCTTCTGATAGACATTAATTTTTTTGCTGTGCAGTTCAGGTTTCCTATGACGTTAGGTTTTTTTGGATTTTTGATGCTCGTTTAAATTTAAATTAAAATAGCGGTTTTTTCAAACGTCGACAATAAATATTTCGCAAGCTTTTTTAAAGGGTTGCCAAAATGTTTTAATACGGGATACGGATTCTTACGGATCTGTATAAGTTTTAAAATATGGGCATTGGCCATTCCTCGCTACAATCTATGATGCATTATTTTTTTTTACTTAAAAGTCTGCATAATAAAATGATTGTTCTCAGAGAGCGGCCACGACGATAGCATGGCTAAGGTCCCTGAACAGGGGCGACCGGATTGTACTGGACGAGATCGAGATGTTAAAAGAGGAACAGAGAAGGTTCGAAGAGATGCCCCAAGTCACACTAATCTCCATAAGTAAGTATCATTTTTCTAATAAGATAAAAATGTATCTCAAGTGACTTTACAATCTAAAATCGAATCATAAACCGTAATCCCGCAGCTACAAATAACAGTACGGTCGAGATAATATTTCTGCGTGAATTAGTTGTACCGTATCCCATTACAGTTGAGGCATAAACAGAAGAGCTCTGAGCTGAGTCAAAATGACACTACTGTGCAGACAATAAGGACGATAGCAAAGGCCACGTTCCCAGTAACTAGAGTTCGTTACTCTACAAACGTTGATTTGCTCAATAATGAAGATAATGAGGGTTTACGTAATCCCGCTATTAAGAAATGAGCGTTGGCTTACTTAGTTTCGTTAGTTTAATTTAAGCAGGTAATCCTAGAATAATCTGGTTTATTATGATTCTCTTTAATTGTGCTGTTTTATTGTGGTTGCGTGTAGCTTCATCAAAGGATTATTATCGTTATGTAAAGTTAGTGTTTATAACCCCGTTCGCCCCTTGAAACCGATTTTCTTTCTAAATCAGGGTTTCATGGGGTGAGATTGAGATTGAGCAAAATTTCTCCAGAAAGCGATCACTGTGAGGCAAGGAACAGCTCACCCGTCACATAGCTAACATTAACATAGATATTTGTAACTGTATTGACTTTTATTCAATATTTTTATTGAATAAAAGTATATTTAATACAGTTTTTCCTGTAGAGCTTCGCAGTCGTCTAGGAATTTAATTAGGGCAGGTACGTGGGGCTTTAAAGGGGCTGCATACGTAACGTGATCAGAGGGCCCTGCAAAGATGCACTACGCTAACTAACGTTTCTATTCGATTCGTTTTTAAACCAATCGCGTCACTGGGAGATGACGTGATACGAAAAGTCACGTGGTCTACCAGTGACGCGATTGGTTTAAAAACGAATCGAATAGAAACGTTAGTCAGCGTAGTGCATCTTTGCAGGGCCCTCAGGACGTGGACGGGACGGGGACGCGGACGGACGTGGCTGCATACATTTTTGGTTTTCCCGTCCCAAACGTGCAATCGTTACGTATGCACATTCCGATACATTTTCTATGAAACGATATTGTCGTCTCGTCCCGTCCGTGTAAAATCACGTTACGTATGCAGCGCCCTTAAGTTTGTAAACCCTGTTCTAAATATGTGAAGGCTGGCTTAAACTTAAAATCCTCCACGGCCCACCAAATACAAATCCAACAGGATTTTCAGTTTGTACAGTGATTTATCGCGATATTAAAAGCGAAGTATGAGAAACGATCGGATTCAAAATTGGTATTTACCAATGTGTTTTGGGAAACTGGTGTATTGTAACCAGTTTCCCAAAACACATTTAAAATATTTGCTGCACGGCACCTTAATTTGAATGTTAAGTTTAAAAATCTGGTTTTAATTGCCACCATGAACTTTATTCATTTTATGATAAGGAGAAGGCACCCATAGGCACATGAATTCTCAAGACTACAATCCTAAGACTCCAAATGCGTTGCCAACTCTGAGGCCAATCATGGAATGCCTCTATGCTAGTGTAGGATGACGATCACTATCGGGGATCATTGGTTATTGTTTTTTGCCTCCCCAGTCCGCGACCGCGCCACGTTCCCCGCGCTGCGCGTGACCCTGATGCTGATGGCCCTGCAGACCCTCTCCGGCTGCTTCGCGCTGATGAACTTCGCGTCGAGCGTGTTCGAGCGCGCCGGCGCTGTCTGGAGCCCCGACGCGCTGGCGCTGCTCATGGGCGCGCTGCAGCTGGCGGGGTCGTTCTTTACTACCATGTCCATTGAGAAGTTTGGGAGGAAGGTACAGACCCAGTTTTTTAAAAGCAATTTTACGTTGTGACTTGTCTACTATGCCCGTTCTTATTATTCAAAGCGCAGCTAGATTTGGTTATTTTAGGCTTCAATATGATATGTTTTTTAATGGACAAAATGTCGAATTTTATACTAAATCTATCTGCGGTTTTAATATTGAGAAAGTGCAGAACAAATCAAAGGCGAGTAAATAGGCGTCGTTGCCCAAGGCAAAAAAGCCTAGCACTACAAAACTAACTACACTAAAAGTACTACAGTGCACTTGCTACGCCGTTTCGCCTGATGTCTGTAAAGCCCAACCCACGGTACACCCGCAGGGGTCCTAGAGTTGAACACTCTCACCATCACCCCGTGCCCAAGAATTTACCGCTCTAGTCAAAAACATTTTAGAGACTATATTAATTCGTTCCTTTTTCAAACGTGTCACTAGGGAACGGCTCGTCATTAACTGACTCTGAGTGCGGCCGTTAAAAAGAAAGAAAATAAAGAAAAAACATTTAAGTGCCAACAGACAAACACAACTCAACAAAATACGACACGACTACGATACGTTAGACATGCGTTTGCAGTTTGTTGTAATCTAAATCAATAAGACTATAGATAATATTGGCTAAAACAAAAGCTGAAAATCATGAGGACTCAAAAATGTCAATAGAAACTTACATTTGAATTTCAGATCCCTCTAGCCTGCAGTTCCGGTATGGTGTCGATCTGCATGACGGTCCTGGCGACGTACCTGCTGACACGACAGGGCCCAAGCTGGCTCCCCGTGGCCGCCGTGTGCCTCTGCATCCTGGCTTACGGTGCCGGCCTCGCCCCCGTGCCCATGGTCATCATGGCGGAGGTCTTCACCTTCCAGGTGAGACATGTTTCTCTATGGTATGAAGAGGGCCAACGACGCAGTCCTTAGTGCGAATGCGTTGCCAACCTTAAAGATTAATATGGAATGCTTCTAATTAGTCATTTGATGGTTTTATCTCCGCATCGGAACACAACAATGCGAACACTTCTGGTTCGAGAGGTAAGACAAGATGGTGGTAGCGATCCGGAAGTGAGCTTCTCCTTTCTAAGCAGCTAGACCGAAATTAATGTTTTTTTGCGTGTTCGAGGCCCTAGATGGTTTACTTAGATTCAAAATTGAACTCGGTAGGTAGCGCTGCGATCAAGTTCTAAGATAAAAAAAAAAAGTTCATAAAGAACGTCTTTCGGGTTCCCTCATTTTCCATAAAAAATTGGTTCCTAGCTCCCGATTAAATAGCAGTAAACTAGTTCTACGCTAGATAAAGACGTGTTACACTGGTAATATTTAATCATCTCTCCAGATGCGAGCCCGCATGGCCGGGGCGTCGATGGCGTTCTCGTTCTTCTGCAGCGCGATGACGGTGCTCTTCTACGCGCCCATCGCGGACCTGTTCGGGCCGCACGTCATATTCTACGTGTTCGCCAGCGTCACGCTGTGGGGCGTCCTGTACACGATACTGTGGGTGCCCGAGACCAAGGGGAAGAGCTTGGCAGAGATTCAGGCGTATTGGGTCAAACCCCAACCAGAATTTGTGTAGCTTTTAACATTTTGCACACCACAGACGCGGTGGCCCTAGAGAAAATATATAGGATTGACGTATGCTGCCGAATTGTCACGTCAAGCGCTTATCGGTACACTTTGACAGCTTTCGAATATCGTTTCGATAGCGTCAGCAACTTGTCTAAGGGCCTCTCTAGCCGAAAACTGAAAGTCGTGCCATTGACGCCAACGTCGGCCACAGCCGTCACAAGTTCAAGATTAAAAGAGACTTCGTTTCGTATCAATTAAGATGTAATTTGCATAGCATAGCAAACATGTTGGGCGTGTGAGTGACACATTTTGTATGACGTAGGGTGATGGAACCAGTAATGATGCAGTAAAGGGTTATTCATTTATTTTGAGACAATCAATTGGTAACCTTATGAACTTTGAATTAACAGTTAAGTGTCCATTATTAGTGCCTTCAGCTAAAAGTGTCCAACATTGGTGCCGCCCCCCTAAGGTGTTCAAACAATTATAGCGGACGCGCACTGCCGAAAGCCTACCAAGCTCGGGGTCCTGAGGCCCTATTTTGAAAATCGAAGTTCTAAGGCAAGTTAACTCCATCACTTTCTCTCGATTTAGTCTCGAGTGAGGAGTGACAGGGACTCGGCAACCAAAGTTACGAATTTAGTGGATCGTGGTAACCATCCATCCCTGTCACTCGTTATTCGAGACGAAATCGAGAGAAAAGGATCGAGCTAACGCAACTTCGATTTTCAAAGTAGGGCCTCGGGGTCGAGTCACGGTAAGGGCAAGTATTTGTGTGATAAACGCAAGTATTTGTAAGTACCAGTTTTGATTTTTTTTATGGATATATAAAACACCTAATTACTGGCATCCATTCATGATTGGCACCTAATGATTGTTAAATTATCGCCTCTATTAAGTACCTTAAAATACTTGCTTCATAACTTGTCTCTGCACGTTCAGTTAACTTCAAAGTATCATCTAAAGTTCTAAAAATATGTTAACACGAGAACATGGTGTGGCGTGTTCCTTCTTTGTTCAAATCATCACTTCGTCAGCGAAGTGCACGTGCATCAATGTTGTTTTTACGAGGTATCAATATTTTTACGGTTTAACAATAGTGGTTGTCGTTTTATTGAACACAATTCTAAGTCGGACTCTCATATTCATTTAGATTAAGTAGGTACTTATAATGACGCGTATATGTACAGATGTTTGGAACTTGAGAACCTACTATATTTTTGTACTAGTGTGCTTTGTTGGAGGAAGACTGAGAAACGAACATTGTATGCGGATGACATTTCATCTCTGATGAAATAGAAGACAAGTACTACGTTATAATGCACTTCGTACTTACGTTATTTTTAAAAACATTTTCAACAACCATGCGGACTCATTATTCTGCTGTAAATCCAATTATAGCAAACAAAGGGAGCTTATAAAAATACTTCTAGCCACTTACGCTCATTGAGATTACCGCAATTAAAAATACTAGAAAACTATATTTTCAACTTTCCCAAAGTACCACATTTTAAATATTGGGCAAAGAAAATAAGCATTACCTTAATTCGGATGTTAACTTTGAAAGTCTGGTATTTTGGGAATGACCTACCCTATTAACCTGCATGAAACATATATGGCGTTATATCATAACTCGACGCAAATTACAATTTAGAAAACTCATCAGGGGCCCATTTCTCAAAAAGTATTAGTCTAATAATGTTAGTGTTTTGTCTCATTTTTTAGTTTTTTTATGAGGCAACACTAGTATTATTAGACTAAAACGCTTTGAGAAATGGGCCCCTACTCGTTTTATAAAAGTATAATTACAGTGCGATGCTTCTTTTGCAGTTTTTTAAGACCTCGCGCACTGAACATTAGTTAAGACATAGTTAATATAAAAATCAACAAGTGCACTTAAACACATTCTTGTGATATTATTAAGAGATTTATATTATTTATTCAATATACAATGTTATGTAACAAATAAATTATAAATGTTAAGGTTGAAATAAAAGACTTTAGTCGTATTTATTATTTTAATATATAACTACAGAGAATCCTCGCGACATCGTCGCTCGTCCGTCACGAAAGCTGTTATCCAATTTTTGGTACACAATATTTCAATTAACTGATACAAAAGAATTTAAATAAAGTAAAAATGATACACTTTTGTCACCCGCAAGCGTCAATTTGGACATCGAAGCGGAGTATAAACATTTGGAAAGATATTTATTATCTGTGAGTACTTTTGGAACGAGAACCACAATGCCCTACATGCACAAGTTTTACACTGAAGCAAAATGATTAGTTAAATTAAAAGGAATATCGCTTCATTTCTCACTCTTGCAAGTAACCTTGTCTCTTATAACAACGACCAGCGTGTTTAAAACACTAGCTAAAGCTGACCGAGTCAGTAACGATCATAGCCACTGTTTTTTCGATCAACTTTCGCAAAAGTGTAGTTTAGGAATTAGCTTGCTATGTTCGTTGCAGTTCTAAGCACATTCATCCCTTTGTATTCGTGGTCAAAAGAGAGAAACGATGTTAGCACTGCAGTAAAAAGAAAACACTCGCCGAAAACCTACTACAGCCTAAAGAGACTTAGGAACTTTACAAACTCTGTTTCTAACATTTATATCACGAATATGCACACGAAGGGCAATAGAGGGATTTGCCTGTTTCAAATAAAATCATTCAAGACGAAAACATGAAATCATTCCGTCACAAAATTAACAGTAAAATAATAAAATGACATATTATGTTTTACTGCCAGGTTTACTAGCCACGATGTCCATGGATTTTTGCTATAATATTTGATGCCGTCACGAAACTTTGATTTGGTCAGGATATTAAAATACTAGTCGCGGAAGCCGAGGGCGATACCCGACCGGGCCAATACTGTCCAAACCGAAATACACAAATAAAATTAAAATTCTTCCAGCCGAAAAAAAATTACAAACTAAAACAACGGCAAACAATCTTACGGTTTAAAATCCTAAAAACTTATTATAACTCTATATTACAGACTCGACACTATCCTTATCACTCCATCGAATGTCGCCTTCAAGACTTGAACTTATAAACGAACGGGAAAACAGCAGCCGCGCCCAGTACAACAGACAAACCGCCCGACCTGTTTACAATACGTTAGTAAACGGAGGTCGGTCGCGCCTTGCTTGAACTGTATTGAAGTAATAAGAAAACTTAAGACTTTAAAGTCTTCACGCTGTGTCTCAGTAAAGTACGATCCCGAGTATTCTGATAGGACGTAGTAAGGGACCTGGCATTTTATTAATAATTTGAATCGATAACGACTAATAAATGCGATAAAATCAGACACGGCGTGAAACAGCAACCCATTTTATAATTCCCATAAAAATACAGATTTGAGAAACACTATAGAATATAATGCTAAATCATTCGTACCCCGCAGACTCTTTCTAACATTCGTTATACAAATTATAAGTATTTATTTATTATTTACGATCGAGAAGCTCTTAACACATCAATTGTTTAATAGCTAACAAATAAATTACTTTGGACAATTCCGTAGTCTGGAACGTCGCCCTTATTGGGTACAATATAAGAGCGTTCTCTTTCTCCCTGTGATTATTAATTTGTCTATCATAGGAAAACCTACATGTTACGATTTGTGTGAACGCTGAAATTCATTTCTGTACAGTCGTATTAATTTGATGATACTTGATTTCTCTTATATCAAAATCTTTATCGTGCCATCAAGAGAGCAAAGGGCCAAAATTAAAAAAAGAAAATCGCAAATTCATTTGATTGAAGTTCTTAGCGCGAGAAAATATAATTAGAGTGAACAAGTAGACATGTTCAAAGAATACAGAACGTTATTGTTTAGGCAGTGAATGGTAAATAATGAAAATTCGACAAAATTCGTCATCAAAATTGCTCTTTTTACAATTTAGTGTCATTAACCGTCACAGTAATTTATGGCACAGTCAAGGACACAGATAAGTAAGAGGAGAAACTTCAAAAAATGTAGTTAAATTGTTTTGTTTTAACTTATACCATATTGGGGTCCTCGTATAAAAGGGTATAAGTGTGTGAAGAACAAGTGAAAAGGGTTTAAGTCTAGTATTATATTTATGTATATACCCTTTTTTATTCCGATGTAAGTTGACTTATAAACAGAGATCGGACAAATGGGCGTCATTACTCGCAATAATGTGGACATGACTCCAAAGATTATAATTAAACAAATTAAATTACATTAATTGATTTCTTACCTGAACTTTAATCTTGATCCTTTGCTGGAGAGTAATAAATAAAAAAAAATAAAGACGTGAGGAGTGGCCATTAATATTATTCTACTTAACATTGCTCCACTAACATCCGTGGATTGCGAAAGCGAAAAAAATATGAAAATTACTGTTTATTTGCTTTAATAAATCGACACAATAAGAAGTCTTTGTATTATTTATTTATTACTGCCTAGCAAAGGATCAAAATTATTTTTACGGTAAGTAATCAATTAACGTAATTTAATTTGTTTAATTAAAATCTTTGGAGTCATGTCCACATTATTGCGAGTAATGACGCCCATTTGTCCGATCGCTGCTATAATGAGCTGCTATGCAGCTGCATGCTGCTATATGCTATAAACCCTTTTTCACTAGATCCAGTTGGTGTCCTTTTATGTACAATGTGTGTTGCTTGGGCGTCTACTGGCACGTTATTGCCTTGCAAGTCAAAGGTGAATATTTGGTCTTACAAATTAGTTAAATAATCTATACGCCCTCATGTTGATAATAATAATTCAGGCTGTATCTGATACTTGAGCATGTTAAGTGAGTATCTGTCGGCTGTCGATTCTAACATACAAAAAACATATTGTATTGTCATTATAAAACGCCACTTGAATTATTGACGTTGCACGGTTGCGTTAATGTACGCAAAGTT
The DNA here is from genome assembly GCA_946894065.1 of Acleris literana. Taxonomy (NCBI): domain Eukaryota; kingdom Metazoa; phylum Arthropoda; class Insecta; order Lepidoptera; family Tortricidae; genus Acleris; species Acleris literana. The sequence continues at coordinate 11,159,661 of OX335688.1, read as the reverse complement.
GAGCAGTGGGCCCCGTCTTTGAAGAGTGAAACAAAGCGGGCAAGGTCTCAAAATTAAGTCTGCATGACTAAATTCGTATTCATATAGTCTGAGAAGGCTCTATGCGTATGCGGGTGAATAAAGAGAAAATTACTTGAAGTTAATTATTGGGCTAATGAATATTTTTCTGTAGACATTGTCAAATTTCTACCAGAAAGGGAAAAGCAGAAAATATTTAATGCAAAAATTGTATTGTCTAAAAGTCACTCCAATTTTAGGATGAACTAAGTTCGGATTATGGTCAGTTTCATCAAGAGCCTTTTCCGACTATAAGAGTTATGTAGATTGTTTAGATCAAAAATCAATAATTAAAACAAGATACAGTTAGCCACAGTTGCAAAGGTTAATCAATAAAATACAATCAATGGCAGTGATAAAAAAATCATTTGATATAAGACGCCGAATAGCCAACCATTGCTAACCGTCCGTATAGTAAAATTATGAAAGTTACAGAAACCTCAAGATGTCCTTTTTCTTTTACTTCAATTAACAAATTAACAAAGAAAAAAGATATGACGATAGACAGGACATGTTTTATTTAGGTCTCCAAGTATCCCATCTCAATATCTACATAAGTTACTTCATTATTTCCAGTCATACGATATATTTTACTCATTGTCATAGGCACGGAATAGAAAAAACAGTGGAAGTGCCTTGAACTTCTTTTAGTATCAGACCTGCTGTCGCCAATACTCACACTATCATAAAAACAACACGCCACCATGGAAAATGTTTTTGGTGCGGCTATCGTTTTTACATTCCAAAATATCACAATAAGGCATGCTTCTGGATTTATTTCCTATTTTAGAAATATTTATTCGCACAATTTTCACGCACCAGCCATCACGGCAAACCAAGGAAGGTTGCGCGGAACTCCGCATAACCATGCCACACGTGACACGCCCAAATCACAATTCTACTGTTTTTTCTGTTCTGTGGTCATAGGCAACGGCATGAGAGTAGAGGTTACTATCGTGTCCATTTCTAACTTACATACATAGTGTATAAGTAAGAAATAAATACATTTAATAAATCTGACTCTCACGCTATTTCCTGTTATTTTGAATTCATAACATTTCAAAGATCTGTATCCCTCATAAGCCAATAGGCGGTATTTTAAATTGAATAGTCAAAGCAAATTCAATCTTCTTCTGTTAGTAATAAGGGTACATTTGCTACAGGAGTTTTCTTTTATTACATTGGACAATCCTCGCTTTTGCATAATAGTAAAATCTACAAGTATTTTAATAGTTATTGATAATCACACAACAATTTTGCATGTAGAAGAAATTTCCAAAACATTTTTCTCCTTCAATAACCACCAACACTTATAAACGGTCAGTCACACAGAACAGTCAGAAATAGATTTGAAATATTTGCATATACGGTGCGTAACTACGCTTTCATAAAATAAACGAGCACTTACAAACTGAACTGATGGTCAGAATCCATGTCCATGTCGCGCCACCAAGGTTGCTCCGAAGCACTAAATCCGACATTAAATGCGCCACTTACTAACTGTGTTGGCAAAATAGTTTGGATAAAATGGAGACGTTGTACGAAGATTGGCAATATGATCCAATTTTTTACCCAAAACTGCTCTGGCAAAAACAAACGCTTTTTCAATCAATAGAACTGATAATAATTAGTGGGAACAGACCTCAAATTATTTTGGCAAGTAAGTCGTGGTTTCGGAGCAAAGGTGGTTAATGGCGTGGTTAGTGTCTCTTGTCCGTGTGGGGGGGGGGCGCTCACTCGCTGAGCGCGCGCTTCACGGCCGGCTCGTCCACGTCGGTCTCCGGACTGTGCTCCAGGCCCGGCAGCTGGATTTGCGTGTCCGATGCTTCTGACGGCTGCAACAGAACGTTACTATCAATCACTATTGTTTATAACTATAATAGTTATTCGTTGCGTCTTCCATTTTCGAAAACTTTTGGCTGTGGCGGCGAACAATTATTTCATGACACGCCAGGCGTGCCATACGCCATAAGCATGAACGCGATTGCGCGATCATAGCCAGTTCGCGCGACTGTTTGTATGTAAACTGTCATATACCAGTCGCGCGAACTTGCGATGATCACGCAATCGCGTTCTATTAGGACGATGCCATAGAATATGATGACACGCCTTAGGCATGTCATCCGCACTGAATCAGTTAAGTAAATTCTGACATCTGTCATTGCAGTACATGTAGCACAAAGCCAAGAATCTCTACATAGTATAAAACGAAGTCGCGCCCCGTGGTCTGTTCCTATGTATGTACGCTTCGATCTTTCAAACTATGCAACGGATTTTAATGCCGATTTCATCACCAGTTAGATGATTTTTCACGGAACTTTTTTATGTATTCAGGTGTTACATAAAACTCGCATAAACCGAAGCGAAGCGAGGGCGGGTCACTAGTAGGTTATACACTTTACTGCACAGTTGTCAGAATAGTCTTATCTTCTTTATACTGTAAGGGTGGTATTCCACTAGTCCAAGATCTTTGTTCAATGTGCATTGCGTCTCACATTTTTTTAAGCAAACTGTGAGACGCAAATACACATTGGACAAAGATCTTGGACAAGTGGAATACTACCATAAGGCTAATTTACCTAAACTTGACGCAAGTTTTTACAAAAAGAGATTCCCATTTCGTATTATCTATTCTGACCACTGACACTCATGAATTGATAAGGAATCCGAGCTGTAGTAGGAACTTGTACCCGACTGCCTTTCAGTGTAGAACGCCCTATAGGTGAAAAACTTAAGTAAATTACCTCTTGCATGTAGTTGTGTACAAAACTAATACGGAATTTACGTCAAATTTCAAATATAGAATGTCGAACGGTCTATACAGATGTGTTACTACTACATGCGAGAGGTCATTTACTTAAGTTTTTCACCTATACCATGTTTAATTTAAAGACTATTTGATACCAAATTAAAGGTTTTCGTTCGTTATTAACTGTAATCTTTATATACCGTACTCACTATAACGTTAACGTTTCACGAGTTTTAAGAGAGTTTGCAGTAAGTATATACTCGTCTTCATCCGTCGAGTTACTATCAATCATTATATGTCCTATTGCAGGGGTGCCCATACGGTCGATCGCCGAGGAGGATTATCAGTGATCGACCTTAAAACTGTAGCTTTTTGCTGCACATTTTTCGAAAGACCACCAATGTCACGATTCGACATCACAATAATTTTACATTTTTAATATTGTAATAATGGGTCATTCTCCGAAATCACGATATTCACATTTATTTTTCATTTATTTTTCAAACTTGTTTTTTTTTAGTACTAGAAGTGAAATGAGATAGGAAACAAGTGCTAAATTGAATATCAAGTAAAGGCACACTTCGCCAATCTCTTAGTTCGAGTTTATTGAATTCCAAAAACCACATTAGGTTACGGTAATGAGAGGTCTGTACGGTAATGAAATAAAAGGTCCTGGTAGTGACATTTGAGGAGTCTGTAATGATATTTAAGGTCTCGGCAATGACTAAAGTTTTTAAAAATGTTTAAATAAATAAAAATTGATTGTTTAATTAACTTTTTCTTTAATGAACATATTATTTAAAAAAAACAGTTGTTTACAAAAAACTATAGAAATCAAAACAATACTTCTATTCCTCTAATAATTCGAACAACAGCGATGATTCTTTGATACATCAAAACACAATAATTTGAGATCAACAGAGGTGTTCTTTTATGGGGTTCACCATAAAATATTATTACCTAATTAAGTAAACATAACACTTATTTAAAAGCAAAACAATGTACACTCTTCAAAGTGGAATCCCAAGCCACCATGTAAACAACAGATTATATGCGTATGTCCATGGAAATTGCAATGCGACGGATGTACATTAGACAATTAAGTATAAAACCATTGTTTTGACCATCGTTACGTTTATGTTGTCATTGTGACATGATTTGATAGTGACCTAGGTGTCCAAATTTTGAGGTGTACTTACAATGAGATCAGTCTAATTGTCCATATAAAAATAACTAGTAACAATGAGATCAGTCTACTAAAATTGTTCATATATAACTAGTAATCACATAATGAAAATAAAGGTATTGTCAAAACAAATGACATATAAAATTAGTAACGAACATATTTTTGTAACATTAATTTCAAGCTTTCGTTTAATTATTATAATCAACAAATTCGTTAGTTTAGTTTAGTCAGCAGCACTTACTTTCACTTATTCTTCCCTTTTCCTGTACCTTTTCCTTTTCCTCTGGTCATAGTTGCTTTATTTCCTTCATCCTTTATCTTCACTTTTATGTTTTTCTTCGCTGAACATCCTGTGGTCATAGTTGCTTTATTCCCTTCTTCTTTAATCTTCGCTTTTATTTTTTGTCCTGTACCTTTTCCTTTTCCTCTGGTCATAGTTGCTTTATTTCCTTCATCCTTTATCTTCACTTTTATGTTTTTCTTCGCTGAACATCCTGTGGTCATAGTTGCTTTATTCCCTTCTTCTTTAATCTTCGCTTTTATTTTTTGTCCTGTACCTTTTCCTTTTCCTCTGGTCATAGTTGCTTTATTTCCTTCATCCTTTATCTTCACTTTTATGTTTTTCTTCGCTGAACATCCTGTGGTCATAGTTGCTTTATTCCCTTCTTCTTTTATCTTCGCGTTAATTTATCGATTCCTAAAATTTTTTTTTCTTTTTTTCTTTGTAAGTAACGTTGACGCTCCTTTTCCTTCTCAATTGCTATTCCTCATTTTCTTTCAAAGCAGCATACTTCTTTCGTTTTGCTAACCGTCGTTGCGCTAAAATAGCCTCTTTAGACTTTTTAGGTCGCCCCATGTTTAACTGTAACAATAATTTGTTTATTTTTTTAATTAATCCTCACTTGACGAACATTATTAATTTCCCAAGTTCCTTTGAAATAAAATAAAAAATTATACTTTTAAACAAAATCATCACCGGGACGATTACATCATTACCGTGACGTGTAAAAAGCTACGGGAAACACGGTAATGACGGTCACGGTAATGAATATTTAACACTTTTTGTAGAATTACCCTTTGTACGTTATGAAATACGATTTCCGATGATTATACCTACATAGTAATTCACTTCACTAAACCCTTTATCATGCTGAACTTATATAATTAATAGTACTTACCTAAACAAAAGATGACTGGCAATGAAACCAAATCAGGACAAAACACCAAAGAACGAATTGAATTAGGTTTTTGCTGGGAAGAGCAGCGCCCGTCCGTCCGGTTCGACATCCCACTGAATACTAAGCCGGCGTCTGCGGCGCCGACACCGTTTGGCGGTGAGATCAAAAGAACTTGTAGCGACTTGTGCAAGCATATTGTTTCGTGCACGGAAATGAAGTTTTCGTTGTGACAAACTTTTCGGTTTATAATTGTGCGTAATATTGGTGTATTAAAATTTCATATTAAGGCTTTTTGGAACGCTAAAGATTGCAACTCTTGTGGAACGTATTATAATTAGCGTTCTTCGCATGCGTTTTTTGTACTTTGTAAATAGCATTAAATTCGGTACTGTGGAACAGAGTCCGGTAATGAACTAATTGAAGACTTTTATTTTTTGGTTTCATAAATATACATACAATTGTGAAATAAGTTGTTGCACAATTAAGAATGGATCATATTAAACATGTTAAGTATAATTTTCCCTGCATTTATTAATACTGTATTATTTTATGAAACGAAAAAGAGCAAATTACGTAACTCGGAGAATGACCCTAATATTTGATTTCTTTTTGTAATATTGGATGATTAAAAATTTAATACAGATTTGACACTTTGCCCCCATTATAGTTTAACTTTTTCAATATTTTTTTTATTGTTAAATTATTGATGGGTTAAACGGTTAAAATGTCGATCTCTTAGTCATAAATTTTCGCTAGGTCGATCTCTATTAGAAAAAGTTTGGGCACCCCTGTCCTATTGTGTTAAGGTTTCGTTGTCGAAATGTGCGTACTGAGCGGTTCTTCAAAGTGAACAACCAATCGGTACGCACACTTCGTCGATCATCCTAGCGAACGCTCAAGTAAAAACTCGAGTCTAACTGAGAGCGGAGGCGGCGCGGTGCGGCGCGTTACCATACTAAGTAAGGGCCTGCATGGAGCGGGTTGCATGCCATCAAAAATAGTATAAGCAGCGCTAACGCGCCCGAACGAATGCGACGGATTTTTCATACTATTTTTCGACGCGCGCACCCGCTCCGTGCGCCCGCGCGACTTCGCGGAGCCCTAAAAAGCGTGCTCAAAGCGTGGCGGAGCTGTTTTTAGTATGAGGACGCGCCGCACCGCGCCGCCTCGCTCTCAGTGTGTTTGAGGTTTTATACATGCAATGTTCCATCTTTATGTGAATACTTACAAATCAATACATATTATAAAACAAAGTCCCCGCCGCGTCTGTCAATATGTTCGCGATGATCTCAAAAACTACTGAACGAATGTTCATGCGATTTTCACCATCAGTTAGATAATTTTTATGTACAATCAATTTTGGTTTATGCACAGGGTGTTACAGAAAACTCCCATAAACCGAAGCGAAGCGGGGCGGATCGCTAGTAATTTTATAATATACAATAAAATAAATGTATAAAATTTGTGTTATACTTTCCTTTGGTAAACATGAAAGGCATAAGTTCACCTGTACATCGCTGTTATATTTTTGTCTATTTTATTTGTTATCTCTTTTTTTGTACAATAAAGTGTTTACACACATATACATACATGAACAAAATGTAAAGCGCACAACTCAGTCAGCTAGTTTACCTTTAGGTCAATGATGCCCGGGGAGCTAACCTTGGCTTCAACGGCCAAGAACGGGACGGGGAGCTTGCAACAAACGGGCACACTACATCCCACACAGACCACACAGACAACTATGAAACGTCCCACAAACATTCGGTAGCATGTTTCCCATAAGTCTTTTTACATTTTTGTATATAAAGATGTTTCAAGCACTGTTTTGGGTGAATTTGAAAAATATTGTATGTAGTTAGGAATTAAATTAGGACTCCTTGATTTTTTCCATTGTGTAACGAAAATGAACCATATGATTGAATGCCTAAATTTCGTTACACAATGGAAGAAAGTTAACATCTCAATGAACTATATCCAATTTGAATTACCGCCGTACCATTTTACCAGACTGGCCGAAGGAGGGTTGTTTTCCGAGCGTATGTATGCATGTATGTATGTCTATTTCCGGGCACGCTCTTGCAGCCTAAAGAGCTTGACGGATTTTAACATGAGGTGTCATTCGATAACACCTTAACAGTCGAAGAGACAAGTGAAAAGCGAAAAACAAGCTCTATAATCTACAGAAACGTGTAAGTGCAAGGTACTTATATAACTTGAATATTGGAAAAAGTGTGGAAAGGGTATTTTTAAATAATTTAGTTTACTAAACTTGTGTATGAAAAATAGGTACGTCGTCATTAACTGACTCCCAGTGCGGCCGTTGGTACCGTTAATGATCCATTTAGGAAGGGAAATGATCTAACAAGCTAGAACACAAAGTGTAGAGTGGTGTTAAGTTGGGTGCAATGAAAACTCAGTGGTTTGGTTAGTTAGTTTTACCTACTTAAATAATACTTATTAAAGTGTAAAATAATGTGATAATGTTTCGACACACAGGTGAGACGAGCCTTTTAACTTTTTCAACGCCACGGTCCAATGCAAATTAACGTCAGACGTCATATAACGTCACTATTATGTCGTCAGAGTATAGCGTCCGCAGTCCATAACAAGGCAGACCAACGTCGCTATTGCCTAACGCACTCGCAATGGCAATTGGCTTCAAAGTGGAACAATTGTTTCCATTTTGTATGCAGACTCGCCTTCGGACTGTCAAAATGAAAACGATTGCGATTGCGAGTGCGTTAGGCAATAAGCCCTCAGGATGACAATTAAAAATGCAGACATGTCGGCAGCGTAGTTCGTATCGATATTTAATAAAAATGCTTACGACTTGGGAATCTCGTTCGCTACTCTAATTCACATCAAATATTTTTATATTTATGATGTTTCCAATGAAATGGACGTATAAATTATCAGGATAACACAGTTTTAACAGAGTTTGTAGGTAAAGTCGATATTGACACATCCATCTATCCTCACCACTGCTACATTTAATACACGTCTAACAACAGTCTATTATTGTCCATTTCTCCATCTAATATATATCTATCGACGCGGGATCGAAATAAGCCTATTAACCTTAAGGTAGAGGCGATTTAGCGAGCACATATATTTATTTAGAATTTCACCCTTACGTACTACAGAATATGATACATATTCTGTTGATCTTGCACGAAAAATGACTTGCTTTTAAGTGATTCCCTACGAAGTGTCAAACTGTATTTGAATTTTAAGTAAAAATAACTGCACAACTGGGGCCTCATAAAGGGTAAAAAAAAGCTTTATGCCCATGCAATAAAAGCGATTTTTTTGTCGTTCATAATATTTCTTATTGATGCACAATAAAATACCCAAAGAAGCTGAGGCAGTGAGAAATCGGAACGTTTTTGTCGAAGCGAGTGACGTATCTGTGACGAAGTAACTAGTATATAATCTGTGGTGTAGCGTTGAAATAGTTAAACGTGAGGGTGAATGATCCAATGGCGCGTGTGTGCGCGTGTGTGCGTGTGTGTGCGTGTGTGCGCGCGTTACCTCGACGTCGTTGGTGTTGATGGCGTCGGGCGCGGGGCGCGCGCGCTTCTTGCCGCGCGGCGCCGCCTCCGTGGGCAGCGGCTTCTTGGGCTGGAACTGGACAACACCACGTTAGCGAACATGCCGCGAACACCAGATAGACACTGGTGGCCACATAATTAGGAACGCTTGCGTTTTTCCCATACAATTGCCTACAAAATGACTTTTCAATTTTGTCAACCACTCAAAAAGTTCTTAACCAATTTTATTTTTAAATACACTTATCGTTAACTAATAAACTAAAGTTCAAATGCATGTACAATTTATCGCTGTTGAGAACAAATCTTTCATTTTATAAGGATTTGAAAAAATGATTTTTTGCCGTTCATACAAAGTTGTAAACCTTTGTATGGACGCGTCAACACTAAGTTTTTAAATCCCTATAAACTATAAGGTGCGTTTTTAACAGTAGTTCACTGTATATCAGTTTAAACCTTACTTGATGATCTAAAATAAATTGTATTTAGCAATAACATTGGTGAAGAACATTTTGATTGGTGGTCAAAATTGAAAAGCAATATTTGTAGGCAATTGTATGGGACAAAGGCAAGCGTCCCTAATTATGTGGCCACCACTGTATGCCATCGAGCTGGTCTGGTGATGGAAACGTAGGGTGGCCATAGGAACTCGTAAATTACACATGATAAATCCGTCATGTTGGGGCTAGTTAGAATCGTCTTGACTAGTAGTTGATGAGATGACTGTGCAAAAAAAACGGTCTGCAACAAACGCTTGTTTGGTTTAATTTCTCCTGCTATGGTTTTATTTTTTTAACAGACTCCTGCAACTAATTTGAACCGCAGCTGCGCGAGCTATAATGAAGCACTGGAACTCCATACACATGGGAGCCCAAAGGCAATATCTACAAAATATTTGAACTCAAACACTAACATAGGCTAATATACTGCGCACCACGGAACATGAACCTGCGCGAGAGTCGATTTTTAGGTGTCACAGGTAGACGGTAAGCTGCGACCGCATTGTTACTTGCGCGGAAACCGGCATATTGGTTCATGTTACGTGGTGCGGATTGTAAGTATTTTTAACTAACACTATCTGTGTCTGAAATAAAAAATAATTGATCAAACACTTAGCCAATTTGAACTTTTTACCAGACCATGGAAAACTACGGGTAGCTCTAACGCCTTTAACAATCTACAGGTCTGTACTTCCCTCTTACTTGCTCTCGTACGCTCTTAGGATGGTATTCCACTAAGGTCGGATTTTTATTCCCACAGAAAAAATGTAAACAAAGGTGATGCTGTTAACGAAAATCATTTGTAGTATTCAAAATATTTATACTTTCCACATTTAGAGGAAATCGGCTTTCCATAGAAAAATTGTAAATTTAAATCAAGATTGAAGGATTTAATTTCTTGATAGCTAACTTTATTTTGACATAAACTCTTTGTTGTATTTATTTAAAACGAGAAAACTGTTTTTGTACGCATAATTTATTTATTGCACTGGTATCATTGACTCGATACACCTGTGTTAACAAGTTGAGGGCCGCTTGATTGTGCAAGACGTTATTTCACTCGCTTCGTTTCACAATTCGTGCTCCCGTCGTAATCGCTTCCCAGTGACTCATTTGTGTGATTTTAATTACAATTAGTTCTCGAACTTGTTTTTATATCACGGTTCGAGCGAAATGATAACTTAATGTTATATTTCTTGCTGGCCTAAACGTTGACAACCCCTGAAATGTCACTTTGGCAGTGACGTAACTTTGTTAACATTTTTTCTGTGGGAATAAAAATCCGACCTTATTCCAAGATCTTTGTCCAATGTGCATTGCGTGTCACATTTTTTTAAGCAAACTGTGAGACGCAAATACACATTGGACAAAGATCTTGGACAAGTGGAATATCACCCTTATGAAAGTCCAACCGACTTTACCCCTATTGCGTACTCGCTAGTGCATGTGCATTCTACATTTTGAAGACGTCAAAGGCTAGTTGGTAATGACCTTGCCTACGAAGTTAGCCATCCGGGGTTCTATTCCCGGCATGGGCAAATATTTGTGTGATGAGCGCGAGTATTTGTTTCTGAGTCTTGAATGTTTTTATTATGTATTCAATTATGTCTAGATAAGTATGTTTATCGGTAAGTAAGTACCCGCACGAGCCTAGAGCTTAATTCGGAACTAGGTCAATATGTGTGAGATTGTCCCCGATTGTTTTTCCTAACAGTGGTATAATGCGTACCACGAAACATGAACCGGCGCGAAAGTCGATTTTTAGGTGTCACAGGTAGGCGGTAAGCGGCGCGGTATGAGGGGTGAGAGCGTTACCATAGCGACCGCATTGCTATCTACGCGGAAACCGCCATATTGGTTCATGTTACGTGGTGCAAATCATACTCGTATATCGCTGTGTCTCCGAGAGCGGCGCGCCGGTACCTGCAGCTCGGGCGGCAGGAACACGCGCGTGTTGACGAAGTACTCGCTCTGCGGCGCGAAGTACATGGTGGGGATGCGCGCGTCCGACGGGAACTCGCGCAGCTCGAAGCTCGCCGAGCGCGCCCAGATCACGGACATCGCCAGGTCGCAGATGGCCCACATTTTCTGAACAAGTCACACAATGTTATTTAAAAATACAGTCGTTAGTAACATGTTAATGATAAAACTATGTTGCCGGCTGTTAATAAGTGGAATCTGAGAACTATTACTTAATGCACTATGTTAAAATATCAGATTCTTCCAATTTTCTAAAAGAGATATGCAAAAAATACATAAAATACAGTCCATAGATCGTTAAGTAACATGTTAAGACTGCACCGAGCGTCCAGTTGCGCCCTCATTACTTTTAATGTGTGTCTTAAAATCGAAAGTCGATTTTTTGTTGTACAAATGAATACACAATGTATATCATATCATATATGACAAAGTTTAATAACCTTTAACCTTCGTGATGGCCACTTTTTTCCGTTATGATTCTCACTCACAAGTCAATTGTTAATAAGTTATGTCATTAAGTACCAATTTCACCAAACGATGTTAACCACTTAACAGACGATTAGAGCATTAACAGCTGTCAAAATATATGAACTAACGGTCGATTAACATTGATTAACTTTAACATCGGTTGGTGAAATTGGTACTTAACCTTTAAATTGTGTATTCATTTGTATATACAACATAAAACCAAGCTTCAATTTCAAAATAATACTTTAGTTTATTAGAAAACTCAATAATAGTATCGAGGGCGTCACTGAACGCTCGGTGTAGTCTTAATAATGTAACAATATCATAGATTATCCCAATTTTCTAATTATTATTTCACTTTTTGGCGATGTAATTATATGTAATTTTCCTTACGTAATTGTAAGCGTCCTCGGTTTCATGAAGCGCGTCCTTGTGGTTCTTCATGCGCTCGACGAGGCTCTTGTAGAATCCGTAACAGTAGAAGTCGTTGCGCGTTATCAGCGGTTCTAGTATAAACCAGATGCACTGCTTGACTATCTGGAAAAGATCATACAAATTGGGGTCAAACGAGAATTGAAGTTGGGTGTTTAGTTAATGGAGGGTGCAAGGACTTTCAGGATGGCAGCGGAGTGTTTTAAAACATATTTGATAATAATAATACATATACGTTTAGTTGTTATACAGAAAAAACCTAAAAATAGTTTATTCCTCAAATTTTCGTTGATTACTATAAAATCACGAGGAACTAAATGAGTTTCTACTGCGTTTTATTAATACGATACATTTTATAAAGTTAAAGTGAAAACAAAGACGGGCGCGGGCCTCGCGTCGTCTACTGAAAAATTTATCGTATTGACACAAATCAAAGCTCACTTTTCAATATCTCACTTTAAGCTAATCCGGTGCCGAGCGGTTATGTTTGAGACAACCTTTAATGTTTGAGCGAGCGAGTGTACCTTGAGCTGCGCGACGTTGTCGTAGGCGGTGAAGGCGGGGTCGTGCGTGAGCACCGGCACGGCGAACACCAGCATGTAGTCCGGCAGGATGTGCGGCAGCTGCGCCACGGCGCGCTCTACTGAGAACAGATACACAAGTTATTTTATTCTCTTTTTCTATATCGTCAGATCAGAATATATCAGAATATCAGGATACCACCAGGAATATAGTGTAACCAAAGCGTGAAAACAGTGTTATAATGAGCGTTGCCATGCTAAATAACAGTTTATCAAGATACTACCTATAGTGTAACCAAAGCGTGAAAACAGTGGTATAATGAGCGTTGCCATGATAATAACAGTTTATCAGGATACCACCTATAGTGTAACCCAAGCGTGAAAACAGTGTTATAATGAGCGTTGCCATGGTAATAACAGTTCTTTTATAACCGTAATCTTATAACTTTGGAGTTTTCAAGACAAGAGTGAATAGGCTCTTTTCTGAGCAAGCGTGTACAACCCTCGACCTCGTCGTCACTTAACATAAGGTGAGACTGAGGTCAAAGATTTAAAAAAAAATTATAACATTGTTATTACCATGGTTACGATCATTCCGAATATCTGTCTTTTTCATTTTGTTTCGCACAATTAATTTTTATTTCTATTATGTCCCACTCAAAATTCTTAATTAACGTTATGAAAAAATATCAACATATTTAAATTAATGTTAACACTAATGATTTATTGTAAATTTGAACACAAATTCAGCGTTATGGTAAGGATATTGTTGGACGTGGTTATTCCGGCGTGGCGTGTGGCGTGTGGCGTGTGGCGTGTGGCGTGTGGCGTGTGGCGTGTGGCGTGTGGCGTGTGGCGTGTGGCGTGTGGCGTGTGGCGTGTGGCGTGTGGCGTGTGGCGTGTGGCGTGTGGCGTGTGGCGTGTGGCGTGTGGCGTGTGGCGTGTGGCGTGTGGCGTGTGGCGTGTGGCGTGTGGCGTGTGGCGTGTGGCGTGTGGCGTGTGGCGGGTGGTGGGTGGTGGGTGGTGTAGTGGCGCACCTTTGAACCCGACGGTGATGTTGCGGATGTACTCGCGGCGGCGCACGACGTCGGCCAGCATGTACTGGCGCACCAGCGCGCGCAGCCGCCGCTCCGGCTCGCGCCCGCCCAGCGCGTACATGCCCATGAAGTCCAGCGGCAGGCACTTGTTCGGGATGCCCTAACGAAAATCAACACCGCTTAGGTATATGCGCGTTCATGTTTTTTTAACTAATATCTGAGCCAGAGTATTTATATAATGTACTAGCGGCCCGCCCTCATTTCGCTTTGGTTTATGTAAGTATTCTGTGGCACCCGTAAATCTTTTGCGGGTTGCTGCTAGCGATGACCCCAATTGAGGATAACGAACGGTTACTCCCGGGTGGAGAGGAAGAAAAAGCCTGCCCCAAAGAACCAATGCGGCACCCGACCGACCATCACAGCATCATGTTGCTATGGCTACGTATAAGCAAAAGCTACTATTGGTTACCTACATAATTCAGACGATCGTTATTGGTCGTTTTAATAGGGTTGCTATGGCTACGTCTTGACAAAACGTACCAAGTGACTACGTCACATTTTTCTAAAGGCGTGTTACCTAGAGATTTTTCAGTCTCTAAATTTCCGAAAATAATGAATATCGCACCTTCAGAACAATAGTGACCTAATTGAGAAATTTTAAATTTCGAGTTAGGTCTCTATGATAATAAATTTATGACTCGAAGTTTGAAAGCACAAATTTTGAATTAGGTCATTATTGTTCTAAAGGTGCGATATATCGAATATTAAGCTTTATTCAACAATATTTATACTATTTTTTTTCGCTAATTAGGCATCATAATCGATGATTAGTCTTTCGTGTTCCTCGTTTCCACGGTGTGTTTCCTAAGGATGTCTGGCAGGTAGCGGGAATATTTATGCAAATGTTTGTTCAAACTAGTTCAAAGGTCTTCAAACGTGTCACACAAATCTTTAATTATATTTAGCGCCGGCATTCGATTCAATGTTTGGCATGTTTAACACAACATACACTCAAAACGAGTGATTGCACTAACACGACCAAATTATGAGCAATGGTGATAAAATGATAGTGATATGATAGTGGTATATGACTTAAGTTCTGTTCATTCTTACAGATGTAGTGAAATCCTTTCACATCGTATTTTCTCGGAAATGTTCGTATTTGTCATGCTACTTCAGTCTGACTCAGTACCCATCAAGACAACGTGGGGGAACGTCGCATCGCGAGAGTGATTATCGATATAGAGTGGTTAATACCAGAGTATTTTTTTGTTAATTAAGATTAAGTTTGTTTTCAGTTCTTTTTAATAGTCATGCCGAAAGCATTAAGGCCTGGGAAACGTTTAGATCGACAAGCCTGTGAAATTATTTTCGACATTTATTTTATCTTGTTCGCCTACACCTAATTTATATACATTTGATCGTGGTGGTTTTAACACCTCGGTGTGATATACTTCAAACTCGTGATTTGACATTTGACACTGATAACTAAAGTACTCTATTTATTTAATACAAACATGTCAATTAATAATTCAATAATTCATAGACACGTCGGCATCATTCGGAAGTAGACGTGAGTTCCGAGTTTTCACAATGTGAAAGGACTATTCACGAGAGCTGTACTTGTCTTATATAGTAAACAACTTTGTAACCTCAAAATGAATCTTTTTTGGCTAAAACAGCTATGTTAAACAAAATAAAGCAATCACAGACAATACATTAGCCAAGTTATGTATATAATATTTATTCAGTTTACTTTATTTACGAATAAGACAAGTAAGAATGAGCAGACCTTACCTTTGATAGTCCTTTGTGTAATTTCGCTGCGAAAGCTTCCCTCACTTGTGGTACTTCATCCTGAAAAGACAATCATCTATCATTTATCGTTTACACATAGTCGGAAGACGAAGAAACTTAACTCTGTATAATTTTTTTGTACCATTACATTTGCTAGTAAGTAGTCTTACCGAGCCATCAGTGGTATCCGTACCTTACTTATGGCAGCTGGCGGTATCGCTGTTTTTACCGTGATTACGAAAACATGGCAGTCTGGTGGAAAATGCTGTCAAGTTAAAGGTATTAAAACAGAGCTGGGCAGTAACCCAGTAGTATAGAGGTTCTACTTGGTAAAACTTGCCTTTGACGTGTTATCGTAATATCAATGTTACGACATAAGAATAAATACTATTAGAAGGGTAACTACATCCCCACCACGCGCGCTCTCGCGTGGCCTGTCAACAGTCCAGGACTACTTATCGCAGCAAACACTAGCGGGTTGCCACCCGGAATCGGCGCTTGGAGTAAACGTGCAACAATATTTCAAATGAAGCTCTCAAAGGCGCCACTGTCTACGCAAACTGTGGTTTCACCATACGAAATTGTTAGTTCCGTATTTGACCACGTGCTTTATGATAATAATTGTAGGACGATAAGAGTCGACTCACGATCATGAGGTGCGACAGGTTGTAGAACTGCTCGGCGGTGAACTGGTCGCCGACGCCCTTCTGCTCGCAGATCTTGAGCATGGCGGCGCCCGCGCCCAGCCGCAGCCACGCCATCTCCGCCTTCGACACTTGGTTTTGCTGCAAACACATCAACAATCATTTGCAATTTTCTATACTTTAGCTTATTAGAAAACACAATAATAATAATGAAGGCGCCACTGGACGCTCGGTAGTCTTAACGTAACACCGAGTTTGGATTCTTTAGTTTGGTCTCGAGCTCGCGCGTGTGGCGCGTCTGCCCGATGTTTCTGAAGATTTTGAGGCGTACTTTTTCGAATCAAATCGGAGAAATACTGGAAAAGGGCCGAACCTTAAGTACCCGAAACCGACGTGCATGCATGACTCGATGTATAAATGGTTTGGGCGCATAACGTCCCACTCGCAGAATGTCCCGTTGTTCCTTTCGCGAAATGTCCCTTTCCTAAATGTCCCTTACGCAAAAAGACCCTTCTGCAAAAGGTCCCGTCCGCAAAACTTCCCTTCACATAAATAAAGTCTCGTTCGCAAAACGTCCCTTTCGCAAAATGACTCGTTCGCAAAACGTTCCTTCGTTACATGCATTACGTGGAGGTAGTCCCGTGTAATGAACAAATTAATGCTACGACTTTGCATGTTATTACTGCTACGATTGTTGAGCATGGTAAATAAAGGACATATTAGTCATATTGTTACTAGTCGGGCCACTAGGGTAAGTCAAAGGTGTGTGGATATGTGTCCCCATTCCACACTAGGGATTATTATTGGCCATCTCTTATCCCATGAGAAGACTCCTAGTCTCCAGTTAAACAAGCTTTTTCCAGACGGGACATTTTGCGAATGGGTTATTTCGCAGACGGGACGTTTCGCGAAAGGGGCTTTATGTAGTAGGGACTTTCAGCGAAAGGGGCATTATGCAGTAGGGACTTTCAGCGAAAGCGGGGGAGGGGGACCGTACAAATGTGGAAGAAGCGAAATAGATTTTTCAGGATCGTAGCAGGTGGAAAGAAGTGGTCTCTGCCTACCCCTCTGGGAAACAGGCGTGATATAATGTATGCATGTAATTTTAGCAAATGACAATCAGCCAGCCTCAGAATACTACTCATAACATGATCATAAGTCATATCCTCCTCCTTTTATTTATTTGTCAAATAAAGATAAAAACATTTATGAAGCAGGTAAGTTTCGGCGTGACCGAAAGGTTCGGCACGTTTTTGACCGAAACCGAACTTTCGGCCGAAACCTACCGAAACCGAAACCGAACTTTCGGTCGGATAGTAGTCACAAATCAGAGTCCCTTGATGTACCTGCAGCAGGTCCCCCTTGTGCACGATGAACGCGTTGAGCATGCGGAAGGTCTTCTGCGCGGAGAGCTCGTCGCGCTTGAGGCCGAGCAGCCAGCGCGCCATGCACTTGAGCCCCTCGAGCTTGCAGCGCGTCTCCTCCGAGAGTGGTTTACTGTACCTGCAGCAGGTCACCCTTGTGCACGATGAACGCGTTGAGCATGCGGAAGGTCTTCTGCGCGGAGAGCTCGTCGCGCTAGAGGCCGAGCAGCCAGCGCGCCATGCACTTGAGCCCCTCGAGCTTGCAGCGCGTCTCCTCCGAGAGTGGTTTACTGTACCTGCAGCAGGTCCCCCTTGTGCACGATGAACGCGTTGAGCATGCGGAAGGTCTTCTGCGCGGAGAGCTCGTCGCGCTTGAGGCCGAGCAGCCAGCGCGCCATGCACTTGAGCCCCTCGAGCTTGCAGCGCGTCTCCTCCGAGAGTGGTTTACTGTACCTGCAGCAGGTCCCCCTTGTGCACGATGAACGCGTTGAGCATGCGGAAGGTCTTCTGCGCGGAGAGCTCGTCGCGCTTGAGGCCGAGCAGCCAGCGCGCCATGCACTTGAGCCCATCGAGCTTGCAGCGCGTCTCCTCCGAGAGTGGTTTACTGTACCTGCAGCAGGTCCCCCTTGTGCACGATGAACGCGTTGAGCATGCGGAAGGTCTTCTGCGCGGAGAGCTCGTCGCGCTTGAGGCCGAGCAGCCAGCGCGCCATGCACTTGAGCCCCTCGAGCTTGCAGCGCGTCTCCTCCGAGAGTGGTTTACTGTACCTGCAGCAGGTCCCCCTTGTGCACGATGAACGCGTTGAGCATGCGGAAGGTCTTCTGCGCGGAGAGCTCGTCGCGCTTGAGGCCGAGCAGCCAGCGCGCCATGCACTTGAGCCCCTCGAGCTTGCAGCGCGTCTCCTCCGAGAGTGGTTTACTGTACCTGCAGCAGGTCCCCCTTGTGCACGATGAACGCGTTGAGCATGCGGAAGGTCTTCTGCGCGGAGAGCTCGTCGCGCTTGAGGCCGAGCAGCCAGCGCGCCATGCACTTGAGCCCCTCGAGCTTGCAGCGCGTCTCCTCCGAGAGTGGTTTACTGTACCTGCAGCAGGTCCCCCTTGTGCACGATGAACGCGTTGAGCATGCGGAAGGTCTTCTGCGCGGAGAGCTCGTCGCGCTTGAGGCCGAGCAGCCAGCGCGCCATGCACTTGAGCCCCTCGAGCTTGCAGCGCGTCTCCTCCGAGAGTGGTTTACTGTACCTGCAGCAGGTCCCCCTTGTGCACGATGAACGCGTTGAGCATGCGGAAGGTCTTCTGCGCGGAGAGCTCGTCGCGCTTGAGGCCGAGCAGCCAGCGCGCCATGCACTTGAGCCCCTCGAGCTTGCAGCGCGTCTCCTCCGAGAGTGGTTTACTGTACCTGCAGCAGGTCCCCCTTGTGCACGATGAACGCGTTGAGCATGCGGAAGGTCTTCTGCGCGGAGAGCTCGTCGCGCTTGAGGCCGAGCAGCCAGCGCGCCATGCACTTGAGCCCCTCGAGCTTGCAGCGCGTCTCCTCCGAGAGTGGTTTACTGTACCTGCAGCAGGTCCCCCTTGTGCACGATGAACGCGTTGAGCATGCGGAAGGTCTTCTGCGCGGAGAGCTCGTCGCGCTTGAGGCCGAGCAGCCAGCGCGCCATGCACTTGAGCCCATCGAGCTTGCAGCGCGTCTCCTCCGAGAGTGGTTTACTGTACCTGCAGCAGGTCCCCCTTGTGCACGATGAACGCGTTGAGCATGCGGAAGGTCTTCTGCGCGGAGAGCTCGTCGCGCTTGAGGCCGAGCAGCCAGCGCGCCATGCACTTGAGCCCCTCGAGCTTGCAGCGCGTCTCCTCCGAGAGTGGTTTACTGTACCTGCAGCAGGTCCCCCTTGTGCACGATGAACGCGTTGAGCATGCGGAAGGTCTTCTGCGCGGAGAGCTCGTCGCGCTTGAGGCCGAGCAGCCAGCGCGCCATGCACTTGAGCCCATCGAGCTTGCAGCGCGTCTCCTCCGAGAGTGGTTTACTGTACCTGCAGCAGGTCCCCCTTGTGCACGATGAACGCGTTGAGCATGCGGAAGGTCTTCTGCGCGGAGAGCTCGTCGCGCTTGAGGCCGAGCAGCCAGCGCGCCATGCACTTGAGCCCCTCGAGCTTGCAGCGCGTCTCCTCCGAGAGTGGTTTACTGTACCTGCAGCAGGTCCCCCTTGTGCACGATGAACGCGTTGAGCATGCGGAAGGTCTTCCGCGCGGAGAGCTCGTCGCGCTTGAGGCCGAGCAGCCAGCGCGCCATGCACTTGAGCCCATCGAGCTTGCAGCGCGTCTCCTCCGAGAGTGGTTTACTGTACCTGCAGCAGGTCCCCCTTGTGCACGATGAACGCGTTGAGCATGCGGAAGGTCTTCTGCGCGGAGAGCTCGTCGCGCTTGAGGCCGAGCAGCCAGCGCGCCATGCACTTGAGCCCCTCGAGCTTGCAGCGCGTCTCCTCCGAGAGTGGTTTACTGTACCTGCAGCAGGTCCCCCTTGTGCACGATGAACGCGTTGAGCATGCGGAAGGTCTTCTGCGCGGAGAGCTCGTCGCGCTTGAGGCCGAGCAGCCAGCGCGCCATGCACTTGAGCCCATCGAGCTTGCAGCGCGTCTCCTCCGAGAGTGGTTTACTGTACCTGCAGCAGGTCCCCCTTGTGCACGATGAACGCGTTGAGCATGCGGAAGGTCTTCTGCGCGGAGAGCTCGTCGCGCTTGAGGCCGAGCAGCCAGCGCGCCATGCACTTGAGCCCCTCGAGCTTGCAGCGCGTCTCCTCCGAGAGTGGTTTACTGTACCTGCAGCAGGTCCCCCTTGTGCACGATGAACGCGTTGAGCATGCGGAAGGTCTTCTGCGCGGAGAGCTCGTCGCGCTTGAGGCCGAGCAGCCAGCGCGCCATGCACTTGAGCCCATCGAGCTTGCAGCGCGTCTCCTCCGAGAGTGGTTTACTGTACCTGCAGCAGGTCCCCCTTGTGCACGATGAACGCGTTGAGCATGCGGAAGGTCTTCTGCGCGGAGAGCTCGTCGCGCTTGAGGCCGAGCAGCCAGCGCGCCATGCACTTGAGCCCCTCGAGCTTGCAGCGCGTCTCCTCCGGGAGCTCGTCCTCGGCGCACCACTCGCCCGCCGGCGCCTCGGGCCCGCCGCCGCCCTCGCGCACCAGCAGCTCCTTCACGATCTGAACACGAACATTTATATTCATATCAGGGACTATCCACTTATTCACTTACCGCCGACATTTTACTCGTAGACATTTATCTTTAGGTTTAAAACTTTTGGTGGCATATCTTGGTTCTGTATTCTCGGTACACACTTTTCTAGGCGCAGGAATTAAGATTTTGTGATAATCACGAGTCTATCCCGGCATAACGTACGAACTAATGACCTAATTATAATAATATTAAAATGACTGGAAAAAGATACAGCTTCAGCAGAAAATAGTTTTCAATTAAGTTTTCAATGAATTATATAGAATGATACGTTCTTTGAAATGAGCGTCGGTCGGTGAAACCAAGAGAACACCGACCTTCATCATTGAATTAAATTTAAATCTTACTAAAATACATACGAAAGTTTGGATGTTTGTCACACAATCACGCCAGAACAGCTGAACGGATCTGGTTGAAATTTGGCACAGAGATAGATTATAGTCTAGAATAGCACATAGGCTACTTTTTACCAAGGAAAGTTGGACAGTTCATTAGGGAATAGCTATAGAAAAATTCTACGCAGACGGAGTCTCACGCAAAAACTAATGTAGTCTGTGTCAATTGAAATTGCCAAAGATGTAAACAAATTACTACTTTTTGACACATAACCTCAAAAAATTTGAGGATATCAAGCGTTTTTTTATTTAAAATAACATAATAGTTATTTAATCTTAAGCATGTGAAAGTAAAGATCAAATGCATCATTGTCAAGACCTCGCTTGATCTTGAAAAGCGCGTGATTATCGTGTAATAATGCTAAATTGATTCATTTGGTTTTTTTTTTTGTTTTTTTTTTTCAAAAAATGTACATGCGTTTTTAATTAATTACATGCTCGCCAAACTGTTATCCAGTTTGTTGGCGAATAAAGCGCTCAAACTTATAGCTAATCATGCACCTGGTCATAGTAACTAGGTAAAACTACTCTTATCGACTACCTAACTAAATAAATACTGTAAAACATTTATATTTTTAAAAGGCACTTTTTCAGCCTCTTTTGTGTTTACATCTTTGGCAATTTCAATTACCACAGACTATATAAAAATATAGGCCCATACTTTTCTCGAGACAATGTTCTTGATGAGCACGGGGAAGGTGTCGGGCAGGTTCTGCGCGACGTGGCCGAGCGTCACGATGGCCGTGCGGTAGTGCTCCGAGTGCGGCGTCAGCGTGGCCTTCAGGGTCTCCAGGATCTCCGTGAAGATGATGACGCGCTGGTCCGGCATGTTCACGTACAGGCATCTGAGATGATGGGACATGATTATACATTCAGCGGCAAAAATAACCGCCCACCAGTCTGTTATTCATACAGGTGTTACAAGTATACGTTATTAAATCAGATACAGTGCGACCAAAAACAGTAGAAATTAAATGAGGGCGCCACTTTCTACGTAACTGTCACATTTTTACGTAAAATGTGTAAACATGGCAACAATTTAGTATGGTTTTTTTTTAGTTCCATTTTATTTAATTTCTACTCTTTTTGGTCACACTGTATTAATGTCAAGAATAATCAACCAAATTCTTTTCAGCTTGTTTTGTTTTCCAAAATAATCCAGTCACAAAATGGCGTACCAATATAATTAAAAATTAGGGCATAATACGGCCATTGAAATAAAGACCTAGTGCAAAGGCAATAAAGTGTATTTTCTTTTGTTTTTATGACTAATGATCAAATAAGAAAATTCGCAAAAGATTCATATTCCATTGACAAATTTCGTTGTATGATTGGATTTACGAGGATAACGGTCGTTTTGATTTGGACGGACACATTTATTAATCACGTACGTACCTGACAGCGTTTTTAGCTTGTTTGGGCGTGCCCACCTCGGCGTAGGCTTTGCACAGGCTGGTTAGGCGCGGGAACAGCGAGGGGCAGGCCTCACCTGCAAAGAGACTCTGTTAATAGACTCCGACTTACTGGATATCAATTTGATGTGATGCTGACCATTTTTGGAGGTTACTGAAATCATGTACTGAAGCGAGAACGTTAAGCGCGCTTTCAGAGCCTGGAGACTGAGGGCGTGGATGGTATAGTAATGCAATTTAGCATTGATAGGTGAGGCAGGTAATGAATATTCCAAAAGTATTCGCGAAAAAAAATTGACATTTCGTTTCAGTCAGCAAACTCAACAAAGTTAAATTTCCAGAAAAACGTGTGCGTGTGCGGTCGTGTGTACGTTTGCGTGTGTGTGTGTGCGTTTGCGTGTATGTGTGCGTGTGTGTGTGTGTGTGAGTACTGACTGAGCGGGCGGTATTTCCCGAGGAAGGTGAGCGCGGCGAGCACGTGCGGCGCGGCGCACTCGTCCTCGTGCTCCAGCAGCGCCGTGAGCCGCTCCAGCACGTCGGCGTGCAGGAAGTGCGCCGGGAACACGAACGACAGCATCACCAGCAGCTTCAGCCCGCGCTCCGCCGCTATCTTCAGTGTTGTGCCTGGACACATTAATCAAATTTAAATCATTTATTTCAGACCATAAAATCAATCCCCCCCAACCATCCCTTCGGAGATTAAATTATCAAAAACGCTGTGACACGTATAAATAAATTTTCAACTGTCGACCTAAACACAAAATTTAAAGATTCTAACTTCAAAACTGACGGACTTTCATACAAATTTTCATCCCCTTTTTTACCCCCTTAGGGGCGGAATTTCCAAAAATCCTTCCTTAGTGGATCTCTACACTGTATAAGGTATCTATGTGCAAAATTTCAAGTCTCTAGGTCCAGCGGTTTGGGTTGTGCGTTAATATATCAACAATCACTTTAGAATTTTATATATACAGATCTAATTTTAAAAAAATGCGATTTTTTTAACTTTATTTCATATATTGTTAAAAACACATTTAAAAAGTATATACAATAAAGAATCATTGACTGCCCCTGAATTCCGAGGTATAAATCTTACGGCACTTCACTATTAGGGATACATTGCGTCGCTGCAATATTATCATTTTTTTAATGTATTTATGAAATCAAACAGTCATGCATGCATACGGACACAAACAGTAATACTATCAACGAAAGGACCTCCATAAACTAGGAATTAAATAGTGTTGTGTGTACATACCGCACTCCTCGGCGATGGAGGGGTCGGTGCCGCGCGCGGCGCCCTCCACCAGCCCCACCAGGATGAGCAGCGCCTCGTGGTCGATCATCACCGAGCTCACGCGCTCCAGCAGCATCTTCACCGTGTTGTAGTACAGGTTCGTCATCACCGGCTGACCCAGCTTCTTTAGCACGTTCGACTGTTCACAATTCAATAGATACCCTCGTCATAGTGGAGAACAGTTGTTTATAGCAAGAAGGCATACCAGCATGCCACTTGATGCTAAGTGGACTGTGAAGCCCATAAAAAACATTTGCAAACTTAGGATGACCATCTCAAGACCGCATATGCGATGCCACCCGTATGGACTTAAATGGAATACCTCTATTATACATTAAGTACCAATTTCACCATACGATGTTAACCACTTAACAGACGATTAGAGCAGTATGAACTAACAGTCAATTAACTGATTAAATTTAACATAGTTTGGTGAAATTGGCACTTATACAGATAAATATATTATTCCTACTAATATCCATTGATTTATATGTACAATAATACTATTTCTTGTTACAACTACTAGTCTTTAATACCAAATATTAGTAGTCCCTTCGATGTCGTTATAATAACAGATTTTTATAATAACAGTCTTACCGTGGTTCGAACGCACACTTCACAGCTAACATTCGGATTCAATATCATCTCCATCCCCTGCAGCAGTTCGGGCGCTTGCTTCATGTGCTGCGAGAACTTGTTCAGAAACTCCTGCGCCTTCACAGATTCAGGCAGGAATTTAGAGCTTATGTGTAGGACCTTTGCGATCAGTTCCTTTTGCACCGCAGGCGTCGGAGGTTTCCTGTGGAGTTCTACCCATTCAGCGACCGTGCGGCGGACGGCCAACTGATGTTTCTGTAGCTCTATAAACGCTTTGGTAGCGTTCGCGTCGACATTCGTCATCAGATAGTAGAGTTTCTTCATGCGAACTTGCGGCGGCAAAGTATACGGCACAAGCGAAGTATTCAAAAGTCTTTCGACCAACAATCTATCTTCCAACGCTGTCATATAGTAGCCGTGCAGGATCTTATCTTTGATCCATTGAACAGCCCTCTCTGTGGCCGGCGGGACGCTCTCTTCGGTTAAGAATTTCCTGTAAATCATGGCTAAGCCGGACATGGCTTCTTTGCGTATTTTGAACTTCTTATCAAGAGTCCTTTCCCTAACGAAATGCAGAAGGTCTTCTGATTCAGCAACGGCTTGGAAATCCCGTTGGGCCGTGGCAATGATGGCCATAACGACTTCATAACGAACTTGCTCGTGGGCGTCGTGTTGCCTCATTTTGAGGGTCTCTGTTATGTCTTTTCTCAGGTCCGGGTGGTGCACTAAGAAATGCATGCAATATTGCACGCATTTAATTCGTATAGGGACTGCTATGTCGTTGAAACGTCCGAGAAATGCCCTCCATAGAGCAGGGTACTGTTTGGCAAGTCCTGAGCCAGGTTCGGAGAACATTCTAGCTAGTAGCGCCACAGCGCTGAGTCTTTCTTGGAACTGTGCGGACTTGAGCTTGCATTCCAGCTGGGGCAGTACTGCAATAAGGATCGAAGAGCAGCATTGGTTCAATTCGTAGATAAGCTCGTATACTTTAGAGAAGATTAGAAGGCTCTTCTCCTCCTTGCCGAGAATCAGCACGTGGTTGAAAAACTGTAAAAGAAAATATCGAATTAGGTAAATATCATACACCTAAACGAATTGTAGCAAAAGTAAGTAGCTACTATTTACTCTGTAAGTAAAGTGAGTGCACATTATAAAACATTGCCACAAGTTACGTGCACCATGACGGGTTATTTATGAATTTATGATATTTACAAGCCCTTTATTTTACTAGTTAAAACAATAATGCTTTTGGCATGTTATCCTATTGTTTTAACTCGGCCCCCAATACTGTCAAGTAAATAAGAGCAATCGTAACGTTGACGATAACATGTCAAAGGCAATATGGGGGATCATATTGTCTGCCATAATTATTTGTAACATAATGTGTTATAAGTTATAATTATCGCAAGTCATAAAGTATTTTTTAAAGAAACTGTTACTTTTTCAGGATTTGTATAAATCAAACCTAACATAACCTAGCCCTGTCTACACGTTAGATATTTAAGAAATTCTGAAAAGTTTAGAGTTTCAGCGATATGAAAAATTATGACTATCAATAATTATGTCAACAATGACATTATGACCAATAAAATTATGGGAAACAACGGGCTCCCCAAAAATACAAATGCAAAAGTGTGTTTGTTTGTTTGTAACGTTTTCACGGTTTAACGCTTCAACCGACCGATATGAATTTGATACAGAGATATAATAAAGCCCAAAAGATATATGATAATTTTTATCTCGAAAAATCATACAATTCCTTATAAACAACTTATGTGCGGACGGAATCCCGGGCATGCTAGTCAAGTAATAATTATTTAATTTAAGCCTTAACATTGAACGTAGATCGTAAGATATAGCCAGGCAACTGTGAGCGTATAATGATTACTCTGTTACTGTGCTTGAAATTTATTAGTTAATTAAAAGGCTGTGGCTGCAGCAACATTAAAACGTGCACCGCGCCGCGTCAACTAATCAGAGAACGACTGATTGATAGCGACTTACTGGCAGTAAATCAGATTTACATTGAATCAGGGTTTCTATTCAACTCTGTAAAAACCATGTCTTTGACATGTGTTATGGTTAGGGTTAGGACTTTCGGTAGCATACCGTGGTTCTAGAATCTATGGAGTCGCTATTTCCTAATTATTATAATACATGACACTTTGATTTTGACCTTCAGTATGGTCATATTTCAAAATGAACTAAATACATTTTTAGTTCGGTTATTCCATACCTACTAATATTTGCTTGTTTGTAACGCTTTCACAGCAGAGATATCCTCCATAACATTAACAAAGAAACCGGTAATTCTGAGCACATACATCATAATGTGGATTTGCAACTCGTAGTTTTGTATAAAAGAAATGAAAAAGGGAACGGA
Organism: Acleris literana; assembly: GCA_946894065.1. Taxonomy (NCBI): domain Eukaryota; kingdom Metazoa; phylum Arthropoda; class Insecta; order Lepidoptera; family Tortricidae; genus Acleris; species Acleris literana. The sequence goes on along the minus strand of OX335688.1, from coordinate 11,132,895 downwards.
ATTGCGGGCATCAGCTGATTAAAAACCTGCGGACCTATTATGGTCGTGTTTATCGATGTGGATAACCGTAGATAAAACAGCTGTCACTTTCTGACCAATATGTAAGTGCGAGAGTGACGGATGCTTTATCCACCGCGATAAAGGCGACCGCAATACGGGTTCTGGTACAACTGTTTTGTTACTTTTTATTACAATGACGTTAATCAGTAGATTGTGTCGATAATAAACTTACTTTGTAATGGTTTTAGTGGATTCTTATCAGTAATTATGGTTTCTTTTGCATCACTATTAGTAATTAAACCTCGCGAGTACATAAATATGAAATACCTTGTAGTCAAATATCATTTTTTCCGCCGTGTCTGACTCCATGAGAGATCATAGAACAACCTACTTAACCTTAACCCATGCACTGATTGATAACAATTTAAGCGTTTTCCAGACTTTAATCCAGTGCCTTGCAGCTATGCGTTTACAGTATGCAAGCTAAGGAGTTTCTCTGCAATATCTAATCAGAAATAAGGAGAGCCGCAGAAGGACCAAATCGCTTAACGAATACCAATCGCATTGCGTGACGTCCGCGTATCAGAAAAATTTGGTTAGCCTCCCATAAAGTGAACGGACAGTCTGGTGAAGATCACGAAAAGCCGATGGATGTACAATACAGTACAGTACAATACAGTGCTTTATCTCACGAAAGCGAGTGAGCCATACTTGTGTGTGTGTAGTGCACGTGCACGTTGTCTCCGAGTGAGTAGCTGTAGCCACTAAGAGTCGCCGTAGTGTGCATGTATATACGCACTACACCTACAAGTATGACACAAAACCAAACGTCGTAGAGATCGTCTTCCGGCTGATATGATGATAGTGAGTTACGTGTAAAACCGAAAATGCGGCACAAGGGAAAGGGGAAAGGCAATAAGCAGGCAGGAAGTTGGCATGAGGCAAGAGGTTGGTAGTTCAAGAGACAAGCATACTCTTCCGGCAACACATCTGCGATTCCTCTCCAGGTGATGCAGGTGTCCATAGGCGGCGGTGATCACTTCCTTCAGGTGACCCGCTAGCTCGTTTGCTTATCGATATGATCTCTAAATTACCAGGACACTCACCGCTTGTATGTAGGGCTCGAGGGTCTCGCTAGTCTTGACGATGAGCTCCTTGGCGAGCGTGTAGGCGTGCTTGCGCTCGCGCTTGTTCGGCTCCACGAGATTTGAAAGGACCACGTTCAGCAGCTCGTTGGAGACCACGTCTGACTCCGTGATCAGTGGGCATAGAACGTCTAACATGAAAGATTTCACCTTTGAGGAGTGCTCCATGCTGCAAAGGAAATTCAGGAGATTAGTAATGTATGGTACATTAACAGAAAAAGCAATGAGCAGATTCTGCTAAACGACTGGATATAGTAATAAACATCCTCTACTTGCGCAAACCACTAAAGCACTAAACTTTTAAATTGACCTAAGGCCCACATTGCTACCCAGAAAAAATAAGACTGCATAAGTCCATAAATTTCTAGATAGTACTTTGGACTTCCCTCAATATTGTAACTAAGATTTGTCAAGAGGAGTTAGTTTTACCTATATACCACTTTCGTTTTTATAGATAGCTTACACACACTTATTATTTAGTCTAGTAACAAATTTTGTTATGTTAAAATACAGCATAACAAAAAATTGCTATTGGTACTTAGCCTAGATAAAATTAAGAAAATGCAGTGGTGAAGCCAAGACTACGATTATAGAAACAAGCAGTGCTTGCTTGGGATTGATGCTTGCACACATTTACATACAGAAAGTTGAAGCGATAGTAATACTTACTTGACAATTTTAAACATAAGAGAGAACAGCGCACAGAATATTTCTTGGCAGTCTTCCAGCTCAAAGCACATGTTGAACGACTTGACGTAGGCAAGGTTCTCTAGGAGATAGAAGTAGCGCTTGAAGGCTGGGTCCTTTGGATCACGCAGGCCTTGCAGCTGGTTGATGAGGAACAGGAATATTGTCTTTACCTGCGGGAAAGAAAGAGGATTAACAAAGAGTCCCAAACATCAATGTGCGTGGGCTGAAATCAAATGTAAGACCTAATTACATTTTTTGGCCAATCAACTTTTTCTTGATCCACGTTGCCATGGTGACGTCTCTTTGGTCACTCTAAAACTTTTGATTTAAAAAAATATGTATCCACTTTGGTTTTAAAACATTTTAAATCATCAGTTTTTGTGGCAATTGCATTCTTATGATTGTGGGTTATCTCCTAAACATGTGAGTAGTTCATATTATAATCATTTATCTAAGAAACTATGTCACTGTCACTGTTGTCTCCTGGCTTTCGGGACAGAATAACAACAAGAAGTTGATCAACCATTTAATGGAGTGTTTCTCAAAAAGTATTAGTCCAATCATATTAGTGTTTTGTCTAATTTTTTTGTTTTGTTTACGAGACAAAACATTAATATTATTAGATTAATACTTTTTGAGAAATGGACCCCAGGATCAAAGAACACGAGTCACGTAATCGGGCAAAAATAGTGTGAATGCGGAATTGCCTGGCGAATCTATTAATTGCCATAAAATCTAGCACTGATTGGAGGATGCCCCATGAATTATATTTATTATGTAAAGACTAGTCTCTGTTTAAAATGGCTGTCCCATACGGATAGACGGACATGGCAAAATATATAAAACTCTAAAAACACACTCGAGATTTTCGAAAAAGTTTATGTTTCGAGGTTTTTAGTAGATAAGTTTATTTGAAGAACACTTCAATGAGCGTTTAAAAACAGTGTGTCTCAAAAACCGTATGACCGTTTCAAAACACAATCATTCCCGATTGAGTGTTTCAAAACAGAAGCTGTTATGAAACTCTTAATAATACACTACTGTTAACAATGACGAACTCAGTGACAAAAAGCCGCCAAGTGTATGTCGGGCACGCAATGATTTAGCCTTCCTTACCGCATACAACCTGTCGTTTAATAACCAACATAGACCCCTTGACTTATAGAGATTGCATTAAATCAGAGATCGAAATAGGCTGGTTGTCGAAATCTTTGAAGGCTGGTTAGGTGAATGTTTTCTTAAAATAAATCTGCTGTACCCGGGTCTATTCAGGCTGATCACAGTAGCGACAACGGTATTTAAAGATTTTAAACACTCAAAGCGTGATTTAGATTTGTTTGTTTGTAATAGGTTATCGTAACGGCTGTAACGGTATAGAAATCGATCTGTCAAGTCACGAAGCCTGCCGTTTGGCAAACACATGTTTGCCAAATGTAGCGTTTCCCAACTTTTTCATTCGCCAACCCAGTTTTATATTAATATTTCAGGTGTTACTTCAGTACCATCGTGTAGAACCCTATAGGTTAGGTTAGATTAGTTTTTATAAAATCCTGAAATATTAACGGTTACAGAAAACTAAGCCGGATGGCAAATGAAATGGTTGGGAAACGATACATTTGGAAAACATATTTCGCCGAAACAAAAGTAACCCGTCAAGTCATCTTCGTTGAAAATGCGTCGCTCGGGTTCCCGATTACTGTTTATTTTATTTATTGTGAGCTGTCACAGCGATCTACCCACATATACTTAAGGGGTCATATAAAATAACGTTGCTTATGATATAACAGCTCACATCTCATGTCATTTTTTTTTGTTCTAAATCCTGCAAAAAAAGAAGGAGGTTCTCAGTTCAGCAGAATTTTTATTTTTATGTATGTTCCTCGATTACTGTACCAAATTGGTAAATTGATTTTTTGTTCCCAGGTGATTTCATTGTCATCAGGTCATCACCTGATGATGGGATCCGGGAGAAATCGTGGGAAACCTTCGAATATTAAAGGCATATCTAAAGGGATTCGGGTCTTAGAAGTCGGTTTATCGCTTTTTAAACATGAAATAAATATTTAAAGACTATACTATACCTGATCTTGATCTTTGTACGGAGCCTCAGGCGCATACACCCGCAACACATCAGCGATGCAGCAGGCAATGAGCAGTTGCACATCGCGCGACGGGTTGGAGAGAAAGAAGTCGTCCGCGAGGTGCAGGGCGAGCGGGATGTACTGCTGGTACATGCCCTCATCTTGGCCCAATCCTTGTAATGTGTGGGCTAAAGCCTGGGAAATACAAATATTTGCGAATAATTATTCAATTCAAAATCCATACTAATATTATAAATGTGAAAGTGTGTATGTTTGTCCGTCTTTCACGCTTCAACCACTGAACGGATCGAGATGAAACTTGGCACACATATTGGTTAGGTCCTGGAATAGGACATAGGATAGTTTTTATCCCGGAAAATTGGACAGTTCCCGAGGGAGCAGCGATAAACGACTTCCACGCGGACGGAGTCGCGGGCGAAAGCTAGTTAAAAATAAACGACTAGACCCAACAAGATTTCGTAGGAGAGCTGATAACGTTTGACCTTTTGAACGCTGAAAGGTTCAGGGTTAAAATAAAGATAATCATTCATAGAGAAGTTTAAGCATGTAGTTAAGGGGATATGGAAATCAGCCATATTTCACGAGGTTGTCAATGACAAGTGACAGGTAATTATTCAGTATAGGTACATTATGGACTTGTCAGAAGCGAGTGGAGCTAACCCCATCTGTTTAGTTTAGTTCATAAGACAAAATATTTTACCAAACAAATATTCTCGCGTATGATATCCTTGGACGGTTTTCTATAATAAATCCATGGAAGTGTCTATAAATAACACGACATTGGCGAAATACACCTTAAAAGAAGTAAAAGTTATTAAGAGGATTGTGAAACGCCATTTAATCGCGTAGCTGTCAAAAAAAACATACAAATTTTGCTCCGGGCGATAACGTTTCTCACCCACTAGATCAGTGATCCCCAATCCCCAGGGGTCGACGACAATCTGCAAGGGGTCCATATGAGCAAGAAAAAAGAATGGCGGTCCATGAGATAAAAATCGGGGTCCGCGATAGTGCATCCCATTTAAGCAGGTCGTGACTTCAATTTTGGATTTCCAGCAATAATCCATCTTCATACACAGATAGTAGGTACACACTTACTTACGTAATACTTGCTAATAAATATGTAAATAAATACTATATAAATTACGGTTTTATTTTGAAAATGAAAAAACCCGAGCTAGCTTTTAATTGTAGCCTGTGTCAATTTTAAGTCGGCTAGACCTCTTCTAACTTTATCCGTACAAAAGATCCCGAAGATTTTTTAATATAAAGTAAGCAGGGGGTCTACCCAAAACCGAAAAAAATCCTAAGTGGTCTACTAGACAAAAAAGTTTGGGGACCTCTGCACTAGATCAAATCCGATTTCCACGATATTTGAATATGTGGTAGATATTATGAAAAACTAAGTACGTTTCTGGTTTTGGTTTTTTAAATTTGAAATTTTCATGGAATGAAACAATTTTTTTCATGATATCTACAACATATTCAAAAACGAAAAAATCGGACAAGGTAAGAGAAAGGTTATCACATTTCGTATCGATTTTACCAGCTTAACAATCTATTTAATTAAAATTAGATTTAGGTATACATAGCCAAATCGACGAGTTCCTAGGTTCCTACATGACGTCTGGGTAGTAAAGTCATAATGTTCCAGTGAATCGTCTATTGTGGACGGATTGGATCAACATGGCGTCATCCAGACGACGTATAGGTTCAATATCAGATTAGGCTACACCGATTTCGTCATCGGAATGATGACCGCATACGTCCTAAACGATTTTAACACGTGTAGAAAGCAAACAAGCAAGCAGTCCACCTTATGGTAAGTATACTGCCATTCTAAATAAAAAGGAGGCATGCGCAATTTGATAGTCAAAGAAAATTTAACCCCCCTTCTTAAGAAATAAGGTGACTAACACATACGCGACTCTATGAGACATAAGCCCTTTTTTTTAAGGAGGGTGGTATAGACATTTGCAAACTTAAGCAAATCCTAATGCCGTCTGTACACACTCGTCGAAAGCTCGAGAGCCTCTCGTCGAGACTCTCGGGTTGTATCCGACCGCGACCGGGACAAGACGAGACGAGACGAGAGCAAGCAAGACAAAGAGCGAGCGAAACAAGATGAGAGAAAATGTACACACTCGCTCTTGGCATGTCTCGGGGTATCTCGACAAGTGTGTACAACCAGCATAAAGGTGCTTTTCCACCGGCGAGGCGAGAGAAGAATTTAAATATGTTTTGAAATTTCAATTTCCTCCTCGTGCACCTTCGGTGGGAATGGTTTTTTAATACAAAATAAAATTCTCGCGGGCCTCGTCCCGCCTCACCTCGCTGGTGAAAAAGCAGCATAAGACTGCTCATGCGCTGCCAACCCTAATATGGGATGGGATAAGTAATAATAGAACATATAACAATAAAATATCAATTACTCAAAAGATATAAATCCACTTTGTATAATTTTGATTGCTATAACATTCAGTTGACATACTGAACAAAACGTATAACCATAAAATATATAATCTCATAACATATAATGAACTGTAAACACAATAACGCACATTATACGTTAAACTAAACAAAACTATAGATTTTGCTGATATATCTAACGTTTACATAAAGATGTTACGAGACGCAACTAGATGGGATACTTCTATGCTTGTCATTATACCGGTTGTTTTATCCCCAGACCAGAACACAACAATGCGAACACTGTTGCTTGACGGTAGTTTAAAGGAATGATGTATGATATGAAGTCTATAAGAATTAATTTATTGCTTTACTAGGCAGTAAAATGATATCCAAATATTCATAACAAGAAATTACAGCGACAAAATGTGGGGCAGCACGATAAAAATAGAATCGTTTCAGCTCAATCGAAGCATTCTTCAATCTCACCCACGTTTGAACAAAATAAAGTACCGATACGGTTGTTATTTAGAACAATTTGATTCATTTCTCTTAACCCCTCGGACGTCGGCGGTAGCAGCGTCATTGCAGCACGTTCCATACTAAAGCCTGTTCCTATTCAGAATGCCAATGACAATAACAAGTATACCTGATTGTAATTGTCTTTAGATAGAGGATGAAATAGTGATGAGAATAACGTTTCCTCTAATTAGTTTATAAAAAAGGTTGAATATACATTCATCATCATTATCGTATCGTATCGCTGGGTGCGACAGAGACGAAAACCTCTCTTATCAATGAAATATATCAAAACATAACTACATTTTCAATTTTTCAATGTCAAAAGTAGTTCGAAAAAAAATCTTTATGACAAGAATCTGTCAGTTTAACGGAAAGTGCTTTTCATCAAAAATTACGATAATAAATAGAGATTACTACCTCAAAATGGACATGAAGACAATGATTAAGTGTATAAATAAATAATATGACCGTGCTCAAACATCAAAAGTACGTGATTATCGAGCAACAATGGTAAATTTATTTGTTTATTCGGGTGACGGAATGAAAAGGTCCCAAATATAAATGTATGAAGTCTAAAATCGCCCCATAGTCCAATCGTCCAGGGGTTAAGGACTCACTATTAAATTTGACGGACGAATTGTTAACCGGCGAGTTTAACCTTTAACCAGGCAAAGGATCCATGTGTACCACATAAAATCTAGTCAATAGTACCTTGTATGTTAGTACCTAAGGCTGAATCTCTACTGTGACGTGTGACCTGTCAGCCTGGTTAAGGGTTAAGTAGTCCCGTTAGAGCGTACAAACAACATCTTTAGGGCGTGCATTCTCTAAATTGAGAGGATTGTGAAGCTGACAATTTCCATACAAAATGCAATAACGTTTCTCTCCTCTTAAACCTAGTCCGATTTTTACGATTTTTGAATATGTTGTAGATATTATGAAAAATTTGGTCTAGACGTTTTCTTTCCAATGAAATGTTTTCTACCTAGTTTTTCATAATGTCTACAACGACAACAACAAATTTTAAAAAAAGGCATTAAAAACGCAACGCAGTCGCCGACTTCAGTTGGACTGACCTATTTACTACCTACCAATTTAAAGGGTGTTTTTGTGGGTTTTTGAGGCGGTTTTTTGTTTTTTAAAACACACAACAAATAATTTTTACAATCGGTCCACAATGAAGAATGTCAGTAGGTATGCCAAATCGCTTGAAACTTTGTAACAGTAAAGCTTGGGTTTTTAAGCACTATTTTTAAGGGTAACCCATTGTGGTATAAAAAAACCTTCCGTAGGCTTATAAAACCGCTTCCAAAAAAAATAGATTATACCTTAAGTCTTCGAACCAGCTCATCAGGTCCGAGGTCATCGGTGATAGGTCGGCAGCCTTGCGGGTACACTATTTCCGCCATTCTGCCAATCTGTGAACAAAAATGGTTTTTTATAATTCTCATATGATGTTAGTTTAATTAATAACTATGAAATAGCTAACAATTGATGGCGAGTTGGAGTTTACGAATGGCGTTTCAGGGGGCGGAGTGGCCCGAAAATAATTTATGAAACTTAGAAAAAACATTCCGATAAACCAAACTTGATTTTAAAAAACCGTGTCCGAATCGGTCCATCCGTTTGGGACCTTCGGACAGACAAACACCCCATCTTTTTGCGTCGAGGGTTAGAAGTTGTTTAGTTTAGTTGTTTCTATAGTATTCTTACTCAGCCAATACAAATAATGTACAGTCTACTTATTACAATTGGGAACTTCCCCACGGCACTACTAAACCACACTACTGACCAAAACTAGTATCATAAATATGAGGTAGGTTTAGGTTATGTTAGTCTTGCAGCAGGCCCAGAGGGCCAAACCACCCAGAAGTAGGAGCTCCGCAAAAGCAGAGCTCCGTCGACTCAGTTAAATTCGAATTAAAAATAGAAATCATTGGTTTAGTAGTGCCGTGGGGAAGGAGGGAATAAGATGACAAGTGGATACATCTCTTATAGACGACTGTACCTAAATTGATGTAACAGGTACTAGACTCAGTTATAGGTACAATCGGTAAAAATGGAACCCTGACCCACCATAGAACTGTGTCAAAATACCGCTATAAATGAAAACGCAAAGGTACAGTCACGAATTTAAATTTGGGACCCACCTTAGGTCCAAAGTTATTCTGACATTCTACAACGATAAGGTTGAGTCTCCTATAAGTTACAAATGATTTGGCATCTCTAATGACATTGACGACTTTAAGCCTATCTTGAAATGGGTCACAAATAACGATCGCGATAGTACGCACTACAGTGCTGCATTAGATCGGACTGCGTGGCAAATCTAAAGGACTTGTTACCTAAATGTGAACAGTGTAAATAAATAATTCGCTCGGGATGGGTCACGTCACGACAGTACATCGTAACATGACAAATACCGACCACATAACCGGTACTGACACGGCTACAGAACCACGTTACGAGTTACGACGAATTTTCACAAATGTGGACCCACCTCAAAAATAGCGATGATAGATTTTTGAATATCTGACACACTCTTACACCTTTAGCAATAAAGTCGTGTCAGATATTTTTGAACCAATTTTGGATAATATATTATTGCTGGTGACTGTACATAAAACATAATGATGGATGCTTAATCCATTTAAATTAGCCTACAATCAGAAGCTGGATTGAATTTTGGAATCCATGGAAGCAATTTACTCTATCATACCAAAGTTATGTAATGTCACAACTTACTGCAACCAATTTCACTATCTTGACAATGACACGTGACAGGTGACAATTCGGTAAGTATATATTGCAAAGTTAATACGTTGATACATCACTGGGTTTCATATAAGCTACACCATGTATACTGAAATGTCACCTGTCACCTGTCATTGTCGGTAAGGTAATGGTAGAATAGGCGGCGCTGGTGTTAGTTATGTAAAGTCACAACTGACTGATCTGTGACATGCATGAAAGAACAATTCAAAGTCTGAAACTTTCAAGTAAACTAAACAAATAATTGTGGAATGCAGCCTCCCCAATAACAATAAATAATATAACCATAACAACAAAGACAATTGTTTACATGAGCAAACATGTCAGTGTGCTAAAGATTTTTTGTTCATATCTTCAAAGCGGAACTACAAACTGGGAGTTTTTAGGGTTCCGTAGCCAAATTGAAAAAAACGGAACTCTTATGGATTCGTCATGTCTGTCTGTCTGTCTGTCTGTCCGTCCGTATGTCACAGCCACTTTTTTCCGAAACTATAAGAACTATACTGTTGAAACTTGATAGTACATGTATTCTGTGAACCGCATTAAGATTTGCACACAAAAATAGAAAAAAAAAACAATAAATTTTGGGGTTCCCCATACTTAGAACTGAAACTCAAAAAAAAATTTTTCTTCAATCCCATTCGTGTGGGGTATCTGTGGATAGGTCTTCAAAAACGATATTGAGGTTTCTAATATCATTTTTTTCTAAACTGAATAGTTTGCGCGAGAGACACTTCCAAAGTGGTAAAATGTGTGTCCCCCTCCCTGTAACTTCTAAAATAAGAGAATGATAAAACTATAAAAAATATATGATGTATATTTTTATTTACCATGCAAACTTCCACCGAAAATTGGTTTGAACGAGATCTAGTAAGAAAGTTTTTTTTAATACGTCATAAATCGTAAACCGCAATTTACCTTTCACGGAACCCTTCATGGGCGAGTCCGACTCGCACTTGGCCGCTTTTTTCCAATTACTTTTAGCCTATCTTGCTGCTTTATTGTAGCTCTGTCGACGTAAAGTAGCCCTTACTGTCCATTAAATTAGGACTACCATGTCATCAACAATATACCTAAATTACGATTCAGAAGCCTAAGCCTAGGATAGGACCATAGGAATAAGATAAAATGGAATAGCAGCTCGGATAGGTCTTCGGTATCCGCTAGGTCTGATCAGTATGGGGCTAATCAGCAGTGATATTTTAAATTGAAGGCCAGCTATAAACGTATCTTGGTTGATATAACCAACTCAACGCAAATTTGAATAGCTTAACCCCTCTCATTCATAAACGCGCAATAGCTAAAGTGTGCTTTGTCCTTATCTGTCTTTATTACATTGTAATTTGACAGAAAGTGACAAAGAATACTTTAAATAAAATAGGTTTATGGTGCGTTTATGAATAATAGTGTTTAATTTTCCTAAACATACCTACGTAAATTAAAATTTACTCATTTATAATGTAATTGAATGTAAATCAAATGCAAAATTTGTCAATAAAGCTATTAACTAATACAATGGTCTAAGCATAATTGCTAAAGTTTGCTAATTACTAAATATTCATGACACCATTCATGATTTTAGGTCAACTGAATTCAATACAATAGAAAAACCGCAAAAAATGGCATCGTATTTTGATGTTTAAATTACATTTTTTAAATAAATAAAGGCCCAGAAAAACATGTAAGGTTCACTAAAATGTCCGTTCAAAGTTATATATTTCTCATTGAAGATAGTTACACTTTCAATGATATTTTTTTAAATATAAGTTTTAGCCGATATAACAAAACACATGCTCATTATTTTTTCATGTTCTTAAACATATAATCAAACCAGTAGGAAACTAGCAATTCTTTTTTTAATTCTTTATTGAAGTTAAACTAAACCCTAGTCACTTTTCAGTACTTTGGAGATCAATTTCTCCCAACTGTGTTATTTTATTTTAGAGTACTCTCTAACATATATCAAAATAAACCAAATCGGACCCGGACAGTTGGGTACCTTTCCTTGTAAGTAACAAGCCACCAAATTATACTGTCCTAGCCTCACAGGAAGTTCTTGTGAATGTACCTACCAAGCAAAATTACAAAGTAAATTCAAGTCTATAAATACATGGTAAGTATTTATAGCATGTTTTGTTTGTTATTTGATTCAAATTCAATGAAGTTTTCAAAGGGGTCTAGCAGGCAACTTTCTGGGGCTTCACTTGAAGGGGCCTTGTTTAACAAAACTGGGATGGGGTGAGCTGAAGCTAATTATGTATGGCGGGAAGATACAAAAGTGTTTTTTGTGTACCTATTGCTCTTGTAATAATTCTGAGTTTTTCTGCTCAACTAAGATCATATTTTATTTTATATTTATCTAATATATAAAATTCTCGTGTCACAGTGTTTGTAACAAAACATTCTTATGAGATTTTGTGTGTATATTCATTTGGTCAGAAAATAGGATGTCAAGCATATTTCATAAGGTTTGTAAGAAAAAAAAATACATCCGGGCGGCGCCGGGCGCGGACAGCTAGTAGTTTTATATAATGCTAGGTTAAGTATTATCATTGTCATAAGTAATATATGATAAAAAACTGGGCAAGAGCATGTCGGACCATGCTTAGAGTAGGGTTTCGACGCCGTTACTAGAAACAAGGAACTCTCTAAAAACACGAAGTATGAATGAATTTTCGATTTAAAGTTACTTGGTGCTGTCTTAGAAGATTTTTAGTAGGTAGGTATAAACACTTTAGTCGTTGTACCTCAGGAACCAATCAAGTCTACTTAGTCGTGATAGTTCTACTTTGAAGTTTTTATGTGCTTTCATTTGAGATATTTTTTAGATTTTTATTCTTTGTACTTTTGGCTGTAGGAGGGGGGAGGTGGGGGGAGGCACACGAAACTAGATATTACACTTTTCGAGCTATCCAATGATACCTCCTTTGATGTTATAATGTAAAAATAAAATATTTAACTTTGCTTTACGTGTACGCGATAAAAAAAATACAAGTTTGTCGGCGTAATTTAAATGCAAATTACAGCTTTGTAGGTACCAAGAGTCTCTGAGCTGGATCGCGGACAGACGGACGGACAGACAGACACGGCGAAACTACTCGTATGAAGGGACCTAGTTTGACTTCGGGAGCCCAAAACAGACTGACTGTTGAGTTTCTTGCGGTTCTTTTTCTCAGTAGTGGTCTCCTCTTGGGAAGTGCTGGTAGATTTTTGATGTAAGTGCCCATGCTTACTGAAAAAACATCTTTCTCATAATGCTGTCCAAAGCCCGCATACAAACGGATTGGTTCAAGAAACTTAGGTTGGTTTTGAATTGGTTCAAGAAGTTTGGTTCGTTTTGAATTGGTTCAAGAACTTTCGGTTTTTTTTTAATTGGTTCATGAACTACAGGTTGGTTTTGGATTGGTCAAAGAACTTTAGGTTGGTTTTGAATTGGTTCAAGAACTACAGGTTGGTTTTGAATTGGTCAAAGAACTTTAAGTTGGTTAGGTTGGTCTTGAATTGGTTCAAGAACTACAGGTTGGTTTTAAATTGGTCAAAGAACTTTAGGTTAGTTTTGATTTGGTTCAAGAACAACAGGTTGGTTTTGGATTGGTTAAAGAACTTTAGGTTGGATTTTAATAAGTTCAAGAAATTAGATTGGTTATGTATTGGTTCAAGAACTTCATGTTGGTTTTGTGTTATGTTAAATCACACTTCAAAGATGGGAGCTTGTGTTACATTTTTGTTTTATCTTATATTTTATGAATGCTTTAGTTAGTATAGTACATAGATAATACAATATGTCAGCCTTTAACCTGAATTTATTGGGTACTCCTTCATCCTGAGTGAGATTCTCTGGCAATGAAGGACTGCTCCATTATACAGGTTGACTTTTATTTTGGTCACATTCCATCAAAAAATGTAATAAGGCCTTTGTTTTATTATGAACTATTAACTAAAACTAGCTACTCTTAAAGTGTGCTCCACGGAGCCCTGGGACTCCTCAAGAACACTGTAAGGGCTCCATTGAAAAAAAAACTTATTGTAATTCAAAGGGACATTTTTTTATTTTTTGCAAAGAAAACAGGCTTGAGACTTGGGGCTCTGTAAAAAATTTAGTTGTTAAAAAAGTTTACGTCACTAAAAAAGTTTGAAAAGGGCTGAACTAGAGTAGCTCAATCTCCATGGTCCCACCCCTAATATATTGGGTTTTCTATTACACATGTTCAATTTTTTTATCTAAAAAAGATTTTCTCCTTTTAAGACACGTGTAAATATTACGGAAATAAAGGCTTATTATTATTACACTTGTACATAAACCAGAATTTATTATACATAGAAACTATCAGTGGAAAATATATCTAACTAATAGTGAAAACTGCATCAAAATCAGTTGTGTGGTTTAGGAGGAGTTAGCGGATACATAGACAGACAGAAGATTGCGGAAAGCAACTTTGTATTTATACTATGGAATAATAATAAAGACAGACGTGTATGTGATCAGGGGGGTTATTACGACATAGCAATGCAGTTCAGTTTACACTGAGAGAAAAGGACAGAGCTATATAACTGCTATAGCTCAGTCCTTTATGCTCGCTGTAGAATGAACTGCATAGCTATGTCATAATAACCCCCCAGATCTTAAATGTATCACCATCTTTAAGCAGCTCACTTGGGAGGCTGACCCTATCAATCACAATACCTAAAATATGTACACTAATCTGAATGGTGATGTACCAAATAAGTTTTGTAATGACTAGTGTTACATAAGTGTACTTTCATTAACAAACATTAGACAATTTCCCAAGGTTAGCTAGGCAACCTCTCTGACGCCTTGCTGTATTGTATTCTTGCAAATGAGAATCTTAACGAAACAACAGGACTGGTGTGTGTATTTTAGTGCTTCAATTAAGTTTTATCTATCTTTATTTACAGAAATAACGAGTCTTAAGAGGATATCAGAACTTGGTATTGATAGAGATTAAAGGCATCATTTAGTCAAAAGAAATGATTTAATGTTAATTGTTAATTAATAAATATCATGTTCTAGCAAGCTTTAATGCTTTGACATATATTTTATTTAATACTAATCTGCTAAGCTCATAGATTATTACCAACATAAAGAACATGGACTTGGCTTAGACTTGACAAAGTAAAAGCAATTCAATAGCCTTCTAAGGTTAAGTTTGCATAAATACTGAGAGATTATACATCATTAGCTTCTGCCTTCTTCCGCGTAGAATTAGTAATTTTGCCATAGGGAACAGTGATTTATTTCGGGATTCAAGGTACTCCTGTGTGTTAATCCAGTGTATGAGCAAACTCTATTATAATTGTATGTAACCAAATTCGTCCATCCTTTTTAGCAAAGAAGTAACAAACCAAACCAAAGCCTACACATAACCAAATACTAGCATAAGAACTCTAGAAAAACACACTAAACTACAGCTTTCTCTTGCAAACAGACTAGGTAATGAAATTAGTCAGGCACTAAGGCATCTGTAGTCCACAAAAATGCCACAATCTCTGGTTTGCCCAAAGGTTAACTGCTAGATAATACCTTATGCTTTTGTACTAAGTGCATTATTTTTGTGCAATAAAGATTAAATAAATAATGATGATAGAAGATAATAAATGTATTCCACATTTTTATTGGACAATACATCTTTTATCATGGTTACTTAATAAGAATATGAAAGTTGTATAATTATTATCATTATTATATCAGCAAGAAGACATTCACTGCTGGATATAGGCCTTCCCCAATAATGTAACATATTTCATAGCTGATCAAGGAGGTATCAAAATAACACAACACATTGGGAACTTCCATAAAAGTATACATTTGAGCTTGAATCTCCATAACACTACAGAATGTACTTTTCAATGTTTTCTCAAGATCTTCAGGAAAAGATAACAAAATCTCATAAAGTAAAATCCTTGATTATGAAAATGATGTTCTCTAATTTTGAAACTATAGTTATCAAACCTTTGCAGTTCTCAGGCTGGCCAGCATAAATGCATCCATCATATCAAGCAACAAATAAATAAATCATCAAATTATATCATATATTTGATTACAATTACAACTAACCTAAATCAAACATCCTGTGTAACTTACCTATTGCCAAACAATCGTCCACATAGTCCCCAAAACGCGAAATGCACATACGAAAACAAGAAATACGTTGCAAGAAGAATTAGTATTCCAACACTAATATCATCGAAATAAAAGTATTTTCTATAGCAAACCACTGTTTTGTCAAGCATAAACTACGTTTGTGGACACTTCAGTCGTATCAACACCACAATCAAATTATGGCACATCAACATTTTTTTTTCACAGTAAGCAAACATAACTACGTTTTAGAGGTTAATATGTACGAAGTAGGGCGAATATCAAAGAAATATCCTTAAATATAAGTAAGGCTTACAACGAAACAGTGATTTGCAACCGATAATGGCTAAAATACGTACGATAAATCATAGACGTGTGCCCCGTTCTCCCGATGTTTACAAAACCACCACGGCACTAGCTTTTAAACAAAACAATCACAGAATAAACATATTCCATCCATTAGAACATCACTTGAAATTAAGTCATGTGTGCAATCCAATGTCCTATTGATCTAAAGTCATAGAAAAATTGTATAATATTTTTTGTAAATCCGTGTGGACGCCAAACTGCGGGAAAAACTACAGCGAAGTTAGCTGCGAATCGTTCGCATTTTCAAGGTCGTCTTACTGTCTATGGTAAAATGACGTGTCTATGCTTGTTGGATTGTCTTTGAAAAAGTAGGACCATGGAACGTAATTTCTGTGGCCCGTGTCACGAAGCTACAAGTTACAAATTACAAGCGGAACTCTCTTTTTAGCAAAAGGAGTAAGAAAGATACTTCCGCTTGTAATTTGTAACTTGTAGCTTCGTGAAACGGGCCTCTGTGATTTCTTTGTTGATTTGGTGTTTTCCATGTTTTCCTAAGTCTATGGTTTGGAGACTTTGCTTGGACTAAGTATACCCTAGACCTGACACGCAAATAACAATACCAAGATTGAGGGAGATAGTTTTATGGAATTTTTAATAAAAGAGACGGATAAGGAGATATTTATTTTTGTCTTTGTCATAGATGCGCTTTTTTTTGTTGCTGGGTACATTCGGGTTTGCGGCAGACAAACCGCTGTCAATCTGTCATTTCAAATTGTTTTCGTGAACGTATGTGTAAGAAGCAAATTTAAGGCAAGAAACTTTAATTTCAATTATTTGTTTGATGATAGTAAGCTTGTGTTATGTGTGTATTTTATTTATAAAATGGTGCATTGTTATCGGAGAACGTAACTTTTCATACGTAAGTACAGTATTTAGCCTTTTCTCAGATGGGTTTTTGTGTTTTAAACACGGGAAATACAGCAACTAATCTCCACTGCGTATTATAACACAAGATCAAAACATCTCTAAAATTCACTTCAAAACAATTAGATTATTGCAGTATTAACCACCCAAATTACGTAAGTAGAGAACGGCGAACGGAGAAGTTTGTGAAGTGATTTGGGGTTGCCCAAAGATGAAGGAAAACACTAGATCCCGTGTAGCCAACTGTCAAGCGTACCACCTTTTTCTTCAGTGTTCAACACAGTTTTGTAGCCAATTTTTATTGGTCAATACCCGACATGTGAACCCTACTAAATTAAGACGAATGGGATGGAATAAGCGGCTAGTCGGATAAAGACCTAAGAAAAAGTGTCACTTAATTTAGTCGGATTACTGTTGTTGTTCGCGATCTGTGCGCCCATCCGTTGGAATTTTAAAATAATTCTCCGAAAATATATTTCTTCGACAAGTTATCAGTGAAGTATTTAAGTATAGGTTCAGTGGAATGGCGTGTGTATTTCGTGTGTGTAAATCCCGAATGGGAAATAAAGAAAATGATCCACAAAATATAAGCTTTCACAGGTGAGTGATGTTTTACAATAAAACTGTTGATTTTCGGCCATAATCCGGCCGTTTTGCAAGTATTACTAGAAACATTATCATGGTATTACGTCTTGTAATTAATACAAAGGCACTATGTGCAGTAAATGTGCAATTTTAACTCATTTTTAGATTTTCTTTCGGAAGTAAACAATAGTGCTTCCAAAATTATTATCGATAAGTAAACTTTCGATATTTTCATAGAGTAAATGAGTAAATATATCCATGAGTATGTGTTTAAATATTAAAAAGTGAATACATTTTGGGTTAAAATAGCGATGCCGAACAGTTAAAAGGCCGATGTTTTAAATGTCGAAACTTACAACTTTTTATGGCACATAAGTGTGCCTAAGGCATAAAATACTTATTGTAAATATTTGGATCATTCGTTATTTTAACATCGGTATTTTAATTTAATATGTATTTTTTACGTACAGTAAAGGAAATTGAATCCTAGACCATTTTGGACTATGTCGTAGTGACATAATCAATCAAAACGTAAGAGACTTCTTATGATTTTATTTACAGTGTCACTTTGACATAGTCCAAAATGGTCAAGGAATCAATTTCCTTGACTGTACGTACATATCTATCGATCGGTAAAAGAGCCTACTATATGTGATATTAATTAATTGTATTGTTTCAGATTTTCAGTATCGCTCGGATTTTAATAAGAAACATATATATATATATTCAGTAATCACATCCATTCATACGCAACCCAAACAAATTAACCTTGATGCTCAAACTGGAATGGTTGGAGATGCTCTGACAGAAATGGTTCGTCGTTGTTTCAGAAGTTGCAATGCAATCCGGTATCAAAAAAGGGTCACAAACTGTCTTCCAATTACTGTCTTACAATTAGGTACAAGGCTTATTCATCATTATTAAAGACTAGATTTCCGCCCGCGACTTCATCTGCGGAGAGTCAGAACTTATGTTAAAAGTACAGGCATAGTTTATATCACCTTCAAAGAGTTTTTTTCTGAAAAAAAGTTCAGAACGTGAATTTTAAGTAAGCGGTTCACAAACACCTTTCATTTTTGACTCTAAAACAACAAAATTGCCATACAAAATAAATTCACTGCCCCTCTTTCACAATAACATTTTTTTAATCAACCCTAGATTTAATAAGTCGATAATTTAGTCATCTCATCTATTTACTAAATTTCTATACAAACAATTAACCCACTTAGCAGAAGATTTTCGGAAAACACCAAAGTTGGATATTTTATTTATGTTACAGTATTTAGTCGCAATACCCATTTTCATATCTTGTAGGTATATACGTTTGAAAGTAACTTTATTTCCATACAAACTTTACAGTCACTGTCAATAGTCTTAGATCCCTTTTTTTTTCCCTTTAGTTTTTTTTTATTGATGATGGGTTCGTTCTTGACTATTTGTTTCTTTAATGGCCTGTTGTTTGATCGGTAGTAAAACGTTACTAATGGTTAAAATCTCAAGGAAATCTGTCAAATGTTCGATTATTTTTTCGGATTTTAACAAATAGTTCAGTTAACTACTCATCAAACAACACTCCCTAAGAGGCAAGTGTTTAAAAAACACTGAAGCTTGCACTTTTTTAAATGCTAACATTCATGTAACTGGAAAAATACCAACTCAAATACCTACAAACTTTCACCCCGCTTTTCACACTGTTAAGGGCTTATTTTAAAACCTGTTTTTTTATTTAATTAATATTGGTATTGATACCGACTTTCATGCATCTAACTTGCCCAGTCATAATTCTTATGTATAGGTGAACAGTAACCTTAATACCAATAATGTCCACATTTCTCACATCAAAAATGACCAAATTCCCACAACAACTTCTACCCCCATATTACCACCTTTTCCGAAACTGCCGTATTTTTTTCATTTATGTCGTAAACTACGACGTTCAGTATTCTCATTTTAAAAATGGCCAAACTCTCTTTAATTTATCCACCTTTGGGGAAGTCGTTTCGTCATGTCCGTCCGTCCGTCCGTATGTCACACGCATTTTACTCGAAAACTACAGAGGTTCATTGATGAAATTTGGAGTAGGAATAGGTGTCTTGTAGAAGCCGCTACTTAGTTTGGTAGTGAAATAACAAAAATAAATATTTCTAGTTTCGGCACTGCCTACAAAATGTGACTGTTGATGAAAAAAAAATCGCCATAAAACATATTTCGACAGTTCTTTTAAAACACAACTTCAACTTCTACCGCCAATTTACAACCGCCATTTACAGAGATAGTTTTCCCAAAATCTCCGAAAGCAATTTAGTAGCCCTAACAGGCTGACACCTATTTACACGTTTCTCACCTAAACAATAACCCAAGTCGCTTATTTCGCTCACCACATTGCTCCCTTCAAAAATGTCCAAAATCCCATACAAACTTCTATCGCCAATTTACCCCTAAGTTTTTCCAAAATCGCTAAAAGCAATATATTTAATTCATATACATTAGCCACGTTTCTCACTTCAAAAATATATATCTTCTATACAATTTTCTGCCCCTCATTTAACCTCCTAAGAGGTAGTATTTTCTTAATCACTGAAAGTAATATTTTTTATATTATGTATATTGCCTTTGTAGGTAGATTATATTTGCAATGAAGAGCATTTCTATTTCTACCCAATTTCAAGTAAAATTTACCTTAAAAGTAATCCCCACAAAAACGTTGCAACTACTTTCCATCCCCCCAGGGGTTGAATTTTAGTCGCTGAAATATGTATCTCATTATATTCTTTGAAGAGCATTTCTACCAAGTTTTAAGTAAATTTGATCCTAAAAAAAAATTTCTTTGCAAACTTTGCAACCCCCTTTCATCCCTCTAGGAGTTGAATTTTAGTTATCGCTGAAATACGTGTCTCGTTATTTTCATTGAGGAGCATTTCTACCAAGTTTCAAGTAAATTGGACCATAAAAATATTTTTTCCCATACAAACTTTGCAACCCACTTTCATCCCTTTAGGGGTTGAATTTCAGAAAATCCCTTCTTAGTGGATCTCTACACCACAAAAAGAAAATACTGCCCAAGCTTCATATTTCTAGCCTTAGTAGTTTTGCTGGGCGATGATGAGTCACCCGGGACATTGCCTTTTATATATATAGATAAACGTTTTATTTTTAAATAAAAACTGTAAAAACTGTGTTTAGTTTTATTACACGACAAAAAAGTTAATTTCTCAGTTTACTTTTTCGAAATAAGGCCACTTTTGAATTGGTAATCAATCACAATTATTATTGAAAATAGGCTTATCCTTTGCCTTTTAATTATGGTTAAACCTAATATATCGATAAACTGCACATCACTGACTGCAAACTTACGCACACTAATGCAGAGTGACACACACGAACACACCTAAAAAGTGGTACGCTTTTGAAATCCAATCGAAAGCGGTCATATATAGACGACTCTTTTTAACGAAGGGCATTTGTAACAGTTGCGAAGAGTACTATTCTATTAGCCGTTTTTACACTTTCTCTATGTTTTACTACCTCTATGGGGTTGCCAGACAAACAATATTTTTTTACCTCATTTAACGGGTAAAATGTTTGTTCCTGTTTTCCAAAAGAGGATATTGTGCGTAGTGCGTGGTTGAGATCTACTGGGCGATAGAATTAGGAGCCAACTAAGTAAACTCTTATGTACTCTCAACATTTTGCTGATCATTGCTTTCGCAGAATGCAACAAATTATTTAGAGACATGCTCATTCCCGACATGGTTTCAAGACAAGTTTCAATGAGTAATCATGTTAACGAAGATAGAATAAAAAATAAGTGTGATTGTGTGATTTTACGATTACGCTCATACATTTCGCTCGAAATCGCATAACCAGTGACGACGTTATGCGGTATTCATTATGGGGCGTTTCCACAATACCTCGCGAAGCGAGGTAGCTTCACCGTCAATTCAAATCATGTTATTCCGATTTCCACGAAAGCTCGTAGAGCAGTAATTTAAAGGCGGTTTGATTTCTGAAATTTGACTAATCTAGAATTTGTTAAAGTGGGGTAATTTTTTACCCCTCTGGTAACCCCATGTGTTGTATATAATATAGTATACTTCGTCTAAAAGAGGTGATAGACGGGCGAGTAAGGACGCCGTACTTTCACGTCATTTGCGCATTTTCACGAAAAAGTGTACCCAATTAAGGACTGAAATTAAGGAACTTTAACTTTTGTGACGAAAATTAGCTATACATTGACGGCCACCAAAACTGACATAAGTTAAACTTCCTTAATTTCAGTCCTTAATTGGGTACACTTTTTAGTGAAATGCCCAAGTACGGCGTACTTACTCGCCCGTCTATCACCCCTTGAAAGTTTGGCTTTCGAAAGTTGCCAGCTTGAAAGTTAAAAAAGCCGAGAATTAACAAAAAGGCAGTAGGGAATGTATCATTATATGTATATAGGTGAAAAACACGAACGCCAAATGATGGGAAACTACCTTGAATACCTATTTAAAATAGCAAACTCAACATTAAGAAGACTAACTTTTATTTTTGAAATCAATACATACCTAACGCATTCATGTATTGTAAATATTAATCGGGTGTCGATCGATTATACATAGAACTTTTCCAATATTTAGAGTAGGTTGCCCACCGTGTGGCGTTCCTTTTTTCTGTATAGTAAAGTACTTTGCGGCATTGTAAAACCGGATAGTAACCTATTCCTCGGCTGTCTATCACCTACACTCTCTGGCATAGCAAACATATTACTATATAACAGATGCTAGAAAGAGTGTGACAGAGATATGCAGCTGTTTGTCATTGCCAATATTTTACCCAATCGTGTTGATTATTATTAATTAAAAATATTTTATTTTATTCTGATATTTTATTTTATTTCTTAATTAAAAATGTTTTATTTTATTCGGACACCTTCTCAAACTCTTTGATGCCAGACTAAATTAACGGTTCCGCACTCTTGGTCCCACTGCTATTCGCCAGAGCCCTGCTTACTAGTAGGGCTCCTATTTGCCCTTCGAACGAAAGGTACCTAACGAACCTAAATTTTTGCAGGGGACTTGTGGTAAATGATTTCTGACGAAAGCGAATATCATCAATACTGCCCTCATAAGCCAAAAGGCGATAATTCAAAGTTAATAGCCAAAGCAGTTACAACTCTATCACATTAGTAATAAGGTTGAACTTGCTCCGAGAGTTTTGGCAGAGATACCGCCATTTGTTTTAGCAGGGCATTTGTCTATCAATAACTCGGCCTTAGCAAATTTTGACAGGAGTGAAATTAGAGTTAGAATAAGAATTAGAATTACACACATCAAAAAAGTCTTGGGATACTCAGTATCCCTAGACAAAGGACATCATCGGGGTTTCATACATTTTTGGTCCAAATGTGTAAGTGCCGGCCGAAGAGAGATAATGCCAATTTATGTTAGAACTTGTCTATCTGAGCATTTATTGTTATGGCACTAAAGTTGTAGGGCCAATGACCTTGGTTTTATTTAAGTTCTGAAATTCTTTGTTTCGGTGAATTAAACTAACAAAAACAAATGAATTGTTCTACCATACTTGACATTGAACTTATTTTGTAAGATACGGTGCAGCGGTGGCTCCGAACCTATTTTTGACATGAGAATCGTGTATTGAGTGTAATTGGGTTTTCTTTAAAATAAATAAACCAAAAATAAATCATCTACATAATTATCATGTGCATTGTATGGTATTAGTGCATAGTAACCATGCGATACATTTTACAGGAATAACACCCTTAGCTTATAGCTTGGGAATATTATTATTGTTCCAGACGGTGGTGATTCTTTATCATTGAATTAGGTATATGAAGATACGCCGGCACATATATTTTTTATTTAATTATAACAAATCCCTAAATAAACTCAACACAAGGTCCTCATAAAACTGTGGATATAAGTACTACAGCTTTGGTGCCATAATAATAAATGTTCGGGTAGACAAGTTATTATAAAATATAGCATTATTTCTTTTTGGCCGGCACTTTCATATTTGGACCAAAAAAGATGATGTCCTTTGATGTTTTGACTCAGTGGTAATATGCCTATATTGAACTGTTCAAAACTGTCTAAGGATAAAAAATATCCCTAGGCACTTTTGATGCGAGTATACTGACTGCCAACGATCGTTACATTTAAACTTTGGCGCCTAAAACTAAACTCCTAAAAGTAGTCAAAAATGGTTACAGTTAAAAATCAAACCAAACCATGATAAAACCAGATATTTTAATTTGTCTTTTTTATTTCTTAAGCATTAGGTACAGCAGATTCTACAACTACTTTTCACTAAGCATATTAACAAAAACCCACTTAAGTACAGAAAGTACTATAGGAGCTAAATAGTTTAAACTTAAAGTGTCAAAACTAGTTAATATAAGCACGTAATTAACAATAAGTCACGTTAAGGTACAGATAGACTTGAGCACGTTGTACGCGAGAATGATCGACGACGTGCTCAACTCTATCAGCACCTTAAGGTAGTGTTCACATTAGGCTTCACAGCAAATAGTTTCCCCTGCCTGCTGGCTAACTCTGGGCCACAAACCATTGAATATCTATCACGGTGTATTATCAAGGCTGTAGCTTGAAAAAATAACACTTCTTTGCAAATCACCGAGTGATTAGCCGTACTCATCTCATAATACCGACGCCATGTTCAAAACTAGAGGACGAGGGACTTTGTACGCGTAGTTACGAGTAGTTTCTTCCCGTTTGGGGTCGATTTTCGAATGATCCTTTTTTAAAGCACCCCTAGGTTAAGTAATATTCCCTCCAGCCGAAATCCCTAGGTTCAGCGATTTAGGCTGCGCGTTGTCGTCAGTCAGCTGAGGAAAAGTTTTATATCTATAGATAATGTTGAACGTTAACTGATGGCGATTGTGAATCACAAACTATCAGCCTTATGTGAAAACGCCCAAGTGAACTTTTCACTTGTTCTATCTTCTAGACACAGTGGTTGTTGACTATTTGTAACGTTTTAAAGTAATACTTAGATTAAGGGCACTCAATAGGTTAATCAATTAAACAGTGCGGATCTACAAATCCGCCAGGCGGGTTACTCCGAAGCATTAAATTCGAAATTTCGGCAGCTCTATCCCTTTCACTCTATACCTAAGGTCTGTTCATTCTTACTTGTCTTATATAGTAAACAACTTTCTAACCTCAAAATGAACCTTTTTAGGCTAAAACCGCTATTTTAAACAAAATAAAGCAATCACAGACAATGCCAAACACAATGACTATGGCAAGGCCAAATGATGTACAAAATGTTTATTCAGTTTACTTTATTTACGACAAAAGAGATGTTTTAGCCAAAAAGGTTCATTTTGAGGTTAGAAAGTTGTTTACTATATATGACAAGTAAGAATGAACAGACCCTAGTCATATTGAGAGGAAGGGATGGGGATAGCGTAAAATCGTAATTCTATTTTGGAAGTAGAGCCCAAGTTACGAATGGTAACACGATTCCACCGACGGTTGTCACTAGGGTGCTAGCTTAAACGTATCAGGACGGTGCAGATATTTACTTTTATAAAAGCATTACTTTGTCACCACTATATTTTTACAATAAGAGTTTCACTATAAAAGACCATATGTATGCTTAATTTTAACTTTTACCAATAATCTCTACTACTTATACTTTTTTTTCATTAGACTTTTTTTCATTTCACAACAGCACAGGAAATTTTCGATTTTACTACAAAAAAACCACAAACAATCACGTCATTATACATACTATTTTCATGATTCAGCGATAATTGTAATGACAAAATACATCTTTATTAAAGTGAAAAATGCAGCGAACCTGAGGGCCCTGCCAAGATGCATTGCGCTAACTAGCGTTTCTATTCGTTTCATTTTTAAACCAATCGCGTAACTGGTAGATGACGTGATACGAAAAGTCACGTGATCTACCAGTGACGCGATTGGTTTAAAAACGAAACGAATAGAAACGTTAGTAGCGCAATGCATCTTGGCAGGGCCCTCTGTTTCTAAATAGAAGGATAAGCAATTGAGATCTATGTATAAACAAAATCAGTAAAACTATGAAGAAGCTTAGAATTATTTGTCAGCAGCTATGAAACTGTTGAAAGCAAGCAAAACTAACAGCATTTTATAATATATCAATTTACTGATGGATTACAATAAATCTTTTACAATAAAGGGTAAAGTAGCGTAACTTATGACAGTTTGCATCGAAGTTCAAACTTACAAGAAATTTAATCTAATTCCAGCTTTCTAAATGACCCGGCAGTTGAGTGAATGTCTTGAGTTAAATCATTTTTTTCAAGGGCGTGTACGTCTAGACACATGTCATCCAATGCTAGTAGTTCTTCCCTGTGCTTCAAAAGGTTTCGCTTCAACTCTTCAATCATATCTCTCAGAGGAATTGTGCCGCCGTATTCTTTAGGTAAAATGGCAGGATCGACGTGTTTGTTTAATTCTGCGATGTTACGATGGAACTGGAAACAGAATATGATAAATTAATTTAATTACAAACAATTATCTTCATCATCATTATCACCATTAGCTCATACTAGTCCACCGCTGGACATGCCTCTCACCCAACAACAAACAACTGCTTTGACAAAAACAAATTGGAAAATGTAATGGTGTGTTCTTTAGAGTTTATAGGCAACATTATTCAATTTTAACCAATCACTGCCACTTATGTAGTATTGCCACTTGAAAAATATGTTGTACTTTTGTCATAATGTGTCTGTCAAATTGCCTATAATAAATTAATCGAAAAAAAGTTGTGTACATTTATTTATTTTAATACTTTATTGCACAAAATAAAAAAAAGTGTACAAAAGGCGAACTTAATGCTACAAGCATTCTCTACCTACCAGTCAACCTTAAGGTGAAACAGAAATCAAAAAGTAGGTAGGTGCAATAAAATGACAATATATTCCTTTTATCTAAATTTGGAAAAATGTAGGTACATCCGTCCGTGGTTGTAAACTTTTTGACACTGAATATAGCTGCAAGTTGTTACGTTGGTACAGTTAGTAGTTACTAGTATATCTCTTTCATTAATCATAACTTTTATTGAGTGAGTTGAACCGAGTTGAAATAAAGTAAACTATCTATTCTATTGTAGAAAACATAATAAATATTGAGAGAATTTGGAAGATTAAATTAATTAACATTAAAATATATTACCATAACTCTGTCCTTTAGTTTGTCGCTGAGCAATGAGACAGCAAATTCAAAGAACTTGGCTCCGTAGTGAGGTACGTTAACGAAATGGGTGCATTTGTGCCGCATCGGTGTTGAGTTCTGTAACAGACGTAAAACACTATTTATTTATTGTGAAGTAGTGTTGTAACTTCGGATGCTCTATTATTCAACTCTACATTTTGATAAAAGTGTACAAAACGAACAAAGCTAACGTAGGTTACAAAGAATTTCTAGTTTTGTTCAAGTCGCGAAAACCACAATAACAAGAGACCTCCGTACTTCCGTAGTGTTATATTCACTTTATGAAGACAGACAGACGGAGTCTTATTTTTACTGGTTAGTTGTTTAGTTTCGCTTGAATCACACAATGTATCACGTTTTGTCTTTGTTTTGTTCATATTTTTGCTGTCAGTGTTTCCATATATTCCTCAAAGTGGGTCTAGCAGATCTAGTAAAAATCCATTAACTCTTGCAGTTTTTAATGTTTGCGTAATTATAAACATACAATATTGTTAGTTTAAATCATTTCTTCCTTTTTTTTTGTAAAATTAACGACCCTAGACTACCCTTGCTATATCAAAATCCCAGATCCTTTACTACTTTTGTGTCTGAACTGAAATGTCACTGTCACTTCTCTTTCATTAGTTTTTCAAAACTTCATAATCTAACTTTAAATTTAGAATAATTTTTTCAAGAAGGTACGTCACCTGTATACAGTTGAGCATGGTGCGAACGTCAGTAAAAGACCAGAGTGAGACGTGAGGCATCTGCATGCCGGCCTCGTCGTTCACGTGCGTGTAGCCCAGCAGTTGGGATCGCGGCTCGTCCAACAGCAGCTCCACTATCAAGGAGTGGACGCGCGCCATCACGCAGCTGTCGTATAGGTGAGGGTCGAAGCGGCCTGCGGACAATTTTGTTGATTGAGTTGCTAATGCTATTTAGGAAAGGTTTTATGATTTATTCATTGACTGAGCATAGATAAGTTTGTGCGATCTTAGGTTCACTCAAACACGTGTCAACGTGACAAATATTCGCTTATTTATTTCGGAGTTCTCTTCTTACTCATAGCATAGCTAGCCAGCACGGAACTGGTCTGTTGACGGTTACACACAGCAAATTATTTTACCCAATAAATATTTTATTAAGATATAGTTTAAAATTATCCCGTTAATAAGAATACTCGAAAAACGCCCAGGATTCAGTGCTGGATGCAGGTTTTTTTTAATATATGGCCGCCATCTACTGGGTAGATTACCCTACATGTATAAAATTCCTTACCCATGCAAGACAGCACGACTCTCCTCCCCTCCGCGTCCCTCTTCGGCAGCGGTACCAGGTACCCCGCGTCGATGACGGCGGCTATCTTGGGATCCAGAGGGTCCAGTTTCTGGAACCAGTGTGGGTAGACCTGCCTCAGGGTAAGGTACCGCTCCAGCATGGCGCAGGATTGCGGGACCGAGTACTTCTTGGTTCGCAGGAAACGGAGAAGGAAGGGGGTGTCTGGAAAATAATTACGACTATAGAGGTTGTTGAGGCTATTGATGATTGGTAGGTAGGTTATAGGTAGGTCTTGTTTTACAAGATAGCTTGCCGTGTGATTATTATGTCGGTTTAACCCGACATCTTTAACACAGCGAGCTTCCGCCCGCCTTTTTTTGCGGGTTTTTGGTGGGCGGAAGCTCGCTGTGTTAAAGATGTCGGGTTGATAAGTTAAACCGATATACTCGTAATAATCACACGGCAAGCTATATTGTAAAACAAGACGGGTATCCGTCAACTAACCCTTAGGTTTATTTCCCGCATAGGTAGTTCTGTAAGGACAGATAGGTTTCATTGTTATTGTTCCCAGAGGGACGAGGGATGTAATGCGATAAGGTTCTATTATCGAAAGTAGACCTTATTGCATTAAACTCTTTGTACAAGATGTCCAATTTGATTTTAAATTTACAAATTTAAAATCAAATTAATTAATTAATAATTGAAATTAGGAAACAGTTTTATTTCAGACTAGAGGACGCCCGCGACTTCGTACGCGTAGAATTAGTTTCCCGCTACTCCCCCTATTTTAACCCCTCAGGGATGAATTTTCGGAAAATCCTTTCTTAGTGCTCACTTACATCATGAAAGGAACCCCTGTACCAAATTTCAAGTTTCTAGGTACAGTAGTTTCGGCTGTGCGTTGATATCTAAGTCAGTCAGTCAGGGGCTCTATTCAAGCCGGTAAAAACAATATCGTATTTGATCTGTTATCGTATTGTCAACGTTTGATAGCTCTTATTTTCTTGACAGTAATGGCGGCTGACGTCATAACAATACCATAACAAGCAAACTACGATATCGTTTTTAGCGCCTAGAATAGAGGCGCTGGTTTGCCTTTTATATATATACTCGTAGATAGATAAAGCCCCCACATTTACAGTTACTGTACAGTCCCATCGTCTAGTGACTTAGGGTGTTGATTCAAGATAGCAAGAAGTTTATGAACTCTCAACACCATTACATTTTAACTTTAGCGGTTTTGTAACCGATGAGGCGAAGGAAAAAAAATACTATTCACAATTTGGCTAAAGAGTGGACGAAGGCTAATCGCACAAAAGACCCTATGTCAACCGAACAGGCAGAAGGTTCTCTCTGTTCCATGTAACCACAATACGTGGATAAAAATAGGTGACGTACCTGTTCTAGATTTCTTGATAGCGGGATGCTTCTCGATGAAATGCCTCATTTGCGCTAAAGCGTGTTCACGTATCGCTGGCTCTTCCCTCAACTCCAATCTAGCTCTCTCTCTCAACTCTAGTGGAAGATCCCCACTTTCCCTCTCTTTCGCTTCTAGGATCTGCATCCGTTCATCGTCAGTAAGTCGGGGCGATTCGGCTATTTCCGCTTTTGGCTCGTGCTCCCTTCGGCTTTCGGGTTGGAGGACTGATGTCGCCATTTTGATTTGTCTGAAACAAAATACAGGGAAATGCTTAACATTTTTTTTTTACATTTTAAAGTGAATGAGATAGGCTTAGCGTTGTTTTCGACGCTAACACCAAATAAAATAAATGTTTAAAAAAACAAAAAACCGCCTTCAAAAAGCAAAAAATAACTTCTTTAAAATGTTAGGTAAATAGGTCAGTCCAACTGAAGTCTGCTTTTGGTTAAAATATTGTTGGACGCCGACTTCAGTTGGACTGACCTATTTACCTACCATTTTAAAGAAGTTATTTTTTGCTTTTTGAAGGCGGTTTTTTGTTTTTTTAAACATTTATTTTATTTTATACTTTTTAGTGATCCTATTTATGCTGTTACGTAGCTCCACTTCTAAATATTAATAAGAAACTATAGAACATTTCAAGCTCGCCGCAGACAACGCCGCGGGAATGTCATAGTCATATTTAAACCTAAATGTGCTTCGTCATAGTCGCTCAACTTCCTTTATCGAAATATCTTATCGCCACCCTTGAAATAGGTACCGTTAAGGAGTTCCGGTGGCCATCTGTGGTCTTCATCATCAGTTCCACTTCACCATATAGTACTTTTCAAAAGCAAATGCATGAGTTACAGTGAAAAATACCAAAATCGCTATAGGTGTGCCTATAATATTTGAGGAGTTCTCTTGATTTCTCCATGATCCCATCATCAGATCCTGACGTGGTGACAATGGGACCAACTAGAAAGTATACCCATTCGAACAACGAAAAAATTTTTCAAATCGGTCCAGTGGTCTTCGAGTAATCGGGGAACATACATAAAAAAAAAAAAAAAAAAAAAAAACAAAAAAAAATATCCCGACGAATTGAGAACCTCCTCCTTTTTTTGAAGTCGGTTAAAAAGGTTTATGAACATAAGACCTTAATGAACATTATTAAATTGCACCATTGGGATTGTACTAGTATAATAGGTTGGCAAAATATAATTTGATGCAGTGACAGGTGGACTACATTATTTTCAAGTGGTATCAATTGGGTAGAATATGGATTACGAGGGGTGCCTTTTAAGTTCTGTCGTTTGAAAAAACTAAAGACAATTTAAGTGTTAAATGGTATTTATTGTTTTTCAAAGTAATCACCGTGATATGTAATACACTTTTTCATTCGATCGAACCAGTTTTCGAAACACTTATTCCATTCCGAAGTCGGGGTCTCCAAAATGGCCGTTTTGTATGCCTCAACCGCTTCTTCAGGCGTCCGGTACCGTTGACCACGAAGTCGTTGCTTGATTTTTGGAAAAGTGAAGAAGTCATTAGGGCTTAAGTCTGGACTATACGGCGGGTGATCCAAATTTTCGACGTTTTGTTCTTTTAAAAACGCAATTGTCTGCCGGGCGGTGTGCGAGCTAGCATTATCGTGGTGCAGTACTATACGACGTCTTGGGTTATTTTTTCGCAACTCGCCGATAACTTCTGGTAAACAAATAGTGGTATACCAGTCAGCATTAACTGTTTTACGATCTTCGAGCACGATGGTCGCAACGTGGCAACTTTTCGCTACAAACGTGGCGACCATTTTTTTCGAAGTGCTCCGTGAGCGTATTACTTTGGTCGGTTTTAGCTCATCTTGAAACACCCAAACAGTCGACTGCTGTTTAGAATCCGGATCGTAGGCATATATCCAAGATTCGTAACCACTGATAATGTCATAAACGTGCTTAGAGTCTCCTCGGTTGAATTGCCGCAGAGTTTTGCGGCACCATCTAACGCGAGCCGTTTTTTGGTCTTCACTAAGTAAATGTGGTATCCAGCGTGAGATATTTTTTTTTACACCTAAGTGATCATGCAATATATTTTGAACACTGGTCCCTGAAATGCTTAATGAAGCTTCTATCTCGCGGTATGTCGCATGGCGATCTTCGACGATCAGTTGCCGTACAGCATCAATGTTTTCCTGGGTTACAGCTGTTTTTGGTCGGCCTTCACGATGCCTATCACTAAGGCTAGAGCAACCACGTTGAAATTCCAAATACCAACGTTCCACAGTCCGGATGCATGGTGCTTCATTTTTAAAAACGGTAGTCAGCTCTTCAAAGCACTGAAGACGCGTTAAACCCCTTTTAAAGTTGTAAAATATTATCGCACGTAAATTTTCCTTCGAAATTTCCATTTTCACAACCGACTTGTCAACTTTGAACCGACGCTTTATTAAAACGAATCGGCCGATCTCGAGACATTCTTTTGTTTTTGAATTCTAAATTCAAATATTTTAAGATGATACTAGTTTTTTTTTTAATAATCACGGGAGTTTTGCAAACGACAGAACTTAAAAGGCAGCCCTCGTATGCTGCCAATATACTAAGAACCAAGTATACTTATATCGGCAAACCCTACTCGCATAAACCACAAGTCGACCCGACCGCAGTGCTTGCAACAGAGGGACAAGTTACTTGACCCGCTTGCAGAATATCTGTTATTTAACATATGCAAAAGGATTATGTCACTAAAGCTTGAAAGGAAAATTAAGTGTAGGGTCTAAGAGTATTTTTAACTTATTGGATGGCGTCAGAATGAACTGAATAAAAACTTTAGATAATGATCATAAACGAGGCAACACGCGCAACAAAATCGGGCATAATCTGAGTAAGTAATTTAAGACTTCGATTTTGGAAGCCAAGTCAAGTACGAGTATAATACAAGAATTTAAATGAAAGTTCTGCTTTAGTAAGGCTTAAAAGAGAACGAATGAAACTGCCGGCCGCAGAATGCTTTGTACTCAATGGTTGCCTACTAAATAATAAATAATAATAATACCTACAATGTCACACCAATTTACCTAGTCCCAAACTAAGCTCTAGACAATGAGGACTAGACAACGGTGTAAATACTTATATAGAGAAATATATACTTAAATACATAGAAAACATCCATGACTCGGGAACAAATATTCGCGCTCATCAAGCAAATATCTGCCCTTAGTACCGGGATTTGAAAGCTAGCTTCGTAGGCAGGGTCACTACTAACTAGGCCAACGCGACGTAATAATATCGCACCAGTAAATAAATAGTTAAGATTTTTTAAAAATAACACTCATATCCATGGTCTTAAATACTTATGTAATACTGGCGTACTTTAGTCGCAACGCTGACATTGCTGAACGAGAATAGTTTATCAAAAATGTAGCGGTAGTGGAAAAAGCCGAAAAAGTAATTTAGCCGGTCGTATCTGGAATCGGCGGATATTCCCAAAAACCATCAACCAACAATAGTAACACAACCATCTTCTTGGTCCTCCGAGACATGAGGAAATGACTAAAAAATACTCGGTTTCGTAGAGCGGCTTTCCGGACACATCCTGTTATTGTCTGTCCAAAGGACACCGCACGGAAAGTGTTGAAAAAAAACATCGATAAATTTTGATAAAAGAATATCTGTTACGTGTCTTGATCAATATATAAAAATACTTGGAGGGCAATAAAATCCTATGACTAGTTTTTGAGAAAAAAATATTTAGTGAACAAATCATGTGGATATTGGTTCCATAGATTTTTTCTATATGGAGGAAAAAAAATGGCCTGTTCTGAATGAACATATTTTTCTAAACTGTGTTTGAATTTGAATAATCTTTGTTAAATAAAACAAGTTATAAAATATTCAAAATCCATAACTTTTCACCGATTAATAATATTTTTTTATCAAGATTAAGTATATAAACAATTTAAAAAATGCAGACCACTTTTACTTATTTTTATAAAACGCTACAACTTAAAAATTATTAAACACTTTTTTATATCCGTTTTTTGATGAAGTTGATTAGTTAAATGGTTCCTAAATAAAAAATTTTTTTCGTTCAAAAATGGCCACTTTTTTTTCTTTCATTCATTTTCTATGGGACCAATATCCACATGATTTTTCACTAAATATTTTTTGCATACTTTCCGTGCGGTGTCCTTTGTACGCTCGTTTGTTTTTATTTTTCTCCTTTCCCAAGAACGTCGTATTTTCCAAAACGTTCCTAATTTAAATTTTCAAATTCACACTATCTAGAACGCTTCAGTAGCTAACTAGGTTAAGTTCAAGTAGCGCGTTTTAAGAACGACGAATTAGCATCACAATGCCGGTTGCTCATACTAATTGGCGACTCGAACGCGTCGCGCCCGCGCGGTATGCGTCAATATTGATTTTAAACAGGCTTTTTAGAATTTGCTTGTTTGATCCACGTAATCGATGTTGCCTTCGATAGTTAGATGGCATAAAGCCAAGCCCATGTGGTTATACATGTGAATGAGTCTAGGTATGTTTTTTTAAATGTCTGTTACTCGGATGTATGTATGTACCCCTTTGCATTTACTTTACCTACTCTTCCCCAATGTTAACTGGAGAAGATTTTACTTTAACGATGCAAATACGTCTTGGAATTGTTTATGTGCAATAAAGAGTTTATATATAAACTTTTCTTCGCGGTTACTTGAAATCATGGAGTTTGATGATGGATTATTGATATGAAGCACAGTCAGGACCGGCGGCGCACTCTGCAGGCTCGAAGCTTAAATACATCGGCTTGCATTTCTGGGGCCTGTTTTATAAAGTTACAAATTACAATTTAAAGATTACCAGTTTTGATTTCACACAACATCGACCAATGGCGACCAGCCATTTGAGCAGTGTTGCCAGTTTAGACCTAAATGTAAAATGGGGCACGTTATTGACCTAAGCTCTGTTTTATTAGGAAGGGTACCTTCAGCACTTGTTCTATAATTATATTCTGTGGTACTGTCAAGAACAAAAGTGTAAATCATGCATGCTAAATTGCTATTATATCTTTAAATTCTGCAATTCGGTACACATTATTTGCCACACTAAAGTCGCAAACAGAATGTCAACACTTCCTTAGAACACCTAAGACTAACAGTCCGTAGGCCGATATTGGCCTGACAGCCTAGTTGAAATCTCATTAGAATCTTGACGTTAGTTAAGTTTTATACATTCTTCGCAGATTTTGGACTAACAGGCGGCCTGACAGACTTGGGTATTGCAGGTAAACTTTAACCCTTTTATTCATAAAAGCACAATAACTAAAGTGTGCTTCAAGTATGTTCTGTCCTTATCTGTCACTATGACATTTGAGTTTGACAGAAAGGGACCAAGAATACTTTAACTAAAATACGCTCTGTCGTGTGCCGCCGCGGTTCTAGTTTTCGGCTAATAAAAAACCGCATAACCGCAAACCGCATAACTTTTACTCGTATATAACGAGTACCTACCTTTCCGAGTCGAAGTCAATTTTCGGTAGTCTTCAAGTGAAAGTTTTTTCATGCAAATACGTGAAGCAAGGTTGAAGGCTGCACCAACACCTTTGTGTTGTTTTGTGTCCATCATGATAAAGGCATTTTGACGGCATATTAAGGCATATGACGAGACACGTACTGTCTTATTGTTTTAATAACCAATAACACTAAAAGGTTAAGCTATTCAGTTCAGCGCTTGCGCATGTGCGCCTTTGTTGCGTAAGATCAGGGAAAATTAGGGAAATTAATTCGCCTCTCAATTCGTCAAAGTGTTAATTATTGGCGCCGCAAAGTAACAATCGGACTGACAGGCCAAGAAGGACGCAGCTATCTGTTAGAATAAGAAACGTCATACACGTGTGTCCCTGGATAAAGTGCACAAACGAATAGGGATAAAACCAGATGCAATTTCACCGACGAAAAAATGTTGGTGTGGTGAAACCTACTTGATTTTGTAAGATCTAAAAAAACATTGATTGCTGTGAAAGTCGCGCCTATTATGAGGTCTATAAAGATTAACCTGTCCTAACCCATGGAGTTTATAGTGCTCTTTAAGAAAATAAAAAAAAACTACTTTATTTTCCAGAAGTTAAATTTGAGATAAATTATCCTTAATCTTAATTTAATTTTCGGGGAAGATAGAAAATCATAGATTTCTTCAGTTTTTTAAAATGCCCAATTTTTTTTATCCCAGAGCATTTCCTGTGCAAACAAATAAATATAAAAACAAAAATATACGCCAAAAACAAAAAAAACATCTAGTTTCATCCCTATTCGTTTGTGCACTTTATCCAGGGACACACTGTATAACTTTGTCATCTCAACAAATAATTGCGTCCCGCTACTTCCTCTCGGCCTGTCAATCCGATAGCAAGTCTGTGAGGCCCTTTCTGCCGTCCTAAGCCAAAAGGTATTTTCTGAATTCAACAGCAGGAGCACATTGGATTTTGTTCCATTAGTAATTAGGTAGCAAATACTACAGATGTTTCATAGCAGATACTGCTTTTTGGTTTAGCAGGTTAGCTTTAGTACCAATTTCACCATACGATGTTAACCACTTAACAGACGATTAGAGCATTAACAGCTGTCAAAATGTATGAAATAACAGTCGATTAACATTGATTAAATTTAACATCGTATGGTGAAATCGGGACTTAGTCAGCGAGCTTAAGTTTGATTGCGTTTAATCGGACTTTAATCGAAGGTTTTGTCGAAATAGCAGCTCAGCCAGAGTGGTAGAAGTAAGAACCGCTTGCCAAATAAGTGGTTTATCAATTTTGATATATCTTATAGCTTCCTACCAAATGAAAATGTCGCTAAGTCATTTTTCTCGAGCCGCAGCCCTCCACTCAAATTCTAACATCAGTTTCACGGCTACGTCAATGTTCGTAAAATTAATCAGTTAGGCGCTCCTTCGTAGAATAAAAACACGTTACTATTCTCGCATTAACTTCAGCTATAGCGTGCGACGAGCTCAACCGATGAACTAAATAGCTTAACCTACTTGTAAATTGCTGAAGCGAGTATAAGAGTTAATATGGATAGGTATACTTATATTTACTACATGTAATAATTATAATAAAAACAAGACAACGTCCAGTCAACCCGTAATCGGGCCGGTGCAGCAGATCAGGGCCAAACCCTCAAGCGCCGCAAATCATCATTATTAAATAATTACGATTTTGTGGCACTTGCAGTGGAGACCATGGGACCTTGTTCAGCTGATATGAAAAGCTTTATTAAGGCCCTGTCATCCCGGCTCATAGACTCCTCCGGAGATCCTAGAGCTGGTACTTACCTCTCCCAAAGGATTGGGCTAGCTATCCAGAGAGGTAATGCAGCCAGTGTCTGTCGCATGATCTTTTTGTAGTGGTGATTATTATTTATATCTTTAATATTTGAGTATTTATATCTTTTATATTAAATTAAAACTATGCTAGTTTTAATTTAATTTAAATTTTTAATTATTTTATTGTTAAATAAGAACAAGTTGTCAAGATTCAAGTAAAATAGCCGTTCTACATTCTTAACTGTGTCTTACAGAATATCAATGTTATTTAAACACAGAATAATCAAGATAACATAAAATATAAATAAATAAAAGATAGAACATGCGACAAGGGTAATTGTAATTCTATTGACTTCGTAACAATAAAGTGATTTGGAGTCAAGTAACGTGTCGCCTACCTTACCTTTGACGTCATTGTTTAATTTCACAACGCATTATGGACTCTATGTTATTAAAAAAATGGTTTTTTTTCAATTGGCTGAAAGTCGGTGCGGATTAAGAATTAAAAGTGCATACTCAAGTAAAGATTGCATCTCAGATAAGTCTCCTTGGCATTTAAGAATTAACTTGCGATGCAAGTTTCTTTGTTGCTGCCTTTGTTTACGAAACGGATGTAATAACGTTTAAAATAAAACTGAAACAAGCTTTATGAGGGGATCGTATGATACCTAATATAATAAAGTTCTAAATATATAATGCTCATAATATAGGTATAATTTACACATTATGATTCGAGCCCGAGTGTCCCGAGTATGAGTCACTTTTTATGGCAACAATGCCGATCCAAGCATGCCTTGAAAAACAATAAAGTAACCATCGTACGTATAAAAGACAATACACGATTTTCGTCTGTCGAAATATCATTTGCCAAGTGCAATTGCAGTGCGTCCATTAATTATATTACAGGAGGTAACGATCTTGGAAATGGATTATTCTAGACTGACGGGATAGAGGGCAACTCCCTGATGCCAAATATGACCTCCTACCTAGCTCAAATGAAGGAATGAGGGTTACGGTAAATTTGCGCGTAGAGTATCATTTAAAAATCTCGCGTCAACTTTGAGCCGAGATTCTAGTCGGCAAAAACCATATCGTTGTCAACGTTTTGATCGCTTTTATTTAAATGACAGGTAATGGTGGTCGAGTTAATAGTAGATTGTTCAACGAGGGACTAAAACAAGCCATAATGACACGAGATGTTTAGCCACGCGAGCTGAGCGAGGGTGGCAATAGTTCGAGTGTCATTATGGTTGTTTAGTCTCGCGTTAAACACTATAATTTTCACATTGAAGGCGAGTTTTTACCCTCGCCTTCAATACCATACACATAACCAAGTTCTATACAAAAGTACAATAATATAAAGACTTTATTTATATCCAACTAAGTACAGAATTCAACATTAATATAATTAAAAATAAGTACAATAATTTATTATAACAAAGTTTCTTACAAAATTGTTCAGCGGTTGTTTTCTTTTTTGTAAAGTGACGCTTTAAATGCTTGCATATAGCCAACAAATTCAAACTTGACAACTATTTTAAAACTAATTGTATCATGCATAATAAAATGAATTCATCCGTAATATAATTAAAATTATTCATGTTCGTTTATAGACATGTGGCTCTTTAAAATCTTGTCTAGATTTTAAAGTGCCGAGACTTCAAGAAGGTCGTCATGATTGACTCGGTTGAAGAAAAGAGGTACAGAGGTAAAGCAGCTACGCAACGGATAGTTTTTTTTTACCGTTTACCTCCATTGGCAATCAAGCTAGTCTAGAAGCTTGTAGAGCGGTATTAAGAAACAGTGCACTTGGTGATCATGACCCTTATCTTTGCGGAAAAACCAAGAACGTCATTGCAAGTTGACACTGCATAATTTGGTCGTAAAATTTGTACTGGCGATATTCTCATAAGGTAAAATAAAATTTTATTCGTAATACTTAATGTGACAATTATAACTTAACCGAAAATGTTATGCGGCGATAGGTACCTACGACCTTGGCAGAACTTAGTGTATGAGAAGGTTGGGGACACGCAAGAACGTGTGATTACGCACAGATGATGGTGCAAGTTAGGTTCTTGGGTAAATTCGCTGACGAAGTGTTATTTAGGAGAATAACAAGCCTGTTTATTTATATTTATACTTAGGAAATACACTGAACCTTCGTTATTAAATATTTTTATTTAAAAAGTTTTAATATTCAAAGAAATTATTCATAAATCACTTACGTGTAGGTATCCTTATTTAACGGTTATTTCTCTTCAGCCAGTGTTTACGCGAAGTCTATGTTGTCTATGCCATAAAAAAGTTGCACGCTATTACAGAATTCGGCCATGTTGGTAGGGTGAACGCGCCTGTTGGGCAACGGGCACGTCGAAAGACGCACGGCGGCCCGGCCGGACTGGCGGCCAGCGGGCCTAACGGTGCGCTCCCGAAATATTGCGACATGGCACATGGCCCTCCGAGTACTTTATAAGTAGAGTATTGCCCTTAGCAGGTCTTTATACGAGTTTTTATGGAGGCGGATGACCCCGCGCCTGTGATTTTCGGGTTGTGTGTGGAAAATGGGAGGGAAATTGCAGCTTGTACAAGCGTTCGTCTTGGGAATTTAAATTGGTTTAATGAGTCCTTCTGAACGCATTAATAGGCTAATTCAGATAAGATATTTTCGACAGCAGAATAAACTGTATTCGTTTGTTGTCTTCAATTTACAACTTCTTTGTATATGTAGGTAATGTGTCTATAATATAATACTCAGAACACTAAGAATGTAACAGTGTATTAAATCATAGGTATTCATTTCATATTGTATATAAATGGCGAAACGAAATAGGTGGAACGAGTGGTGAAACTATGTACGAGGATTTTAAATGAAGCAAGACAATTTTGAGCAGTAAACAACTGAGATTTATGTATTTTGCCACAACCTAACTTACTTCTCATGAGCCAATGATGAACATGGTCGCTTAAGTCATAATATTTTCCGAATGATCGCTTGG
This sequence comes from Acleris literana, assembly GCA_946894065.1. NCBI lineage: Eukaryota > Metazoa > Arthropoda > Insecta > Lepidoptera > Tortricidae > Acleris > Acleris literana. The sequence continues at coordinate 11,093,139 of OX335688.1, read as the reverse complement.
TTTCTATATGAATGGAACAAGCATTTTTGGAACAAGCAGTTCGCGGGATTGTTTGCCGCTAGTACATACATACATACATTAAATCACGCCTATTTCCCAGAGGGGTACTTCTTTCCACTAGCGTACATAAAATATATAAATACATATCTGTATTTGTCTTACCGTAAACAAATCGGGACAAACACGGATATATTATTAAAACCCTACTATGTTAATATACAGGAGTTCATTTTTTTGCCACATAAACATTGTATTTTTATTAGTTTTACCGAGTACCTATGTATATCGTTTCAAACTGTGACCAAACGCTATGTAAAATAGGTGCTACGAACGATCATTAGAGGGGTTGACTTGACTCGTCCTCGTAACAGATAACATAATGCATCGCTTACATAACTGCTTGCGAATAAAATAGTCAGAGTCACGCTATCTGTGGCATAATCTAACTGGATTTGATTAATAAAAAACCATTACGCAAGTTAAAAAATATACTCTCGAAAAAATCTCAAACCCGGAGTTTTCTTAAAATGGGGATGGCAAACCGAGCTTTAGAACGCTGCTGTGTCGCTGACCCGTTGAGAATTATTATTTCACACTTGCTATGAATTACTACTCTCGGAAATAGCCGATAAGACAGTCGAGCAGTCAGCACGCATTGGTGCTTTCATTACGGTTTTTATACTAACAGGCAGTATATATAACAGGCACAAGGTGTGAATGTGACGTCACGGCTTGGTATTTCATTTAACCCGTGATTATATTAGATATCGTATTATAATTTATAATAAGTAAACAGTGGTTTATTAGTCATCTAGCACATTCTGTCTTGCTGTAACATGGATGTACCCACACAACCTCAATAATAAAATGGAAAAATATCAGATAATTATATGATTGAACTTCAATGACTGAAATAAAAAGATACTGACCGTTAAAAACGTGATTAAAAAAGTAGAGCCGGGAGCGAGGTCGATGCACCCGCGTGCACCGTTACTCCCAAATTGCAAGTCTTGGGCCTGGAGTGGAATTAATTTTTGGGTTCCGTAGTCTTATAAACGATCAGTGGCGTAAACTCGTATCGGCAAGCAAGACACTGCGTCAAGTAAGTACTTGCTTACTTACTCCTCTGTCATGACGACCCAGTGTCTTGCCCGCAATCGTAAAAGCCTAATATTTACAAATATCTTAGTACATTTAGTCGTAGATGTGGATAACAAAAAAGCTATAATGTCTTCATTACGACTTAGAAATCATGTACAAACGTGAACTGTAATTGCCTTCCTCGCATTGTTGAAAATACTCAATTAAAAACAGTAGGTAAATGCTAGTGCGTTTCACAGCCTTCCGAAAAGTCTCTAACATAAACAATTTCGACAATCACGCCACGTGCAATTTACAATAATTTACATACAATGAAAATTGCTATTACCCAAATACTCCAATACATAGTAATGTCCTTTTTGCCTTCAGTAGGCTAACGGAAGACTCACTAGTGGTGAAATATATAGTAAGTTTCAAAATGTCCAAGCCAGCAGGGAACCAAGAATAAATTGGTTCCTTTTAAACGTAAGCTCTTTTTGCATGAATTGTCTTCCGCTTCACATGGCGTCTTTTGATCAGGTTTAAACTGGTTATACATACAATACTTTTTATTGTAACAAAAAACTGGTTGAATGTTAAGTTGGTGAGGGGTTCTTTTGACAGAATCTCCTCCTTTTTGCATCTGAAGGGACGTCAGATGTTAGATGCGACGTATTATGTAAACCACAACCTATATACAAATAAGTTTCTGTCAAAAATGTCATTTTTGGAACAAGCTTTTGTTGCCAACTATCCTTTTTTCCGCTCAGACATCATCTATTTATCAAGACGAAACTACGAGTAACGAGCCCCAAATCGGCGGGTATTAAGTACAGCAAAGATCGCGTCGCCACCTTCCGATTCCATCATCAGATCAGCTCAAGGGTACCATAATATTGCATTGTCATCAGGTTTATACATGTATTCCAAATTTCAGCCCACTCCATTGACGGGAACCAGGCCCTGCCAAGATGCATTGCGCTAACTAGAGTTTCACTAGTGACTTTTCGTATCACGTCATCTACCAGTGACGCGATTGGTTTAAAAACGAAACGAATAGAAACGCTAGTTAGCGTAATGCATCTTGGCAGGGCCCTCTGGTTGAAAAATGCAAATTTCCAGGACATACAAGTGAAGTTAAATAAACGCTTGTAAAAATACAATGTTGTTTTAGTTGATTTGGTTCTAAATAGGTAGCAGTCAACCAATTTGATTTCTGGCCAATTCGGACTATGTTAAAGTACGTTGACAGCCAGAACCATAAGAGACTTCCTATGATTTGGTTTACAACGTCACGTTAACAAAGTCCATAGTGGCCTTGGAATCAAATTCGTTGACTGTACTACTTATGATCAGAAGTATTATTTGTAGTGTACTTAAATTATGCCTGAAAATGTAGAACTTCCGTTCATGGAAAACACTGATTGTTTTTCTAGTGCGTGCCGCACGCCTGACAATGATCTAAGTTTAAACTTAATTTATATAGATAGATATTTGTTTATTTATATATGCATAAGAAAGAGTTACGTAAGTAAGTAGCTACCCCTACTATCTATGTATGAATATGGATTATTCCATTAATGGAAAGCCAAAATTAAAGTCACGACCTGCTTAAATGGGATCCACTATCGTGGACCCCCATTTTCATCTCATGGACCTCCATTTATTTTTTCCGCTCACATGGACCCCTTGCAGGTCGTCGTCGACCCCTGGGGGTCGATATAGACCACTTTGGGGATCAATGAAGTAGAGCCTTATGTACCTAGTTAAATTTTGTTTTCAAGTGACGACACCATTAAATCTAGAAGGTAAAAGAAGTAAGATAAGTAATTAAGTTTTACGTACTCGCTGAATATTAGCATATTTACCGAATTTAAAAGACGATAAAACAATATCATCCGTTCATGTTATGTATGTATTATGTATCTTGTCTATATATCTGTTTCACACTGTGTGTATTTGTTATGCATCATGAAACGAAACTCATATTTTCCATCAATGCGACTTTCGTAAAATTTATTTTAACATAACTAAACCAAAAGTTATTATATAGAATAAAGATGATGTTAACTTCTGCGTTTTTTTTTCTGGTTATATTGACAACTACAATTATAAGCATGAAGTTAAAATATACCTATTATAATTGTCAAATACACCATTATTGTCCGACAGCATTCAGTTAAATTCCAATGGTTAGAAGTCAGTGCTGAGTCAGTCATTAGTAACAGAGTCACGTAGATAATTTATCTATTAAAATCGTCTTACCTGTGTCAGTCTTTTGTTTTCAAAGTGACGAGACCATCAAGGGGCCATACAAGGTTCAATTATGATTAGCACAATGTGCACTTATACGTTGGGTTGTACTAGGAAAACATTGGCAACACTGATTTATTTAGCTGTTAAATTATATCGCACCTACGGCGCAACACTGTCACTTATGCAAAAAAGAATTTTTCCAGGAGAAGCATTTAAAGATTTAGTGTGGTATAAAATGATTATACTTTCTGATCTAGAAAAGATGATTATTTGGCATGATTACTGCTACTTTTAGCTTATTAATGAGGAAAATAAGGTCATTTTAAATATCAAAGAAATATAATTGTCATTACTTTAAGATTGAACAGCCCCTCAATTGTGACGTTATGGCACTAAACTAAAATAATAAACGTATTTATGACAAAGTTACGATAAAATAAAATCTAGAAATTAGGAAATAAATATTTATGAAAAGTTATAACTCTCCTTTTGTCAACTCTTTGCTGAGTAAAAGAGTTGTGAAAATGAGTGAAGCCACATTTTTTAACTGTCTATCAATCTTATCAGTAGAAAAAACCAACTTCGCGAATAGTTTGGTTTCTCATACTTAAATTAAATTTTAGAAAGAAAAACTAATTGTTTTTTGTAACAAAAGACATACCTAAATAGGAACTTTGACATACACTTTGAGTGTAGTTTTCCGATTTAGAATCAAGTTAGTCATCAAACTTAAGTAACTTACTTAACTTTGTGGTTCCTTATGACTAAAACATACACACTACTATATTCTATATTCTACAGGCATATTCTTTACCCGTTGGGCTAATTGAAAACATTTATAATTTGTAATTTAAGTTGAATCAGATTTCTGAAATCAAACGCTTCTTAAATTCCAATAAGAGTGAAATATTTCAGTCCTTTTGATAGTAGTTAACTTCGTGGAACAAGACAGTCGATACTTATATGTGTAAGGAAGGCCCATTTCTCTAGCTCCTATGATTTTTCAGGTTTTATAGAGCAATATTCTTGCCCAGATTTCTTTAGCCTTTTCGCTACATAGCTTATTTTATTTTAGGGCGATAATGTCACAATTGCTTTAAATTTTGGAAAAATAAAAAAGGTATTGAGAAGCAATGTCATAATGTGCATTACGGTCGTTGACGTCACAAACATAATTTTTTAGTTAGAGTCATATTGGAGCAATAATGTCATAACTGTACTATTTTTATGATAAATTTACAATAATTGGAGAATTAAAGTCGTATGTACATTAAGGCAGTTGACGTCCCGACCATAACTTAATAGTTTGGAATCATATTGGAGCAATATTGTCCCACATGCATTAGAGTCGTTGTTGTTATAAAACATAAGTTTTGGTTGAATTTCACGTTAGCTAGAACAATGTCACAACTGTATTTTTGGGTCATTATTGCTCCAGAATCATAAAATAAAAATGACACAATTAACCTAAAAACGTTGTAGCTCCGTCCGAGACACTCCATCAACCTGAGGCCGGCGCAACTGACCAATCATACGTTGTTTCTCCAAATAGGTCTTTGATTCGCGCCAAAACCACAACGTCACTGGCGCACTCGTGCGAAAACTATGCGTACTAATTGAATGACGTTGTCGCTTCAAGGACAGAGTACTTTAAGTGACGTTGTAGCATACTTAACTCAATTTTCAAAATTTTGCACAAGTGACAGTGTCGCACCGTAGGTGCGATAGTACCCGAAACCAAATTTAAGAAGCAAAAAAATCTTTAATGCATTCAGTCAATAGCCCGAGTCAGTCAAATAATTATAAACGGTTACTATTTATTTATATCGGATTCCGAAGTGCGGATAGTTAACCAACAATTATTCGATATAGGCTTAAGGCCGAGCCACACCGGATGCGTGACGTGCACGTGCACTTGCGCGTTCGCTTTCCACTGCGTTGTATAGTATGAATTCTCATTACGACATGTCTGTCACTATACAACGCAGTGGAAAGCGAACGCGCACCTGCACGTGCACGTCACGCAAGCGGTGTGGCTGGGCCTTTAAATCCTGTCAAATTTTATTATCGAACTGCTGATTAAGGTTAAATTTTTTGGTTGGTGAAATCGATCATAAAAATAAACGATTTTAAAATCCTATCAGGCCAACATGACATTTTAAAAGAAAAGAAGCGCGATACTCGTTTCCCGCAAGGCATTACTTTTAATTATAACTATGGTAATGATAAGAGTTATACGTAAAATTTAATGTCTTTTTAAATTAAGAATTGTCGATCTGTCTAACTTCTCCCAAAACAAGCAACGGATTTTGATGCGGTTCACACCATCAGTCAGATATTTTTTTACGGGGAGTTTTATTTCTGGTTACAGAAAACTCCCGTAAGCCGAAGCGAAGCGAGGGCGGGTCGCTAGTTAATAATAAGTACGAGTATCAAGTACATCAGTGCTTATGTATGAAGACAAATAACACATGACAGTCGTTAACAATCAGAAGCATAGTTCGTTGTAAAGCGGTTTATAAACACAAGTAACTAAGTTAGCAATAGTTAAAAAAAAGCTATTCGTATTTTTTAATTTAGTGATAAGCGAATATAAAAAAAAATGTGTAACCGCATATTAAATAGATAATAATATTAATAAAACTAACAAATATGCATTTATTTTACTCTTCCTAGCCTTTCCGTAGCCTAAGCTCTCTAAATACATTTTGTTTGTGTTTGTGTGTGTGTGTTGATGTGTACATGTTTAATGGAGCGGTGATGGTACGTGTTGGTACAGTACTGCACGGGTAGCACAAGTTGTATTTTCTCGCTTGTCGCTCAGTGCGTCTCTAACGTTACGGACTAGATAGAAAGGGAGATCCGAGCAACAAACAAGTCGCGGACAACATGTGCTAGCCGTGCTGATCTTGAACTCGACAGTTGCCATTTAAGTATATGTCTAATGCAAAACTTTTGATTTCTGAAATGAATTACTTAGTATATTAATTCAATACTATTGAATTATTTAATTCCTAATTCCTAAGAACAATATTACATACTCTGTATTAATCTCAATCATTTAAATTCGGAAACCTATCACGTCATCACGTGGCGAACATGTGCGAGTTTTGCATAAATTAAATTTAACACAGGTGCTGTATGGGTTAGTAGGTACTATAAAATTCCATATAAAAACCGATTTGACCAGATTGACCACTAAATAACCTACAAGAATGTAAAAAAACTTAATCTAATGACAGTAGATTCTCAAATCGAAACTTAATAATAAAACTCTAAAGAAAAGGCATAATTCACGCAGTTTTATTTTTCAAAATCTGAAAGTCCGAACTGAATCTGTCTGTGGCTTTCTATACACGTATATAATTTCGTTGGATGTTGGCAAAATTCCTCTCAAAGGTGATTATGAGTCGAAATTGTAATTTTACACCTACAACAGTGAAAGTAGCAGGCCGAGTAGAATGAGAGCGGGTGAATCACAGCGTCGAATAAAACCAAGCCGTGTGCAGCGAGGCAAAAATGTTTGAACAATTCTGTCACACTGCATTTATAAAGTAAACATAGCCCTAGGGTTTCTTTGGTACACTTTAATTATCACCTTACCTGTTGATACTATGCAAACTACTTGATTTTAATTATAAGAAGTCGTTAAATAAGTTGCTCACCCTAAATTTTCGAATTCTGATAACCGACTTCAAAAAAGGAAGTGCCTAACAATTCTGTTCGTCATTTTAAATAGGTACATGAACATGACATTAAAACTTTGCCTAACAATTCTGTTCGTCATTTTAAATAGGTACATGAACATGACATTAAAACTTTGCCTAACAATTCTGTTCTTCATTTTTTAAATACATGACATGACATATAAGCTAAATCATTAATTAAGTTTTGGTATCATAATTAGCAAAATTTTCTATCAAACTATGGCCGCTCTACACATTGGCCCATCATGGGCCAACGTAAGGGACGCATTTACACCTTAGAGCGAGCATCATATTCTTGCATCTCACTCTTACGCATTACTCCGTCCCTATGCTGGCCCATGATGGGCCAACGTGTAGAGCGGCCATGACATGTTATCGTATTGTTTTTAAATCGGACGCCATTCATTACTGTCAACTAAATAAGAGCCAATAACGTTGACAACACCAATGTCGAAAGCAATATAGCTTTACCGAGTAGAATAGAGCCTCAAATAGAACTATTCCTGATGCGAGTTTACTGCCGTAAATTGTTCTGACTTACTACCGTTTCCGTGCATAAAACCGATTCACACGCAATCGAGAATCATGGATCCCCATTATCTCTTAATGGAGAAAATGTTTTAGCACTTCTAATCATGAAAGTTATTTGATACTTAAGATTAGTTTCGCGACTAAGTCAGCATATACTTTTATGTAACTACTTACTCGTATCATTGTACCTGCATAGAATTTATTTGGTATTTTTTTGGTTATTGGGAATAATTCATAATATATTGTGGATTAATCAAAATTCATGGCAGCCAGGGAACCACATATTCCTACATAAGACCAACGTTCTCTTATCTTTACAGACATTTTGTGCATTTACCGTCTTAGCCTCTTACACACTCAGCTGTTCGAATGCAGGTTTCCTTACGATGTTTTTTACTTGATTGTAAGAGTACCGGGTGTAATGGGCAAAAAGGAAGCCTGAGGCCCTACTTTGAAAATCGAAGTTCGAAGTTACGTTAGCTCCATCCCTGTCATTCGTCATTCGAGACTAGATCGAAGGAAAGGGATGGAGCTAACGTAACTTCGAACTTCGATTTTCAAAGTACCATACCTCTGACCATTCCCTGACCCTCCATAGAACTGTCATAGTGACGTAATAAATGAAAACGTGAGAATTGTCAAACAAGTCACTGTGACACAGGTCTATCACGTTCTATGGTAGTCCCTAGTTCTTTGGGTAGTCCCGGTTTGGCACTCTATGGAGTCTTTGTACGGTTGACATTTAATTCTCGATTCCAAATCGGACACGGTGTGGCGCGTAAACGGTCTTAAACAAAATCCAAACGTATTGTGTAAGTACAAAATAGCACATTGCAATTGTGAAGTCTTTCTTCAGGTCAAAATAAGGAAATACTTTGCCATTTCGGCATTGTCGACCGTAAACGGCCATTTTTAATTTTGGTTTGCCGCTTTCTCCCGCCAAGATCAAAAGGTTTTTTATAGTGCAACAATTGCGGGGTCATAGACGGTTGCCTTTTTATTGGTAAGTAGGTCCCTACCGCAATTTGAAATTCGAACTTGGTTTCTTTAATGGGCTTTTAATTTCCTGTAATTTGTAATTGTATAATTTAGTAATACGCTTATAATGTTATGCAACAGTAATTTCACCAAACATAGGTAATTAATTACTGGTTTTTTCCTTTTTCTTTCTAAATTCTATCACAACTTACTTGATTTACTTGACATGCTGGTCAAATATCAAATATCTATTCATCCTCCTTTGACCATAGTCTAGCTTGTGGGCCTTGTGGCAATAAGATAGGTAAGTACCTACACTTTTCTTCTAATCTCAGCATGATCTCAGCCAACATGAACACATTTTCGTTTCGGACCGATTTTTGTTACGAGATCATTTTCACGGCAATTATTATAACCATTCAATTCATAACTATGATATAGACGCAATAACCCGCTCATACTTGCCGGCTATACCTATAATGCCGGCACCACACTTCGCTATTCGCTATTCGTTGTGTGGCTGCGCCGTATTTGTCAAAATATTTGCTATCGCGCTTATGCGTTATGCATGCGAATAAAGCAAACATAGACGAATAAACCCTCCACACTTCGTCGAATGTAGGCGCATAAGCCGAATAACGAATAGCGAATAGCGAAGTGTGGTGCTGGCATAATAGTTGTAGTTTAGATCGCTAACACAATCTTATCCACTAACTTGCTAAGCAGCAGTATTCACATTGCTGTAACCTATGTTTCAGGCATTCCACCTTGGTCCGTTGGGTTGGGAACCTATTTGTAGTCTTGTGATTTTAAATGTTTATGATCCTTTAGAGCTCATGCTCGATTTCCTTCCTCATGCCGCACCAAAAAATGGCTCTACGAATGTAACATACGAGTATGTAATAAAATGTGACGTTATCCTATGAAAGGGACCTTATTGTCGATGGCGCTTCCGCCATTATTAAAGATGCTCCGATATAAATACAACGTCGCGTGACGCAGAGGGGCGTAAGCGCCATCGACAATAAGGTCCCTTTACATAGATAATGCCACAAATAGTAGACGCACGCGAATTCGGAGGCGTAAAATTAGTTTCCCGTTAGGTACTCCCTTTATTTCTTCTCGTTATAGGTCGATCTGAGAAAAATGTCTCTTTAAATACCTATTAGCCCTAAGCACAGCGGTTTAAACTGTACTGGTCAGTCAGTCAGTCAGTCACGGGACAGTTTTATAACGTATAGATTACCTTTCCATTCATCTAAGTTCATTCTATATACATACATACATAATCTCACGCCTTCGTTCCCAGAGTGGGGTGCCTACCCGAATAAAAAGAGCTACAGAATTACAAACATCTCTAAAAACTTGTTGATAATTCTATAACCACAAATGTTTACCAGCGTAATGCCAGCGTATTAGTGACAGATTGCAAGCCCATCGCCTAACAGTACTACAAGCCTTTATTCCCTTAGTCATCTCTTACGACATCCACGGGAAGACATGGAGTGGCACTATTCTAACTCGGCAGCCACACATTCTATATTATCATGATTAATTAAGATAATTTATTCTTATTATATAGCAGCATTGGCCATGGCAACACTCACGTGGACCAATCGCATGGTTAGCAACACCATGTGCTAATAAGCCAAGTCACTGTCACAACCATTGCGCTAAACGCACTTGAGTAACCAACACTAACATAAACTCCTGGCCTTGGGCGACATTACTCCCAAAACGAGAAGCAATTCAACCTGCAACTTGTTTTCACTTTTATAGTTCGCTACGCTACATTAAAATAATTGGTTTATTGGTCTATTTCAGTAGTACCGGTTCTATAACACTATTTCTGTGGTTTATAGCACTATTGATACATCCGTAGATATGTTTAGGTCGTGCCGTTCATGGCGTCATCGAGCCATACATAACACGCATGCAATAGCTAGACAGCGGTAAATTGATCAAAGAAGAGTATAGTAGTTTGACGTGATGACAGGTAAATACAACATTCTTAAGTGGCAACTACCACAGAGCAGGAGTTTATGGGAAAAATTGGCCCATTTTGCCAATTTCACACTATTTTAAACCGACTTCAAAAAAAATAGGAGGTTCTCAATTCGTCGGGTTTTTTTTTATGTAGGTATGTTCCCCGATTACTCATAGACCACTGGACCGATTTGAAAATTTTTTTCGTTGTTATAATGGGTATACTTTCTGGTGGGTCCCATTGTCAACACGTCAGGCTCTGATGATGGGATCTTGGAGAAATCAAGGGAACTCCTCAAATATTATAGGCATACCTATAGCGATTACGGTATTTTTTCACTCTAACTCAAAAAACAAAAACCCGCCTTCATAAATGCAAAAAATAACTTGCATTTTTGAAGAAGTTATTTTTTGCATTTTAGAAGGCGGGATTTGTTTTTTTAAACATTTATTTTTGAAGTCGTCATGGTGTCATCATTAGTGATGCCAAGTCACGTAATTTATAGGAAACTCAACCTTATTGTTGTGGAATTTACTTTCAAAAATTGAATTGAATTGAATTTTTGTAGAATGACAGATTGACTTCGGACCTAAGGTGGGTACCAAATTTAAATCTTTGACTGTACATACCTCAGTCATACACAAAATATTTGTAAACATCATTTGGCCTCATCAACAGTTGGTGGAAAGTTTTTATTGGAGTTGTGTCTGTCTATACATGCCTCATTTTCTTTTAAGTAAATATTATTAATTTTATTTACCAGTAGTACATACCTAGGAGCGACTATAGAACCGATGTCACAGCTTCGAGACATTTTGTTTGACAATTCTACAACGATTTGATAGCGTCGTCACGTGTGATGTGACACAGTTCTTTGGTGAGTCAGGGTTCTATTTTGCCGATTGTCTTCCAACACATTACTATTATTATTTTATCATCCTAAGGCTTTCAACTATCATAATAATTAATAGGTAATACTGTAATGAGCTTGGAAAGTTCGGCAAAAGAATGCAACGCAATTAACATTGAAAACTATGGTAGGTTAAAAAGTGAAAGCATTATTCTTTACTTTTTGCTGGTTAATTGAAATGGATCTAGAATTCTTTAGTAATTAGGTAATATTCATTTAGTTTGTACGGTTGTCCTTTTTAAAGATTTTTTTTCAGTTTTACTAAAGTTTACTTTGTAATGAAATGAAAAAGAAACTTACTGAACTTTCTGAACTTTTTGAACTTTCGTAGCTGTTTAAATTTTTCGGCCTTTAAAAGTCTGTTGGTGCATTTTAATTTTAAATGTAGGTAAGTGGAATGGGATTAGGTACTTATTGTAAATTTAAGCAAGTTGAAAGCATGTAGGAGATAGAAGCCTAGGTACCCTGTAACCTGGGTTTTCGCCGCCCTAATGAAATGTCTAATATTAAACATAGCGCAGTACATTCAAGCGTAAAAAACGTAATACATCTCAGTGTTCTCAGTCAATTTATATTCTTGCTTCAGCATATTTCAAAGAATCGTTCGGAACCAAACGCACATGTGCGCCCAGACATATTTTCAAATCGTAAAAAATTAAAACAAGTAAGACTACTATAATTTACTAACATGTACTTAATCTACACAATTAACAAATACTCGTATTCTATCCTGATTTTATCAGTTTTCATAATCCCATTTCTAACACTGTAAAACGAGATCAATTAATTTTGCTGTATGATTTTTAAGATGCTGCGAAATCTTGCACGCGCATTTGTTAATCATTAACTGCCGATAATAAAGTTAAAATTAAATTATGAAATATTTTACTGTGTTATTGGAAATATATCTAGTTAAAATAATACCAATTACGTATCCAATAATTTAAAAAAAAACTTACCCAGTAAATTCCAACAATATTGCACAGTTAACCTAAAAACACCACAAAGTTATTGCACTGAATACTAATTAATTTGCAATTTGATTTAACTATCAACCACAAACTTATGCACTAAATAGTTATATGTATTGATAAAAATATTTTTATAGATAATATGGTGCGACGTTATAGAAGAAACCTCTCCGCACCGAGTGTCCGTTCAACACTGCCGTAGATTTTCTAAACCAGTCGGTATGTACAGTACAACGTTTACTGATGAAAGAACGTTGCAGTATCAATTCAGTTTAGCATGATTTAGACAGCAAAATAATTTCACATTCAATGTAGGCACTGTAAAAAACCTTTTCAGCTGCCAAAACCCGGGTGTTCCAATTTCAATATCGAAAATGGCGCGATTTCATTCGTACCGGATTGGCTAAGCGACCGGTTCTGATTGGTCAATGGTCATCTCGTCGCATCGCGTCCGTTTTTCAACTTTCTCTGACCTCGATTATGGGCTTTTGATTATACGTGAGATCATTTTATAATTTAATTCTAGCGTTTCTATATTATTGTTAATGTTAATGTGCTTATTGGCTTTATAACATTGTAAACGAATATGCATTCATGCATATTAGTAGTGAGGGACAACAAAAATAAACAGAAGCAAAACGGTTGATTATGTTCGCCTGCATCCGCTGGCCTTGTCACAGATGTATGGATGCTCGATCATTGTCCGTCTACCTTGGGTCACGAAATTTGAAAAAAGCATTGCCTACTTGCGAAATACAAGAACGTTTAATCCATTGTGTCTTGAGAGAATCTTGTATGCTTACACTTTTTACTCTTCTAGAGTTAAAGAAACTGCAAGCAATTTTAAAATATTAAAATGTTCTTTAGTCCACTCATGTCTTTGACTTTTCATAAATACTAGACATTGATATACAAACCCTGCGATCAAAGGATGTATTTGAAACGTAGCTGGGTACGGTTTGAAATTACGAAAAACGGCTGTCACATGAGTCATCCTACATTGACTGTACTATAGTGCAAATTGATGTAGTGTTTTAAAATGTTCGGAAGTAGGCAATAGAGAAAATTTTGGTATTTGATGGTCCTTCATACGACTTAACAATACCTACAATAACCTAATCTGTTAAAAAGTAAATTTGTATTGTCTTCAGAGCAATTACTTATATATAAGACCTACTTACACTACACCAAGCAAGACTCCCAGATTTGAATGTTAATAAATAGTTCTCGCATTTAAAGATAGGCTGACGCGGAGAATTTTCTTTTATTTTTACCTAGGTACTCGTTGTAAAGTATGTATGTGTTGTAATAATTTTGAAAATATTTTCTATAATTATTCCATATTTGATGCCCACTGTGATTTCGTTATTTTGACATAGTTCTATACTATGATAGTGGCTCAGAAATCGATTTGTTTGACTGTAATTACCTACATGCTGGATGGTTACCATGATGCTTTAAATTGGAAACTTCGAATGCATCATCCCTTTCTCTTGTCATTTAAAGACTAAATCGTGAGAAAGGGATGAAGTTACTTAATACTTTTTTTTTAAAATTGGGCCCCTGTACTCAATTTGTACATTCAGCATCAAAAATTGGAAGTTTGGAATTTTATCATAGATGGTCCTAAACCTCAACATGAACAACAAGTTTTTTAGAGTTGTTGGTAACTGTGCCTAGCCTACCCCACTCGGAATGAAGGCGTGAAGGTAATTAATTATGTATGTGTATTTATGTATGTCCTAAAACCTACCGCCGCCGGACGAATTGAGATCCTACGTTAAAAAACGAAGTTCATCTATAAATAAAAACGTTGACAAGTACGCGTTGTTTAAGCGTTTTTAACCGTGGCTCTGACACCGCAACTGCGATTTATATGTCAGTGTCACTATTACTGTCACTGCCAAAATAGTCGAAAACAAAGATGGCAGCCGCTGTTCCTCTGGGGATAAAAACTCATGCCCAAAGGGTTTGTAGCCTTTATAAAAGGGCTGTTCGCAATGTAGAAGCTTTTTATGATGTACGGTGAGTCGCTGCAAATAATGAAATAAGTTTCGAAGGCATTCCTCCTCGGCGTTACGTAATTTGTTGACAACACTATAACCTATTTTTCTTCATAATTTTCAGATTACTTTTCAAGCATATTATTCAAATAATATTAAAGAGATAATATTTTTGCTTCCTGCAAAATTACTTTGTCTGCAAGGTTTTGTTTATTTCAATTTGTGGTAGTATAGTTTGTAGATTTGTATTACGATTTGACCGAACCGTATAACTTTAGTTAATTGTCAGAATAGTATGTTGAAAATGTTGAAATAGAAGTATTTAAAAAACATATTAATGTTTCTTTCTACACTAATGTAATTTTCTCGAATTGTCAATAATAATAAAAAACTTTATTAGTAGCCACCAGTAATATTATTTATTTAACACCATTTACAACATGGAATAATTTACTTACAGCTATAGTCATACACCTTTTCAACTTACAGCTATGTGTTCCGCTACCACGCAGTCCTGCTCCGAGATCGCTTTGACAAGAATGCCAAAGTTACGGACATGCGTAAGGCTGCTCAGCTTTTGAAGGAAGGAGAGGAGGAACTGTTCTTGATACAGCACCCACTGCCTAAGAAGTGTAAGAATGAATTTAATACTTGACTGGTACAATAAACAAATTGGCTGTGCTGATCATCTCTCTGGCTATTGGTTGTGCCATTTGCATAATTTATTTATTCCTCAGAAAGGTATTTACTTTACAACCTCCATAATTTTTTAACACTCGTCTTGAAACCGCTGTCACTTAAAAACTAGTTATTATGAAAACTAGGATTTCACATTTTCATTCTTTTTTTTTAGATAATATTTACAAAATATTCAAAAATCATAAAAATTCGACTAAGTTTAAGGGAGGAGAAACATTACCGCATTTTATATGGGAATTTCTGCCTTAGAATCCTCTTTAGTTTCATATGTGTTGCACCCACATTATTCTAGCTTGAAATAACCTCAAATGTAGGGCGTGCACAGATACTGGTAAATAGATTACCTACCTTTGCCTTCTTTATTCAAAGAACTTCCTTTTCCAGTCCCCTACAGCCCTGGTGGTGTAGCCCAGGAGCGAGAAGTTGAGCCTCCGGACTGGCTCCTAGACTACTGGCACCCACTGGAGAAGGCTCAGTACCCTGAGTACTTTAAGAAACGCGAGCAGAGAAAGAAGGAGTTCATTGCCATGTGGGAGAAAGAATATGGCAAGTATGAGGAGAAGGAACACCATTAAAGGATTGTGTAAATTATATAGATAAATAGTAAAATTATGTTATTTCACATTTTATCGTTTTATTTAGTTTTAGGGCCTGGCCACATCACCTCGGCACGGCGTCGTTAACATCAAACGGCGCGGCGCCGTAGAAAGATACGTTACCGCGTCGTGCAGATTCACGGTGCCGTAACAAAGGCTTCAAGCTATTTCAATCTCTACTCGCAGGACATTCGACTTAATATAGCAGTTTATAATGAAACAAGGCACCGACGTTTCACGTTGACGACGCCATGCAGTGGTTATGTGGCCAGGGCCCTAAATGTTGCAGCTTTAAACTAGCCTGAGTATTTCTGGGTTCCTAGTGAAAAAGGGTATAAGTCTTCTGAAGATCAAGTGAATAAGGGTTTAAGTCTAGTATAGGTACTCCATTGATGTATATACCCTTTCTTATTACGAGTTAAGTCGACTTGTACCCTTTTTCACTAGGACCCCAGATTTAGGGTAACCCTATCCGATCCCACTAAGAACAAAACAAAGTTCTAACTGTACTCCAATAGTTGATGCACTACACATGTAAGAGAAGGGAATAGATTAAGGTAGATAGTCCTCCCAACGATTATTGGCACTGTAACGATCCCTGCCAACGATAACTATAACGATATAGATAAAAACTTACGATGCGGGGCCGGCGCGGAGTTTCTTTAATGCGATCCCGCACAAATTTTTGGTGTGCAGATTTAGTAATAAAGTTAAAAATGGCAACAAAAATATACTGGTAACAAGTGGAAATAGCCAGATTTCAGTCCGGAATATGTTACTTGTGCCAACTGTATGGTCACCTATAAATGTTGAGCATACTTAGGACCAATAAGGAAGGCAATAAAGCCTTTGTTCTTTTCTTCATTTAAAACCAAGTTAGCTAACGAGTGGATGTCTGGTTTTTAGGGTTCGGTAGTCGAACTAGGAACCCTTTTAGTTTCGCCTTCGCATTGTCCGTCCGTCCGTCCGTCCGCAGCCTAGCTCAGAGACTCTAGTCTTAGAAAGCTGTAATTTGGCATGAATATACATATTAGTCACGCCAACAAAGTGGTAAAATAAAATTAGAAAAAAAAAAACCATAAAACGCGGGGATATTTTTTTTCGTCTACCCCATAGTGTGGGGTGTCGTTGTATAGGTCTTTAAAAATATTGCGGGGTCGTACAGCCACAGCCCCTACAGCCAAAACTACAAATACTAAAAATCTGAAAAATATCTTAAATGAAAGCACATATTATAACGAAAACTATGACGACTAAGTAGACTTGATTGGTTCCAGACCAGAGTTACAGGTGACTAATGTGTTTATATCTACTAAAATGACCTAAGACAGCACCAAATAACTTTAAATAGAGAATTACTTCATACTTGTGGTTTTTTGAGATAGTTTTTGTGTATTAACGGCTTCGGAACCCTACACTGAGCATGGTCAGACATGCTCTTGCCCGTTTTTTAATAGAAAAGATCAGTTTCAGTGTAGCCAACCAAGGTTTTTCTTTCCTCTTAGCTATTGATTGGCTAACTTGGTAATCTATAAGGAACAGATTCAGTAAAGTGCTCAATTCCGTTGTGGTACCTATAGTTACTGTACTTACCTAACATTCCTTAATTAATGTATATTAAAATACATTCACCAAACAAAAAACTAAAGCGACTTTTGTTTGCTTTGCAACCTTTCACTGCTCATGGGAAAATAAGATATGAAAAAGAAACACGATAGTTCTCTTATATTTTTATCACATTTAAAAATAACTCTGCGTAAATGATTTATACATAAATACTAGACTAGTGGAATATGTACAAAATGTTAGTCAAGAACTAAATATGTTTTCAACCAGTTAACAGAAGCAAAAAAGTACCCTAGGTTTATCTTGGAACAGTCACATATATAGAAAAAAGGTTTTTTCAAATTATACACATTGCAAAGAAAACGGGAACATACAACTTTTCAAGTAGTTGATATACTGTAACTAGGTGATATTTTATGCTACAAAGTGAAAAAAGTATTACTTCCAAAGAAAAAATATATTAATTTCATTTGTCAGGATCGTAGAAGGTGGAAAGAAGTGGTCTCTGCCTAGCTCTCTGGGAAACAAGCGTGATTTAATGTATATATGTATGTAGCATAAAATCTCATTAACTTACACTGTATTTAAACGACTCGAAATAATCGTATAGGTCGATTTACAAGAGCTGGCACGAATGGATTGAGTGAGTGTACGAAAGTATACTAGTGTGTAAAATAATAACAGGTTTTAGGTTTGAAATTCGAACATCGGTTCAAAGAGCGGCACTCACACAGTGATAGGTGACATTACTTTTGTTCATTCCATTTGTGCCAGCTTTAATGAATGCACCTGTAAGTGTCCGCATTCTTTGCAATGAGGTCTACTCCCGTGTTTCATAAAATAGGTAAGTATAGTTAAATGCACTCAGTGGAGCCATATAATAAAAATAAGTGAACAGTTGATTAATTAAGTAATAAAGAAATCATTATCGAAATGGTAGCGCTTACTATTTGTCCACCTTTTTACGACACTAAAAAACGGTTTTGCTATCACATTTAGAACATATTTATAAATATTTATTTCGACCTGATAATTTCATTATAAAAGTTAGAATTTAAGTAATGCTATTAGGTATTTCATTTAGAAACGAAGGCGTAATGTTGCCAACTTACGTCCCCAGAATTGTATGGTAGCTTTTTACAGTAATTTCAGTCCACGCTGGCGCGCCCGCCCCACTCGAATTGACATTGCACTTTGCGCCACCGTACGAAGAATTAAATATACTCCCGTCGCTCTAAAATGGCCGATTTACAGCAGTACAAAATTACCTCAAAAAAAATTGTTATTATCAAAAGCACCTGAAACCGACGTAAGTGCGCGACTAGGGTGATGAATGTAGAGGGAGTGAAAGTTTTATGTTTAGACCGTTGCCCCTGGCGTTCCGTAGTCTCTGCCTACTTTATTGGGAGACAGGCGTGAAGGTATGAATGAATGATGATATTTTGTAGTGCGTTGATAGTTGTCAAAGCGGACCTTTTAGATCGACAGGCGAATAGTGGGGCGTGGCGGTAGAAACAAGGGGGGGACCAGACCTTTAGACCCTCGGTTAACCTTAAATGGCCTCCATGGTACCTTGGTACCTGCCTCTAGGGCGGGACTTCGTGGATTGGAAACACCATAATATTAAACCCCAAAAGACAATTTGAAAACAAATGTGTTTCAAATATTAAAAATAACTTACTAGAAACAAAATTAAAAGTTACTAGTTTTAATTCGTTGATATTCGTAGGTTACTAATAAAAAAAGAAAGTATTACAGCCAGCGTAAGATGTGACAGCAAACAACCACCATAACATAACTCAATTTTAATTGCCATGTATACAGAATGTAATTATTAGGTAACAATTATCGGTTTTCTTTGTGTTTTATCAAAACACTTATGTTGTGACAAAGAATACATTGCCTTATTTTACTTTGTCTCTACACATACTGTTATCATATTGTTTTTATATTGGCCACCATTACTGTTAAGTAAATAACAATTAACATGTCAAAAGCAATTAGGTTTAGCCCGATTAGAATATAGCCTCTGTCAGATGCAGAGTGCAAGTGTGATATTCATAGCTAGACAGCCGATGGGTATAAAATGACAAAAGACATGTAAAAAAAGTGTACGAGAATGAAGTGTAAAAATCACCAAAAGAGTGTTCTTTATGAGGAAGCTTCCATTCGGATCTTTCTTAACTTAATTATTATTATTAAGTTTATTTTGTGGCAAAAAGTTATCTATAATAAATCGCACCACAACAGTCACTGTATATATCAATATATTTTTCCAAATTATTTTGCTAGTGAAATCTTTGACCACGCCCGACACGATCAATCACCGTGTCAGATAAAAGTTAAATAACATCAACTTGTGAGACTAAATTAATCTGTAACACCCAAAATCAGGGCTCAGTAACGTTATTTAAAATTCAATTTATACATTTTATTCGGAACGAAAACGAAACGGGAACGTTTTCAAAAACTGGTTTAATCCAGAGGGCGCGCCGCGCGCTCGGCGTGAGGCGACAAGCATGACACTTTTCGTAATATTCGTTCGTAGCTAATACCGAACACCCCAGAAAACGAAAAAAAAGGTTAAAAACGTTTTATTAATCAAAAACGATTAAAATTTTGATCCTGATCAAAAACGTTTCCCATAACGTTCCGTTCGAACGAAATCGAAACAAATCGTTTCTTAGGTATTTAAGACGAAACCGTTTCGAAAAATATACCGTTTTCCGAGCCCTGCCCAAAATACTACTAATAAAAACCACAAACAGCTAATTTTTACTTACTGTTTGGTAATATAACAGAGTGATTTAAAGTTAACAGCCAGTCAAAAATACATTTCTGTAATTAGTATAAACTTATAGGACAAACTTGGCCCTAACGCAAATATAACACGGGTCATATACAGATTTAGGCTAGCGTCTTTCCTGTGGACATGACACCGAAGGTAATGTTGAGGCCTAATTTTCTGGCTGAACCAATATCCGCATAAACGGCGTCAGTACTTTAGTCCTATCAGATAAAAACATAACTTATATTTTAACAAACCTATTGACCACAGGAAAGACAACTTTTGTTTTTTCGAGTGTGAATCACACGTTCAATCACCGTGGTAGATAAGTCGCATGTGGGGCTTCAGTTCCTGCCGAGCGTGTAGCCTCGGCCCCACTCGTGGCCCGCCGCGGCCACGGGGTTGCGCACCGGCCCGGACCCGAACCCGCCAACGTGCCTGGTGTCCGGGAACCACTGCTTGCTGTAAAAAAATATATATTTTCAAATATAAATTTAGATCTGGTAAAGCGTTTGCCAACTGGGAATTCGCATAATAGGGTATTTGCCTGATATTAAATTTCATATAGGGTCACCTGTCCATCATTGAAACAATCGTACACAATGAAACTTTGCGATATCTCTAAAATGCGTTGTTGCCAGATAGTGCAAAATAGCAAGTTAGGACATGCTCAGGTACCCCCTCGCACTCCCCAGTTGAAGAACGCGCCGCGTGGAAGAAGACGTCGCTGCGGACAATTTCCAAATTTGCAACAAAAAAGTAAGAATTTTTGATAATATTCAGTGATTTTTGGACGAATAATGGTAATTAATTTGTTATTGTTCTATATTGCATTGAATTCTGTACATTTCAAAGTTTCTTTAAACCTGTGAGTTGATGGAAATCGGTTACTTTTTGGTGCATTTTTTTATAGGTTATTAAAAAGTAACCCTGTTGGTCCACAATGAAACATAAGTATGAAGTACACAATAAAACAGTTTCATAGTGTACCATCTTGTTTCATTGTAGACCGTGTTTAAAATAATAGTTAGTGACGGTATTTGTAGTGTCGTACTTGATCGGTTTTTTCGAAAGCATAAGAAACTTTCTTAAAATTTTCTCTACTAGGCAGGTATTTATTAAGTTGGTTCGATATTCACGCTGTAGATATTCAATACATAATGTTTTTCTGATTCAGATGGCGCGTACTAAAGCCATTAAAAGGAAGAAGGGAGATCACTCTGCTTCGAACATGCTTCGAGCCATTTTGCTTCAAAGAAGGGGATTGAGTCTTAGAAAAGCTGCTAAAGAATGCGGTGTTCAATATCCTACGTTGTATCGATATGCAAAAAAGAATAAAAATGTCAGTGACACTGAACTTAAAAATCAAAGTTTAACACCAAACTATGATATTAATAGAGTATTTACAGAAGAAGAAGAAGCACTACTCAAAGAATATATTAAAGATTGCGCGTCAAAATTTTATGGTCTTTCTAGTAAAGATGTTCGCAGCGTTGCATACCAGATGGCTCATGTAAATAAAATAAAATGTCCTATCAACTGGGAGTCTGAAAAAATGGCAGGCGTCGAGTGGCTTAGATCTTTCAGGTCTAGGCATCCTGATCTGTCACTAAAAAAGCCTGAAGCATGCAGTTTGGCGCGGGCTACTGCCTTCAATAGAGAAACAGTCAAATCATTTTTTTTTAATCTGGAAAAAGTTATAGATCGACACCCATCTTTTGGCAATGGCTGTAGAGTTTACAACTTGGATGAAACAGCTACAAGCACTGTTCAGAAACCACAAAAAGTCATGGCTCCCAAAGGACGTCATAATCTAGGCAAGATCACTAGCGGTGAGAAAGGGACTTTGGTGACAACTTGTGCCATTGTATGCGCTTCAGGGCAAGCATTACCTCCGGTGCTTGTTTTCCCGAGAAAAAATTACAAGGATCATATGTTGTTCGGTGCACCTGCAGGATCCCTTGGACTTGCTTCTCCGAGTGGGTGGATGAATACGGAGCTATTTATCCAAGTCATGCAGCACTTTATAAAACATACATGTGCCTCTCCGGAAAACCCCGCATTACTAATAATGGACAATCACGAATCCCATCTAAGCATTGACGCTTTAGATTTGGCCAAAAAGTCTGGGGTCTGTGTTCTTACTCTGCATCCACACACTACTGCAAAAATGCAACCGCTTGATGTGGGCTTAAACGGGCCATTTAAAACCTATTATAATAGTGCTGTAGATTCGTGGTTGCGAAGAAACCCAGGTAAACAGATGACAATCTATAATGTCGCCGAATGTGTGGGTCAAGCATATCAGAAGGCAATGACGCCAGTAAATATTACAGCCGCCTTCAAAAAATGTGGCATATTTCCCTACAATGCAGACATTTTCGAAGAAATCGACTTCATGCCATCAGAAGTTACCAACAGAGAACAGCCTGGACCATCCTCAGATATGCCCTTTTGTGCTTTCCCAGCAATTGCCGATAGAGAACAGCCTAGACCATCCTCAGGTTTGCCCGTTTCTGCTTCCCAATCTATCACCGATAGAGAGATGCCTGGACCATCCTCAGATATGCCCGTGTGTGCTTTTCCAGCAAACGCCGATAGAGAACAGTCTGAACCATCCTCAGGTTTGCCCGTTTCTGCTTCCCAATCCATCACCGACAGAGAGATACCTGGACCATCTTCAGAAATGCCCGTTTCTACTTCCTTTGACCACCTACAACGTGATCTTAGCAGTCCCTTATCAGATGTAACGTACGTTGAAAGTCCTCCACCACAAGAAGCTGAGAGTCTTCCACCACGAGAAGGTGAAAGTCTTCCACTACGACAAGTTGAAAGTCCATCCATATTTGAAATTGATGAGCTTCTTTTTGAAGACCCTATTGGTGAGAAAACTTTGCAGGAAGCTAGTGTAATGAACTTGAATTTTTCAAACACCAGGGAAATGACTCCACCTTCCAATACTTGTGCTGCCGTAAGCTCTTCTTCTAGGACCAAAGGTACATTCATATCACCCAAAGACTTTATGCAACCTTTAAAAGCTGGCCCAAGAACTGGACAGCGCAAGCCAAGAAAGCTCGGTAGAAGCATGATTGCGACGGACACGCCTGAAAAAAATCAAATTGCTGAAGAAAGGAATAAAGCTAAAGAAAGAAAATCCGCGATCACGACAACAAAGCGACCAGTTTTGTGTGAAAAAAAAGGAAAAAATAAACGCAAAAAGAACAAAATTCAACTCAGTATATCAGATGAAGAAACAAGCGAAGAAGAAGGAGATGCTGTGGTATGTCTCAGCGAAACTGAATTGAGTGACATAGATGAAGAGGAAGATGACGCCGATGAGAGTTTACCATTGGTAACAGAAAATTTCAAAAAAAATAATCGAAAACCCCAAGAAGGCGACTACGTTATGGTTGGTTTCAAAACCAAAAAACTTGAAATTTTCTACGTCGCATTGATTATTGAAATAATTAGTGCTAATAAATATGGTGTTTCCTTCATGAGAGTAAAAAACAAGACTGAGATGAAATTTTATATGCCTTTAGAGCCAGATCTTTCAGAAATAAGGCTGACCGATATAAAGATGATTTTGCCTCGCCCAAAAGTTAATGGTACCAAGAGCCGAAACTCGTTCTATATTTTCCCTCTACGTGTATCACCGAAACTGAATATGCGTTAAAATCAAGCTGAATTTCGGTTTTCGGTGCTTTGTTTTAAATTTCTTATTTGTTTATTTTTATATTAATAATGTTTGAGAGTCTGATTAACAAGTTTAAAGTAAGGTGTATGTAAAAGGTTAGTATTATAACAATGATTGTGATATTCTTAATACGAGTAATTAGACTGCAAATCGTACAAGATTATTAGTCCTAAGACTCATAAGAAAAATAAGTTTTTTTTTATTTTTGTTTTGAAGATTTTTTATTTTTGTTTGTGTTTTGTAATTTTTATAACCTGTAAGACAGGTCGATTATTTTTACGATTAGGTACCTATTAGGTACTTCTGTGTTACCTCTGTATCTGTTAAACGATTAGTCTGAATTAATGAGTCTGATTAAAGTGATTATATATTAGCTAATAAGAACATGCTCTAAATAAAACGTACTTTCATTAAAAGTGTCTTTAATTTATCTTACATACCTACCTAATTGATGAAAAGCAACTAAATGTCAAGTAAGCATCTACCTACTAATAAAATTGTTTCATTGTTGATTACCTGTTTCATTGTTGATTAACCCTGTTTCATTGTAAAAAATAAGGTGTTTCATTGAGAACACATAGGTGGACACAATGAAACAAAGCTCTTTTTTTAAAAAAACCTTTTTTGTAGCTAAATTATAAAAGTAAAGCAAGAAATTGAAATGCTAAGCGATAAATAGATAAATTGTCTGTATTGGTGCAAGAAATTAACCTTGTAGCTTAAGAAACGAAAAAGATAGGGAGGCTTGAAAATTTGGTGTTTCAACCATGGACAGGTTACCCTATTAATTTGGATAATATATCAATATACGTAGTATGATAAAATAATTCGAAATCAAATTTGAAATTGGTAATAAAATAAAAAAGTTATAGCCTTTTAAAGTTTTTTGTCTATCTTTTTCTCACGAAACGATGTTTTGCGTGTAATTAATATGGCGGTTGAGTAATATGACGTATATTACTGTATTTTCCTCTCGGTCTAAAAGCAAGTTTTAAACATTTATATCTTTCTTATTTTTAAAGATATTAAAAAACTATTTATACTAGGCTATTCGGAAGGTAAAAAAGCTTCAATTTAAATACTAATAAAACAATTGCCAAATAACCTATTGTGTCCCTTGAACGACTTCCTTACTACACTCTTTTTCATCTAAGATGATTCCTGTGACAGCTCATATAAACACGTATTACACTTGTTTCTTTAACTTTACGTAAATACTACACTGGTACACACCTAGCGACGCGGTTCAGGAACTTGAATAATTAATCGCCTATTTTTAAGTACCTCGCATGTGAGCATTTTATTTCTATTATTATTATTATTTTATTATATCATACTTTAATATTATATTATACTTAAATGTGATTTTGTAGGTTTATTCCGTTTATTACGTTTAATTCATCCTCACCATTACCACATCAAAGTATTTTTTTTTCCAAAGATACTACATAAAACACAGAAACCGACATAGAGCACTTTTTATTTTGGAAAATCGAACAGTTTCAGAGACATCAATAAACAACTTCAGCGCGGACAAACCCGGGGGAAAAGGTGCGTAACATAACATATGAAAAAACTTTTTGTACGTTTGCATCTTTAAAAATGACCATAGTACTTTTAGACATTTAACCAGTACTTACAGATAGGCGGGGGGAGAAAGGAGCGCGGGGCCGCCGAACTCCTGGGGGTATTTGAACAGCAGGAAGAACGCGAGATGGCCTACCAGGATGCCAATGAATTCGGTGAGACCGCTGTAACAAACATAGAATAGCACTTTTATCACCTGAAATTACAACTTACTGTGACTGGAGTATCGTTTCGAACAGATATTTACACAACATGGGAGCTTTTTATGTCCCCTTTCCCAATCTATAGGTTTCTTGTAGAAGAAGAGATGTCAAGATTTTATTGTATTAGAAACAAATACAATACAATATAGGGATGTAAAAGATGTAATTAATTTACACCTATTCTAGAACAATTTTAACAAGTTATTATTTTAATAAATGTGGACACATCATCTATCCACTTTTTTATACATATTAATCGCCAGCCATAAACATAGTTATTAATTAACAAATAGACAGTAAACATCCTTACCTCCCGTTGACGACTGTGTTGAAGACCATGAGCACCCACGGCAAATACATGGCCTTGAACCGGGAACCGAACCAGAAGGACACCACCACATCCTTATTTAGCAGGCACCACACATACAGGACTGATATCACCATCTGACCCATCAGCGTCTGACAAAATCATGTTAATATTATAAATGCAAATGTTTGAATGTTTATGTATGTTTCTTGTTGTTTCATGCTAAAACAGGTAGACATACTTTGATGACACATGGAGATAGCTCCCAGAACTCACTGTTACAATTAAATGGTCAATGAGGTCAAACTCGGGGTCCGGGGAGAAGCTAGTATCATATAAATACGACGAATTTAGAAATCATGTCTCACACTGGTATCCAATATTTGTATACTAATTATCCTCATTACATTATAGATTAAATTCAAAAAATTCAAAATTCTGCTGCAACTGTTTCTATTGGTATTTAAAAAAGTTTACATCTTGGGATAGCAAATTTCGTTCAGCCTGGCTATTACGCCTTCTGAGGTTCACACTTTCACTTACCGGAGAAGGAACAACGAGACTAATAGCAACGCAAGCAAGCCAGTTAAACAGCAGCATGTAAAAGTAATCGGCTGGCTTGCCGCCAAATATTCCGGTCTCCAAGCGCTCTGAGTAGCTGTATAGGAAGTAGCAGTTGATCAGGAAAGGGAATCCCAACCGGTAGAAGAAGAGACCTGTGATTGGTCGCCATATCTGAAACAAAATTGCATATTAACAAAAAAATATTAAATGAATTCTCAGTTTGTTTGAGAAAGTGATCAGCACCCTCTTATGGCCGAACCCTATATTCAAACTGCGGACAGATAGGCTTACTTCGGATTAAAATTTGACACATTCTGTATGGGCAAATGTCAAATTTTAACCCAAAGTAAGCCTTATCTATCCGCGGTTTGAATATAGGGGTTTGACCGTTAGTGAACTCTTTACTGAGAGTGCACTTATCATAATTTCTATGATATGATAAATATTTAGAACTGGTAACACAAGTGGATAATGATATGTATCCTTTGAGCTGCTTGTGCGTTAGAAATAGATTAATTCTGGCTCAACACTTTGCCTGCAGATTATTTAGAAAAGCAGAATTATTTCTTGGGGTTCTTGCATTTTTTACACAGCTAAGTGTCTCAAATCCCCTCGAACATAAGGGGTAAACTTAGCCAAACACATTCAATAGAACTTTTTAAAAGAAAACTTAATAAATAAGTTTTGCTTACACAACATTATACAAAGGTAAATAACTACAAGTTTGTATTATACTATGTTCTCAGCTTCAGTACCAATTGGTAAGCTAACCGAAACAGCAAGTTATCCGCAGTTTGTCTTACTATAAGAAAATATGGTATTATTTATACTCATTACATCTAGACAATACTGTACTCTATGATTTCACAGTTAAGGATTACTTTACAAAACAACAATCCATGAGTTTGGTTAGTATTGATATGTAAAACAAATAATGAGTTCATTACTGCAAATAAAAAAAATAGTAAACAATATAGATTGTGTTCCTTCATTTTGTTAACCTTTTTATTAACTCGAAAATGTCTTTAGTATATTTTCGGCGAGACCGCTTTAAAACAGCAATGTGAGTATAAAGGAACATAAATAACTTACTTGAAATTCATATATAATTGGCTCCCATTGTAAAATTAGATACCGCAAGCCTATATAATCGAAACTCCCTGTAAAACTAAGGACTACTGTTAAAGCCAGCCAGTAACGGGTGAAGAAAGGTATTGAGTAAAACCAGTCTGTAAATTCACTCATTTTCACGTAGTTTTATTAGACCCAATATAGAAAATATAAGCACTTCCTTCGTCACTAGATAACGAACACGACATTAACATAAATGACTGGCGGTTTTAGATCAATGCGAAACTAAAGTTTAGAGAAATAAATATTTGTGATGAAATTGTTGTTTAGTACACGTGTCCCTACTGAATTTGTCCAGAACATTCAATGCAATTCAACAAGCAATGAAAGTGAATAATGAATGAGACGAAGACGAGTTGTTTTTGACGTTTGGTTTGATTACGATTTTAAACCGGGCATACACAGTCCGATTTGGAACGACAAACCTCTGCATGAGATGGATGATTTTCACGCGCGGTAAAAAAATATCCGTTATAATAGAACATTATACATTTGTATAGATTTCTACGCATATGATTATTAACGCAACGCTTTTTTTACCAAGCATGGTACTCATCTCATCAATGTAAAAAACGAAATAGTCGGATTTTGTTTTAATAAACCTTTCTGTAAAGTGCTTTGAAAAACATCCGTGCTTAAGAAGAATACCAATAGTTTACGTACGGTACGTCATAATAATTATGCCACGAGGTGATGCATTATCAATTTACTGGGATCTTAGGTAAAACACGATGATAAAGTCTTCATTAAGGTAGATTCACAATAGGACATTTGCACGCCATAGTAAAAATTAAAATTAGTACTACAAATCGCATCCATAACCGTTTCATTGTTTCGACGAATCAGGCTTATAATAAGCCGTTGCTTCTGATTAGCCAGAACGATAGATAGTACCACTGCTTCGTGTGTTATATACAGTGATCGGAAATAGGCGAGCTAATTTCCCTAAACTTGATGCATGTTCATTCAATAATGTATTCCCATCTTTCTCACGCATGAATGAATATGCGTCAAGTTTAGGCAAATTAGCTCTACCTATTCCGATCACTG
Organism: Acleris literana; assembly: GCA_946894065.1. Lineage (NCBI taxonomy): Eukaryota > Metazoa > Arthropoda > Insecta > Lepidoptera > Tortricidae > Acleris > Acleris literana. The sequence continues at coordinate 11,064,528 of OX335688.1, read as the reverse complement.
GTTATATATATTGGGGGAAGACTGTACCAGCTTATTCTCAGACAGTGAATGTCCGGGTTAAAAAGTCCAGTTACTTTCGCAAAGACCGGGGCCACCCTGCGGCCACCGAGTACTTAGAGACGTAAATATATAAAAAAAAGTGCACAGCACAGGAAATGAAAACAGGGATAAGAGCATTTTCACTAAAACGTGTACCCCAATTAAGGAACTTTAACTTTGTCAGTTTTGTGACGAAAGTTAGCTATACATTGCGGCCGTCAATGTATGGTTAATTTTGTCTTAGTGAAAACGCTCATAAATATTAATAAAATTAAAAATAATGAAAACATTGTTTTACGACACATAAGAGTTTATTTTCACATCATAAAAAAATACTTATTAATCTTATTATTATATTACTTTTATACAACATTTCAACAGCACGCTTGTCGCTTGTTACTTATTTCGTATGAGGTTGATTGTTAATTATTATTTACATTAGTAGGTACTACTACTATCATATTTTAATTTAACTTCCATCATAGTAAAAAAACATCCAACTTTTGTCGCCTTGAAATAAAATTTGGCAAAAAGAGTAGTATTGTTTTGGTTAAAAATTTGATCATGTTACCAGTTTCGTTTGCAACAGCGCTCTTGTTATTCCAACCTATTAGATGCCAAGACTCTAATCTAAAACACGAAATGCGAAACTGGTTAAATTCCCTTGCCGCTTTGCCAGGCCACAACTTCGGGAGGCAACGAGGCTAGTGAGCACGCAAACAATTGCTGCACATATAATAGTAGTTTACGTGACGGTTGCGTAATGACAGGCATTACAACATGAGTGTGGTTTCGTTTCATAATAGATCACACGAGTGTTGTTTTGCTAATTACGCAGAGTCTCGTACAATACTTTATCTACACACATATTATAAGTACTCTAAGATGGGTTCAGAAGCCGAAAGGCAAATGACCAGCATTACATTACCTGTGGTAGTAAGTAGGTGACAGCGAACACAGCTGTAACGTAATTTTGAAATTACATTATCGAATATTGTATGGTAATGAGATCCGAATTTGGAACATCTTCCAAAATTAACAGCTGTCATCGCTGTCACCTACTATCACAGGTAATGCTGGTCTTGGCCTACGGGTTTTGAACGCATAATAGAGGACTTATGATATGAGTGTAGATAAAAATATTTTTTTTTCTTAATTATTCATACATATTACATAATAAACTATAGAACGGGGTCCCGTAATTATTGTTTCACGTGAGTTCTTATCCTCGTGAGACCCAGAGTGCTATAGGAGGCACATAATGCAATTTAATTTGAACTATATGTTAATAGAGATAAGTTTTCTTTGGTTCAAAATTTAAAATTGCATTTTAGAGCAAATGTAATTGAACGTTATTTCGTTGCTAGTAGATTCAAATTCCCACTTGGGCATGGCGTGGGCCTCACGAGGTTGTAGCTATTTGTTATTCGATAGATCAGTTTTTTGCGAGAGGCCTCCCGCCGCCCCACAGGTGGCCGGCGCGTGGCGGCCTCAGCTCCGGCGGTTCATCGGGGTCGCTCGGCTCCCGCTCGTCGGGGAGCCATCGCTTTCTGGATGTGCAAAATATCAGCTTTAATTACATGTAAATACTTACGAAATATTGGTTAATATACCGATTAAGGCTTCTGAAAGTGTTGATAATGAACCAAGCGCCCGTAGTCAATAGATAAAAAGACTTCATAAACAGATTTGCGAAAGGATTGTTATGAGAAGGTACAGTCGAAAACACAAAGAATTTGTTCCCAGGTAAAATATATGGATAAAGTAGTAATTAATTATATCTGTTTCAGAAAACCTACCTACTTCCCCCCCGGCCCTCCTCCATCCCAAAGAAACATATCAAATATAGTTTAGTAATTTTGCCATCCCACGGGAACAGTGATTTATTTCGGGATTCAAGGTAGCCCTGTGTGTTAATCCAGTGCATAAGCAAAATCTATTCCTAACTGTATGTAACCGAATTCGTTCATCCTTTTAAGCAAAGAACTAACCAACCCGTGCACGCATAACCTTTCGCTTTATTATACACTGGCCCGCAAAACTAAGTATCACACTTTTAATACTACGTAGTATTAAAAATGTGATACTTCGTTTTGCGGGCCAGTGTATATGTAGTATAGGATGTAAATACAGACATCCAGCGCACTGAATCGCTCTGGCCGAAATCGTGGTCGATAAAAATACCGTCGATATGTGAGTCCGAATCGCACTTGACCGGTTTTCAGTATTTGTTGTATTTATAGGATTTTTGGACCAAATTTTAAAGCTTGTGTGTTTTATCGTTTTTACGATACAACAAAAAGAAAAATGGTTTGCAGATTTTTTATAACAATTTTGTATTTGAATAATACAAACTGACAATATCCCAAACAAAGCAATAAGGACGAAGTTCTTCGATAAATGAGCGCATTTAGCGTGAGCGGACTTTGCCGCTCCTATTTAAACTCCCGGTGTCGACGACCCTGCGAAGAACTTTTTCGCTGTAATTTTATGTATAAATTAGTCGCACAATTTCACCCTGAACGATATATATAATTTAGATGCTAGTTCGTAAAGTATTATAGTAGTTGTAAGTGCCCAATTAGTTTTTAAATAATAAAGCATAGTTAGGGTATTTAATTTCGGTCAAAAAACACTTAACCTAACTTAGTAATCTGTGACCTAACCAACTGTACTTACTCCCAGTACATTACAGCTATTATCATAGCATAGCTGATAGCTATGAGTTTTTTAACTTCGATATACTTCTTCTACCCCCCATTTCAACCCCTTAAGTTTTTTTTTCTGAATCGCCAAAAGTAATATTTATTTATATTTTTTTACCAATTTTCACTTTTTTAACCACAAACATGACGAAATTCATACATAATTTTACAACCCTCTTTATCCCTTAGGGGTAGTTTTTCTAAAATCGCTAAAAGTTACTTTTTTTCTCAATAGCTTCTGCAGGCGACTTCTTCCGCGTAGATTGCGATGATGTGTTTATCCGGGCTCAATCCGGGGTACAACCATCCATTCGTTGCAGCGTGAAGAAGTAACAAACTAACACACAAACTTTTGCATTTATAATATTTAATGATCGGCGACCAAACGTAATGACTAATAAAGATAAGTCTCATTAGTAGGATTAGTAGGATACTTCCATTAATAGGATTAGTGGATAATAGAATAGCTTTCGCTCCCTCGGGAACGGTCCAATTTTCCGGGATAAAAACTATCCCATGTCCTATTCCAGGGCCAAACCTATATGTGTGCCGAGTTTCATCTCGATCCGTTCAGTGGTTGAAGCGTGAAAGACGGACAAACATACACACTTTTACATTTATAATATTATAGTATATAGTATAGTATATAGTATAGTATATAGTATAGTATGGATGCAATACTTACAAGAAACCAGGTGCTGAAAGGGGTACGGGGGCTGCGTGCTGTCCAGCAGATCTGAACAGCAGGAAGTGCGACCCATATCCCACCAGGATGCCGATCAACTCCACGATGAAGCTGCGACAAATAATTGATTTCGACATCTATTAAATGCCATTTTAAAACATTGTTACTAACTTTTGCCGGTAACTTTGTTTGTGTTGACATGACTTTTAAAGGGTAAAATCTCCAAGGATATCTCCATTCCAAATTTTAATAGGGTACAACAGGGGTAACTCTATAGTACATTTTCTAATTTGATAGTAAAAATTAAATTTGCGTATTTTTTATTTATTTCTATATTGCTATGATTTCTCCAAAAGCCTGGCAAAGATTAATATTGAAAAAAAGAGTGCTTTTTGATGTGAATTTGGCAACATGTTCCAATTTTTACCCAAAGCTGCGTGGCTTGAGAATAAAATAGTTCCAGCTGCCACCACATCAAAATCTTTTTTTCCAAGTTAAACGTTTGCTTTACCACCAAAGCAGCAAAAAAACAGCAGTAATAATACAATAAAATACAATTATACGCTTTATTGAACACCACACAAAAAAAAAAAAACAAGGAAAGATAAAATCATGTTTTTTTTTACGGTAGGCAGGCGGTCTTACCTGTATAAGCGATCTCTTTCAGACAACCTTACATAGAAACACAGCAATGACACAATCGGCAATCGGGTAGAAGAGACACAGAAATTTTAATTAATTAATTTTAATTAGGTTTTTTCTTATGCCCCCTTAGCAAAGTTAGCAACATTTAGATTGTTTTTGTCTGTAGCAACCAAGTTAAACTTACCTGTCTATCATATGGATGTAACAGGATCTTTCTTGTGTGGAGAAATTAAAGAAAATGTGTATATTAGGTTGCCAGAAGGAGCCTATAATTGTAATAAAAATATTGTAAAGCTAAATAAAGCTTTGTATGGGCTTAAGAAATCCCCCAAATATTGGAACGAAAAGTTTAATTCTGTTATGATTAGAGAAGGTTTTAAAAGGTCAAAGTGTAACTCTTGTTTGTATACAAAGTGTGAAGGCAGTGAGCAAATGTACGTTTTAATTGATGATATCATGATCAGTGATCGGAATGGGTAGAACTAATTTGCCTAAACCTGACGCGAATATGCGTCAGGTTTAGGCATTCATGCGTGAGAGAGATGGGAATACATTATTGAATGAACATGCATCAAGTTTAGGCAAATTTGCTCACCTATTTCCGATCACTGATCATGATACTTCGTTTTTTGGGACGAATGAAAAGCAAATATCTGATTTAAGGTCGATGTTAAACAAAGAGTTTGAAATGAAGGATTTAGGTTTCATTTCTAAATTTCTAGGAATAAATGTAAGTCAGAATTTAAAGACTGGTGAAACTAAATTATGTCAAAAGAAATATCTGTAATGAGCTTGAGGATAAGAAGTGTGATGGGAATACCGGTAAAGATACTAGTAAGCTCTGTAGACAGATTATTGGGTGTTTAATGTATGCAGCATCAGGTACAAGGCCAGATCTTTGTGTATTTATATTAATTAAGCAGGTATCAAGACTGTGCAAGTGACTTATTCTTAGTGGCCTTAAGGAGAGTTTTGCGATACATTAAACACACATTATAGTCTTTCAGCTCTTTAGGGGTTGAATTTTAGTAATCGTAATACGTGTCTCTTTATTTGCATTGAAGAGCATTTCTACCAAGTTTCAAGTAAATTTGACCATAAAAGTTTTTTTTCCCATACAAACTTTGCAACCCCCTTTCATGTCTCTAGGGGTTGAATTTTAGTAATCGCTGAAATACGTTGTCTCATTATTTGCATTGAAGAGTATTTCTACCAAATTTCAAGTAAATTGGACCATAAAAATATTTTTCCCATACGAACATTGCAACCCCCTTTCATGCTCTAGGGGTTGAATTTCGAAAAATCCCTTCGTAACGCATTCACTGCCACCGACGCATATATGCGTCACCGTGGTTTCCACCCAGTGCCCTCAACGCATATGTGTGTTCTTACATCAGGCAAGCTCCGTATAAAACCAAAGATGTGGCACCTGGTGAAAGTTCAAAAAACAGTACTGGCAGTGAATGTGTTAAGCGATGCCTCCATTACAAAATTTACTTCCCCTCAAATTTCCAAATGTTTATCTTCAGCAGTTTGGGCTGGGCTTTGATGAGTCAGTCACCCAGGACATTGCCTTTTACATATCGCACCTTCAGAACAATAGTGACCTAATTCAAAATTTCAGCTTTCAAACTTCAAGTCATAAATTTATTATTATAGAGACCCAATTCGAAATTTAAAATTTCTGAATTAGGTCACTATTGTTCTGAAGGTGCGAATTATATATAAGAAGATAGATAAGAAGAAGATGTTATAAATATTGTAATAGTAGCCTCACCTTTGATGGACCACAACATAGTACAGCATCAGCGCCCAGGGCAGGTAGGAATTACGGAACCGGTATATAGAGGACACATCAGAGTTCTTGTTGAGCTGACTGTAAACGGTCACTACCGACATGACCATAGAATCCATTAGGAACTGCCAACCAAATAAATAAATAAAATAAATATAGGGGACAATCTCACAAATTGACCTATTCCCAAACTAAGTTCTAGGCTTGTACTGGATTGACAACCATACTTTAAATCATACATACATAGAAAACATCTAAGACTCAGACACAGTTCCCCTTGTTTACACTTAATCATAAATGGTCCAAATGTATGATTTCACAGAATTCTAATTTCACATAATTGATAATCTACTGATATCTTTGACTTTTTTGAAAAGTTATAAAATAAACCTAACCTAACCTACTCTATTCTACCAGGATTACACCTATGTATCTGAGTAATTACAGAAAAAAAATTGGCCAAAATAAAGTAATAATTATTGCAACTCATATTTGCATTTTAAAACCTAGATTTTTTGTTTCTCTGTATATGTTTAATTCGTTTTCAATCCATTGTTGATAGTGAACGATACCACAACATTTTTAAATTAACATAAACAGAAAAAATACTAAAAAACGGTTAATAACCGGTTAACTGGTTTTGAATAAACAACTACGGTTAATAACCAGTTTTCAAATTTGACCGGTTATTGCATTCCCTAACTATGATGTCAAACAAAGTAAACTCACCACCAAATAAGGCACAAAATTATAATGGAAACTCACCGGAAAATTAATGATGAACCCAATAACAACCAAGCTGGCCCAGTTGAACAGGAGCATGAAGAAGTAATCTGCCGGCTTGTTCTTGTATATTCCTGTCTCTAAGAGTACTGAATAGCTATATAGGAAATAGCAGTTCACAATGAAGTGGAATAAACTTCCTGTGAGAACTGGGTAGAAGAATAGGGCTGTTATGGGTCTCCATATCTGAAATCAACAAAAATATTATAGCACCTAAAATCCCAATAGTTATCGTGAGAATAGCGGTACTTCTATGTTGATAAAAGCAACAAAAGCTAGTTTAAAATGTAATACCGATACTTACTTGGAAATAATAAAAAAAAAGTTCGAAATCCAAAAGGAAATAGGTGTAATGAATAAATCCAAATGTTGTGAAGAAACTGAGGGTTATTGTTAAAGCCAACCAGTATTTAGAAAAGAAAGGTATTTTGTAGAACCACTCTCTACCTTCTGCCATGTGTACTTATTTTTAAACTTTATTTCACAAGTCTACACACAGCTTCCGCGGAAGATAAGAAACCGGGTCTCAATATGCAATTAGATGTAAAATAACAACCCTAAAACCAGTATGTTTGTTAAATCTGTTTGAGATATTGTAGACGTGTCCACATTGATTGATTTAACCAATACCTACTCTACAGCATATAGTTTCATTCTACAAGTTTGTCAAGATTCAAGAATCAAGGACTATTATTTAGGTATCGAGTTTTGGAAGTTTGGGAATGTTTGATTGACGTCATTGACGTTTTACTTGGCAGAACTTAGTTGACGTTTTATACTTTTTTTTGGTTTTGTATGTAAAAGGCAAATAACAAAATTATCATAAAGCCTATTTCCTCGTCAGTTTCTTAGAAGAAATTAACGTTGATTTCCAAAAATAAAACACAGTTGTATCACATACAGCTTGGATTGACCCCTACAGACATTGTCTGTCCCGTGGCGTGGTTTTGGGATATTATTTATCATAAAATGAGGTTAGGAATTAACTTTAGCTTTATTCACAGTTCTGTGTCAAGGAACTTACATTTAAATATTTTAGTTACTTTTGAGCTCTTTACATTCATGCGCAATTCGCGGGCTTCTTTCTAGGCGCCACATTCGCGGTGTTCACAATTGTGTTCACAGTATAGTTCGCGCGCTCGACGATGTAATAGGTCTATATTAAAAGTAAAAAACAAATTAAAAATAAATGGAGGAAACGAAGATTGTGGATGACGAGTATTCATCGTAATAGAATAGGCTAATATTTTATAATAGTTGCGCATGAATGTAGGCCTTGTTGCGTTCGCGCGTTCGCATGCCCTTTGACTAAAATACCGACAACAATGCGTTGTTAACAAGGCGCGAACCCGCGAACGCCCTCCATATTCACACTTTCACGCGTTCGCGCGTGAATGTAAAGAGGGATTTTGGTTAGGCACGGTTTAGGTTAACAAACAGCTGATTTACAAATCAGTGAGTGACACACAATACAAAGTAAGTGCTTTGACACTTTTGACAGAGGACTGACGGAAAGCGCCTTTGCAACGCGTTATAAATATTGTACAAGCGGTTTAAAAATGAGAATCTTAATGAAAAGATTGGCTTCTGCCTATAATATATCCTTTGTCCGATTAAGTGCCATGCGATTTAGCTCCAGTGACCCGAAAAAAGTAACCAAACCGGATGAAAGCAAGACTCAGGAGCCGGACTTAAAAATTGCCGATGTTAGGAAAAGTAAGGCTAATTTCGTTATTTTAAATAGAATAACAAGCAGTACGCTCAATAATACACAGCAAAACATAAATAAAGCTCGTGTTTTTATTGTAGAGATAAATTTACGAATTATTGAAATAAATAAATAAAATACTATAAATGCGAAGGTTTGTGTGTGTGTGCTAGTTTGTTACTCCTTCACGCTGCAACAGCTGGACGTATTTGGATGAAATTCGGAATGGACATAGCTTATACCCTGGATTAACACGTACTCACCTTTTCATCCTGGAAAACTTAAAAGTTCCTGAGGGAATAACAGTAATCACACCCCCACAACACTGAAGGCTGAATAACTAAATCTACACAGACAAAGTCGTGGGCAGAAGCTAGTATTGACATCACACATCAGACCTACAATGCCAATTAGCTCTGTAGACTGATTGCAAATAAACAAAAAAAGAAGATACTTTGCAATGTATTGCAACTCAACTGTAGATGATTTTCTGTAATAATTATTTTTTATAGTATGGTTAAATTAATTTGTTTTGTCTCTCCAGATATTGTGATCGAACATCATGGGGGTATAATGACATTAAATATAGACCGCCAGAGCACCCGCAACAGTCTCGACCTTGACACTCTGCGTGAGATGGAGGAGGCACTCAAGGCTTTTGATGACAACCCAGAGGCAAAAGTATTGGTGTTCAACGGAGAAGGGGGTACCTTTTGTTCTGGTTACGATATGGAGGACCTGGCAAGTGTTGGATATATGGCACTTAAAGATGCTAGTGTAAGTAATGAGCAGTGATCGGAATAGGTAGAGTATATTTACCTAAAGTTTGCAAAAGGACATAATATAGAGTGGTTACAACTGGATAAAATATTAATTTATCTTTATTGAATTCCGGATTTCCAGTATTTTTAAGAAAGAAAGAAAGAAAGAAAGAAACCACCTTGCAACTACATTTCCTAGTACCAGAAAAATACCGGAAATCCAGATTTCAATAAAAAAAAAGATTATTTCACCCGGTGATAACCACTCTATATTATGTCCTTTTGCGAACTTTAGGTAAATATACTCTACCTATTCCGATCACTGGTTATGAGAGACAAAGAGAATATCGTTTTCCTCTGTCAGATTAATGCACCGCTAAGTAGGCTTGCTTCACACTAACAATATAAATGATAAAGTTTGTAAGTGTGTGGGAGAGTCTGCTGTGGCACCATAGCTCCCTAACGTACAAACAGCAGACGCTTTTATTAATTTGATCTGATTAATCAAGATGGATCTTAGCTAGGTTTAACACATTCAGTGCCGAAACCCCGACTATCAGGTACTTTATGATTTCGTTCCCAGGCCGGATGACCCGATAGTCGGGTTATGGTACCCGATGGTCGGGGATATTTTTATGGCCTGGCGCGATGTCTTTGTTTGGCTGGGCGGCAATGAATGTGTTTAAGTACAGTTGGGCCGACTATGGACTAGCCGACTAATCGGTGCTGAGGCAGCCAATCAGAGCATTGTAATTGGGAACAGTGGTTTCGGTCTAAGTAACGTAGTACGCACCTTGCTTGTCATTTTAATTATGTAATTTTTCTGTATGATGAATTATAGTCCTTGTTAGGGACCAGACTAAGGTGCCGTGTCGAAGGATAGAACCTTATCCGTTATTTACTGGGCACCCTGTATAGGTATAGCTATCTATTCTATTCTATAATAGCGACGCCTCCTCAACCGGCCGTTGTGCGTCAAGCCAACGATAGCCGCTGTGGCGGGGTACGCAGTGGCCGAGGGCTTCGAACTGGCGCTGGCCTGCGACCTCCGCATCGTGGAGAACAGCGCAGTGCTGGGCTTCTCAGGGAGACGGTATGGTGAGTAACAGGCAGGATTTCATATAAGTACAGAAGGACATAGCATAAATAGGGAAGTAGTTCGTCTCCGACCCTTTAGGAGTTTCTGTTACCTATTGCTGCTCGGGCGACGGCGATGGCGCGGCCCCGGCTATACCGGCTTGGTGCGTCCTGTTGAGTTTGCTTGTGGTAGCTTGCCGCGCGGACAGATAGATCGAGTAAAAAGGCCGATGAGCGACGATGAAGGGGATGTGTTTGCGCATGGGTACAGACACCAACCAATAGCGTGCGCGCATAAGCATACCGGTGGAGTGTTCCCCCTTCATATTAATTTCGTCGATAAATGCGCGAATGCGCAGGTACATCGTCAGCGGCTTTTTTACGTGACGGGAACTATGCGAGGCACGCACGCATGCAAGCCGCTCGATGTACCTTTATTTGAAGACGAATTACTTTTTATACTATGACCTGCTGGCCTATTGTCCGCACTCACGCAATCGACTTTGGAACAGTTGTTTTCATTTTGAAAGCAGACTCGCCTTCTGACTGTGCGTTAGGCAACAAGCCTGCTGGCGTGTGATAAAGAATTATAACAAAAAAAACCTGCGAAAGTAAGAGAATGCCTTACCTGTTACACATGTTAACCCCCAATCTCCCAGGGGTCCCCGCGAGCCTGTACGGCGCGCGCCGCCTCACGGCGCTCATCGGGCTCTCCCCCGCGCTGGACCTGATCCTCACCGGGCGCCTCATCTCCGGGCAGGACGCCTACCAGAAGGGCCTGGTCTCTAAGGTCACCGCTACAGGCACTGGTAAGGAAAACCCATAAAGCTTCTAAGCCAATAAGATCTCAGATTCACTTGCTAAAGTAGATTGAATTCTCTCCTCTTAGTAATGAGGTGGTTATTGCTACAGAAGTTTTATATGAGATGCTGCTAATACAAACATATACTGACATATAAGCCACAGCTTAACTAGTAGAATAGAATAGAATAACTTTATTTCAGGCAACAAGGCCCATATTTACACTTCTTCTCATTTACTTTCGCGGTGTCATCTAGCCGGCGGCTACGAAATGGCCGAAATATGACAACCCTCGGCCAGAACAACTCGGCAACCAATACACTAAGCCATAGCTTAGCATGCCAGTAGGTATATGTCATTGAGAACTGCATGCAGGTAGCCCAAGCCCAAGACAGGTGAGGAGCCGTTAACTTATGAAGAAGAGCGGAAGCGGCGTAAAGGGTGGGCGATGTGGGCCTACGGTCTCGCGTTCCGAGGGGCCTCGCGCCTGTAAGGTTTATGCATTACTTTAAAGCCGCAAACGCGACGAAAAACCACCCGAGCACCAGAGAGCACGAGAGGACCTCGTGAACAGTACATCGCCCTTATCAAACTTAGGTTAGGTCTTGGCCCGCCACTGAAGGAGGGTAATAAATATCACTGCATGCAAAAACCATTTGTGTACTTATATCATCGACTTGAAAAATGTTAATTATTAACACTAATATATCGAAACTTGTGTCTGTGTCACTATTATGGTCGGGCTATGGATGTGGATAAACGTGGATAAAACATCAGTAATTTTTTGACCAGTGTAGTAGGTGCGAGAGTGAATGACGGATTTATCCACCGCGATAAAGGCATCGATATTACGGGCCCGTTAGCATTACGTGGCTTAAATGGAGCGCTTGCATCGCTATCATACACAGCTAGCAGTATGACTCATGGTTTTTAGTTTCTGCATTGTAAATATTAGAAAGAATGAAAAACCTTTATACATCTAAATAGAACATGAAATAAACGAAACACAAAATAACTGACTCATCTACTGTACCAGTTGGTACCAGCTCGACGTTTTAAAGCCAGCGTTGCTCTTCTCATTTCACCATAATAATGTTCTTGGTTTATTTGCAGCGCTAGGCGAGTCCATAAAGCTGGCTAAGTCCCTGGTGAAGTTCCCTGCAAACGCGATGGTGATGGATAAGATGGCCGCCGTGAACTCCCAGCTGGCGACCGGCAGCGAGGAGAGCATGCGCGACGAGGCTATCATGGACAGCCTGCTGGGCAACGCGCTGGTCGACCTCAAAGAGGGGATCAAGAAGTTCGAAGATGGTTAGTCAAACTTAATTAACGCTTTCATTGCCAAGCGTGCTCAACCGCGCCGCGATGCTGACGCTTACTCAGAATGACGCTGATGGGCGTCTGAAGCATCCAGGCTAGGCTAAGGCTGCGACCACACCGACGCTTAAAATACGGTGTCGTTGCGTAAACAAAATAACGGAGCATAGTAAAGAAGAACAAGATAGTAATTACATGGCGCCGTTTTACGCACCGGAATTAACCCACCACTAAGCACCGGTGTGGTCGCACCCTTAATGTGACTCCGATCGGCGTCCGCGACATCTGAGAAAGTTCCTTTAGATCCTGATTAGCGTCAGCGTCAGCCTGATAGGGCCAAATGTGATGTGGGGCGTCTGCGGCATACAGCTTTAGTTAAATTGGACGCCGATTGGCGTCAGCGGCACCCTAGTCATTCTACTCCCGAGCTCCCTACGTCAGTGCAATGGCTTTCATTTCACGGTCCATAAAACCGGAAGTATGTCAGTTCGTCTATTAACGGTTTGCTTGGCGTGATGCCACAGCGCAAGGTTTTCGCACTTCGTCCGAAAAATCCAAAATGAAGACTGAAGAGTTGGCATTAAGACGACACGCGTTAGCATAGTTGATAGTGACCCTGCCTACTAAGCTAGCAGTTCCTAGTTTGATTCCTGGTATGGGCAATTGGGAAAATATTTGTGTGATGAGCGCGGATATTACCCGTGTCTTGGATGTTTCTATTTGTTTCTTTATATAACTATGTTTTTCGTTGTCTAGTACCCATAGTACAAGCCTAGAGCTTAGTTTGTGACTAGGTCAATTTGTGTGAGCTTGTCCCCCGATGCTTATTTATTTATAATTTATTCACAATTAAATTCGGCTGGACGCGACGCCAACTAACTGCGAGTACGCGAACCTTGAGCCGTGACATCAAGCCGCTCCAGCCCGTGGATGGACGAATCGATATCCATTTGCGGCTTCGTCGACCGAGAATTGAAAGCCATTGGACTGAAGTCGCGAGTAGGCGAATTATTTTGGTGTCATTCCATTCGATAGACGACAATTGGACTAGGATAATTTAAATTTGTTGTCAAATTTAAATGTAGCTGCTTTATTCCAACTGAATATAATATATTCTAACTAGCGACCCGCCCTCGCTTCGGGTTATGTGAGTTTTCTGTAACACCCTTACATAATACAGAATTTATTATACACACAGGAGCAAAAAAAAACGGGTCAGAATGCGTTTTTCGTACTAAAGAGGCTATTTCGAAGCCTTGGTTCCTCGCCAGGGGATGCGTTTAGTGAAATCTGATGATGGATACCCCGAGCATCGATACAGGACTTCCAGAATGCCTAGGATACCCAACTGATTGAATCTGCGGCTAACGCCAGAATTGTGCATGTTCAGAAAAACATCTAAAATGGCAATAAGATGTAAGGAAATCCAAATGCTGACCCAAACTCTCTCGCTGTGGTGTTAACTGATTGTGCGATCAGTTAGGTATCTTAAGAACTTTTGCCCTCTATTGAACCTCGGAGTATCCACCATTAAACCTCACTCAAAACAATCCCTGGCAAGGAACCAAGGCTTCGAAATAGCCTCATTTGTATGATAAGTGCATTCTGACCCGTTATTTTTGCTCCTGAGTCTAGAAACCATCTTTTTGAATTACTTTATCTATTGGTGAGAACCGCATTAAACTTCGATGCGTAGTTTGAAAGATTTAAGCGTACATACATAGGGACAGACGGCGGGAATCGACTGTGTTTTATACTATGTAAAGATATCGACTCTCTACAGGTGTCGGGAAGCATGGTAAATATCACAATATCTCTGAAGTGCCTATTAAGGATTGGGAGTTGGAAAACTCCGCAGAAGAAACGATCGTCACCTTTGATGACAGCGACAAACCCGACGACAAGTCCAACACCAAGAAGTAATCGAGTTAGGCGCAAAATAATTTAGTATTACAGTGTTAACAACTATCTATGGCTCTACTTTAAAAGAAGTTTGTAATCACGTTAACTCTATCCTTTTCTCTCGATTTGACCTTGAATGTTAATCCGCTTTTTTGTCGATTTGTCTTTGCGGTCAATCAGCATCAAAAGTAGCTAAGCAGAATTCTGCCCTTTTAATAATAAGCACGCTTCCGCAATTTTATAGTCAAAACAAATTGAACCCCCTATCTTTAGAAATAAGGTCACTAATACATTTGCGATTCTATGAGACATACGCCCTTTTTTCTAATGAGGGCAGAATAACATGCTCAAAGTGATCTAGACACGGCGTATTATCTTGACAATAGAGTCGAGTGCAGATCATTTTGACCTCTTCCGTTGCGTTACTTCTGCTGCTGACTGTATTCGCGAGACAGGCCTAGTCTAGTGAGTAAACCAAAGGAAATGTATTCTTGTATTTGTGTTGTTGGTAAATAAATGTATTATTATTATATTATTATAAGGATGACTGAAATTATATTATGTAGGGCTTCGTCTACGACTCGACTCTTACGACTTTATGCATTTGTTTGTTGCCGCTTAACGCCGCCGCTGTCGCTCAAGAGTCATGGCCACACCGTAACGTCAGGGTCATGCATGACCCGTATTTCGGGAGCTCGTGACCCCCCTGAACCGAATCCTGGATTCCCTCTTGCTTTAGTTTTGCAATCCAGGAAGACGTACCAATAAACTAATAAAGGGGGGGGGGGGGGCGACTTTGTGAACTAAAAACACTACTTATACCTTGTTGTATTTTTATAGCTTTAATATGATGTTGTTTTATTTTTAAGGCAATATTGATGTGTGGTATTTTGACCAAAAACACACAAATTACTGTTCAATAGTATACGTAATCGCTAATATTGTAAAATTGGGAGTAAGTAATTATTTTTTTTGTACAGTCAACATCAAAAGCAGATAAACTCTATTGTACCCTGTCACTTTACAGCTACGTAACCAATTTCAAACTTTGGCAAAAGACTGCACCGAGCAAACGTCGACCGTCCAGTGGCGCCCTCATTATACTATTCTGTTTTCTAATTAACTAAAGTATTTTCTTGGAATCAAAGGGTGGTTATATGTTGTACGAATGAATACACAATTTATAGGGTATATCACATAACTTAATAACAATTGACTTATGAGTGAGTAACTTAACGAAAAAGTCCCTACCTTCGTAAGTCCGTGAAGTGGACTACACGCAAGTTAAAGGTTATTTAAGCTATGTCATATATGCTATAAATTGTGCATTAATTAATAAAACACGAACCTGCTGTTCGATTTTAAGACTACTTTTTTTTTTAACAATAATAGTAATGAGGGTTCCAGTATACAGTAAGGGAAACTGAAAGACGTATCTTTTTCGCTCTTGTCACCAATAGCGTAAGGCTGCGGCTCCACTGAGGCGGAGACGAGCGGAGCTGAGTGGAGCCGCAGCCTTAAGCAGCATACAGGGCGTCCCAAGACTCCGCTTGACTATACATAATATGATTGGTCGATTCCTACGTCTCCTCTCCGCTCCGCTTGTCTCCGCCTCAGTGGAGCCGCAGCCTAACTATAGGGTGGCAGAGCGGGCAAAATGCCAAGGGCCGTCTGGAAGACCGTGAGCACGAACCTAATATTTATTTCATTCCACTCACAAAAAACTCCGTTTGCTGTACGGTGGGCCTTACGAGGTAGCGCGTCTTAGAATGTTTTTCACTCTCAATTGTGACTACGTTTTCAACGCTTCTATTTCTACCCGCAACTACCCAAAAAGGAGGGTAGTGTTTTTATATAACTCTTTCTAGTCCAGCTTTTAATCTAAAGCTTTTTTAATGATTTATTGTACAAATTGGGAAATAAAAAAATGTAAATATAACCGTGTTTTTATTTTGAATGTTATCCATCCTGAAAACGCCATTTATTTCTAGTGACCAGGGTAAATAAATATTAAAAAAGCAAGCTTTACACACCCGACTGCAATTTTGATATTGTCTTCGATAAAGGTCTCATATGGTGCGTTCCTATATTCAAAACCGTTAATAGAGTTGACGTCTCGTTGAAATTTGACACATTTTGTACGTTGCAAATGTCAAATTTTAACGAGATGTCAACTCTATTCACGGTTTTGAATGTAGGAACGCATCATTAGATTAAAATACTACCTTTGTTACTCCCACAACCAAGACGAATCTAACGACACCTAAGTTAAAATCCATTGAACCGTTAAGGTTGCAGAGCGTGCTAAAGAAATAGACATACATACACTCGAAAAATATAACTCTTCTGTTGCAGTCGTGAAAAAAATTCCTTGAAGAGACATATATCCAGCATGTCTTTGTTTGCGGCCATTACCAGTGGTTCCACTGCGTTTTGTCCCACCAACGGAGCCCCGCCCAAGTGAGGGGCGTAGATACCTAACGAACCTAATCTACCTACATTTGGTATCACAATTAAAATTGAATGGTCAAACCTGGGTGCAACTTAATGTGGCCTCTGGCCCGTTTCGCGAAGCTACAAGTTACAAATTACAAGCGGAACTCCTTTTCTAGCAAAAGGAGTTAGAAAGAGACTTCCGCTTGTAATTTGTAACTTGTAGCTTCGTGAAACGGGCCTCTGATGGTGGGGAATGAACGAAAGGCTGGTTTGAACTAAATGTAACGCTCACAGGAGCCTTCCATTCTTTCAGCATCCGACGTCTCTGGTGATGGGGAATAAGCGGAAGGATGAATATTCGGGCATTTCAATCACCGTAATTTTTGTCTTTAATGTATTGACGAAAATAATCATAACTACCAGCAACTTTGGATGTCAAAATCAACGGACCCGGGGGTAGTACCCATTCAATTTACAAGAACAAGAAATTTATAAAGTTTATCTTGAATAATATGCGAAGACAATAATGACGGCGGTTAAAACGCCGAATAATCACCCGGAAGAGCCCTGCGTTAAACACGTTCGGCGCCGGCAGTGATTCACTGAGCCCTAAGCTATGCCGGGTGAAATTATCGTGGTCACGTATTTGTGCCACTGGCATAGGAGTGCAAATTACATGGACACAAATACGTGTCAACTGGCATAGTTTATAAGTAAAATATTAAAATGCGTTTATTTTTATTTTGCGGCGTCAGTCGTCTTTCTAACGCGTAGTCGAATGGTGCTAGTGCTGGAAAAAATACTGCAAAATATTTTTTTGCGTCTTAGCTTGCCACTGTATAAAAATTGGTAAATATGTTGACTATTTCCATAAGGCAGTGGAATGCATAGTATTGAAAGTCCTAATGCAAATTTTGAGAACCGCCGATTTGTGTCGAAAAATGACACAGATTTGAGTCATCGGCATTGTATAAGGGTAACTTTTATGAAATCTAAAAAACTTACAGATTTTAAAACCAAAGCGGAATTCGATTAATATTTCAATAACATGACTGTACATTTAATATTTTTTTTATAATTGGAAATTTGTCGAGAACTTTTTCTTGAAAATAAAAACACAACATATGTGTCACCGGCATAGGAGTCAGAATTTTTTGATCACAGACGTGTCACCGGCGCCGAACGTGTACAAACGTGACGATAAATAGAAATTTTATAGACTTTCCACCAGCCATAAGTCTTCTATGATTTCGGGGAAAGGAAGGCAGATTTTAACAAACCGATGGTGATAGAAATGAAACAAAACCAGCATTACAATTACAAAACAGGTTTATTAAGTATCTCCTATGCGCCTAGCGCCTCGTACTTGTAGTGCAGGTCGGAGCAGTCCTCGTTGGACACGTTGACCCAGCCGGAGCTGTTCATGTGGTACACGCGGATGATGCCGCCCGAGTACGCGTCGCGGTGCGTCGCGTGGTAGATGGCGCGCCGCCCGAGCTCTGTATAAAAACATCACGTGTTACTTCCTAATCGAAATGCTAACTTGGACACTGTACCGTTTTATTTTGTCACTCGTGCGGAATTAGAACCTATGACGTTGCTAGTAGAACTGATGGCCGTTGGGGCGGAAAAGTTTCAAAGCGGCGGCCGCGGACCGGAAAGGGAATTGTTTCACAAGGTGGACCGACGATCTGGTGAAGATCGCGGGAAGCCGATGGGTGCGAACAGCACAAAACCGGCCGTCGTGGAGATCCTTGGGGAAGGCCTATGTCCAGCAGTGGACGTCTTTCGGCTGATATCATGATGAGTGCGGAAAGTTGTCATTGTTGTAAATTTAAGTGCATAATGGAACATAATAATGATAGGTAGCTTTCGTTGTTTAAT
Source organism: Acleris literana (assembly GCA_946894065.1). Classification (NCBI taxonomy): domain Eukaryota; kingdom Metazoa; phylum Arthropoda; class Insecta; order Lepidoptera; family Tortricidae; genus Acleris; species Acleris literana. The sequence continues at coordinate 11,045,990 of OX335688.1, read as the reverse complement.
ATATTGTAGGTATTTAAGCATGCATTTCCCTATATAATTATGTTTATCATTGTCTATCATTGTCATCATTGTACGCATGCTACAAGCCTAGAGCTAGAGCTTTTTGGGACTATAAATATTTATTGTTATTTATATTGAATGCAAGGCTACGGCGATCTAGAAATGAAAGCCTGGGGCGAGATTCTAGGCGGTAAAAATCATATCGTCTTTGACCTGTTATGGTATACGTGGTATATGGTTTTTACCGCCTAAAATAGAGGCCCAGCACGGGTAGCACAAGTTGCATTTTCTCGCTTGTCGCTCAGTGCGTCTCTATCATTACAGATTAGATAGAAAGGGAGATCCGAGCGACAAACAAGTCGCGGACAACATGTGCTAGCCGTGCAGGTTGGTCGTCATTTTGTCGTCTTTATTTGTCTAATAGCAAATGGGCTGATCGTAAATGCCCAAGTAGGCAAAGAAGGACATAAATACATTCGTGTGATAAAACTGATGAACATATATATTTGTTGTGTATTTAATTAATTTTATTTATGTATTGTCGACGTCAAAAACATATCAACTAGGTCAATTCGGACTGTATGGTTTGGTTGGGGTTTGGTTTTTACTGTGTAATTTATTTAAATTAATAGGATTCACCGGTACCTTGCGCTTCCAAATCAGTCAGAGTCCAGCGGTACTCGGAGTCGAGCACCCCGAAGGCGTACACGGAGCCCGAGCCCACGGAGAACACCTTGCCGGGCGTGCGCGTGCCCTCGCTGTCCACGTAGTACAGCTGGGCGCCCTGCGAACATAATGTCATGTCACTATACTGCCGTCAAGTCAATGAGGCAAGGCGGTACCGATCTGGTACCAAGCTGATATATTCTCGTTGGGAGCCCTTTGTTTCCCATAATTTTATTGGTCATAATGTAATTGTTGACATAATTTTTGATAGTCATAATTTTTTATTCGCTGAAACTGTAAACTTTTCAGAGGTTCTGATATATCTAACGTGTAGACAAGGCTAGTTTAGGTGTTTGAGTTATAGAAATCCTGAGAAGTAACAGTTTAAAAAAAAAAAACACGTTATGACTTGCGATGGTTATGACCTAAAGCACATTATGACTAAAAATAATTATGTCAGTCAATATAGACCCATTGTCGTTAACTGCAATAACGCATAACAAAAAATTAAAAAAGGTGAATAATACACCTTAGCAAGTAAATCAGTATGGTGTATTTTGCAACTTAGTAAATGTGTTAGTTACGCCGTACTATCCGCGACGGTAAAGGCAATAATCTAAGTTTACCCGTTTATCGAAGCCAGCCAACATCATGCCCATGCTCAGCCCCATGCCCTTGTAGTTGTACACCATGTTGGCCATGAGCTTGCTGGCCGCCGCTACGGAGATGCGCTCCCGGTTGCGCAGCTCGTACAGCCTGCACTGCTTGGCCAGCACGCGGTCCCAGTACACGCAGTCTGCTGCACCGCCAGCTAACGTGCCTGTGGGGACAAGAAATATTTGTTAGGGAGTGCTAAGATAAGACACTTAGTCAGACTCCTGTACTCTATCCCACAAATATGCAACGATGTAATTGTACAGTAACAAACAATTTAGGACCCAGTTAAAAAAAAATGGTTGAAGTTTCAATGTTAGTGGAGATGCGAAGTCATTTGTAACTCTACCTAGCTGTAGAATGTCAGAATGACTTTGCACCTAAGGTGGGTCACAAATTTGAGTTTTCGACAGTACAATCACTGCTCATATTAGGTTAGAGCTGCTTGTACACCAATAAATAAATTTTGTTGCTTTGTACAGTCAAGTTCAAAGATATGTACATTATACACTAATATAATAATGTATTAAAGTCAAAAAGTGAATACATGTCTTTGTCCACTGTACATTTATTTATTATATTATTTAGAGGAACCGTAGTTATAGTATTTATGAATTACCTTCTCAGCTCCATAAATTGCAATAGCATCGCATACATTGCCCTTATGTAGACTGAGATCTATAAATCAATACTAGGTAAACCAGGTGACACATTTTTTTAAGAGATCCAGCAGAATAGTGGCTTAGGATTAGCTTTTTACAAAAGAATACTTTGACATGTTTGGAAATCCCGCACTTCAGTCAAAATCTGTTTATAAATAATACACTTAACTTACCAAGCAGATAGTCATTGATCTCGACAATCTTCTTCATAGTCTGAGAGCCAATGAACTGGCCACCAGTGGCTCGGGAATCAACTGCTAACAGCACTCCGCCCTGAGGTCATTATCAATAAATAAACATATTGACCATATTATAAGAGATGGAGCTCACCAACGAAGGTACGTTAAGGACGTCTTTTACAGAAGCTAGACTGGCAATGTCACATTTGATGATGATTATGACTACAACAATGACCCTTTTAGCATGGTGTCAAGTGACTGATGATTTAAATCACCGTGTAACCGTAGTGGACCGCATTACAAAAGAAAAAGAAGACAGATGATTCTGAATTTCCACACTTTTCACAGATTTTGTCTCTATTGATATTTGTATTATTATCACTTTAGCCCTGATTTTTGGTCACCTTACTATCTGATTATTGTTTGTTTCACCTCCAGGTGGTTAAAACCAAAAGTACAGTCTGTAACCTTACATATGTTTGCACTCAATTTTGAAATAGTAACTTCAATTCAGTCAATGTAGTGAAGCCTGAACCTTGTGACTGCTGTGTTTTGTAATTTCAAACACTTACTATACTTGCACGCATAGCATACAAAAGGAGTTCAGGAAATATTGAAATGAGTCAATGTTGCTACAGTCATTACGGTTTGTATCATTGTAGTTTCAACTATATTAAAGTGATGTAGCAATGAAATCTAAAATATTACAAAAAAGTGGCATCATCATGCCATGACTTTCCAAAATACAAGCATATAGGGTTATATTAGGGCTATAAAAGATTTGAGTTATAGTTACGTTAACAGAGAAATAAGTAAATACATATGTTTTTGCAGCACTAACCTGGTAACGGAAGCCAAGAGTTGTGGTTCCGTGGTCGAAATTGATTTTGATTTGACGACCCGTTTCATCTTTTGTGTTGAACTGAGATAGCGTCTGTGCGGGCTAAAAACATAATATAAAATCGCTGAAACACGTAATTTAGGCATAAATATAAAGTTGATTCGGCAAGTTAACCTTCTTACATTGGGAAACGGCGGACAGGCCAGTTGAGTGCTGTGGAGGAAGTTGCCGCTGCATCCAATGACGTCGTTTTGGAATGAAGCGAGTGAGTCAATAGGTTTTATATTAATCTTCTCATCCAAACGGCAAAAATCTGCTAAAGCCATTGTTAATTTCTGATATAAAATGTAAACTGAAACACTTTACTTGGATGACAAGCGAAACTTCGAATTTGTTTTGTTTGACAGCTAGCTAGTTGTGAGTTGCAACATCAAAATAAGGTTAGAACTTGCCAGGCTCATTATAATGATTGGGAGAAATATAAAAGTTTTATTTTAATTATTATTTATTATTAACTATAACTATTATATTGTGAAATACAAGAAATAAGCATTTTTACGACCGAAAATTACCTTCATAGCAGAACAAATTCATCTATCTAATAATAATTATAGCTCCATCTGTGACTTCCACTTAGCTACTCAACAATAGATGGCAGCACTTAACGTTTCATACTCATATATCGTCGACTTAACTACTCGGCGTAAGATGTCGCATCTCGTAGATTTGCTGAACACGAACTGCAATATTGTAATTAGGACTTTATTAACAAAAAGTAAAACCAGGCGCCAAAAGCTTACAAAATAACACTTTATAAATTGATTCCCACAAGCAGTAAGACGTTACAACCACGTTTGATCCATAAACGCTGCTAATTGACCCTTTCCACGGCAAATCAAACGATTTTCGAGAAATCGTTTGTGAGTAATAAAAACTGTTCGAATACAAAGTATATCTAATAATGGCGGTTACAACCTATCATTACGCTATGAGTCAGAATTAACCGATATAATCTTATTGGCGTTCGGGCCGACTAAACTCTGTCATTATTGGCAACGGAGATGCTCGATAGAGCATAGTTTATATTGGGCTTGATCAAAATATCTCTGTAATTTATTGGTGAGATACATGGACATTTACAGGCCGGTTGGCCTAGTAGTGTTTGATTTAGAACCCGTAGGTTACCTTCCTACCAGGGTAAAGAAATAATCGGTTGCTTTCGGACTTAGTAAGTAGATACCTATAGCTCTGAGCTTCGACCTCCGAAATCGAAGAATGAAGTAACGTGATCGATATCTGGTTTAGGTTAGGTACTACTTATAAACTAGACTTTTGCTTGCTGCTTTACGACAATTGTATAATAGTACCTAAGCTTAGGTAGTCTTTATTTAGTCTCAGATAGGTACATATTTTAATGAGGTACCTACTTACTTATTTTGCAAATGTCAACATTCTTCCAAAAACTTTTCTCTTTTTAAAATGGCTGTTTCTCCGGGGAGCTGAGCAATACAACGAATAAGTATCGATTCTTCTACGAGTAATCACTAGCAAAACATAATATGTATATATATTGTTTTTTATGGCACTGATAAGGCACGCGAGCACTCAGGCCACCTGATGGTAAGTTGGATCTGAGACCCATTGACATTTGAAATCTCAAGACTACAATATCAAAACTGCCATCCTAAGACTTCAAATGCGTTGCCTACCCTGATGCCTAAGAAGGAATGCCTCTATGCTAGTAATTTCACCGGTTGTCTTATCCCCACACCGGAACACAGCAATGCGAACATTGCTCATTTCCCCTATTACAATTAATTTCTTTCGTTACATCTAATTGTGGGTTGGGAGAAATCTTCATGACATCCACCTAATTAATAACCGCATTAGATTGAACAAACACACTCTCCTTTTTAGACGTTAGGTGGTGAGAAAAAGTTCTAAGCACCTTTTTAGGGTTCCAAAATGGTAAATGGTATAATGAGACTTAAGTGTCTGTTTTCATGATAGAGGAGGTAATGAGCCAGCTGGTCGCCTGAAGGCAACCACCGCCGTCCATGGTCAACCGCAACAACAGGAGAGGAATTCCATGCGTTGCCGGCGTTCGAGAAGGGACTACCTAGGCTCTAGACTGCTTTCTCCTAAAATTAGGAATCATCTTAAATCAGATTTGAGGCAGTGATCTATTCAAAAGCATTTCTCGACTGACGTTACTCTTGTAGCGATGATTGTTGTCCTTCAAAAAATCCCTGGCGCTATGCCAGCCAAAATTCCGCCCACACATCATCGCGTCAAACTAACGCACGGATCGTGAGCGAAGGAAAGTCACGACCGGGCAGGGCGGGCAGCGCCGAAACCTTACCTAGTCCCAAAACGGTGTAATTGTAGGCCGCCAGTCACACCGGTGAACCCTTCCAAACATGTTCCGTTTCACAATTAAAATACAAAATAAGTGCTACTTAACAAGAAAGGCATCTTTTTGAATTGATTGACAGATTGACCCATGTTATTATATTAATATGTATTTTAAATCAACGTTTTAAATTATTTATTCGATTCGGCGTTATTAAGTCACATAATTAGATTTGATATCAGCAATTTCGGCATTTAAAAAGCCATTTACACTTGCGTTACTTTAAAGAATCTAACATCATCTCGTTTATCGAATTCGGGCCATCCGTTTAGCCTAAGGGAGCAAAGACTCTGTACATTTAGGTCAAAATAATTGACCCTCAGGTAAAAAGCTCTAGTATCTTGTTTATTATTAGTATGCGCTTTTACTCGAAAATCTAATTTAAGACCAAAATCCTAACCTCAACCGACGCACATTCGCTGTGATTACTGCATTTTGGTTTAAGTGTAGGTATTTCTATCAATAAAACTTATCCTGATATTACTGGTTACACGAGTTCTCATTCATATTTTTATGAAATTATGTAAAATAAAGAAATAATCAAGATGGGAACTGTCAAATTTTGGTCTTTAATTAGATTTTCGAGTTTAGGTTTGACCCTTGGTTTGACTACGGGGGGCCTAATATGGCTGCGTTTATCGCGTGACAAAATGTGGATAAAACACCCGTCACTTTTTGACACGTATATTATTTATAAGTACGAGAGTGACGTGCGTGTGAGTGATGCTTTATCCAAATTTTGTCACGCGATAAACGCAAACGTACTAGGCCCAAAGTGCTCATATTCTACATTGTCTAAACCCCTACTGCTATCGTATTGATAACGTTATGTTTTTTGATTGCATGGTGAAAGCAAACAAGCCGCCTGATGGTAAGTAGGATCTGTGATAGCTTAACCGTAAACTTAACAGTGAAGGCGACCAAGTTATAAACAATACGATTGTAATAGGGGTAATGCCAATGTAAAATAAGGCCTTAGATTCACCAACAGCTGTTTTAGTAATAAAGATCTTTGACTTAGGGCAATTAACTTGGAGTTGTATTTTTTATTTAGGCATTAATTAAAAAAACAAACAATTGTTGAGTGATACTCATACGCTCATAAAAATACCTGTTTATGTTTCGCAAACACGTAAGCACGGAATGCATTCAATAGTAGTGTAACGTTTAGTTTGAATGTATCTTTATCTATTTAACGTCTTGATGAATTACCAGCCGGCCCAGTAGTGTTATTCTTTTAAAAACGCGTCGGTCGAACGAGAGAACTAGTGAACGCGCCACACCGGCGAGTTTAAGTAGTCCCATCAGAGCGAACAAAACATATTTTAGCGCGTGCATTCTCAATTAGGCAGCCTTATACGTTCGATCTTATCGACAGAAGCCCTGCTGGCCTGTGTTATGGTTGTCCATATCGCGGCGGATAAAGCATCCGTCACTGTCGCACTTACGTAGTGGTCAGAAAGTGACACATGTTTTAGCCTCGTTTATCCACATCGTGTGGTTGACTGGCAGAGGATACCTTTAGGCATTAAGTTCGCCATTTGTACTTTTTACATTCATTTTTATTGTGTACAGAAGTTATAATAAATTAATAAATAAACATCATTACAAGTTTATTTTCTGATATATCCCAACAACGATCTAAGCGGTCTCTAAGATCTTTTAAATAATTATACTGTAATATTCTTTGTAAAATCCACTATAAATAAGAAGTGTAAAAAATAAACAAATATACAAGAAGTGTAAAAACTGGACTGCATGTTTCATGATTAATGTAGTCCAAATATATTACTAACCATGTACATGCATACTGTTATGTTAAGACGAATCTTACGACACCTTGCTTGAACATTCTACGAGAAAACAAAGAGCAATACATACATACTCGCACATATAGGCCAAAAGGACCCTGCATTAAAAAAAAAATAGATATAGGCTACAAAAGAAGTAACAATGGACCTAAAATCGAACCCTGCGGCAACCCGGCATTCCCCAACATTTTTGCACGCGTTGGTGTGATGAGCTCCCAATTTTGCCACTTATTATGCATTCCTCGGTCGCGTCGCAGGCGCAGCTCCCCTTTCCCATAGGAATCGCGTGTCAGGCGATTGCACCGAATCGTCTGGTATTCGAGTGTGGAATCCATTAACGTTGTTGTTTCATATAAAATATTCGTTCGTAATTTAGAATCAGGGGACTACACACGCAAATTGACCTAGCCGTAAAGTAACCTAGGTTTTTGCTAACGATAAACATAATTAGAAAGAGCAGAAGAAGACCTTTATCGCTCTGCCACCAAGAACTGTCTAATTGTCCGGAATAAAAAATACCCCACGTCCTTCCAATAGGTTCAAGCTATTTTCATATCAGATGTCATCGAAATCGGTTCTGGGGTTTAGTCGTGAAAGCGTTAAAACAGACAAAGTTACATTTACATTTATAATATTATTATAGTATGGATACATGGAAACATGGATAAAGTAATGATATGTATGTATGCGACAGTGTTTGTTGGTTAGTTATAGAAAACATCCAAGATGCGTGAAAAATACTCTTGCTCATCGCACAAATACACCGCCTATGTCGCCGATACCGGGAATCGAACCCGGGACCGCTAGCTTCGTACTCACTAGTCTCACTGTCAACTAGTCTTATTGCGCCGTCTTTAAATTACTTATATTACGGCGATTTTGAGATTGAATGTTATTTGCGATTGTCATCTATTTCTATACGCATCGCCAAAACGTATGCAAAACAAAACGAAAGTCATAGTATAAATAGAAAAGTAGATTATCTTCGGCCGTTTAGGAGTTTCGGTTACCTATTGCCGCTCGGGCGCTAGGGTTGTGTCGATGCGCGTCGCTCAAAACTTGATACGCACGCAACTCGGCGACGGCGACAACGACAGCGCGGCCCAGACTAAATAAATCGGCTCGGTCCGTCCTGAGGGCCCTGCAAAGATGCACTACGCTAACTAACGTTTCTATTCGATTCGTTTTTAAACCAACGCGTCACTGGTAGACCACGTGACTTTTCGTATCACGCCATCTTCCAGTGACGCGATTGGTTTAAAAACGAATCGAATAGAAACGTTAGTTAGCGTAGTGCATCTTTGCAGGGCCCTCTGTTGAGTTGTCATGTACCTAGTGGCTCGTGGCGCGTGTCGTCGAGGCGCGCCCACATATAAACCTACCTTTGCTTGAAGACGAACTACTGTTTATACTGTGCCAAATCGGTTAAAACAAGAATCGAACCATGACCTAGCTTGACAGTTTCTTTTTAAAAAGCCACTAGGCCAACAGGATAGTCAATATTTTTAATTAAAGCAGTCCGGTGCTTTAAATAGACAAATAAATCGTAAACCGGACGGATGCAGTTATATGCGCCCGCGCCGCGATGAGCGCGGATCAATTGGAGTGAGTCAATCAGCTGTTTACAGCGGACTGTGCCGATACACTGGCGAGGGCTGTAGAATATGGATTTGATAGAGTTATTTACAGAGTTTACTGATCGCGAATCCCTTTGCAGGTAGAATTGACATCATTTGTTTTGTTCTAATCTTCATATATGTATATTATGTATGTATTTATTAATTAATGCAATGTATGTATTGATTTATATTAATATAATATATTGACATGTAAGATCATATATACATATGTATAATTATACCCCATATTGCTCTGCCACTAAAATCTCAGCTTTGTCCAAAGGTTAACTGGTAGATAATGAATTACGGCATTAATTTCGCCTTTGTATTATTATTAAGTGTATTGCTTTTGTGCAATAATGATTAACAAAAGATGAATTTAAATGTTTTCAATTGCATTTGCAGGACTTGATAAAAAATTATGTAAAATTTTTACTCGTGTTCGTTTTTGTATACCATTAATATTTTCATCAAATATAAAACGTATTAAATTAAGAATATTTTTAGTAGCGTACGCTTTTTTTAATGACATCAGATTTCAGTTTTTTTTAGTTTCTCAATATAGGGACTGATTTTTTCTAAAGCTATAATAGGCAAATGCCTCTGACGGCCAATCAACTGATGGGAAACGGTCATCGTCGCCCATAGATATCAGTTCATAGGCGCATGTTGTCTATGACCACCTACCTATGCTGTGGATAAAGGGTTAGAATCCTCTGGATACAATTTCAAATTACTACACGCGATACAACCAGCGATACGCCATTTCATCTTAGTGCTTATAGTTGGCAACACAGCTCTTCAGATCGCGTCTTGACAATACAGTCCTGAGAATGCAAATGTCAAAAAAGAAACCGGAAAATTACTTTGATTTGGCGTCGCGGTTTGTAGACCTCGCTTGCGAAGCTAGCGGTCCTGCGTTTGAATCCCGATAACATTTATTTATTATTACATATTTAATATGTTCTGCTTATCGTTAGAACCTAGTTTAGTTTGGACCTAATAGGTCAATTTGTGTGCGTTATATTATCCACAGATATTTATATATCTTTTTATTTTATGATTATTTTATTAATTTCGGGAATGCACCCGTGAGATTGTCCGGCAGTGTGTCTAATTACGCCCCATATAACTGGCGAGCCTTTTCGAATCGTTAGCCGATTGCGTAATAGCTTTATAACGTCGTAAGGTCGTAACGAAGCCGTAACGACCCCCACCCCGTCTCGGACGCGTCTCAGAACATAACTCAGTTAAATCAAGTTAATTTATAATTTTTACATGATTTTGGGTGCCACAATATGCAAAAATGGCGGTTCTATGCTTAAATCAAAGATCGAAGTTCGTTTTTTAATCATCGACAAATAAGAGGGTGTTTAAAATTTGACAGGTTTATCTGTGTATCTATGTACGTGTATCTGGGTGTTTTGTGTGTAGCTCCCAAACGGATGGATCCATACAATCAAAACTACCAGGCGTACAAAATCGATCTGCCTTTACCCCCCTGGGTACGCCCTTGGACGTGTCTTAATATTGCTAGTTATTTACCTGTGTCTTACCCACACCGAAACACAACAGTGCAGCATTGGTGTTTGGGCACGACAGGTTAGCGGATAAAATGGTAGCCGAACGAACCTTACAAAAGGGGTTAACTAGCTGAAACACTAAGAAACGTTTGCCAGCTGTTTCATTTGCCATAATTTTCATTTGTCCGAAAGTCATTTTTCTCTGAAACCGTTTAACTTTCCTGAATTGTTATAAAATAAACCTAACCTAGTGGGAAATGAAAATTATGGCAACTGAAACAGCTGGCAAACGTTTTTAGTGTTGGCGATAGGATACCTACAAAAGGTCCTGCCAACCGCAAAAGTTTCAATTAAGTACGTAAAAACGAGCAAAGGACAGGCTATATAAAGCCATCAATTTTATTTGTAACCGACTTAAAAAAAGGAGGTTATCAATTCCTCAGTTTTTTTTGGAGTAGGCATATTCGATTTCTCCGCCAAATTATCAACCAATTTTAATTATTTCTTTTAAAAACGTTTATGAAAGATTACCAACTTTAAGGGCGGACAAATTGAGGGTCAAATCTTATACTTATATCGCGATATCTTCGTCAATTGTGATTTGGAGTCGGCGCATTGTTTTTTTTAATATTTTTACATAGGACCGAAACAAAGAATGAACGAAATGAATACCTTAGCCTATTAAGATTTTGTTAGAGTAGCGACGCGCCGAGGCTGTCGATAATTCCACTAATTTCAATGTGAATTTTCGGTAACCTTACATGTATATCATTCACGTGAGGATCTAAAACAAAAGACAGCAAAAACATTCAATTGTATTCTAGCTTTACTACGGGCTATAGGAGAACAGACTCAAACTATTAATTTTAATGAATCCCAGTACATACACAAAGGGAAACGAAGTTACGACGGAAGGAATTTTAGGTTAGCAGAATGAGGAATATCACGAGGAAGGTCGTAAGGCGTGATAACACTGATAACACAGCCTGTCAACTTATTAAAATGTTGGAAACTAAGAGTACGTGGGGTTACCATCTAGGAATTTGATAAAAGTCCGGACTTTTTAGTCACAAAATGGAAACATTACTCTACTACCTAATATGTAGTTTTATTACTCATAAACCATCTAATAAAAAAAAACCGGGCAAATTAAAGAGCCGGACAAAGTCCGGACTAGAGTCTAAAAGTCGGGACATGTCCGGACTAATCCGGACGGATGGTAGCCCTACGCGTACGTAAGTTTCGTCAAGGTACCAATGAGAAGTTCAAATCTTATTGAACTAAAGCCTTTGCGCCTGAGTGCTTAGTGTGAAATAAAGTGCACGTATTTACGATAAAGGAGAAACTATTCAAGTAGAACCTAAACATTCATTTTACCCCACTGCCGAAGAAGGAAGATTATATTTTTAACCTTTATACGTATACATTGTGTTACCGGCATGCGGGCATTTATTAAAACTGCTGATAATATGTTGCTTTAGCAATTGTTTGGAAGTAATTAAAATTATTAATTAAAATAACTTCACAATTAATTTTCTTAGATACAGCCCAACTAGCACATTAGCGTTAAAATAACCTGTATATGATCCGTATATCAGTTCCACTAGAGTATAAAAGTGTTAACACATACCTGTACAACAGAGTTATAGCATGCTCTAACTCACTTATACCCACGAAAGAGGCCCACAATTTTACAGGTAAGAGTTACAGAAAGCCTATAGTATGGTGATATACAGGTATTAAAGCACCTGCAAGAGAGCGTCTATTCTGTGTCAGCTACTACTTTAACCGGTATTAATTTTGTATAGTCGGGTTAGTGAACACTACGGGAGGTAGAAAAGCTTCGGATAAGAATGATTTACCACTTGAAACTTTATAAGATCTATTAAGAATAGTTGGTTGACACCTTGACTCGTATTAGTTATTTAAAATGGACTCAGGTAAGTTTGTTACCGTTTTGTGAGTGCATTAAGTAGTATTCAACTGTTTTATTTTTACGTCCGACTAGTTTGAAAAAGCCTATAAGTAAATAAAATTAGATCCTTGACTTGACAAATAATTTGAAATAGTATAAAAAATTTAGTATTTGGTGGTCAAATGTTCAATTACTCAAAGTAATATTTTTAGTTAGTTTACCAAAACAATGGCGAACTTACTTTAAATATTAAATCTTCAGTTAACTCAAATATATACCATGTAAGTGTTAATAACGATCCATAAATGCGTTGTTTAACACCAATACCTCTAGAACGTCTATAAAGGAAACTGCCTAACACAATAAGCTTTAGTTAAATTCCTTTAATATAGGTTAAAACTAGATAAAGGAGTTGTTCGACACTTTTAGCATCCCGTGTTACTAAACTCTCGACGAACTCTATTTTATAACCCATATCTGCACTTATAGTCAATATAACACCTAAAGATTTATAAGACACTTCATGGCGACAATTAAACAACAATATGCGTTAACAGGAGTCAGCGAACACTCTTGTTAAGACATAGGTGTCACAGACAGGTTAAAGCTATAACATCTTAAGTATACTTGCTGTAATTATCACTATTTTAACTCTCAAAGCTGTACTACATCGTCCATCAAAGTTCTAGTGCCACTGTTGGAGTTTAATTTGTTTGCTAACTCCTCTATATCGACTTTAGTTAGAACTGAGATAATTGTAACTCTGTAATAACACTTAAAGTTCTAAAAAAACTTGTAACTGACACCAAAATGTTAGTTGGGAGTCCATTTTTGCTCGCAGGACTGATGGCCGATGGGGTCAGAAGGTTCTTGAGTGGCGTCCGCGGACCGGGAGACGAGCTGTAGGTAGGCCTCCAACAAGATGGAGTGACGACCTTGTAAGGATCGCGGGAACGCGGTGGATGCGAAAAGCACAAGACCGGTCTGAGTGGAGAGCCTTGGGGGAGGCCTATGTCCAGCAGTGGGCGTCTCTCGGCTGACATGATGATGATGATGATGAGTCCATTTTTAATGTAGTGCATGTGCTGCGTGTTCATCGTTATCAGTATCGCTGTTGCTTAGTACAAGGCATGTCGTGGTACGGGGGCAAATCATAATAATCAGAGTATCCGTCGACTGTCATTTACTCTTGTCGAATTGCTGTACTTTACATTGCTGGCAATTAAAATTTTGTTAGGAAGTTAACAAAGCCTGAAAATTTGTTTATTAATTAAATTAATGTCATGATTACTTTATTTTAACCATTTTAACCTCCTTTAAAAAAAAACAGGGTGCTGGTAACACGCTGTATATGGTTATTTTTTTTCTCATAGAGACTGAACGGAGCCTCAAACTGACAAACTGGTTTAGGTGTCATTAGATTCGTGTTGTCGTAGCGAATGTCACTATTTAAAAAAATGCGGCCTTAAAAGTGTATAACATGGGATTTTAATATATGTAGACGACTTAATCAAAACATGCAGCGGGTGCTTAAAGTTTGCTTTATCAGTCTTAGTCCCCTGCCTCACCAGGACGCCATGGCGACGTCGCCGGCCACCGTAGCCAAACAATTCATATTAAAAAGTAAGCGGCCTCACTCACTTGGCGACGGTTTGGCTACGTTAATTTGTATGGGATACGTGGCCAGCGACGTCGCCATGGCGTCCCAGTGAGGCAGGGGACTTATACGTAGCTGCACATTTTTGTACACTGTCGGACGGGAAACACTTAGCGTTCGATGAAAACTATTCGATGAAATGAAATTGAAAAACACGCATAAAACATTCTCATTCTCTTCATTCATTCAAACAGGATCGAAGTGTTTCCAAGGGACCCAATTGGACATGATGTTGTAAACTACAGTTACCAAGTTAACCGTCCAATGGTCAAATTTGGCCGAATTTTAACTGTGCACTTAGCGATTCGCTCTAGGCGCCTGTCAGGCAGCTCTAACGACGTGATCAACGGGTTAACCGATCATTAAAAGTTAATTGCAGTCGTTATCTGCGATTAATCACTGTATAGATTGAGATTTCATTACGTTGAATGATTGAGTGAATTAAATTTCAATGATGGGCGCTCTAGGGCTTAAATTAGCATTAGGCATTGGTCCGGATAATGAAACGGGGCCAAAATGAGATGTCCCGTCGAGTGCAGGTCGAACCCTTGAGGATTGCGGTGCTGACTGAGTTTTTTTATGGTAAGAGAAGCCTAAAGAGCACACGGGCCTCTATTCTAGGCGGTAAAAACCATATCGTCTTTGATCTGTCATGCTATTGTGTTTAACTCGGCCGCCATTACTGTCAAGTAAATAAGAGCTATCAAAACGTTGACAATACGATAACAGCTCAAAAATGATATGCTTTGTACAATGGGCAACAAAGAAAAATAAATATTGAAAATACTCATTCCACTCCTTCCATTCAACCAATATAAAAACCTAAACAGTACATAACATTCGGTGGTACACCAAAAAACGTAAAGCACAGTCATAATTCGCTGGCACGACGGCTCCGCGCTCGCCCCCGGCGATGCATCTGAATAATCCATTCGATTACCCATTTTCACGGTGCAGTCACTGCATATCTGCCACGGGGACCGGTGGGGATATTCCTCGACGGTTCGACGTCGGATTCACTGACATAACACCTTAATGCCACTTTGGACGGATATATAAGCCTAGTTTTAGTCGTAACTCTTACAATTTACTTGTTCCTTTTTCAAACTTGGTTAAGAAAAAATTACAATAAGGAAGAAGTTAATCGTCATTAACTGACTTTGAGTTGAGTGCATCCGTTAAATATGGTTTAGTTGTTTCAAATTTTATGGAACTCTTTTAAGTTTTTAATTATTTATTTATTTATTTATTTATTAGGCAAAACCAACTAAATATGTACATTACATTTCAAATAATACATACTATTTACAGAATTCCACAGTACACATCTAAATTATAGGTTAGCACAGCATTCACAATTTTAAAAGCAAGCTACGCAATAAAACAATAGTAAGAATAAGAAATATCACATTAAACGGAAAGGCTTAATATTGTGATGAGTATAAGATGATATTTTTAAATTTACCTAAACTAATTGAATGAATGTCTACATTTCTGCAGTTCTTAAAAATACTGTTGTAAGACCTACATAGAACAAAAATGGGAGATTTTTCATATCTTTTTCGGCTAAACTTAATAGATAATGGCACAAAGTTAAAGGGGCGAGAGTTGAGTCTAAGACTAAAAAAACAAAAACCGCCTTCAAAAACGCAAAAAAATAACTTCTTTAAAATTGTAGGCACCTAATAGGTTAATCCAACTGATGTCGGCTTTTTGTTGAAAATATTGTGGTCGCCGACTTCAGTTGGACTAACCTATCACGAGTAGGTGCCTACAATTTTAAAGAAGTTATTTTTTTTGCGTTTTTGAAGGCGGTTTTTTGTTTTTTAAAACATTTATTTTATTTTATACTTTTTATTTAGTGATCATAATACGCTTAGTCCCACTTCTTAGTTGATATGAAACTTTAAGTTATTTCAAGCGCGCCGGAAGCAACGCCGCGGGAAAGTCATAGTTATATTTCAACAAGTAAATATTCTTCTTTGTATTCGCTCAACTATCTTAATCGAGATATCTTCTCGCCACCCTTGAAATCGATACCGTTGAGGAGTTCCGGTGGCCATCTGTGGCCTTCATCATCAGTTCCACTTCACCATATGATACTTTCTGAATGCAAATGCTGGACTTGTTACTTAAAATACTAAAATCGCTATGTGTTTGCCCCCCTTCATCCCCTCATCAGATACCGATTTGGTGACAATGGGACCACCTCGGAAGTATACTTTTTCAAACCAAAAAAGATTTTTTACAATCGGTCCACAATTGACGGAGTAACCGGTGAACATACATAGAAAAAAAAAAAGATACATACAGTGGAACGTATAACCTCCTCCTTGTTTGAAGTCGGTTAATTAGATTTATCCTCTTGCGGCAAGTGGCCCTTAGTGCATCTCTATTAAATCATAATTTGTCCTACGATACCACTGTATTCAAATATAATTTCCGAAATATTATAGGCACTCGAATCTCATGAGATCCAAAGATGCTTTTTGAAAAATTATCGCCTTTATACATAAATCTAAGATAATTTTTTTATACAATTGACGTTACCTGCCCTGCGATCGCAATGTCAATAATTTTTTTCATATTTCTACAGTCATTTTATTTTGTTAAATGCAACTTCTATATCCCTACAGGTTATAAAAGGTACATAGTTAAGTTAAAATACCCATCATGTGACCACAATCTTACCTGATGCTTACCATCAGGCTACCGGGGCATGCTTAAATCCTCCTACTAATTTTCGGGTAAAGCTCAAAGTACATACGAGATTATTTTTTTAAAACCCTATATGTGGCACAACATAAAAGAATTGTAGACAGCTATCGACCGTTCCTAAAGTTGTCGTATGTTATTTCCACATCGAGATCAATGTTGGCGTTATTTTGTATGGGTAATACCACCGCAGTGATGTTCAGCTGTACTCCACTACATTAGGAGTCTATATGTGTGCTTAGAGTGGAGGAACATCAATGTTTATTGAATGGTTATTGTTTGTCATATTATAGCATATCTCAGCGCTGTGAAATCATTCTCTTATCACATTTGTAGATGAAACATCTTTTTAGGGTTGGTTCATCCGTAGTTTTCTTAATCAGATTTGGAATCGGTTAAATTTTTTATCGATATTCGCGTCCGAAGAAAACATCATCTAAGATCGACGATCGATTGGACAAAAGCAGGAAGGCAGAGTGTCTGTCTGTACGCAAGTTAAGACGTCCATTGGTAAGTACAGTCACCCAATAAAAACGTTGAGCATACTTAGAACCTTGTCATTGTGACTGCCATTGTTATTGTCATACTTGTCATTTGATGTTCAGTTTGAAGTTTATTATGACAGTGCAGTAAAGTGCTTAAGATTTTCGTGGGGGTACTGTACATGCTGACGCACACGTATGCAATCCCAAAGGCGGCATAGCAATATTGCCTATATTCCAAAATACATATAAGCAAGAAAGGCCATAATTCTTTCAATCATCGTTCTTTATGTTTCATAGAACTAATAAAAGCCCTGAAGGATTGAAATTACACGGTAATTTCGCGCGTGCCTTACGGTTAGTAGTGGCGGTCATTTTCGATTCGCTAGCGCGACGTACGCGCAACTATAGTGCCCCGAGACACGCACGAGGACCATTCTGGATCATTCTGACAGCAAAATTGAAGTAACATCTGATTAATTTAAAAACATAGACTGCGCTTGTAAGCACAAAATGGCGGAAACATTAAAAAAATATGTAAATATAAGTATAGGTTGGCAAATAGGCGTTTGGATAAAATGAGGGCGCTGCTCGGAATGAAACTGGCATTATGATCCATTTCTTAGGTAACATGTGCTGCCTAATTCCACCTGCCTTACGTCAAACTGCTTTTTTTCAACTATACACAGCGAAAGAGATGTAATATAACACACGAATTTCGATAAATTAGTGTCACCAGGCTTAGAATAGAATAGAATAGAATCGTTTATTTCGAGTAAATTTACACTCATTATATCGTTAGTAGTTCCTTAATCCTAATTGTTAGTAACTAATAAATAACACTAATTGTAAGGGGCATGTAGCCCACAACAATGACGCATGTAAGGGCAGTCTACCCTGCTGCCTGTCATGTTAACTATAAGAAATTTTAAGTTGGTTATTATAACCATACCTACCTATAGATAAAAGAACTAACTACTGGCTGATCGATCAACGCATCTAGACTTGAATTTTCAAGGGAATATTCCTAAAGGCTTTTTTTGGAAAATTCATCCCGTTTGGGGTTAAAACAGGGGGAGTAGCTGGAAACTTATTCCACGCGTACGAAATCGGGGGCGTCCACTAATATCATATTAGTATTCTACTGATCCATAGTTCCTTATAAATCCTCTTTATTATTAGTAATTTCCGGCCGGCGTAGTTTAGAATGGTTTTTGTATCAAATTAAAAGACGAATCTAATATTTGTTATTAATTATTTCTAGTTATTTGAAGTTACATTATTTAACAGGGTTACGTTTCGTTCTATGATGACAAGCAGTAAGCCCCGGGACATACATTTCCACTGTAGATCAGTATGTTGCTAACATTATTAAAGCAACCTTACGAGTGTACCTATAGCCAGAGACAATATAGAGCGAGTGGTGTATGGCGCACCGGTGTTGCCAGTTGTATAATTAGAAAATGGGGGGTGCGCGCGCGCAGCCCGCGGCGCGCGCTATCGCTCACCGCGTGCTAGGGTCGCCCGTTGTCGATAGATTTTAATAAAAAGTATTTTTTTACAGATTTACTTCGCATATTTTAATTTCCTTAGAATGTATTTCTCACCATAGCAGCTAGGATTTGGTTGAAACCACAACTCTAACCCAACGTACCTAGCTATATGTGCAAGTTGCAGAACATTTCAATAAGTAAATCCAGAATCTTTTCATTAAACTACCGAGAACATTCTCGCTTGTCTTTGAGCGCTCTGAGAATGTTCTCTTTCTATACAAAGATACCGAAAATTTCACATATAATAAACGATCACAATTTGAATAGTATTTCGTCGGTAAAATGCTAACATAACCTTAAAAATGTTTAGGCGATTTAGAAATCCAGAAAAAAATACAACAGCATGGCTCTCACTCTGTTCACTTACCTACTATCAGGTGGCCTACCGTCTCTACGAGTATGTTATAATACTTAAACTCTCATAGGCCAAAACCAGACCTCTACCTTACATAGTCTTATTAATGTAAAATTTCAGAATTGTACGGTTCTCTATATAAGAAGTTGTCAATTTTGCCCACTCGCAAAGTTTTTCGGGATAGGGGGCAGTTTGTTTTGTATTTTAGGATGCGTGCGTTTACGCAATAACGGCCGCACTCAGAGTCGTATCATTAGCGACACAAGTTTGAAAGAGGAACAAGTAAAGTAAATTGTGTCTAAAATGTCTCTTACTCAGAGTGGTAATTAAGTAAAGTTAAAACCGTGAGGCAATTACAAATCGATTGTCTCTATCTTCGTAGTCAATCTATGTTATTGCAATGTGCTAATCAGGCGTTAAAATGAATACCAATTTTAGATTTGGAAGACTATAGGTACCCTTACGCACTTTATCGATATATCGACACTCCCCAAACTCTAATATAAAAATATAAACCAAAACCCCCTTAGGCAACTGGTAACATTCTTCATTTTGGAATATTAATAAGGCGCGTGCAGCATTACACCGTATTTTACATCAAGTAACATCATTACCCTTCCCTTTCTCTTACACGCTTAATCCGTATAGCGGCACTGCTCTAATGTTCAAAACTTGGATAATAACGATCTTTTCATATAAGATGGTAGATTGGTAGGTTTTATGCTCTAAATTATAAATGTTATGTCTGATGTGAGATATAGGGATGGTAGCAGGTTGACGGCGGGATTTTATGTAGTATTTTATACATGTTATATTTACGTCTGCGTGGACTGTATGCGAGTCGGGCAAGGATTTTATGCTTAGTTTAATGTTCGTGTGTGTATGTTTGGATACAATATTGTATACTCAGTCTTATAAGGTTGAGACAGTTGGTTCATTTACATTTTGTTTTGTGATCTACAGTGGTAAGGGTCTCTATTCTATTTGTTAAAACCATGATGCTTTTGACATGTTATCGTATTATCCACGGGTACCTATTATTTTATCGAAACACCTTTCATCGATCGTATCATTACGCAAAAAAAATTATTTAATCGACAGGCATTTCGCGCCGCATGAGTTTTTTTTTATAGTCTCAATTCTAACCTAACCTAATCTACGTAGTTAACGTTTAAGATATCCTGAAAACATCACGGTTTCAGCAGAAAATAGCGTTCGATGAAATGAAATTGTATCATATCAAACGATGAAATGAAATTCGATAAAATGACGGGTTTCCTTTAGCCACGTTACGATAGCTGTTATTTAATTATTATTTAAAAAAGAAAATATGATCGCAATATGGTTTATTGAGTAGAGTATTATAGAGAACCCGTTTTATTTTGCTTGCGGATTAACTCAAATACGAACGTGTAAAAGTAATCCCGTAAACATACGAGCCACTTGCACACAAGTGTCATCGCCATTTTTAATTTAGTGACATTGAAATGCGCGCGAACGCACCATAGACAATTTCGCGCGCGAACGATCTCTATCTGCACTGTGGTCGCACGTGACAGCCGGCGGGTGGTCACGTGACCGTGTTTACATAGTGATGCCCTTTATTAACTTCTACTTGTGGGCGCAGTCAAGAATCGATAAGTAGTGATGTGATAGGGGGTTGTTGGAAGAAAATATACCTTCTGGGGCGCGTTTTATAAAGCTACAAGTAACAATTTTACAGGTCTAAACTGGCAACACCGCTCAAATGGCTGGTAGTCATTGGTCGAGGTTGTGTCAAATGGAAACTTGTAACCTGTAAATTGTAATTTGTAGCTTTATAAAATAGGCCCCTGGTGTGTTTGCAGTGATGGTTATTTTCTACAGTATGACTTTTTTTATATAATTTAAGTACTTATTGTCCCTTTGCCAATTAATGTACCTACTGCAATTTCTTTTTTGTTTTTGGCATAATTTGATTGGTTTTGGGTCTTACCGTGAGTTGAATTTCTGCTTTGGGTTACCCACGCAATAAGTAAGTGTAATATGGACGGGGATGTACCTAACATGGTTTTTTCCCATATCTCAATTTGACTACCATGTAGTAAACGTAAAACACAGACAGACGGACATGTCGAAACTAGAGGAGTTCCTAGTTTGACTACGGAACCCTAAAAACAATTAAATGGCAAAGTATATGATATATGCAAGTGTAATATCGCTGATGTTAATGCGTTACTGACATGAATCGAGTTTCAAGTTAAAAGGGCCAATCTAATTGTATTCCACTAAGTAAACAGAAACAAGCTTCACCTCTTCAATAAATATGAAACTAAACGCTAACAATAGCAAAAAATAATCTCCGAATACATATTCATGTGAAACGGAACGTAATCTGCTCGGTCAACATTCGCGCCAATTTTGAGTGACACTTGACATTTGGAGCGCTAATCTCACGGGGATAGGGGAGTACGAATACGATATTAAATTTTGTCTATGGTTTAATAAGAATAAGAAAAATGTTAAAATTGATGCATAAGAGTCTACCGATATTTTCAGTAATGCTAGAGATGAAAATGTAGAAGATATTTTTAGATACTTTCAAATTATAAAATAGATGCTATTAGGATTAAACTAAAAATGGCACGCCTGGCACGTTTGACACTTTTGAGCAGTGAGTGTAAGATTGATTGGTATTTTTAAAAATCCCAGCCGATTTAGACGATTTAAAATACTTCAACTACTTACTCCTTTAAAACAACACAACTGTTTTGTAGTAAGGTTTGTTTAAGCCATTCCTTTGTAGGTAAATGTTTGACTTGATAACTTCTGAATCGAGTCTTGCGGGCTTAGTATGGTGAAGTTTATCGATGTGGATACAAGTGGATAAAACAGCTGTCACTTTCTGACCGTATTTAAGTGTGAGAGTGACGGATGCTTTATCCATTGAAATAAAAGCGACCATAATACCGGCCCAGGGCAGTTTTAGTGTGTAAAGTTCTTTCTTCTTCATAATCCTTAACCTTACTAAGTAATGTTTCTTTGTTCCATTTTTAACGCTTCATTCGATCGATGTGAAACTTAGCATGGTACAGAAATTTATTTTATCTACACTCATATCATAAGTCCTCTATTATGCGTTCAAAACCCGTAGGCAATGACCAGCTTTACCTGTGGTAGTAGGTGACAGCTATTAATTTTGGAAGATATTCCAAGTTTGGATCTCATTACCTTAAAATATTCGATAACGTAATTTCAAAATTACGTTACAGCTGTCATCGCCGTCACCTATTACCGCAGGTAAGGTAATGGTGGTCCTTTGCCTTTCGGCTTCTGAACCCATCTTAGAGTACTTATAATATGTGTGTAGAAAAATTATTGTACGAGACTCCACGTAATTGGCATTACGCAACCGTCGCGTAAACTACTATTACCGTACAGGACAGTAACCAATGGAATCGCTATAAACAACTGCGCAGACGAAGTCGCTCGCGGACAAACGCTACTAAGTCCTTACTTTTATTAGCTAACTTTATACAACTGTCGCGCCCGGAGATTACAGCTGAGCCCCAAAATGAACAGTCAACAACATAAGTGTTGATTTTAGTTCTCAGTCCCCACGCGTTCCCAGGACATTTCCATTCTCCCGGGACTCTAATAAGCTTGTTACCGTTTGTGGGAAATGAAGTAAAAACTGGCCAGTTTGCCCTGGACCCTGGGAAATATGGGGGTGAAAGGGAAGATGGATCAGGGTTGAATAGTGATGAGTTGGTGGTAATGGTAATAGGATAAGGATCTGTTTCATCCTGTTATGTTGACGGCCGTGTGTCGAAGGACTGGTCGCCTTCGTAGCGGCGTAATGAACGGCAAAAGTTTACAAAATTCTGTGTTTACACCAATTCGACCAAAAAAACTGCCGCTTGATTGAAATATAAAGCTTCAACCTAAAATTATTTTTTAAACTTCAATCTTTACGTTTTAATTTCGCCTTCTACGTTTACTGCTTAGGTGCTTGAGTCCAATTGGTGGAATTGGTGGTTGGTCTTCGGTAGTATAGTGGTAAGCATCCCCGCCTGTCACGCGGGAGACCGGGGTTCGATTCCCCGCCGGAGAGCCATTTCTAACGGAATAGGGTAGTATCGCTGAGACCCACACGAGAATTTGTATTGAAGTTGTAAATAAATGAATCACTTTTATAAATTATGTGTTTAATACTTTTTCTAATAATAAGATTACAGGAAGATAAGTAAACAAAAATAAAATAATTAATTTTAAAGAAGCACCAAGACACGAGATCCCTTGTCTGGTTCTATTGAAATTTTCTAGAGAGTGAGCTTATGGATCGATATCCGAATAGATCATAAACAATTTTGAATTTGGAAAGATTTAGATCGAAATGTAAGAGTGGCCAGGAACGCAAATAAAGGAGGTTGTAACAACCTCGTTGCAAGCCTAAGTTTTATAAAATATAAATCAAACATTTAAAGTTTGATAATTATTAAAACTATAAAGAATATAGACATTTCAAGCTATATTAAGAAAATAGTCATGATCCCACTTTGTTAATTTTTAGCGCAAGTTACAGGGTGTTACCAAATCTCTGTTCCAATAAAACTTTTTGTAGGGTCACTGAACTCTTGCGCGATACAATAGAATAAACGACAAAAATCATTTTTTTTTCAGTTTTTCAAGAATTCTAGCTTTGTAAATGTGAGTGTTATAGGGATTGCTTTATTATTTTTATTACGTTTCATTGCCTTGTTGTTTAATAAATAACTCTATCTCCACCTGTCGTTGGCACCGCCTCACCGGGAATGCTAACCCAACACCAATCTACCCCTTACAGTTATCCTCACTATATCGCAATAAATCATTTAACATATTCCATACAAGTTACGATAAGACCTCAATTTGCACACCCCAGGATCGAACCCGCACCGCGTGCGCTTCGCTAATTGAGCCATTTCACAGATAAATAGATAAAACACGGAATAGGGCAAAACCCTAAATTATTCCTATTATTTGCATATA
The DNA here is from genome assembly GCA_946894065.1 of Acleris literana. Classification (NCBI taxonomy): domain Eukaryota; kingdom Metazoa; phylum Arthropoda; class Insecta; order Lepidoptera; family Tortricidae; genus Acleris; species Acleris literana. The sequence goes on along the minus strand of OX335688.1, from coordinate 11,021,935 downwards.
ATAACTTTGGGGACGGTAACTGGGCGTTTTACCCTACCCTAACCACCAAACTCACACAATCTAAACTCAACTCTATGTAATAAACAACAAGGTTGAAATTCGTTTAAAGTACTGTTGGTACTTATTATATTTATAGTGATAGGTTTTTTGGGGTTCGATAGGATCCCCTCGGGATTGGGACCCGCGACAGTACTGAATGCAGTTATGCAGATTACGTAATGATGACCAATGTTGCGTTTGATGCGGTCTTTTAGATCGCGATATTGCGGGTTGATTTAGTTAAATGCTATTTGAATATTCTTGATAGCTATGGTTGGTGGGGTCCCGGGGGAATATGAATTAAAAAGGTTTTGTGGTGTTGTTATTTGAATTGACAACGGTGGAACGTTTAGCTTGGTAAAATATAGTATAAAGATTAAGTCGCTTTTTTGGTGTGAAATTGGCAACATGATCCACTTTTTACCCAAAACTGCTGTTTCTTACTGTAAGTTTTTGGTTCTTTCTGTCACCACGTTTTTTGACAGGCTAATACTATTGGTGATTGCCACCCTAAAGCAATAAAGTAGGATGTTGTGTCAAATTTGAAAGAGCAGTTATTTGGCTGAGTATCTATTACATATTTGTGAGTTGTAAGATCTTGTGCTATAGGTCTATTGTGTTCACTAACCTCGATGATCACCAGCGGGCCTAGGCAAAATGCATTCTGCGAACGTTATCACCTTTATTATAACCACGTATAGGATTGACATAAGTTTGAAATTCCATACATTTTGAAAGCGTTATGCATCATGTCTAAGCCTTCTGTGGGGTTATTACACGTTATTATGACATACCTACGCTGATAGAAAATGATAGAGTTAACTGCTATAGCTCTGTCCCTTACGCTCGCCGTAAACACTTCTGTCGTGTTCCAGTGTAGAAGACAAGACAGCCGGTAAAATTAATAGCATAGAGGCATCCTCCTTGGTCCTCAGAGGGCTCAGACAAGATGCACTACGCTAACCTAAGAATAAGGACATAAAGCATAGAAACCGGACTATAAGACGTACTTTGCGTCAGCTATCTTTCTCTACTTTTTAGATTACGTATTACATGAGAAAAAACTAAACAAAAAGTAGGCTGTTTTTTCTTCTTTAACTGTCATTGTCATAAGGTTTTACACACGGACTTCTTTGTCCTTCCTATAGGAAGGATTTGTCTTTCCTTGTCTAGATGTCCAAATACTATAGGTACTTATAGGTCCAAATCACACCTTACTTGTGACGATGTACCAAATAACGAAAGAACAGCTATAGATTCATCTCTTTCCAACTCACTATGAAAACCATAAGTAAAAAGAAGTGAACCATAATGTATTTTCTGCTTATTTAGTACGGTTTCTATGCCTTTAGTCCTTGTTCTTTAACGCTAACTAACGTTTCGCTGGAAGATGACGTGATACGAAAAGTCACGTGGTCTACCAGTGACGCGATTGGTTTAAAAACGAATCGAATAGAAACGTTAGTTAGCGTAGTGCATCTTGTCTGAGCCCTCTGAACTGAAAATAATCGGACCACTATTCTGCCCTACTAAGCATAATGGCGATATCTCAGATAAAACATCTGTAGAAATTGCAACCTAGTTACAAACTTAAGAGAGTTGAATCTGCTTTGGCTATATTATTTAGTTATTGCATTTTTGCTTAGGAGGGCAGTATTATGAAAAACATTCATACAAACAGGGCCTATATTCTACTGTGTTAAACCCTTTGACATGTAATCGCATTATTTTCAACTCAGCTGCTATTCTGCTCTCCTAAGCAAAAACGCAATATCTAAATTCAATACCCAAAGCAGATTCAACTCTGTTCTGTTTGTAACTAGGTTGCAATTTCTACCGGTGTTTTGTGTGAGATATCGCCATTAAGCTTAGTACGGCAGTATTTCTGTCTAGTAAATTCGAGCTATCATAACGTCGACCATATGATAACTTTTTTTTTTATCAGTGGACAATGCCACACCAATTGACCTAGTCCCAAACTAAGCTCTAGGCTTGTACTATGGGTAATAGACAACGATATACATACTTAAATAGAGAAATACATACTTAAATACATAGAAAACATCCATGACTCGGGAACAAATATTCGCGCTCATCACACAAATATCTGCCCTTACCGGGATTTGAAGCCAGGACCGCTAGCTTCGTAGGCAGGGTCACTACCAACTAGGCCAGCGCGTCGTCAATATTGAAGGCAATATGGGTTTACCCGGTACAATAAAGGATCTGAACCTACTCCCAGCTACTTAATAGCGTTTGACTGGCTATCACTGGCTCACTTGCACTAGAAAGTAACAGTAATATTTGTCACTCGTGTTTCATAGAAAAACGGAGATTTCCGATTACTATTAAGAAATTGATAGAACGAGCCACAATTCTCTCGTGCTCTTACATTTGTAGTTACTATTTTACCACACACGTTTTAAAACCAACTCCCTCCGTCCCCCAACCATTAGCTAACGTCACAAAAAACTATAAACCACTAATTTCACCGGATCTATACTAAATCAAGAAAAAAAGCAAACACATTTATATCTCTATCCTTATACTTAAAACCATAATAATTACAGTTTACGATGTTAACGTTCGAAAATTAAAAGTTCGGTCTTAACGCGCCACGTATCATTATGTTTGCATTATTGTGTTCTTATTTTAAAACGGGCATAGAGTAAAGAAATATGTTTTTAATTTTCAGTAATATGTTTTTTATTCGAAAATGCAGATTTTAAAACTATAAGAACTAGTTACAGCATAATTATCTACCTGCATTAAAACAACCGTATTTTTCTTTTATTATTCGTCACTTGAATCCAAATATGGAGCATATTTAACAAGTTTTTTTTTCCAAATTACGTAATATGTTTTTCACATTTTGCATTCATAATTTAATTGCTAGAAAAAAACATTATAATACCCTAAAACTTACATAAAACTGGCACTAAATGTTAGCATCTACCCCAAATAAAATTTAAGTTAATACTCTATGGTCTCGACCTAAGGTTAAGGTGGGTCACGACACATCCCAATTAGGGGTGATTAGGCCGAATAATTTATTGAGTGCGCTTAAAAACGCGTCTAGAGGAACGCGGCACTTTGAGCCGGCATGTTGGCAGACCTGTCGTGGCGCCAATACTTTTATTTTTTTATTTTAGGTGTTGATTTGCAAACACAGCTTCTTAGAATTTTGAGCCGTCTTTTGTTTTGTAGGTCAATACTGTTAATCAATTATTTGCCAGTTAAAGTTGTCACTTTGAAATTGGTTGTTTTTTCAAGTTAGCGAATACCTCGTTAATCGATTGTGGTTAACAGCTTTAAATATTTTTTGGCGCTATATTAATTTTAATAAACTATTTAAGGCCACTTGCAAGGAAGAGATAGGTAAATCTAGTTTTATTCTTATAACACAACAAAATTGAGCTTTAGCCTAAATATAGATTTATGTTTTTACTGCAAGTGCAATGGCCCTTAAACCAAGATACTGTTTAAAATAATTCAATCTGTAGTAACCTAGTAAAGTGTAAGGGTAAATTTTGCCCGGGCGGTAATTTTTTAAACAATTGTCAACTGTCTGACTGATACTAGCGATAAAAAAACACACATGTAATGTCCTTGCTCATCTACTTCAGGGTTAGCTGGAAGAGATCCCATTTAAGGATAAGTTCGCATTTGTACTTAAGTTCAATTCTTTTAGTATTTGTTGTGTACTAATGTTTATTTTAAGCGATTAAGTCCCGTTTAACTACAAATATATCATTACGTTCTATTTTTGTGTCCAGCCCTTACATTTTTTTAAAACTTATATCACCCATAAACAAAAGAGAAATTGTTGAGAAAAAGTTAAGGTTTAAACGCTGTCCCTGTCATTAATTGCCCTCCCGCTCTGTGATTAGGCGCCGCCCCTCACGATTCAGGCGTTTTTCAAAACTTTGAATTTTGGTTGTTTTTATCGCTTATGTTGACAGGCCTGATTTTGGGAGAGAGTTCACACGGAGTCTATGTTTTGACATAAAAGGGTCAAGTACTATAAAAAACATCGAGGAAAGATAGATCTGACGACACGGTTAGCATAGAACGTAACCGTTCCTCACCGTAACCTAGCGGTTGGAACAATAAATTTAGTTGATTATGTATATTTTACATTAATAGGCTTTCCTCCTGAATATCTATAAATAACTATGTAAAGAATACATGAACCTATTATTGTTCAGTGACTTTTTAAATGCAATTATTTAAATTTTATCCAATGTAAATTAAGTAAGTATAGTTTTAATTAAGATGAATGTGTTGGTTTATCTGTAAATTACAATTCTATAATTAATAAATAAATAAAATGGAGAGGGAGAGTGTGTATTTTTTGCATTTTAAGTTGGTTCGATAACCGCCAATGGAAAGCGATTCTTCTAAAATCTGTGTAAATGCTTACCTCCTCATTTCTAAAACTAGTGGGGTTTCTTAAATATTTTAAAAGGTTTTTTCATCTAAGTTCTAGGTTCAAAATTCTCGATCACCCGGCGAGTAAAATGTCCCAGCTAAATGATCTGTCATTTTGAGAATATTTGTTTTAGTAACCGACATTGTTCTGTTAAAATTTCAACGTTAACCTCGTAAGGCCCAGTAACAATAGAATGCAATAGAATGCAGGTGCAATAGAATGTACATAATCAAGGCAATTTAAATAGAACTGTGTTACAATGGTAATAAGGTTTATTTTCCTATCTTGGTAAACAGAAAATGGCATTATCGAACAAACGTAATTGAACTTTATTGCCTTGACGGTAGATTCAAAGTCCCACTCACAAAAAACTCCCTGTTTGTAGTATGGTGGGCCTTACGAGGAAATACTTTTATAATCACCTGCCTCAATTTTAGACCCGATTAAATAATCTGGCTCTTGTATATTTTAACTTCTTAGGTATTCAATATATCGTTTTTAAATACAAACAGTGCGATAGCTCTTAGAAGGTGCTTCGGGTTTGTACTTGTCTCTCATTCGCTCTCATACGCTCTTATCTTATATCTTAAGAGAGAGAGAGAGAGAAGTACAAACCCGATGCACCTTCTAAGTGCACACAGACTATACATACATACATAAACTCACGCCCTCATTCCCAAAGTGGGGTAGGCAGAACTACAGAATTACCAACAACTCTAAAAACGTGTTGATATCTAATCTAAATCTGTAACCCCATTTTGCACAATTAGGCTAAGATGTTTACCAGTCTATTAGTGACAGGTTGCAAGCCCATCGCCTAACAGTACTACTTACTTACAAGCCTTGGTTCCCTAGTCGCCTCTTACGATATCCACGGGAAGACATGGAGTGGCACTATTCTAACCCGGGCAACGTATTACACGTTTTAAAATGTTTCAAAATAAATAATAATTAATAAATAAATATTAGGGGACAATCTCTCACAAATTGACCTAGTCCCTTAAAACTAAGCTTAACGCTTGATCATGCCTCAAGAACACTATATCCGAAAAAAAAATTACTATTTAAAAAAGGCTCATTAGAGATATAATTTGCCGCTGTAAAAAAAACGTCTTAACAGACAAAAGGAGCAAAAGTGCTTTACAAGACCGTTTTCAGTATTCGGTTAATAATTAATGAAAATTAGACCTAAAAAGAAAGACATACCTACAAAAAAAAACGAAACCAATACGAAAACATCTTAAAAATACTAAACAAAAGTATGTATAATTCTTTTTTTTGATATTACAAAGAAATAAGAATAACTATGTAGGTGACTCTGGGAACGAAGGCGTGAGTTTATATACGTATGTATGTAAGAATAATAAAAACAAATACAATTCTTGAAATATTTTTCCGTTTTTAGTTAAGGGAAGAGGACTGTCACTGGCACGTAACTTTTATATTTCTGTTTCACCTAAAGATTGACTGGTAGAGAATGCTTGTAGCATTAAGTATAAAAAAAAACCGTCATAATAAAAAGACCCACATGAGTTTTGATCAAATAGGTTTAATAAATTAAAAACCTTACAGATATAAATTACTTAATATATGGTTTTTAATAGAACTAATTTAATGTCCGAGTAACTAATCTACCAATAGTCGTAAAACAGAACGGGACCAATCGACAAGTACTCGTATTAATACGAGTGCGCCCGGGGCTGCGCGCGCGCCTCTAATAACTATCGCAGCCGACGATTATGCGCATGACCGTTAGTGCGATCGGATCTAGATAGCGCTGACATCTTTGTTTAGAAAGTTTTTGTAATACCGCTCGATAGTTCAGATCGATAATCAAACAATCGCAACAAGTCAAAAATTATATAAAGGATCATACCGAAGCTTAAAATACACTGAAACTGCGTTAATTGAGCGGCGATTAAATCGGCCTCGTGTGGTTGCCGAGTTAGAATAGTGCCACTCCATGTCTTCCCGTGGATGTCGTAAGAGACGACTAAGGGAATAAAGGCTTGTAGTACTGTTAGGCAATGGGCTTGCAACCTGTCACTAATACGCTGGTAAACATCTTAGCCTGATTGTGCAAATTGTGGTTATAGAATTATCAACAAGTTTTTAGAGATGTTTGTAATTCTGTAGCTCAGCTTACCCCACTCTGGGAACGAAGGCGTGAGGTTATGTATGTATGTATGATTAAATCGCAAAAATAACCATCAAACAATTTATTTATTTGTAAAACATAGGTACAATCGTAAAGAAAAGTTGGTAAGTATCACTATGTTTGGCCATTAGGCATACCAAATTATGAAAGCAAGTATCATGCATTTGCATTACTTAAATAAACTTGTTTTACATAATACAATTTAAATACTCTAATCCGGAATAAAACGGTCTGTTAAAAAATCTAGGTAGTAATATTTTTTAATAATTTATTTATTTCATAAAGAATTCTTAAATCACTTAATTACTTAATTATATTTTAAAACTAAAAAGCTATATCTATAAAATGGCCCTGCGGCATCATTCCGAAGATGCTGGCAGCATTTCCTCGCTGGATAGTTAAACTTATGCGGTGAGCGAGGAACCTGCCAGCTCTTCGATCTCCCGTGACGTTATGAGCCTCTTCGAAATTTCTTTGAAGAGGCTTTGAGCGCTAGGACCCCACGGACCAAGGGACGACGCCGAATGGAACAAACATAAATAGTTATTTTTTTTATATAGTTTTTTGAACTCTGACATGTTAGATTTTGTTCATGTCAATATTATGTTCAAATACACTCCGTATCCAAAACATGTCGTTCTTTTGGACTTGACCACACCAGCACAATGTAAACAGTAAGTCGTTTTCAAACAAAGTATCGCGCGGCTTGTATAACATGTGCGTGCCTCGACCGTACCGCGAGCCACCACAAGCATACTCAACAAGACGGACCGAGCCGGTTTAGTCGGCGCACTCACAACGACGAAACCCTAGTTCCCGAAAGGCAATAGGTAACAGTAACTCGTAAGAGCCGGAAACTAACTAAGTACTTTTATGGTCGATCCCTAAGTATCCGCCTAGCGAAATTTGCGTTCATCCTGGGTTATGACAATTGTCGCAGGATGATCAGCCCCCTATTTCATCATCTTGACAATGACACGTGACATGTGACAATTCAGTATACATTGCAAAGTTAACACACTGAGAGATCACTGGATTTCGTATATGCTGCGCTACATAGACTGAAATGTCACCTGTCACCTGTCATTGTTGGGATGGCGAAATAGGGGGCAGGTTAGTTATTCTCACCGTAGTTACACAATAAGTTAAATACATAAGAATAAAATTTAAAAATACCCAAAATAGAGTTACACATCAGAATAGAGACTGTTGTTTCAATCCATACGTCGATATTCGAACTAATATTATAAATGGAAAGTTAACTTTTTGTTTGTTATGCTTTTACGCTAAACCGCTAAACCGATTTAAATTTAATGTAGGGTACCTATTTCTAGTCGCATAAAATTGGATAGTTCCCGAGGGAATAGCGATAGACGACTTCTACGCGGACGAAGTCGAGGTCAACAGCTAGCTTCTTTATTAAATTTCTTTTTGTATGTGCAAAAAGATCTAAAGAAATAAATGATAGTATCTTGATTTCCATTATATACCTATCTACTTGTCTTACCCGACTTTAGCTCGGTTTTCTTCCGACTTTTCGACCCTCGAAAGCCAACTTCAAATCAGATTTTAATTAATTACCTTCAAATACTGTTTCTTTCCAACAAGGGCGGGAGTTCAGGCAAATTTCCTTAAAAAGGTTACCATTAAAGCAGATTAAATGATTAGGAAAACAATCAACGAGCCAGTTCTTTTGTTTACAGATAATTGTTTGTGATATTATAATCATATTTCGACATTCAGCTTTTAAATCGTCGTCGTCGGATTTTATCAGGAGGTATCTTTATGGTCTAAGATACGCATAGGAGACGATTTGCGCCCGGTGTTTATTCAAAGAAAATTATTTTATATCAAATTTAATACGCTAAATAATATACGGCGAATAGGTAGGCTGAAATATTTCAGTCCAGTACTTATATCATTTTTTTTATTTAATAAAAATGAACTTTTTTTAAAATTGAAAATGCTTTTTTAATAGACAAATTACATACTAATCGAAAGTATGAAGTCTATAGAATATGCAATCGTTAAGTTTTGTGCAAATTATTAGTACCGACTTACCTCTTTATACCTGCCTACCCAATAGTTTGAAGGAAAAAAATTGACAACCTAGCGTTTGCATATTCTATAGGCTTCATACTTTCGATTGGTATGTAATTTATCTATTAAATAAACAAGCTATTGCATTTTTTTAAAACAAAGTTAATTAAAAAAAACAAAGTACTTTACTGAAATGTTTCAGTCTACCTAATCGCTATATATTTCTTAGCATATTAAACTTGTTATAAAATACTTTTTATCGAATAAACAGCCCGGTGCAAATCGTCTCCTATTCGGATCTCCTACTATTATGAGTCGATGACTTGACTAGCGCTTGGAACTAACCCCATGTGCGTCTTTATTATGCAAGTTAAGAGCCATTCGTTCCATATATAACCTAAACTCCCGTGATTCCTTAAGATTACTATTTAAAGAAATTAGTATTTTGACAGTAGCGTCACAATTTATTTATGAGAATATTATTTATGTCATTAAAAATCAAGACCCTTTTGTTAAGAATTGTGATATACATAATTTGAATACAAGAAATAAAAATAAAATTGCTATTAAAAAATTTCGTGTCCGTAAGGTATATAAATCATTTGTTGGTCAATGCATTCATTTCTATAATAAATTACCTGACGAAGTTTTAAAGTTATCATTTCCAGCACTTAAAAATTACTTGAAAAAGTCGTTGATGTCGAAAGCTTATTATAGGGTCGAGGACTATCTAACAGATAAAAATGCTTGGCCTAAATTAAACACCTAAATAACTTAGTAATAGCTTAGTCAGGAAAATATCTAAACATTGTAGGTATAATTATTGTCTAGGGGCCACGGTTTCTGTAGGAGAATGTATCAAAACTATGTGGTTGTTTTGCACCGTCATGGGTAAGTATATGTATATGTATATATATATATATATATATATATATATATATATATATATATATATATATATATATAATTATTATTATTACTATTTAAGAGTTCATCTGAACATACTGAGTTTTGACACATTTTCCTGCTCAACTACGCATGATATATATATTTTAATGTTAAATTCATTGTTTTATATAATGCAAGGTTAAGTTCTATAATTGTATAAGTAATTTAAAAAAAAACCACTGACTGTTGAGTTTCTTGCGGCGTTTCTTCCCAGCAGTGGTCTCTTGCGAAGCGCTGGTAGATTTTTGACGTGTAAAAGTGCCCGTGCGGCCTACTTACTGAATAAACATCTTTTATCTTATTATCTTTTTAGGGTTCCGTAGCCAAATGGCAAAAAACGGAACCCTTATAGATTCGTCATGTCTGTCCGTCTGTCCGTCCGTATGTCACAGCCACTTTATTCCGTAACTATAAGAGCTATACTGTGGAAACTTGGTAAGTAGATGTATTCGGTGAACCGCATTAAGATTTTCATACAAAAATAGAAAAAAAACAATAAATTTTTGGGGTTCCCCATACTTAGAACTGAAACTCAAAAATTTTTTTTTCATCAAACTCATACGTGTGGGGTATCTATGGATAGGTATTCAAAAATGATATTGAGGTTTCTATTATAATTTTTTTCTAAACTGAATAGTTTGCGCGAGAGACGCTTCCAAAGTGGAAAAATGTGTGTCCCCCCCCCCGTAACTTCTAAAATAAGGGAATGATAAATGTAAAAATAATATATGATGTACATTACCATGCAAACTTCCACCGAAAATTGGTTTGAACGAGATCTAATAATTAGATTTTTTTTAATACGTTATAAATCGTAAACCGCATTTTACCTTTCATTCAATCAACTCCAATATAATAAAGAATAAAGAAAAACATTTATTTAGATGTATAGTTGTACGGAACCCTACGTGCGCGAGTCCGACTCGCACTTGGCCGGTTTTTTAAGTTAACAAGTTAGTCCTTAACCGTACAATTCCTCCTTTCTTCTTCTTCTTCCTTCCTCGCTATGAACTTATTTCGCCGTAATAAGTGCATGGCGATTGTCTATCAATAACTTGACATTGGCGTTCGTTATCGTTATCAAAATGTATAGGATTGACGTAACCCGTCAGACGGTCGCGTCGAGCGCCTACGTCAAATCCATACATTTTGTCCGTTTTCGAAAATCGTTTACGTTAGCGTTAAGCAACTTGTCTAGCCTAGAGTGAAAGCCATGAATTAAAATTCGAATTTTGAATGGCGGCTGAGTTAAAAACTATACGATAACCTGTCAAAAGCATTACGGTTTTTAGAATATAGCCCTTAGTTAACCCTTTAGTTAGCGGAACACTAGTATATAAATAAACAGCGATTGAGAATTCGGGCGAAGTCGCTCGTGACAACTAGTCGCACCTAGCAAGCATTATTAGTGTTATTTCGGATCGCTACCACCACCTTATCGTTTAACATAACGCCAAGCAGATAACCCATCCTTTTAACGAATTTCCCTTCATCGATTATATAATTTAATCGAATTTTATATCATCGAACGCTATTTTCTGTTGAAACTGATGTTTTCAGAATATCTTGATCATTCAGGTAGGTTAGGTTAGACTTGCGACAGACAAAAAGAATTAAGTCATGCGACGATGCCTTTCGATGAAATAAAAATTCTGAGAAAAGATAAGTACGATGTTGTTTCGATAATAGTAGATTGTTCAACAAGGGACTAAAACAAGCCATAATGACACGAGATGTTTAGCCACGCGAGCGGAGCGAGAAAAATAATAAGTACCCCCAAGCAGCAGTGTTCGCAGTGTTTGTAGTTTGAGGATTGCACTCTTGAGATTTGCGAATGCAAGCAATTTGTATCGTTTGGGTATCAGCCACTTACCATCAGGAGGTATGTGTGTTCTCTGTTGGCCTGCTCCTTGCTATAAAAATATTCGACACATATGCTATAATATGTAATTATAGCATTCCTGTTAAAGAGTAGGTGTCGGTTCTATAATGACACCGCCATTACATGTTTGGGGGTTCGTTAATGTATGGGCGTTTAATGAGTTCAATGGTTGAACCGATTTGGATATGTACAGTCAGCATTAAAACTATCGACATAATGTATATGCGGGTCGTTTCGCGTTTTCGCGACATTAAACGTAAGTACAATCATTACCGTCTTTACTCGAAATGAGACAGTGTTGAAAAATTTATTCTAATTTCAAACTAGTACAAATATTTATGCATTACAATTTATTTTTGAGTTAATACGGTATTGAATGTCATTTGCGAGTTGTTTTATCCCACAAAAGCGGGTGGAGCATGCTTGTAGTTGTAACGTGTATAGAGACGCACACTACCACGTTTAGCGGCAAGCTACGCACTCAGAGACAACGTGCACGTGCGTGCATCTACATACATACACAAGTATGGCCCACCCACGTTCGTAAGATAAAACAACTGTAACCGTTTTTTTCTTAACAAGCATTGACACGAGAAACCTGGTTTTAGGCTCTTTATATTAAGCTCACTTTTAAATTACAAACTTGAAATTACTAGTAGAGGCATTCCATCTTTTTCTTCATTGTTGGCAACGCATCTTAGGATTATAGTCTTGAGAATGTCTATGGGTCGCTGCAGATCTAACTTACCATCACTGCCCTGCTTAGAAAAAAGGGCGCATGTCTCATAGAACCGCGAATGAATAAGTGACCTTATTTCTTAAGAGAGGGGGTTAAATTTGCTTTGACTTTCTAATTGCGCATGCGTCATTTTTATTTAGAAGGGCAGATCAGCTGGCCTGTTTGTCTTCCCCATGCCTTAAAATAATCTTGGCAGTCTAATAACCTACTTCTAATTGTTGGATTTATTTGAAATACATATTTACACCTCGCTCTTCTACGAAACAGTCCCTGGATATGGTACAGACCGGTACCAAATAAATTAGGTTTTCCTTATTCATAGATATTTCATACCGACTGTACTGAAAGTAACAGATAAGTAAGAACATACCTATTAGCGTATACCTAGAGGTGTTCCGCATATTTTGTTAATAATATATACTTACTAGAAATATGAAGGCGATATCAACAATTTACAGTCGGTTTATGTACTTATACATGTACCTAACATTTGTAAAAGTTGCTTATTTAACATTTTGTGTGTGATATGTGCAGGTTTCTGGACGTTTACCAAAGAACTAAATTAAATTAATTTACTCTTCTAAAAAAATCAGCCGCCTCAGAGTCAGGCTTAGTATAACCTTTATTTACGGCAAACATGCCACCAGATGGTACCTAAGTGGGATCTGAAACCCATAGACCGAAACACAACAATGCGAACTCTGTTGCATGGTGAAAGCGATCCTGCACAACGTCCTACCAGTAACCACACTACATACTAATCAAACTGAACTACAATTATTAACAAAATACTGCCTTTACAAAAACTTATGTGGCGACAAATTAAATTCAATAATTATTAAATTAACAGTTATTATATTACTACCGGAAATGCAACAGGCTGTTCAATGGAACCTAACATAACCGGATGCTTTGTCAGCTACGTAACATCAATTTTATAATAAACAAAATGGCGGGCGAGAAAGCGCGGTAAATCATAGCGTATCTAATCGTGCCATCTATCGGCTTTGAAATGAAGCGTGGGCTTGGAGGCGTTGCAGTTTGACAATAAAAATGACGAATTATAAAATACCTCGGCAATACATTATTTAGGGTTTTAAAATGTTTATTAATGATAAGGCCTAGATCATGTCATGGCATAAATTCCGAGAGAAGTTTCCTATTGGCTTTATGGTTTGAACCGACTTAAAATTGTTTGTACTTTCGCGATCACCTATTTAAAAAACTGGTGTTATGATTCTTTTAATTTGCCTTAAATCAAGGTGTATATTACCAAAACATAATTGAAAACAAAAATGTTTTGAAATGTGCAAATATAGCCACTATATATGTCATAACATAACCTCAGTTACATTTTTCAAACGCCTATTTTTTTTTACATTATACCATTTTTCACTTGAACCTCATGAGATATTTTACACTTCCAAATTTGGATCTCATTACCTTACAATATTCGATTACGTAATTTCAAAATTACGTTACAGCTGTCATCGCTGTCACCTACTACCACAGGTAAGGTAATGGTGGTCATTTGCCTTTCGGCTTCTGAACCCATCTGTGTGTAGATAAAGTATTGTACAAGACTCTGTGTAATTAGCATTACAACACTTTCGTGAGATGTATTATGAAACTCGCCTTGTATTGCTGCTCGTTTCATAAACCACACTCATGTTGTAATGCCTGTCATTACGCAACCGTCACGTAAACATTGGTGACATTGAAACCAACCAGGGCCGAGGTTCTAGGTGTTAAATCATATCGCCTTTGACGTGTTATCGTATTGTCAACGTTTTGATAGCTCTTATTAACTTGACAGTAATGGCGGCCGAGTTAAAAACAATACCATAACAGGTCTAAGACGATATGGTTTTTAGCGCTTAGGCCGTATTTCACCTATACAAACTCGTCGTTTAATCTAGTTAAGACCAACAGAATAAGAACATATAGCATAGAAACCGGACTATAAGACGTACTTTGCGTCAGCTATCTTTCTCTACTTTTTAGATTACATGAGAAAAAATGAAACAAAAAGTAAGCTGTTTTTTCTTCTTTAACTGTCATTGTCATAAGGTTTTACACAGGGACTTCTTTGGCCTTCCAATACTATAGGGTGCATTGGGGTAATTGCGAAATTGGGTATATTCCGAAAGTTTATAAAAACTATCAAACGCCGCGATATTTTCCTACTGACAGCATTACTTTAGACGCCATTGTTATCGGCGTTGACGCTCCAGTCGCCGTTCGTCGCTGCTAGCGTAAGTGTGTAAACAACGTGCCGTCTCGACAGACAAGTGATTTTTGCGCCTTTTTGGGTGATTCGCAATAACCCCAACACTCTATAAACCATCAGTCTATGAGTAGTAAGATCTACTTTTCAACAGTTTCGGAATTACCCGGACATATTTCGTATTTCCCCCAAATGTCCAAAAAGTGAGACATAACAATAAATATGCATAAAAAAGAAACAATAACGTATTTTTGTATGTAATGTCCACTAATTAGGTATAAGTCTATTCATCAATTTTCTAGAGATACGAAAATATAGGCAGTACAATTTAAAAATAATATGATTGTTTGACTGAAATGCTGTCGTTTACTCAACTCGTCAAAATTTATATCGTAATTACCCCAATGCACCCTAGGTCAAATAATATATAGGTGCTTATAGGTCCAAATCACGCCTTTCTTGTGACGATGTACCAAATAACGAAAGAACAGCTATAGATGCATCTCTTTCCAACTCACTATGAAAACTTTAAGTAAAAAGAAGTGAACCATAATGTTATTTTCTGCTTATTTAGAACGGTTTCTATGCCTTCAGTCTTTATTCTGGGGTAAGACCTTATACCAGTTTGGTCGGGTCGAATGCGACCTTAGAATCTCAGCCCTCCAATTGTCTAGCATGGTTTATTAAAAAGCCGCCTGCACTACTCGCTACGCGACCTGTCATTTCCCATGCATTTTTACCCGGAAATGACGTCGCTGTCACAGCTAAATCATGGCTGATTGCGTGTCATTACAACCGATTGCCCTGCGCAGTGATTGCCAACTATTACAGCCTGGGGTCAAGCGAATTGATAGCTCTGTTAATTTCTCAGGTCAGTAATTTTAGACATTGAATAGGTACGTATAATTGAATGATTTTGGTTGTGAATTGATAAAATAAAAAGTAGGTACGGTGCGGGGTTCGATGTGCTGTTTCAACCGCTGTGTGACACCATAGCGACTATTGACAACACGAACTTTTTAAAAGATGTTCTGCAAGAAATCATCCTTATTGAGGTTTGCCTCAAAAGTATACTTTTTAATAAAAAAAAACATTATTTAGGTACGGTCTTGGTACGGTGAAAATAAAGAAACCTGCTAATGGTTAAAAGAGCTTAAAAGCCACGTGGTATTTTCTGCGTCACAGTGACTCACAACTAGTGCTACGTAACGCGGTTAAAGTCGCCATCAATAAAACTTGTGAACGATGTAAACAAATTAGTACTGGTGTGTTATTCTCTCAAAAAACGGCGGCCGGTCGGACGGACGAGAGAATAAAAGCGGCGAGTTTAAGTAGTCCCGTCCGACCGAACAAAACACATTTTAGCGCGTGCATTGTCAATTAGAGAACCTTATACGTTCGAGAAGTCATGCTGCCAAATTGAATAAACGCGCTAAAATGTGTTTTGTTCGCTCGGGACTACTAACTCGCCGCTTGGACCTTCACTCGAGCGAACGATCACCTTTGCTTGTTGAGAGAATCACAACCCAGCTTGACACATAACCTCAAATATTCACCAAGCATGTTTTTATTAAAAAAAACGTATAATTAATAGTTATTTCATCTTGTACTTAATGTGACAAAAAAGGATCTATTATATAAATCATTGCAAAGACCTCACTTGATTTTTAAAAGTACGTGATTCGACGAGTAATCATGGTGAATTGGTTCATTTTTGTTTACATATTTTGCAAGTTCTATTGACGGCGACTTTACAAACAAAATGACGTCATTCCGACTACGGCGTAGCAAATACAGATAATATTTTTCAAAAATCTCAGTTAATAAGAAACAAAAAATTAAAAAACAATAGTATACTTTTGTGACAAACCTCTATAAGGAAGATTTTTATCAGAACACCTTTTAAGAAATTTCCAGGTGCCAATTGATATAAGCGCTCGACGCGATCGTCCGGCACCTTACGACAATAATATTTTCGATAACGATAACGGCCGCAGAATGCTTCTTTTCTAGTTCTACTCGATTAAACTCCTAAGAAAAACCATTTAACCGTTTCGTTTCGTTTTCCATTTTCGAAAACTTTGGCTGTGGCGGCGAACAATTATTTAATGACACGCCAGGCGTGCCATACGCCATAGGCATCGTCCTAATAGAACGCGATTGCGCGATCATCGCAAATTCGCACGACTGTTTGTATTGAAACTGTCATATAAACAGTCGCGCGAACTTGCGATGATCGCGCAATCGCGTTCTATTTGGACGATGCCATAGTATATGATGACACGCCTAGCGTGTCATCCGCCACACTTTAAAAACATTTGATGACACGCCTGGCGTGTCATCCGCACTGAATCGGTTATGATATCGCTTCTTAATTGAAATGGAAAAAAACCGGACAATATTAAATTATTGTCATAAAGTAACTATATGATATTAATTAATATAACTTATATCTTACTGCACCGCAAAATGTCACAGGAAACTCATCGTTTAAATAATTATAAAATTATTCACAATTTATAATCTACAATCAATGCAGTATAATTTTCCAATTTATATAATCATAGTTTCATCTTGAAAACCGTTGTCAACTTAAAACGTCACAAGTGTATTTTATT
Organism: Acleris literana; assembly: GCA_946894065.1. Lineage (NCBI taxonomy): Eukaryota > Metazoa > Arthropoda > Insecta > Lepidoptera > Tortricidae > Acleris > Acleris literana. The sequence goes on along the minus strand of OX335688.1, from coordinate 11,004,852 downwards.
ATTTGATGCACATACACCTTTTTAATATTTGAGAACTTAAAAGCTATGTCATATATTTTGCTTTCAATCGAAAAGTGTAATAAATCAACATGAACTCGTTTTATTCCCAACTTTAAGCAGTGAAAACAAGGTTGAAATTGCAGTTTGTTCAGTTTTGGACTTAAGTGTTTGTATATTAATCAAGGTGCGTGTGAGTGTGCTATGTAAGGCCATTTGCCTAATTATCTATTGAGGACAAGATATTCTTTGACGGATTGATTGTTGCATCGTGCTCAGACTTCGGTGGGGCCTTGGGGTGTTTCTCTTAAGCGAAGTATTAACGGGCAAACTATAGCTGTCCCGCGTTCGTTACCTACCGCTTTGGCCGCGTTGCTATGTCGATGAAACCTACGAGCAAATTAAACATACATCTAATCCCCTATTCTACTACAAAATAACTCTAAATCACAGCAATACATCATCATCATCATCATCATCTATATCATCATCATTATCATCATCATCATCATCAACATCATCATCATCATCATCATTATCATCATCATCATCATCATAACCATCATCATCATCATCATCATCATCATCATCATCATCATCATCATCATCATCATCATCATCATCATCATCGTCATCATCATCATCTCCTTGCCCTTATCCCAATCATCTGGCGTCGGCGCAGCATGTTTTTCCTTCCACACGTCCCTATTAGCCGTCATCTCAGCGATCACCCGTGCTTTCTCATATCACTCTTCACGCAATCCATCCACCTCTTTTTTGGTATTCCTCTTGCTTTATAACCCTCCACATTCATACTCAAAACTCTTCTCGTAACATGACTTTCAACCCTCCTCATGACATGGCCATACCATGACAACCTATACCTTCCATTTTTTCTATCACTGGCGCTACTTTCAAACTTGCTCTTACATACTCGTTTCTTATCTATCTTATCCAATCACACCAATAGATCTACCGAAAATTATGGTAAACCATATGCTTCTCTTGTAAATCGGCCCTTTTAGATGAGGCAGACAAGCCTCTTCTAAAAGGGCCGATTTGACAACTAACGTGTTCAAAATATAACCTCTAACATTCCTCAATTTAATTCAATTTTGGGATATTATAGTCTCATCGATCGGTGCAATGATTCCGCCAATGTCGAGGTTGGATAACACACTGCCAGTTGACCATTGGTCTTGTACGGTTGGGCATATTCTAACATGCCTCAAATTCATATTTTGGACTGAGTCAAATCGTTTAGAACGGCGCAAGTATTATGCTGTATATCAACTATAATCACCCAGAGTCACCTGCATTACGAGAGGAATCCCGGCACATAGGTGCGTATGTTTTTTTAAATCTTTAAATACATATTTCTCCAATATCGAGGCATTGGCTTCTAAGAACAGATTCAGCCTCACTGTTATAGTTTCCAAATTTTTCAGACTGGCCCGTTTTGATAGTGGATCAGAGTTTTTCTTTTGCGCTGATATTTTACCACAGACTAAAAAGTATTCTAAAGTGACAAGCGTCCATTTAACGCACTGGTTGTCAAATAAGTCAATAATGGACGATTGGCACAATTACCGATGGACGTGAAACCAAGGTCCGTGAATCAAGAAATAATGATCCCTATACCGTTATAATAAGGGCTATAACGAGTACCTTTTGTGGTGGCGTACCACCCCAACTCTATTGTTCGTCACCCTTGCGGTGGGGTTGGGATTGTATTTTAAAATAGGACTTTATTTAGAAATTTGTGATTGTGATCTGTTTATTAATTTGGGATTTGGTTTTGATGAGGTATTCAAGTTGCATCGTCTCGACTTCATTAAAATAATCATAGGGCCACTTGCAATAAGTTAAACTCAACCCATATATTGACATTAGGTACTTGTATGAATACGACAAAACCCAAAAGTAAGTCACTTGTAGAGAACAAGTATAGAAAAAAGGTGATTTTGAATTTGGTTAGTTAGTCAGCCAATGGGCTGACAATATTATTTCGTGTAATGACACGAAATAAATGTATGCTCGAAATTCGAAGTAACCTAATTTATCTGAGGTTTAATTGTTGTTGTTGTTGTTGTTGTTGTCGTTGTTGTTGTTGTTGTCGTTGTTGTTGTTGTTGTTGTTGAGTAAGGGCGCGTACACATAGAACGGCGGTTTTTGCAGGATCCGTTTTAACGGATCTTTTCACCTTGTAATCTTCTTTTTTACTGGATCCAGGATACTGTTTTGGGTGTGAACTCGCTCATAGAACGACATACGCCATTAAATAACGGACCTGTAAAACGGATCGCTATGTGTACGCGCCCTTAGTCTCCTCATTATTTTTACATTACAAAAAGTAAATATTATTTTCCGTTTTGATAGCAATTACTTCATTTAATTCTTCATTGTTGTTGCGATTTACAAAGCAAATTTCAGTTTAAAAGGCAAATGTTTTGGTTTTATTTCTTCAAAGAATTTCCCGGTTAGCGAATAACCACAGATAACATAAATTAGCTCATCCCGGGAACTAACCACTTGATTGGACCCCCTACTGTCACCCGCTTATGGGGCGCGTAGCGAGGGGTGACATGTCGATAAATTAGAAAATCGACAACGGAGTATTCGTTTTTCGTTGTTATGAAACGTTGCTTCTCTCTCGGCCTTTTGGCAAAATGTCATTTGTCAACCCGATTTTTTTTCTATAAGAAGAAGAAGAAGAAAAAGAAGAAATACATTTATTCACCAACCATAAGACACACATATACAAAAAAAATAAAGAAAACAGTGAAGGTAACATAGAAGGCACGCAATGAATGTCCTCGCGGCGGTGTAACGGACACTACTCGAACTAACTAACTCAACTCGATACTAGATGTATATCTGGATACTAGTAATTTCACCGGGTTTTTTATGGCTTCGAGAAGGCATACGAGCACAAAGGCCATGTGGGATGTCAGAACCATAGACATTTGCATTTAAGACTGCAATTTAAACCTTGCAAATGCGTTGCCAATCTAATAATTTAATTTAATTTAATTATTATTAATTTCACCTGCTGTGTTATCGATACACCAAAAGTCCAAAACATAATTTGGTGACGGCTGTGATGAAGTGCACCACCACTGAGTGTATCGACATCGACAACAGACTTTAGTACAAGCACGCCCCATCACTATCCTTGGACAATTATTTGACTGTAATATTATTTAGACATTATTTAATGCGCTCTTTGATCATCAAAGAGTCGTATTTATTTAATGAATCGCCAAAACGGTTTTTATGTTTCATTACGAGGAGAAATGGGCTTTTAATGTGGACGCAGTAAATCGACTTCAAAAGGGATGTGCCTTGTTTTTTTCCAGATGGCGTAGAAACATTTTTTTTGTAAAAGATATTTCACAACTAATTTAAATTGACTGCTGTAGCAAGTTTATTAAACAATGTTGATTTGTAAAACGTCCCGTGCGACAAGTTGCTTGCAAAAATATCAGTAACTTTAGGAAAATAATATTGAAAAACCTTGCAATGAAATAACCGACCATACGTGGTTAATTCGGAAGCTGAGTAGCTTATTTTCCTTTTTTAATGTAATTTGGTTTAATTTTTTTTTTTTTACTTTGTTTATAAATAAATTGAATTCGGATCGATTTAGTAAAAAATTGTGGACGATCCCAATACTATGATTTTACCATGCTTATTGTAGGTTAAATTACAACATGTAAATGTTTGATTATTTATTTATTACCGCAGTGAACGTTATAAAGATAAAAAAGATAAAAGATGTTTATTCAGTAAGTTCACCCTAATGTATGAAAGAACATAAATTTCAGCGAGCGTATTGACACAGGCATCGGTCGTATAGTTCGACACGTTATTTTGTATACAGAGTGTCCAAATTGTAAGTAGAAGTAAATTGAAAGTGAGATGTCCATCGAATTATCGCGTAGAGGTTAATTATTTAGATTTAAGGTTACTTAAATCCTCATACAAGCCTATTTTTGTATTTAGTAATTTTCGCCTGCCTCGACAAAGATGAGATAGTAGAAAAAGTAGGTAATAAGATAAAGTGAGTCAAGTGGTAATTTGACGTTACTTACAAAACTTTTGTTGTTGGGTTTGTATGTCTTATGTTTATGTTTAAATGTATTTTATCAGCTGTTAGTTTCCTATAAATAAATAAATATAATTCCTAAACAAAATAGCAGTACGTGTGTTAATTAAGCATCTAAAGTTTATTAATGCTGAAAAGCATCGATTTCGTTTTTAAATTGTCATTGGTGTTTTAAGGAGTTCTTTGTGATAAATGTGGATTATCGACCCATGCATGTGTAATTACATTCTTACACTCTTACTTAAACTATAACTTAGAATTTATTTTAATATTATATTGTAAGCCCTAGATATATCTTCCAAATTATGTTTTCTCATTTAAGTATTTATGTAAACTTTGCACATAAACAATAACAAAACATGTTTGCATCGGTAAGTGAATGTATTTCTTATAAGAAAAAGTTCTTAAACTATAATTTATCTTGAAATTTAATTTTCGTCATACATCGCTTGGATATGCGGCTTAAAAAATAAATTGAATGTAGGTACGTTTGTACTTATCGGGTGCCTAGAAACTTTACCCATGCTACGCACGACCACGCACGACCTATATTTTTCAGTTTAGCACAATACTCCTAAATTAATAGGCAAACAGCATACATTTATAATATTATTAGCTAAACCCCGCACACTTCGTTGTGGCTCAGTCAAGTTATTATATAAAAACACAGATATATTTAAATAAAATGTGTCAAAATTTCAAATATTCGATGGACCACAAAAATACAGGCTGTTTTTATATATAAAGAAGAACATAGAATTTTCTTTTTACAAAATCATCCAATTAAAAATCCGCCTGTGCGCACCGAAGTCGAAGCGACTATGGGTATTTATACAAAGGTTAACCGAAGAAGGTTGTTACAACTCCGTTGTTATTACAAAACTCCCCAACTCCGCGGAGCAACTTTTAATGATAACAGACCCGGATACCTGATGAATTAATGCTTAATATTGTTATGTTGTACGAGCTCGTGCCTCCGACTTTGTCCGCGTAGAAGTTGTTTATCGCTTTTCTCTCGGGAGTTATTCGATTTTTCGACATAGAAAAAGTGTCCTGTGTGCCCAGGATACGGACTATCTGTTTGTTGAATTTAATTTAAATCCATGTAGCTGTTATGGCATGATTGCAACGCAAACATTCATACAAACGTTGTCATTTTTGATAAATCTGGCTATTTCCAGTATTTTTAAAATTAGAACTTGTTTATCGTTATTCTCTAGGAAGTATACAGGGTGCTTTTTAACGAGGACGGTATGGGGGAATGCGAATCTATAGGAGATACAGGGAAGCAAAATAAAGATTTATAAATCGATGGGTTTGTGCCAAATTGCTTACAAATTGTATGTTGTAAATGATACAATGAAATAACACGAAACAGAGTCTATCTGCATCGCAAACAATCGCCAGATTTACTTTTTTGTGTGGACAAACTCAAACTTGAGTAACTAACTTGAGATGGATAATACTGTCATTACATGACAGGATCAAAAGGTTTCTAGGATCGTGTCCCTGTACTTGTGTTTTCGGATTTCCCCAAAAAGTAAGTTATATGCTATCCCGGATCCGACCGGACATCAAACAATCGCCACAACAGAATTTCATCAAAACAATTTCAGCGGTTTGGCGGTAAGTAACAAACAGACGGACAAAATTACTTATATATTAGTAGGGATAAGGATAAATGTGATACAGTAAATTTGTTAAAATAAAGATTTAATGTATTTTTAAGATTAACAAGGCTGCATCGTTAGGAAATGTGATGTTAAATTGAATAATTTACTCAATAAACTGCGGCTTCACAATCCTTTCAAAATACTGTGAACAAATCACAGTTTGAAAATGATATCTTGGTTGTTATTGTGACTTTTGTGGCACGTAGAAATCTTTCTTTGTTTGACACGCGCCCGACGGCATCATTTCTAACTTGATAATTCATAAAGCTGTTTCCCATTGTTCCCGACCCGTTCATTTTGCACCGTGTACGATTTTAAAGCACTTCAAATACTCCATAAATAAACAACACGTTCGAAAACCAAAAAACGTAATCGGCCATCAACCGCCATTACCGTCCGCGTATATCACAAAGCGCATAACCGTCCGTCAAAATGCCTGAAATTTCCGAACGCACCCAAATTGCCTGGCCGTATGCAAGGAATGCTTTAAACAGGATTAAAAAAGAAAAGAGTATTTGGAGCGAAAAAGTCGTGATAGTTATTCAAAAAAGGAACGCTCGGCAATTACTGGCACGCGAGCTCAGTCGCGCGCCGACCGGGGCGACGTTCACACCAAATATGCTGTGTAATTTTTCCTAATTGTTTTTGAAAATGACACGTTTTTGATAAGTGACGTGTCGAGCGATTACGGTGTGATTGCGATGATTTAATCGATGCGATCGAACGAGTCAATCGAGTCGGTCTTGTTCTTGTTAGGCGAGTTAGGTTTCCGCTGGGTTGTTTTACAGAGACGGTGTAAGATTTGTAATGCAAATTAACAAGTTACTGTAGCGTTAGATATCTGAAATCTACATACACTTCGTATAAGCATATCTACAAATGGCTAGTAATTATAATAGGAATAGTTTTAGAACGTAGACTGTCCTCAAAATGGTTTTAGAATGACAACACATTGCGAAATTAAAATATGTCGTTGGAAACCCTGCGTTTTCACAATTTTATTATCATTTCTAGCCAATTGAAAATATGCTTTGAAGATTATGCAGTGTGTGAATTGACAGGTTTTAATTTTATTTTTTTCCGACCAGTTTTTAGTTTACATGTAGCTTTTTATATAGAAAAGACATCAACGCGTTCAAACATTTGTTTCCGGAAAATTGTCTTCATACATTTATTTAGGTGTTTCCGAATTATCACCCTGTGTAGTCGCCATCAAACATATTAGTGTATACAAGGTGCTCTAAAATAAGTACGCTGTAACGAAATAAATCAATGTTTTAATAGTATTCTGCTTTCTATTACTGTCACACTCTTTGTCATCTGCCAGTATATTTGTATACAGAGTGCGAAAGCAACTGACAGCAAAGCCGAAGCTTGCTGTGGTATTGCATTTGCATGCTGTAGAAAATATTCATTGGCAGCTCCCATCTGCGCGCCGCCTTACGCCGCGTCGTGATCGCCTCGAGCCGCTGACAGCCTGGTCGGGGAGGGCCACTTGCCGTTTAGAGAGAGCCTCAAATATTGCCCTAATAGGGCCTAGCTCTGCTTGCTATCATGAAATATTGAAACAACAAAATATAAGGGGTGAAGTTTTTCTTAAATGTTAAAACTTTATAAGGTCCAGATCAGACCTAATCCTACGTATACTATCCATAGATATGTAACTGTATGCCTGTCTGTTACGATTTCACGGCTGAACCGCTGAACCGATTTCGATGAAATTTGGTATGGACGTAGCTTAAAACCCGAGGAAGGACATATAGGGTACTTTGTACCCGCGATAAACGACTCCTACGCCGATGGAGTCGTGGGTAGCATTGTACCGAAAAGTAACTTCTCAAATTGAGAAAGTTTCTTATGAGAATTTCTCTGAAATTTCTGAGAATATTCTTAAATTTTATATGGATAGAAAACATTCTCAATGCTCTCAAATGTTCCCGATAATATTCTCAGTAATTTCTTGAGAAAATTTCTTAACTTCTGAGAATGTTCTATAACTTGTACATTGCTAGTCGTGGGCAACAGTTAGTGAGAAATAGTTATTGAAACGGCAGAATATTGCGGGTGAAGTTTTTCAATTATTACCCCTATAAGGCCTAGTTTAAAGTTAAATAAAAAGGCCTACATGATAAATAAATACCAATTAAAACTACGGAATACGAGTATAAGCGGTGAACTTTTCTCATAATTTTGCCCTAATGGGGTCTATAGTTCTGATGCTTCCCATTATAAAATATAAACAACTGAACGAACCTAAAAATTCCGAATTACTTTTTTCCGAATATTCACTTGTCCGAATTTTCGTTTTTCCGAAAGCTATGTTACGCTGGAGATATTTTAGATTAAATGCATAATTTAATTGTCATACGTAGGTTAGGTTAGGTTTAATTATAAGCGATAACAAAAAGTTAAGTCTTCTATCAAAAAAATGCGGAATTATGACTCGTCGGAATTATGTTACCTTAATGAATTCTAGGTATGATACTTGCATTGCATCATCTCTTTAGAACTCTGAAATATCAAATTAAATGTAAAATTTGAAATTTCAAGGATTTTCTACTGTCGGCCTTTTAAGTAGCTATACACTTTAGTGCTTTGTCACTTTAACGTCATATTTGAACTGCTGTACAATTCTGTCACAGGCGTTAATCGAATTTATCAAACTATTATTGTTAGTCGGATTTTATTAAATGCCCTATTAAGACTTTATTTCTATCGGCCAATGTTACAATTATTATATGTAAAACTACTTTTTAAAATGGTGTATATTGTGCCGTGGAATTTAAATTCATAAATAAATAAAAGTAAAAGTAAAAAAAATAATGTTATTCAGTAAGTAGGTATTTTGACGACGAGACGAGAACTTTTGTACAGTCAACAGCATAAATAAGTGATCATTTATGTACCTTGTCGCTTTCAATCATTTCACAATTTTGTATGACATTTCAAACACGACGTTGAAGTGACAAGGTACATAAATGATCACTTATTTATGTTGTTGACTGTACCTCTACGTCAAAATCTATCAACGCTCCCCAAGAGGAGACCACTGCTAAGAAGATCGCAAAAAAACTCAACAATCAGTCGTTATTTCACATATTATTTAAGACAATGATAATACTAGCCTCGCATTAAATAAAAGTTGTTCGTGGTAAAAATCCAGAATCTTAATGCTTAGCTAAATAATCACTTCGTAAAAAAAGAAGTTAAACTCGACGTTGGGCTCAGAAAGTAGAAAAGGTAAAGATAATTTTTAATAAAATTGAAAATAAATACGCAGCATTGTGTCGAAAATTTAACTCTGATAAAGAACAGCTTCAAAAACAAATTTACTTGTTTACTTAATAGTTTGCGTCCGTCTCGTAGTTAAGCATCGGGTCAAAGTTGTGTTCTAAATTATCAAAATAAACATACTGTATAATTTCAAGCTTCATTGGAAAGAAAGCGGTTGAAAGATAAAAAAAATGGACCAGAAAGACAGGATAAAGCAGATGTGTCTTATCTAAGTTTTATTTTAATGATCTTTATTAAAAACTTTTCCAATTCAGCTGTTATTTACTGGCAGGGTACCAGGGCGGCAGGGCCGCGCGGGCGTGGCGGGTACCGTCGGCTCGCGGCGATCACGACCATGCTTGGTAGCTTAGCATTACTAAGAACCGAACCCTACACATGCACCATCACATTATCTTCATTATTTCATTCGTCAAAACATGACAAACAGATGCAATTTTATCTTACAAATTTCCTTTAAAAAAAACTACCAACAAAGTTTAAGTCCTTCACACACAAGCATTCACGCTCATTGTACCCAAGTTATTACAGGGGGCGAGATTGTCTTATTCCAATATGCGTGCACTCCAAAACCAAATACCTCGGGGCGACAGTGCCCCAACCCCGCTCCCTTTTCCCTCATAAAAAACCCAATCCTGGCTGGCACGATTGATCGCCGCGAATATGTTCCAATTAAAAATATAAAGTTCCTTTTTCGAATGGCGGTTGTGAATGAGACGGTTGCGCCGCAGCGGGAGGTGAAAACAATGAAAATTTTCGAGGGTTTTCACGCGTGTTGTCGAGATTTTCTGCTAATTTCAAGTAGTAATTAACAATAGTGGTGGACAGAAACGTGTCTAAGTTTGAATTACATGAATCCCTTGAATCTTTGTGTTGTAATTTCAAAACCACATTCACAGATTGTTTGTTCTAGGATTTGGCAGAATCATTTTGTGTGTACAAAACTTGACAACCCTACCAAATTCAAATATAGAATGAACTCAAACGAGTCTGTTTCCACTTTCAAAACTAAATCCTATCCATAGACCAAAAAAAACATGATTCGAAATTCAAAATCCCCCTTGCATCCGATTGGCCTCAGGTTATTTACATTAGCAGCACAGAGGATTACTTCGATCCTTCATTACGTAATGGAGTGAGGGACTTAGTTTCGGGATTATTTTTTATTCTCGTTGCATTGCACATGTGATTAATTACAGATGTAGTAGGTATTTGTAGGTTCGTTATTATGTTGAATGGAAACACGACTTATATTAATACTTAGTAAAGGTACAGTTCCGAGGACCGCGTCAGGGGGACTGACACTTAAACAAAAAATAATGCCATGTGGATATAATCTAAATAAACTATAGCAAAGTAAGTATAAGTAGATTTGTTCTAAATTCATTCACACAAAATAGTTAATAATTTTTATTTATTTTCATGTTTTAGCCGCCATTGCAACATGGGTTTCCCTTGAACAATCAACAACTTAATTGTCAAGCCACCAAAGATAGATGGTAAGTGTTAACATAAATGACAGCGCGCTTTCACTCATCACTTTTTTTTTGTCCTGATCTTCAGCGTTTGAAGCTAACTAACCCCAGCAGGCCTTTCACGTAACACACTCGCAATCGCGATCGGCTTCAAAACAAAATAATTGGTTTCATTTTGTATGCAGACAAGCCTTCGATTTTCCAAATGAAAACGATTGTGATTGCCAGTGCGTTAGGCAATAGCCCCCCAGGTTCTTCATCATCATCATCATGTCAGCCGAAAGACGTCCACTGCTGGACATAGGCCTCCCCCAAGGCTCTCCACTCAGACCGATCTTGTGCTTTTCGCATCCACCGCGTTCCCGCGATCTTTACAAGGTCGTCACTCCATCTTGTTGGAGGCCTACCTACAGCTCGTCTCCCGGTCCGCGGACGCCACTCAAGAACCTTTTGCTTCGGTTTAAGCCCGATTTACATTGGACAAGGACAGTGACAAGTACAGTGCCAAGGACAGTGGAGTGGAAAAATAGAAAGCGATTCTATTCGGATCCACTGGCAAGGCACCTTGACTCGCCACTGTCCGATCGGTTTACTACTGTACTGTACACTGTCACTTGTCCACTGTCCACTGTCCTTGACCAATGTTAATCGGGCTTTAATTCACAAGATAAAATACTCTTTTACCGAACTGTCCTCGCGTGTGATACCCATGGACTTATTTCTCTAATAAGTTCATGGGAGAGTCTATAAATTACTGGACATTGGAGAAATATACTTTAATAGGAGTGAAAGCTATTAATCAATATTAGAATTAATCCAGGGGCCCGTTCCAGAAAGCCACTCTGCAACTCTGCACTCTGCTCTTTGCAAATCCACGATAATGCAAAGTGCAGAGTAAACGTGTTCCAGAAAACACTCTGCGTATTTTGCAAACTCTGCAAAGATTCTGTTCCTAAAAGATACTTTGCAAATCCACAAATCCACACTTTGTCTTTGACTCTGCCTCTTCAACTTTGCGATTGTCTTGTGGAACAGAAATACTTTGCAAATCCACAAATCCACACTCTGCATTTGATTCTGCCTCTTCAACTCTGCAATAGCTTTGTGGAACAGAAATATGTTTGAAGAGTGGGATTTGTGGAGTGCAGAGTTGCAGAGTGCCTTTCTGGAACGGGCCCCTGATCTCCACTGTTGGTGCGACGTACCGTCACAGCTTCATGCGGATGTGGGCACACCTGAACCTGTCACCAGTAAGAAGTTAAGTCAAAGGGCCTATGCGGCGATAGAGTTGTAAAGTGGTGTAACCATTCAAGTTGTACTGTAGATAATCAGTACAAATGGTGATCAAAGGTAATAAAGCGTCTCATCGACGGTTAGGCAATAGAGCTAATATAGCTTTTTAAAAATATTCTCTTACGGTCGCACTCAGAGTCACTTAGTGACGATTAAATCGTTTCCAGTGACGATTTTTCATAAACATGTTTGAAAAAGGAACGATTTAGTTTCTAAAATATCTCGGCGGTTAGTCTTTACCCGCAACTCCGTTCGCATAGAACTCGAAGGATCTATCCTATGCCCTAATTTAGGACATGGATATTGTGTTTGCATGCATTATATTCATGTGTGATTAGCTAACAAACATGCAATTTCACATTAAACCATATATGCATAGAATTATGTCTTATCAAGTAAATAAGAGCTATCAAAACGTCGACAATACGATAACACGTCAAAAAAGTGTTTAGTTTTAGTTTTTTGCTTTGCTGGTTGTGTGACAAGTGTGGAAGACCAGCTCTGGCCTAAAAACCAGTAACATGCTGGGTAGGAACCATTTTGCTCCGTCTGGCACTGGTTCAGATGTTTTTGTATTTTGTTTTTGTTTGTTAATTTATTTTTTAATACAGTTGCTCAAAGAGTGGTACTTTTCGTAGCTGTATATCGTGCGGAAAGTTGGATTTTTTCGCACTAGTGCTTTTTACTTTTCCTATTTCGCACTAGTGCGTTTTACTTTTCCATTTTTTTTTAAATATACTAAGCCGTGCACCCGACCAAAAAGTTTGCATGTTTTCATAAAGTACCAGGAGTCCAGAGGTAATTAGGGGGTGCGTAGCGCAATTGAGATCACAGGCGATGACGTCACGGGGCGGGGCAGCGGGTGTGGCGGGCGGAGGGGCGCACCCGACACAGCGCGGATGACTTAGGTAGGTAGTTACTTCTAAAGTTTATGCACTCCTGGTATCTGACGTTATAATTTTTGTTTTAATAATTTTATTAAACTTTAAGTAATTTCGGACAGAGTGTGTTCACACGTCGTTATCTCACTTCAGAGGTCTGGGGGGAAGAGGACAGACACAGATACCCACATACACACATACACAGATACAAATGTATTAAAAAACGTCGTTCGATACACGTGCGGAAACGTCATTCTTCACTCGTCCCGAGTCTTGACATTCGCCTACGGCTCGTGGCAAGATATCTCGGTACTCGTGAAGTAATGACATACATTCCGCACTAGCATCGAAATGTACTATTTCTGTACTTGTGTTAGATGTTTTTTCTTTCTTTCCTTCTTTCAAAAGCAATAAGGTTTTGCTGTGTAGAATCTCGGCCAAGTCAATCATCACTGACATAATATTTGTTCGATAATGATAAGTCTATCATGCCCTTTTGAGAGTAACATGCTTTAATTACAAAAAAATGCTCTCTTCATGGAAGAGACGTCTAAGATAGAACTTTTTATCCCCAGTGAAGACAGGTTTTACGCAAAAGCTTTAAAAAAGCGCTTTTAAAAGCATCTGTTTGTGTTGCGAGTACCAGGCTGGCAGGAGCGGCAAGAGCTGTCCGGACAATGCGCTGCGTGGCTAATGGCCGCTGAATATTTCAGCGGGACAGATTGCACGGTTTCAAGACAGTCTAAGGATACAGGGATCTAGCCTTTATGTAATGATGAATGGTGCGAAGTGGGAAGGACACGTATCATTAAACAGTTGCTTTAATGATACGTACAAACAAATATTTGCTTTTACCGGAAAATAACCTGCAACGGAAATTTCATATCATAAGGAATATGTTTGGATTGTCATAGACATACAAACATGGTAACGACTATTTTCAAAGGAAGTGGTCATCGAAAATTATTGAGGTTTATATTTAACACACCCATTTTTTATAATTTTTGGATCTATGCTTTGCCTCATACCCCGACAGCGGAACTAATTTACCCTACTAGCTTTTGCCCGCGACTTCGTCCGCGTAGATTACGATTATCGTTATTCCCTCCGGAACTTTTAAATTTTACAGGATGAAAAGTAGCCTATACTATGTGGTGTAATCTATGGAAAGGGACCTTATTGTCGATGGCGCTTACGCCGCACTGTGTCACGCGACGTTGTATTTATATCGGAGCATCTTTAATAAAGGCGGAAGCGCCATCAACAATGGTCCTTTTTCATAGATAACGCCACATATGTTAATCCAGTGTATAAGCAATCTCCATTCCAAATTTCATTCAAATCCGTCCAGCCGTTGCAGCGTGAAGGAGCAACAAACTAACACACACACACACACACACACACACACACACACACACACACACACACACACACACAAACATGCACGCTTTTCTTTTTAACCGACTTCAAAAAAAGGAGGAGGTTCTCAATTCGTCTGTTTTTTTTTAAATGTTTGTTACCTCAGAACTTTCGACTGGGTGAACAGATTTTGATGATTCTTTTTTTATTTGAAAGCTGGTGCTTCCAGATTGGTCCCATTCTTATCAAAATGAAGATCTGATGGTGGAATCCATGAGGAATCGACGGAACTCTTCAAAATGTATAGGCACTCCTATAGCGATTTTGGTATTTTTCATTGTAACTCGTGTATTTGGTCTTGGAAAGCACTATTTGGTGAAGTGGAACTGATGATGAAGACCACAGATGGCCACCGGAACTCCTAAACGGTATATATTTCGAGGGTGGCGACAAGATATTTCGATTAAGATAGTTGAGCGACTATGACGAAGCATATTTAGGTTTAAATATATGACTATGACTTTCCCACGGCGTTGTTTGCGTTGAGATTTTAATGTTCTATTGTTTCTTATTAATTGAGAAGTGGGAGAATAACAGCATAATTATGGTCACTAAAAAGTATAAAATAAAAAAAAAGTTTAAAAAAACAAAAACCCGCCTTCAAAAAGCAAAAAATAACTTCTTTAAAATGGTAGGTAAATAGGTCAGTCCAACTGAAGTCTGCTTTTGGTTAAAATATTGTTGGACGCCGACGCGGGTTTTTGTTTTTTTAAACTTTTTTTAAACATCTGTTAAAGGTGCTCTTATTTATAGTATTTGTACGGCTATACAATTAATAATGTATTACACCAAACCAAACCAAGAACACAAGTAACTCACATCTAAACACAGCTTCCTCAATGTTGCCATCATTAAAATTAAAACATCCAAATAACATTAATACGTTCGTGTTAAGTTCGGAATTCGAAATCAGCCGCGCAGCGTGGCGCCGGCCGCTTGGCGCGAAAATTATAACCTTCCAACCGCGCGCACATCAATATAGTTGTCTGTACCGCGCGTGTCGCGTCGGCACTTTTTATTTGTCGGTATAACGATGTCAATAAATGCTCTAAAGTACTATTTTAATGTTTTACACATATACGTACAAAACACTTACTTTAAAATTGTTTTCTAGGAAAAAGTAGGCCTACAGAATATAGATTCGATATTGTTTGAATTAAACGATACTGTATTGTATCTATATGTTAATAGATTTTGTTCTTTGTTCAATTCCCTTACTTTGCAAAGTTTACTTATAATAAAACAAAGCAAACGTCCAGTGCATTCAGTCTGGAGTGGAATAATTGGAAACAGATACCTAAGTTATACACAGTCAGTAAAAAACGTAAAATTCCAATTCCAAAAATACCTACGTATTGTTTTAAAAATCAACACAATACCTGCACAATACAGTAACAAAATCACACATACAATGTGACTGGCAGCACTGGCAGCACACATCGGCTAACTTTGAATTTGGAATTAATTTAAAAGCACTCTTTGAGATCAAACGGCGTGCAGCGAGTGCAAACGACGTCACTTTGTGGGATTATGGCCCTTCGCCCATCGTCGTCGTTTGTGTTGGCTAACGTACTGCGGTGTTCTGTATTCAAATTAATTTCAGTTGTGTGTTGCTTGACACATGTAACGAGGAGCTTTACAATAATTCCTCTTTATTAAGAGTATAAGTAATAAGTAATAATTATAGATGTTTTGAGTATTTATACCCAAGCAACAGATTTTTTTTCAAATGTTTAAACTTACTAGAATGCAAAGAAGTAAGTATACGTAAGTGTAGGTAGGTACTATATGTACTTATAGTAGAATTTACTACAATTCGGTACTAATTTCTAAAACTTTCTTGTTTCTTGTTTGACAACAGCTTGTTTTAATTCTTATTTTTATTTCAGACCTCTTTACAGTTTTCTATTGCAAATTTTGTCAAAATATCACTATGTATACAGGTACAACTGAATACATTGAAAATATTCACTATTGAATACCACATACAAAAACTGCGTGGAGAGTAAATACAAAAGAAATGTTACAAAGTGAGTCAACAGGCACTGGCAACACTGTACTGACTGTGTTGTTTTAAACTACCAACACATTCGTAGGCCAGGGACACGTTTTATAAAACTACAAGTTACAATTTTACAGGTCTAAACTGGCAACACTGCTCAAAGGGCTGGTCGTCATTGGTCCAGGTTGTGTCAAATGGAAACTTGTAACCTGTAAATTGTAATTTGAAGCTTTATAAAACAGGCCCCTGATTGTGCGAAATAAAACTACCGCCGTATTAAGGGATATTTTAGAGACAGTTAACTCGTTCCTTTTTTCAAACTTGTGCATGAAAATTTTTCACTAAGGAACCGCTTAATCGTCATTAACTTACTTACCTACTTAAATCTTTTGTAATTACTCTCTCTCTCTTTTTTCAATTACTTAATTATATCATAAGAGTCACCATACTTTTTTACAATTTTACTCATTATATGCTTCCACTTTCAACCGAATAATGCTAACCGACCGCTTGCTGCGCGACCATCGCACGCGCACGCACGGTAACGGCGCCGCCATCTTGTAATTCAATTACTCACAGATAAGCATAAAGATGTCACGGTAACATTGCACGCGATTTGCTATCGAAAAAAGCAGATGTTACTACTAAGAGGTACAGATTGAGATGGTACGGCAACGTTTCAAGGCCCTTCTACACGATGGCTCATCATGGGCCAGCGTAAGGGACGGAGTAATGCGTAAGAGTGAGATACAGAATATGTTGCTCGCTCTAATGCCCGATTAACATTGGTGAAGGACAGTGGACAGTGGACAAGTGACAGTGGCCAGTTCAGTAGTGTCAACCGATCGGACAGTGGCTACTCAAGTTGCCTTGCCAGTGGATCCGAATAGAATCGATTTCAATTTTTTTACTCCACTGTCCTTACTACTGTACTTGCCACTGTCCTTGACCAATGAAAATCGGGCTTAAGGTGTAAATGCGCATCTTACGCTGGCTCATGATCGAACATCGTGTATACATAGGCCTTTATCGTGTATCGCCTTAAGCCCTATTACTACAGAAGGAACTTTAGGGACTAATACTGCCCTTCTAAATAAAAAGGACGCATGCGCAAGTTCATAGTCAAAGCAAATTGAACCCTGTGTGTTAAGAAATAAGGTCACTAAAACATTCACGATTCTATGAGACATACGCCCTTTTCTCTAGTGAGGGCAGAATAGCGTTACCACTCTCCAATACAAGGCAACTGCAGTGCTTCTGCAGCGATTCAGTCGCGATGCAGTCGCAATGCAGTCCCAGACCATCTATAGACAGGCAACCGATCGATGTCAAATTTGGTACAGAGATAGTTTAATGGACATATTATACTTTTTACTTCCAAAAATTGACCAGTTCCCGAGGAAATCGCGATAAAAAACTGCGTCAGTCACTATACCACGTGAATGGCCGCCTGGGGCCTGTTTTATAAAGCTACAAATTAAATTTTACAGGTTTACAAGTTTCCATTTGACACAATCTCGACCAATGACGACCAGCCATTTCAGCAGTGCTGCCAGTTTAGACCTGTAAAATTGTAACTTGTAGTTTTATAAAACGTGCCCCTGCTAAGAAAGAACTAAAACATCTTAATCTCGCAACGTATTTAATTACACTTGCTTGTAAAAAACTGTTCACAGCATGCGTCGGTAGCGTGTAAGCTCGGAGCGACACGTGTACACAATTTGTTGCAACACAGTGTACTGCGGCGTTGTAGTCTATTTTGTGTTTCTTGGACGCAAGGCATGCGATGTCTTACTCGACTTCGAAGATTTAACAAGGTTAGTAACGCGAAGTTTATTGCACTGTAAACTTTAATTCTTGAGTCACTATAGAACTCTGTCGCAGAAAGCCAATGATTTATTTTCACGTTATTGTTTCTCGTGACTTGACGCTGTCATTATGACTGGGTCCTATGGTGGCACATCAATTAAAGTTGTTGCCTCTACGTATCTCTTACAAAAATGCATAGGTATTTGTTTGCGGCACATTTCACCGATCATTTAGGTTTTCATCTCGCAATAAGTTCATTTTGCAAAATGCTCAGTATACAAGTGTATTCTTTGTATTTTTAACCGACTTCAAAAAAAGGAGGAGGTTCTCAATTCGTCGGGACAATTATTTTTTTTATGTAAGTTCCCCGATTACTCGAAGACCACTGGACCGATTTGAAAAATTTTTTCGTTGTTTGAATGGGTATACTTTCTAGTTGGTCCCATTGTCAAGACGTCAGGATCTGATGATGGGATCTTGGAGAAATCAAGAGAACTCCTCAAATATTATATGCACATCTATAGCGATTTCGGTATTTTTCACTGTAACTCGTGCATTTGCTTTTGAAAAGTACTATATGGTGAAGTGGAACTGATGATGAAGACCACAGATGGCCACCGGAACTCCTTAACGGTACCTATTTCAAGGGTGGCGATAAGATATTTCGATTAAGTTAGTTGAGCGACTATGCCGAAGCACATTTAGGTTTAAATATGACTTTGACATTCCCGCGGCGTTGTCTGCGGCGAGCTTGAAATGTTCTATAGTTTCTCATTAATATTTAGAAGTGGAGCTACGTAACAGCATAAATAGGATCACTAAAACGTATAAAATAAAATAAATGTTTAAAAAAACAAAAACCCGCCTTCAAAAAGCAAAAAATAACTTCTTTAAAATGGTAGGTAAATAGGTCAGTCCAACTGAAGTCGGCGTCCAACAATATTTTAACCAAAAGCAGACTTCAGTTGGACTGACCTATGTACCTACCATTTTAAAGAAGTTATTTTTTGCTTTTTGAAGGCGGGTTTTTGTTTTTTTAAACATTTATTTTTAACTCTAACGATGAATATTTTCTTGGCTATAAATCTGGGTAGTATCGGTAACCCTACCTCGAAAACCAGCAGTACCGTCACTATGGAGAAAAAGGCAAAACGTTAGTTTCTTCTTCGCGACGATGAGATGGTCTTGGAACTAGTAGGTTCATTACATATCACCGACGCGTAAAATAGCCCTTATGTCGCCAATTTACTGCAAAAGTATCTTGAATTTTGACCTATTAAAAGTTGGTCTGCCTGCGCAGAATCTGCCACAACGCTTACAATTATGAAAAAGTCAAGCTAGAAAAACTTGTTTTACTGCGCCCCGTCGCATTTTAGTGTGTTCTGAGCAGTGATCGCAATAGGTAGAGCTAATTTGCCTAAACTTGACGCATATTCATTCACGCGTGAGAGAGATGGGAATACATTATTGAATGAACATGCATCAAGTTTAGGCAAATTAGCTCACCTATCCCGATCACTGGTTCTGAGTGATATTAGAGTCCAGGGTGCGGAAGTTTTTTTTTTACAGTATGGATAATACAAAAAAACACGCCTTCTGGGGCCTGTTTTATAAAGCTACAAATTACAATTTACAGGTTACAAGTTTCTATTTGAAACAACCTCGACCAATGACGGCCAGCTATTTGAGCAGTGTTGCCAGTTTAGACCTGTAAAATTGTAACTTGTAGCTTTATAAAACGTGCCCCTGATGGTAAGTGGGCTCTGAGGTCCAAAGCCTGGCAGGTATTTTTTGTTTTTAAATTTATGTCAATAAAATCGTCAATATACACAAACATTAAACCATTTCAGATGTTACCAGCTTGACAAGCTCATACAAAACGCTCGGTACCTCTTATAATAAAAAGGTAATAAAGCCCTGTTTATAATACGTTTGACATATGTCAAAGCGCGACACAGTTGCGTGCCGTAAGAAACAATGACCCTCCAATTAAGGACGCCGTGAATAAGTAACAGGACCGCGTCATGCACCATGCACCACGTCGCCAATATCAGAAAAACAATAATTCTTTACTAGAGTTGTCTATGGTTAGATAAGTTGCGGGTCTAGTATGTCAAATTTGGATAAAGCATCCGTCACTCTCGTACTTATTTACGTATCAGAAGGTGACGGATGCGTTATCCAAACTTTGTTACGCGATATACGCAGCCCCTGAAGTCTTTATATCATTCCTCCACTTTCTTAAATAGTCGTAAAAATAGACTATTAGAACTAAAACTTACACAAAAAAAAGAATAAGAAACTTGGCCACATAAAATTAATGGATCAAACCTGACTGTTCAATGACGTCTAGAAAGATGTCTTTTAATGGTTTATGATAAGGCACTAAATTACGCTAAAGCTAAATAAATAAATAAATATCAGGGGACAATCTCACACAAATTGCCCTAGTCCCAAAATAAGCTCTAGACTTTTACTATGGGTACTTGACAACGATAAACTTATTTATGTAGAGAAATACAGACTTAAATTCATAGAAAACATCCAAGACTAAGGAACACATTCTTGCGCTCATCACACAAATATCTGCCCTTACCTGGATGAACCTGGGACCGCTAACTTTTTAGGTTACAGCGTGCATGTATCTTGCTAACAGCTGGTCCGCTGTTGTATTCAGCGGTCCACCATGTTTAATCACAGTGATCAACCGCACCCCTGCGCGGGGGCAGCTTGTCATTACACTGCAACTTTGATGAAGTGGCATTTCTATGGAGTTACGCGATTTAGCATAACCTTTTTGTACGGATTGTTTTTTAATTGTATCGGGTGTCGCTGGCTAGTTGGTTGGTATTTGATAGAAACAGGGGCTCGAAACGTTTAGCAAAGGGTAGTGGTGTTTTTAAGACATGAGAAAAACATTTTATGCCACGAAAAAGTCGCATCTTGTCCTTACATCCATTAAAATTCCACAATTGACATTGTTCCTTAGCATACAATTTGTGCATGACCGTGTAATTAGCAATACAAATATCTAATTCCGATTCTACATAAAGGATATACATTGTAAAGGACAATTTTAATCTACATTAAATGCCCAAGGTAACTAACGTATTTATCTGGATAAGAATAAATACTGAATTGGAGAAAATAGCTTCGCAAATAACCTATTATTTTTTAATAAAATTTTAAAGATAAAAATGTTTACTGTGAGTCAATTTTAGGAGATAAACATATGCCACCGCGGACTTTTCTTTAGTTTTTTTGAAGAACTACAATTCTTCAGTACATTATTTTGATATATCTCTTAAGGTTTAGCCAGCGTTTGCAATGTAGGTAAGCGCAAAAAAAAGTGTTTATTTACGACATCACATTTGAAACCTCTAAAATTATTAGTGTTTCTCTACTATATTATGCATGTATTATACATATAAACCTTCCTCTTGACCTTTGTATTTAGCAATACAAATATCTAATTCCGATTCTGTAAAAAATACATTAACCGCCTTCCATGAAGACCAGCAACCTAAATGGAGTTCTCGTTGCGAGAATTTTAGGAAAAACAAGCTCTATTTTTGAGGCCTTTCGAGAATGTGGTAAATTTTAAGAAACAATGCAAATGGGAGTTGGTTCTACTGTTTCACCGCACGAAGCAGGTTCAGCGAAGCTTCCAAGTTTGGTGGCAGAGGGAAGGCTGATACGTACCGCCGCCTTACTCAGGTATTTATCAGACAACGCCACAAGACTACCACTGCGTGGTAGGGGCAGCTTGGTACTAATAGGACTCCAGTAGCCCTCGAGAAAAATGCATTGCGAGAACGTTATACATAAGTAGCATCGGAAATATATAGGATTAAAGATTAAAGTAAGCTTCCGAAACGGTTGCTCTGGCCGCTGCCAATGCTAACTCCATAAAGTAGGAGATCCGAATAGGAGAAGATTTGGACCGGGCTGTTTATTCGATGAAAAGTATTTCATATCAAATTTAATACGCTAAATATGTGGCGAATAGGTAGGCTGAAAAATTTCATTCCAGTATATAATTAATAAAAAATTAAGAATCAACTTTGTTTTAAAAAAATACAACAGCTTGTTTAATGGACAAATTACATACCAATCGAAAGTATGAAGCCTATAGAATATGCAAACGTTAGGTTGTCAATTTTTTTCCCGTCAAACTATTGGGTAGGCAGGTATAAACAGGTAAGTCGGTACTATAGTAATTTGCACCAAACCTAACGTTTGCATATTCTATAGACTTTATACTTTCGATTAGTATGTAATTTGTCTATTAAACAAACATTTGCAATTTAAAAAAAAAGTTCTTTTGTTTTTAATGATGAAAAAATTAAATGTACTTATGTACTGGACTGAATTTTTTCAGCCTACCTATTCGCCACATATTATTTAGCGTATTCAATTTGATATAAAATACTTTTCAGCGAATAAACAGCCCGGTCCAAATCTTCACCTATTCGGATCTTAGACCAATACGTATTGTTAGTTTTCGAATATCGCTAACGTTAGCGTCTTGTCTACGTCTTGGTGATACGAAGAGTCACGTGATCTACCATTGACGTGATTGGTTTAAAATCTTGGCTAGGGCCGCAGAGCATCTTGCGAAGATGTCTCCCTCCGAAAAAAAAATATATTGAGGTATAAAAATTGGCGTTACTTGTAGGGCTTAGCGTTTGATATGGTTACTATTTCTCATGATCTCAGAAAATCACAGCTAAAGGGAAATAATAGCCATGTGAGTGAGATAGACGGAGGAACAACGTAGGTTTACGATCCCATTGACCCTTTGGCTTTCGACTATTAAAGGGGTGGTAAATCGAAAAAAGGTCTTTTAGCTGGGTAGCATGCAAAGCTTAGTGAGAGGTTAGGTTAGGTTAGGTTAGGTTCTCCCTCCCGGAGTAGTTGGCGTCGAGGTGCCACAGCCGAGTGCGCTTGTTCGTGGTCGCGTGGCACCTCCCTGAAGGACGCAGATGGTTCACCGCTGGGTTTTTAGTGGGTATTCCGGCCGTTCTCGGTTGGCGAGTCCCACATAACCATCCCAGGTCCCCGTGGACCTGGGTGGTATGCGTAAATCCATTTCACCAGCGAGAAAAAAAAAGGTTAGGTTAGGTTAGGTATGTGAACTCGTATGTATGTAAAGTCTTCATTGTACTCAAAACAGAAACAATAGAATAAATTGTACCTAATAGATATGGATGCACGAAGTTGAGTTTATTCCTTGAAGGAATCTCTTTCAACTTTTGGACGATTGAATAAAAAGAAATGCCTTTATATTTATTCATTAACAAATACACATAACACTTTGTCACTTACCATGTAAAAAAAATTCTACATAGATATTCATGAACCGTTTTTTTAATATGATGAATATACTTATAAATTAGAATAGCCGAGTGGTTGGCGTGGTTGCCGGGTTAGAATAGTGCCACTCCATGTCTTCCCGTTGATGTCGTAAGAGACGACTAAGGGAATGGCTTGTAGTACCTACTGTTAGGCGATGGGCTTGCAACCTGGGGCACGTTTTATATAGCTACAAGTTAGAATATTACAGGTCTAAACTGGCAACACTGCTCAAATGGCTGGTCGTCATTCGTCGAGGGTGTCAAATGGAAACTTGTAACCTGTAAATTGTAATTTGTAGCTTTATAAAACAGGCCCCTGTCACTAAAACGCTAGTACACATCTTAGCCGATTGAGCAAAATGTGGTTGCGGAATTGTCAACAAGTTTCATTTTAGAGTTGATGGTAATTCTGTAGCTCTGCCTACCCCACTCAGGTAACGACGGAGAGAGTTTATGTATGTAGGTAGGTAGGTACATAATTTATATCTACGCTTAATTAGTTTCAACGGCTAAGCTAGCAATAATAAATAGTTTCTTAACACATTCCGTACCAGCGTCTTTATTTACATACAAAAGTGACCCATAGTGGAGTATGTGTATGTAGTCGCGGAATGTGTGTATGGTCGCGATGTATGAGTGTGGCTCTATGAATATCTCATTCAACGAGCCGCCGGCGGACATCTGTCAATGTTACAGGAGTTATAGAAGATGTGTGAAGGAGCTAGGGATGGGAGGTGGTGTCGATAATGGTAATAAAGAGTCAATAAAACGTGTTTTTGATTAGAAAACGGAATATATGAAGTAAAAGTTGTGCAAAAAAAACTGTAATTAATAAGGCACACTAGCGCAGCACACGAGCACACATGCCACCTTAATGACAAGTGGGCTCTAAACCCCATGAACATTTGCAACCTTAAAATTGCAAATGCGTTGTCATAAATTGAGGGCTAAGATAGTGTTTGGCAACCTGTATTCACAACAATGCTAAATGCGCTTCAGATAACCTCGTCCATATAAATACGGGCATTAAGTATACTCACAATTAGAAGTAGTTTTATTATAATTAATAACAATCCTGCAATGTAAACTCATGAACTTATTACAATAATCTTACATTAATGAAATCTGCATATATGTACCAGTTCCTAAGTTACCTTGCCGCGTCCAACTATCGATATCTTCCCAGCACTGTCCGAATGCATTATTCATGCACTAGTTTTTTACTCCCGCGCCAGATGGCGCTGTTTGCTGGAAATTAGCTGTCAAATGGTGCGTTAAAACACGATGCGCGAGCGCCAATTACGCGGAGTGTTTGTTTTGTTTTAAACACTGATTGGAGGGCTTTGATAGCGGTGTGATTTGGCTTTTGATACATCCAGGGGGACGCTTTTTTATCATTGGTGATTACTTACAGGGTGGCCCAAAAAACGGTCGTCCACGTACCTATTGTTGGGCAGGAAGTGAAATTAAAACGATTTTGAAGGAGTAACTCATTTCATAAAGTCAGTTCCTTTCAAAAATATCCTTTTTCGGACCAGCTTTTCTCTGCAACTCAAATTTCATCAAAATAGGTTCATCGGTTTAGCCGTGAAAGCTTAACAAACATACACACAGTTACTTTCATAATAATAGTATTGGTAGGTTTTTTTTTTTTAATTAAATGAATGTTAATTTAACTCTTTGGGTCCTACTAATAAATACAGTCGAAGTAACTTTTTATTCTCCCTATATCGCTTAATAATTGTATATTACAACGGGTAGGTAGAGCTTCCAATGTTTCATTTTCAGTGTTTTGGGAGTCTGACTGGATCTCCTGGGAACGTGGTAAACGTGATAAGAATTTCGTCTATGGCTTACTGAGACTGTTCTCTTTCCTTACGAAATTGTGAATTTTCTTAGAAGTTATCGAGAATTTCTCGGAAAGCTTGTACAATTGTAGAAGTTCTTGTCATACATTGCAAGCTAGAACTCGATTTATGACTTGTAGAAGATACGCTAGCACGATGGTAGGTATACCGAAGTGTACTGTGAGACCCGTACACATTTGCGATCCGTAACACAAATGCGTTACCGACCTCGAGAACGCTTGTCAGTTCCTTGTATTAATCATACACCGAAATACAACAAATGTAACATTGCTGGTTAGCGGCAGCAGATTGGCTGAGTAGGTAAGATGATGGTAGCGATCCGGCCTTCGAAGACTTATCAAAACTCTTTTAAATCTAGCCAGTTTTAAGCAAGTTTGCAAAGATACTATTTCTCTACAACATATCCAGCGCCAGTGACACGCCTGTCGTTTACAGTTTTCATACAATCGGTATTTAATGGCATTAAACGTGTTAACACCTTGCAACATTCCATAGAGTACGGCAGCACGCATGCGCGGCGGGCGGCGGCGTCACGCTGCGCGCGCGGCGGTGCTCCGGCGCTTCTGTGTCGAAGGTCAAGGTTCGAAAAAAGAACATGTTCGACAGGATACTCGTATGTGTAAACAATTCATTTTAAAATGCTGTTTTGTAAATAGGGCTAATTGATCAAGTGTGATTGATGTCTTAACCGATTCGTTGCGCATTCTAGTTTCAAAAATTTTGGCTGTGGCGGCGAACCATTATTTCATGACACGCCATAGGCATCGTCTTAATAAAACGCGATTGCGCGATCATCGCAAGTTCGTGCGACTGTTTGTATGTAAACAGTCATATAAACAGTCGCGCGAACTTGCGATGATCGCGCAATCGCGTTCTATTAGGACGATGCCATAGAATATGATGACAAGGCTAGCGTGTCATCCGCCACACGTTAAAAACATTTGATGACACGCCTGGCGTGTCATCCGCACTGAATCGGTTCCACACGAGTTTAAAGGCTCCCAAAAACCAACAGAATGAGAGACCTATATCACTTTCTCATTCCAACGAATAGCTGCGTTCCTCTCGGCCTATCAGTCCAACTGTTGGTCTGTGAGAGCCTTAACACATTAGGTACCTGAGTTCATTGGTGCAAAGCAAAGAGTAACCTGCTGCGATATTCCCAGAAATAACATGACACTCGTATCGGATTGCTTTTCCCGTTGTTATACGTAAATCCTTTTTTTTTCGTAATCCTGTAAACATATGCTTGACCGCCTTTAAGTTAAACCATCGATTCGTAACGCTCTTCCTTTTACACTTTACGCTAAAATAGCATGAAAGAAAACATTGTTTTGTGAACTCGAACTTGTTTCTTAAGCATTACAAACATAGCCGAAATCGTGAAATCAACTTCAAATTTTATTACATTAGCGTTAGTTCTTAATTTGACGAACAGCAAAAATAAGTTTGCAAATCTTTTTTCATTTTCGTAAATGGCAACATTGCACCCACATGTTGTCAAGACAGCTATTGTCGATGTTCTATTCAGCCAGTATCAATTGATAGTATCGATACAAAGCACGCAATCGAGTGGAGAATCGATCGATTCTTCGAAGGGTTATTTTGTTAGCTTTAACTGGATTAATCGATCCTTAAAAATGTGTTCAAGTGTATGCGAACTTTTTCATGTTTCTTGTTATAAAAGTAAAAAATATCTATAGATAGATACGGTGAAATCGTAGGTTAAACTAAAACTAACAAGAGTGTTTGAAAAGGATTAATATATTGTACAACTGAATTACATGATTAATAGCGTGCGTTTAAGTACCTAACTATATTTTCAGTACCTTAATTGTTGTAACAATAACATAACAAATTAAATAAATTAAATATTTTCAAAGAACCCTAATATTTAAAAAACATGGCCAAAGTTAAGCATCTACAAAGAACCGCGGAAAACATTACAAGCGAGCTAATGAAAAAAGTACAATTCTTTGCAAAAAAACAAGAATTAATAAACCCGTCAGATTCGGTTCCAGTTTCGCGAATAACATTACAAAAACCGCTTTCCTTGGACTCTCGAAAAATCCTTAATTTAAAGCAGTAAGGTTTTATTTGCTTTATTTTTTTAGTAAACCAAAGTTGGTATTCTTTTCATCCCAATGTTTCGTTTCTATTATAGAATCTGCAAACAAGCCTCCCCTAAAAGAAGAAAACTTGGCAAAAATGTAATTTGGAATAACAACTCGGTTTGATTTCGGGCCCCGCTTGAAACGAGGGGAAGGGACCACAGGTAAAAAATGGGGTATGTCTAAGGGGTGTTTTAAAATATATCCTTAACTTCTTAATCTATGCTTACGTATCATCATGGTCAGTGATGTTAACAAATTATCCGATAGGTCTGTAGGTCTCGGTCTAAAAGTTGATCCACTTTAGTAGAATTAAATATTAACCAATCGTAGCTTCTTATTACATTAACTTGAGGGAACTAAAGATCCAGTGGTCTTAATAACTTATTACTTAAAACCAACCATCTTGTAGATCCTTGAGCCGCCGTACTCAGAGATTTTTTAGAGACAATTAACGTTCCTTTTTCAAACTATTGTATGAAAAATCGTCACTAGGAATGACTTTATCGTCTTTGACTGAGTCTGAGAGCTGCCGTATGTCCAACAATGGACGTCCATCGCCTGAAATGATGATTCTTTAGTTTATACTGGTTGTAACAAATAATTCTGCTTTTATAATAGACATTTTTACAACGCTTTTTTTTTGTTCTGGTGGACCTGAGCAAATTTTTTTAAAGACTAGGTTCTCGACATTTGCCCCCCCTCCCGCCTATCTCGAAGGTAATTTTGCAAGCTAGGCTATACGGCTTTTATGTTGGTTCCGCCACTGGGGTACCTAGGCTGGCTGGGCCAGCAGAGGCTGTAGGCCTAAGCCGAAATCGGGCCTTAGGTTTTACCCGAGTGGAATAGAGCACCAGAATATCTACCTAATAGTGACAAAGACTCACTGTACATTGTAGTATTTTTAGTCCATTTAAGAAGTTACGCTAATTGGTCACGCCGCCTCGATTCGTCTCGTCTTTCGTCACGAGTCGTGTTAGATACCTGTGCGTTACCACGGCGATTGGAATTACACGCTTTTTATCTGTTTAAGGAAGCTTTAGAAATGTAAACTTTATTCGTGTGTTTGCGTGGGAGTTGTAATACGATACCTACATTAGGTTTTATTGCTATTAAAATTTATTATTAAGTTTGGACTTGTCAGAAGCGCGTGGAGGTAACCCCGTGCCGTTATACCCAAGAAGATCATATTCGCAAAATATCATACTAGCAAAACATAATATACGCATAGCATCACATTCGCAAAACATCATATACGCATAACATCATACTAGCAAAACACGATATTCGCAAAACATGATATTTACAAATAGTCCGGTTTTGTTATAAAATCGTAGGTAGGTTTAGGTTATGTTAGATGTACAGCAGGCCCGGAGGGCCAAACCACCCAGAAATAGGAGCTCCGCGGTAGCGGAGCTCCGTCGACAATGTCTAATTCATGTCTTAATAATAGTTATTTTTTGCTAATGTGATGTTTTGCTATTATGATGTTTTGCGAATATCATGTTTTGCGAATATGATGTTTTGCTTTTATGATATTTTTCAGAATATCATGTTTTGCGAATATGATATCCAACGACTGAGGGACCCCGTGCGTGTGCTTCTGTTTAGTCCACAAGAGTAAATACTCTTTTACCGAATAATCCTCGCGTGTGATTTCCATGGACTTACTTCTTTAATAAGTTCACGGTGATTGGCTGAAACTCGACATCAGCGAAGTACACCTTGTTAAAACAAGAAGTGAAAGCCATTAATTAAGAAAAAAAGCTTTTTTTTATACTGGGGAATGTGCAGTAATAATCTACAATACCAGCTGAAGGAATTCCGTGGAAGATACCTTCCAACAAAGTAGTTTTTGGCCTCGTAGAGCCCGATTTCGACAAGCGTGTTGTTAAATTCGTCTTAGCGACGCGAATGTCAGTGGGTACTTTATTAAAAAAATACGCCGAAATGGCAATAACATATTTGAACAACATAAGAAAGACGATAAATATCAAAAGATACCGTCGGGTTTTCAAAGCTTGTGTTTTTGGTTAGTTGAAGTCTCAGATAAGTCACTAATTTCTTTAACAATAATTATATTAAATAGATATAGGTAAATATGACAAAAAAAATAATTTGTATTTAACCGAAATAATAATAGGATAATAGCAAGGAACCGAGTGAGATTTTCCAAGGACCTTTTTTTTATTCAAAAGAAGTCTAGGTTTTTTTTTGTTAAAAAAAAAATTATGTTTTGTGAAAAGGCTAAGATTTTTTTCAGAAACAGTATGTTCAGACAGAGTACCTACTACGTAAACTTCTTTTACTATAAATGAGCTCTACCATATTTATTTTATTTATTACTTAACATGACTCTTCTTTACTCTTTAAACAAATGCACCTATGTCTGCATGTATGTACAAAATTAACATCTATTTAAGTAATATACTTACAAGCACTCAAGCTCATCACTAGAACCTATTATACTCGTAATTTAAAAAATCGAACGTAGGTTCGACTCTAGGCCCAGTAGCAACTACGAGTACTACTAGACCAACGAGTAATTTTTTCAAAACCTTTGTCTCCGACTGTACTTAGTGTGCTCACCTAATGCATAAAAGTGCGGTAACTGCAAATAGGTTTAGTTGCGAATTCCAACAAAGCTCCCTCTGACAGCAATTCCGTTTTAGCGCTTTAATCCAACTCTAGTACGAATAAAAGGCATATTTCGTTCGCCGACGCTCGCAAAATTGTCATCGCAAATAGCTTTCGCTCCGGGCTACAGCCCTAGCCAAAATTAAAAAGTTACACACGCCAGAAACACTGAAGCAAAAACAACCTTAAACCTTCCCGGTAGAACCTCAAGTGTCTCTCTGAAACCGTGTTCGAATTTCGAAATTGTAACAATGAAAATGCCAGCATTGCACACGTAAATACGATTCCGTTGAACGATCCTCTGTGTTGGATCCACTGTGTAGTTAAATAAGGTACGAATTCGCTTGGAAGAGAAATCTGAACTTGAAAATCGTCGCCTGACGCTCGATATCAAATAAACATTATTGCAATTACGAAACGCTTGAAGCGACAGGATTTTTTTTGAACAAAATTAAACTTTACACCTGAAACTTAAAGTCAATTTTCACGTGGTGAGTGAGTGTTCTTGGGATTTTCGCCGGGGGGAGCGAAGAAGATGACCGGATGGGGCTTTGTGCGTGCGTGCAAAGGACAGCGATATGGCTCGGAGCGCTGTGATTGGTCAGGAAGGCCGCAGGCTGTGAACAGTAGCCCGCCCTATGTCTACTGTAAACTGTGACGCGCTTTCCGCAGAAGAGCGCTACTGATATGCTGAAAAATATATTTTTATTTACAGAAATTAAATAAGTTCCTAAGTAAAATCATTAACGGTGTTAGTCGGAGAATACACTTTTAATTAGTCGTATTGTTAACTACGCAGCGTTGTTAATATTTTTAAGCCCAGTGAAAATTAAATGATTGCGGTAATTTTATGTTTGCGGAGTGTAAGTGAAATAAAGGTCAAATACAGACGATTGTCCCATAGCTGGTGTACAAACGACAAACCCAAAGATATTGTAAAATAACCATGATAATTGATAGGTATGCTAACATCGTTTGCACGTAAAAAGATGACTGCGGTTATGCGGTAGTATAAAGAGTCAGTTTGGAGGTTCGTATATTATTTTATGCATATGAAACTGATTACAGTTATTGAGAAGGTATTCATTAAAATGAGATTTAATAACATGACTTTTAAAATTATGTCACGTTGTTATAAAAGAACGGCTATAAAATAAAGGCTGATTGGTAGAGCATGCTTATACCTACCTACTGCACATGTTGTTTAGTACACATAATTGTTATTTTTGTTTCTATGTACTTAATAAATAAATATTAGACTAGATGATTTGATATCTATTTGATTAAGTACCTAGGTATATGATAAATATAAAGTTGAATTTTGCCATTAGGTCACAGGATGACAGCAAACTGATAACAGTGATAACCGTGGTACGATATAAAAAATTGTACATCAGGACCTCTTATTCTATTTTGTTTTAACCCCTATTGCAATCAATGACTGTCAAGAAATATCATAACGTTAACAATACTTATAATTATAGGGGTAAAGATAATGTAGAATAAGGTAAAACTCCCTGGTTAAACTTGGAGAAATAAATTTAAATTTTGTAAGTATAATAACCACTTTTTAAATAGCCCATGCAAAAAAATACTCGTTTTTTATTTTCTATGAATTTGCAGTTTCCTCCTTATCCACATCCATTCCCCGCGGCGACCCCGAGGGCGCCGTCTTCGTCGCTCGGGGCGGGGCGCGCACACATACGCACCGCGTACGCACGGGGGAAACTCACGCACACATACACAACACAAACGAAATTCGAACGCCGAGTTTCACGTACACAAGGAATTTACATAAGAATATTTTACGCACACAGTTGCACATTTATTTTGAAATTCGAACGAGTAGTCACGCGCACACATTTTTTTTAATATTTTTTCGAAAGTATCTGCTTTGTCTTAGGCCGCGATTACACGTTTAAGTTATTACGTAAGTTTTGAGACGCAACTATGGGTAAGAGTGAGTGGCAAATATCTGCATCTCTCTCTTGCATATAGCTTTGTTTGGCCTTACTGCATCTGTAGCAACATAGGTAGATAAGTACATGCAGACTTTCATACATAGATCGAATGGGTTTCTTCATCGTTGGACCGGTATTGTCTTTTTGAATTGAAATAAACAAGTAATGAAAAAATATTGGTAAAATGAAGCTAGAAAATTTTTTTTATACATTCTCTCAACTCGTCTAACTTTTGCAGTTCTGTGATTTATTAAGTAAGGTTAGTAGGAACTAACCGGCAAACTAAAGTGAGACACTTGGAGGTATAACATCAGTTATGTAGGAATCTGGGTCATACACTCTCGAAAAAACCAAAGTTCTGTTTCTTGTGGTCAATCGATAAATAGCATTTAAGTTATGTTTTTATCTGATAGGACTAAAGAAGACCTAACGCCGTTTATGCGGATACGGGTTCAGCCAGTAAATCGACACATGCAATGAAAAACATTGTATCTAAATTTACTGTGACTTCTAATTTCAAACGTAAGTATTTCAGCATGAACAAAATTGTACCTATCTCATGTTCACATAAAATTTGAGATACAATGTTGTTCCTTGCATGTGTCGAAATTAGGCCTAAAAAACGTTAACTTCGGGTATGTGCATACAGAAAAGACGCAAACCTAAATCGGCGTATGACCCATGTAATCTACCGCTTCGGCCGAGCTGTTATCTTACATCGACGAAATCTGCTACCACAAAATACACTAAAATGTTTATATTGTTAATAATGCTTTCACGGGTCAACTTAAGCTCGCCGGTGAGTTCGTTGACGGATTGAAAAAAACTTGTTTATAAGCATTACCTAACTTCCTAGTCTGAGGGCCCTGCCAAGATGCATTGCGCTAACTAGCGTTTCTATTCGTTTCGTTTTTAAACCAATCGCGTCACTAGTAGGTCACGTGACTTTTCGTATCACGTCATCTCCCAGTGACGCGATTGGTTTAAAAAAGAATCGAATAGAAACGCTAGTTAGCGCAATGCATCTTGGCGGGGCCCTCTGGCTTTCTCAGTGTTATAAAGAATCCGCCATAGTCAAACATTTACCACAGCGTCCGTAAATTTAATTAAAAACATAAAATCCCGTAATGTTACAATAGCTAATTTAAAGTTAAATAACGCTGCAAATAAGGAAAGGTATAATAATTACGGGTCACAAAGGCCCGTGGCCCATTGTAATTATTTCTTGCGAACTTTCCCCTTGGCCGGGATGTCTTTTGCGTATCGCGTCTGGCTGTGAAGGGAGCCCTTTATATTTTTGAAAAACAATTAAGGGCACACTTTATAGTATACAGTGTGGTTTTATTTAAACTGGGACATTAGTAAATTTTGAAAATGTATGAAAAATTATTTTTGTTAATTTGAACAACTTCCGCTGTCCCGACTTTTTCTTTCCATGCAAAGGAATAATTCTTAAGTAAGAGATTGTGAGTCGATCTGCATAAAATATTATTTGGTCAGTTTTATTACATTTTACGAACAACTCACATCTTAACCAAAAAATTGAGTACTTATGCCAAAATGGTTTTCACAAAAAAAGAGCTCATGTTTTCTAAAACAGTTTTATTACTATGTCCTATTGTTTCGGATTTTTACCTTTGCCGTGACTTTGTGTAGAACTTGTTTATTATTACTCCCGATAACTATGATATTTTTAAAAACGAACTGAAAAAAATACTTATTAATAATGCATTTTATGACATTTCATAATTCTTCGATAAATTCTCTAGTAATATATTGTAACACCCTCTTGTAATATTGTACCGGGTAGAAAATTATTATTATTTAACCATATTATCATTTAATGATATTTAAAAACGGTGGCTAATAAATTGCCGTGCCGTACGGCCTACTTACTGAATAAATTTATTTATCTTTATTTTTTATTGTACCTTAACTTTAAATGAAATATTTTTGTAAATATGATAGTGTGACATGTAATATTCTGTAAAATATTATGAATAAATGAGTATATGACATTTTCCGGGACAAGAAGTATACCATGTGGTAAACCAGGTCACAGACCATGGTTGTTCTAAATTACGTTCAAATCATACGACTACGTCAAAAATCTAAACTTCCAAACATTTTCACATTTATTTTTACGTGCAGATATAGATTTTAGCCTAAAAACGAACATTGGTACTTATCCTGGAAAATCGGCCAGTTCCCGAAGGAATAGCGATAAATGAGTTCTATGCGGACGGAGAAAGTAGGATTTATGTGTGAGTGTGATGTATGGGGCATTTACATTATTCGGTTTGGCCTTATTCGACTGCAGCCCATTTTCGGTCATCCTCCCCGACCTAATGTAAACGCGGCATTATACGGTAAAATTAGAGATCGTAGCGAAAGTTTTTAATTGAGTTTCATAAAGCTATACAATGTACAGTGGCCATGGAATAAAGTAAAGTAAAATGAACCACTTTCTATGTCTCCCATTTTCATACCAAGTTAACGCTTTGGAGGAAAATTCTGATTTCAGCCATCGACGAACTATGTATTTATGTACCTATAGTTCCCCTTTTCAGCCCCTTTTCCCGCACCACAGTATAGGTACTTATTCTGTTGTATGTACCTATACTGTCTTCTCTATTGATTCTATTACCTATTAAATCGCTATTGTACAGTCAAGGAATTTAATTTGTGACCCACCTTAGTTCCAAAGTCAATTTGACATTCTACAGCAATAAGGTTGAGTTTCCTATCAATTACAAAAGACTTGGCATCTCTGATGACAATGATATCTTCAAGCAGATTTTCTTTGAAATGGGTAACAAAAAAACTTCCGTGACCGTATGTCACCATCTTGTCACTATGCATAATTTTGTGGTATCGTATAAAGATTTTGCCATTGGTCGTTTGTAATTTCATTCTCTGGAGACGGAACGGCCACTTTGAAATAAATCGGTTGCCAAGCAATACTGTTTAGATAATGTCTAATGAAAGTGTAGATGTTGTATAGAACGAGAGGTTCATTTTTTTAAGGTATGAAGATGGCAAACGAGTTATGCCACCTGGGGCACGTTTTATAAAGCTACAAGTTTTAAAAATTACAATTTACAGGTTACAAGTTTCCATTTGACACAACCTCGAACAATGAAGACCAGCCATTTGAGCAGTGTTGCCAGTTTAGACCTGTAAAATTGTTACTTGTAGCTTTATAAAACGTGCCCCTGATGGTAAGATTGTACTAGGAAAGAACGTTGTCAGGGTACCAGTCGTAGAAAAAAAGACAATTAATAAAAATAAAAAATAAATACGGTGTAATAGTTCTCCAAATGTTTTTCAGGTTCGGTTGAAGTCGGATAGACTAGCATAACAGCGTATGAGCGTGGTGAAAGACAAAGGTCGATTTAAAGCTATTGCATGTACTTAGGTAGATTATGTCAAAAAACAAATATCATCCATTTTAAAATGACTTTAAATTGAATAGTATACTTAAACAAAACCACGTGAAATTTGGTACAAAGATAGTTTGGACACGGTTACATACTTTCCCCGAAAATTGGTTAGTTCCCGAAGTAATAGCAATAAACTACTAGGTACTGCGCAAACAGAGCTGCAGACAAAAGCTTACTTGTAATAACAACTATGTGATATTTTTTTACTTTTTTCTTGTTTTAGCAAAAAGAAAACCACGCTCAGTTTTGACACCTCAGGCCCTTGCCAAGATGCATTACGCTAACTAGCGTCTCTATTCGATTTGTTTTTAAACCAACCGCGTCACTGGTAGATCACTTGATACGAAAAGTCACGTGGTCTCCCAGTGACGCGATTGATTTAAAAACGAATTGAATAGAAACGCTAGTTAGCGCAATGCATCTTGGCAAGAGCCTCTGGCAACACATGAACCTAACAAAAACGTAGGATCCGGAAGTGGCAGAGTAAACTAAGTAGTGGCGCCACCTGCCGGAAGGAGGCTTATTGGCGGAAATGGACCGGTCGACCGGAAATAACAATTTACGCGCCCGGGTGGACCGTTTTCCCGGAAACTCGGTTTATTCCCGCCGTTAGTTTATTTTGTGTTGGGAAATTGAGTTTCTTTAAGGTGACGGTGTTGGGAAATTAAGAGTTTAGAGATCGAACGGTTACTTAAGTACAAAGAGTTAAAAACACAGTTTAAAAATGGTTTCTAAACTTGTTGATTATAGTTAATTACGCAATTGTTAATGGGTCTTGGAAAACTTGGATGTTTTCTATGTATTTCTCTAGATCGATCTCGGGCTCTTTATTTTCTTTCACCTGTCATAGTTGCTATAATTTTTGCAGTCCTAACCCATATAGCCATTTTTGGTAGCCGTTACGAAAATTGTCGAAACTTATGTGTAGACACTGACTGATTCTAGTAACACGTTTGGTCGCTGTTTCGTAATTGTTACGTCGCGACGACTAAAATTGGGGAAGAGTCGACACAGTAACTTTTGGTTTCACTGTTCCGTCGCTGTGTGGTAACAATGTTCCCAGGTTGAAACCAGTTCGTTAGAAATCATTCGTTCATTCACTCTTTTAAATGAAATTCGTTGGAGTGTCTGATGTCGGTTTCATAGTGATTTAAAAACATACATAAGAAGAGACGCCATCATAAAAAAGTTTGACACCGTAAATATTTCGTTTTAGTGTTCATTCATTACGATTGTGTTCAAATTTCAATGGGAAAATAATTTCATCGTGCCATTTGATCATATTTGTTGAAATTCATCAACGCGCCATCATAAAATCATAATTTAGCCAATTTAGCGAAACACATGACTGTACTGCGTATTATTGCATTATTGAATAAGTCTATAATTTAAAGATCTCTGAAGCTTTCATAGACAGAATAATATATTTGAGCAATAACAATAAATATAAAAGCAAGAATAAACCATACACTTATTAATTATGATATAAATATGTTATTATGACGGACAAACATTGCAGTCACAAGTGGTCACACAGTTACTAGTTTGTGTCGACATGTGTCGACGTGAAACTTAAAGTAGAAACAAAGTTACTGAAATCACAAAATAGTTCCATGTATTTTTTATTTACAGAGACTCTCATAGTTTCACGGACACCGTCATTTACCGTTACAAAGTTCCGAAACATTGACGTAACATTACTACACTTCGAGTTTATTGTTTATAACTTGGTTACAGAGTTACCACACGGTTACTACACATTATTTCCTAGTTTGTACACTAGTCACAAACTAAACGAAAAGTGTATAAAAATGTGTGACACAAATGTTTCCGTTATTTGTGGACGCAGCGACTAAACATTGTTACTAGTTATTTAGTGGTAGCATTGTGTATCAACTGTTACTACACTTAGAAACCAAACCCTTACACAGTCGCAATGTGCCGAAACAGTTACGAAACAAATGTGACTTGTTACTGCTTTGAAAAGTCTGCGACCGAAAATGGCTATATGGGAATAATCGTTTGTCCTAATAATTAATTACTTGACATAATGTTCATCGACCGACGTGGTCGCTACTCTAGGACCTTAAGCATGATAAGCATGATCCACATTTTTATTGGCCGACTGTATATTAAATCCTAACCTACCATAGAACTGTGTCATAGTGACATTTTATACATTATTTATGAAATGGGGAAAGCGAACGAACACAGGCCACCTGCGAGCCAAGTATGGTTGCGTTATCGCGTGACAAAATTTGGATAAAGCATCCGTCACTCTCGTAGTCTCGATCTTGTACACGTGTCAAAAAGTGACAGATGTTTTAACGCAGCCATGTTAGGCCCCCGATGGTAAGTGGGATAATTGAGAGAATTAGGTCATCCATGTAAATGCCGCTACTTAAAAGTCTCAAATATTGTTTCCCAAGCAATTACTCAAAATCTCCTGATGCCACGTTAGGCCACATTCACACGTTTAAACCAAACAACCTAATGAATCACGACCTTATTAAAACGCCTTAGGCCCGTGCACGGCCGGCCTTAGGCAAAAGCACCCAAATCCCGAAAAACCATTCCTTTACATGCCCTTGAAATATGTACTTTAAACGGTTTGCAAAAGGTTCATATTGCAAAGTTACATTTAATGGAGTTAAGTTAAAAATGGCACTTGAGTATGAGCAGCGAATTCCAAAACTCACGTTTTACAAGAATTCAAGAAACGCAAATAATGTTCTGTAGCTCAAATTACGGTGTTTCGTTTACTCAAATTTTAAACTACCTGGTTTACAAAATAAAGTCGTTTTTTCAATGATTTAGTAGATTGGGATAAGAGGTTGTAAAAATTACTGTCAAAATTGTTGCGTACGTTTGAACATGCTATCAAATTGTCAATGCGAGTCGGATGTTGCGTACGGGTTCCGTCGATAATTATACATTTTAATATTTTTCCTGGCGCCTTTTTACCGTGTCTCGAGATCCCAAAATGTATAATCCAGAAATCCTGGAGTCTTCATTGTAGGTACTATAGAGTTCATACATACATTTACTACGAGTTTCGCAAAATTCTGTCATTGCAGTACCTACACACAATTTTTGCAAAGTGAAGAATACATAATTTACTAAATCAACGAATAAAAGGAAACATCAGAATTCTATTTAACATGAAACTTATATTATAACCAAATGAATAAGATCTTCGAAATCAATGCTCGTTTCTAAAATCATGTTTACCATCGGGATATGTAGTCCACTCCCAAAACCGAAATTCAAGTCACTTAAGCGATGTCTCTTTTAAATTGCTTCATCAATAAAGAGTGAGAGAGACAGACCATGTAAATTACGACCGCACTCAGTCAGTTAATGATGATTAAGCCGTTCCTTATTTATGATTTTTCATAAACAAGTTGAAGAAATGAAAAAAATGTCTCTTAGAAAGGTGGCAATCCTGTAAGCTCACAACAACTAACGAACCCTAAAACTGCGTAAGAAACTACTCAAATCTCAACCTTAAAACCAACTAATAAGTAGCAGTAACTACATTTCATACGCGTATTTCCCAACTCCACACACGCGTTCTCGTGACTGCCGCGAGCCAGGCAGCCAATTTGCGACCTTATCCCACCGAGTTAAGGGTTGGCAGGGTAAAGGCCTGGCCTCATGATCGCCTAAAGACAATGCAGCCAATTAGTGCACTCAGTAGAAGGTAGAAGCGAATCACGCCGACATTACGGAGACTCCAATCAGGCTCACATGTCGACGATGGTCTTTTTAGGGAAGCGTGGGATCCTTGGGTCTGTGCACTATCTTAAAAAACCGGCCAAGTGCGAGTTGGACTCGCGCACGAAAGGTTCCGTACCATTATCCATACAATATTAGCAAAAAAACGCCAAAAAAATCACCTTAAATATTTATTTTATGTTAATTTAACTATTTATTTTTCAAGTGAATATACAACTAAATATTCTGTGAATATTTCAAGTGTCTACCTGTTGCCGTTATTAATATAGAGCAAAATACGACAAAAAAATCACGTTTGTTGTTGGGAGCCCCCTTAAATATTTAATTTATTCTGTTTTTAGTATTTGTTGTTATAGCGGCAACAAAAATAAATCTTTTGTGAAAGTTTCAACTGTCTAGCTATCACGGTTCATGAGATACAGCCTGGTGACAGACAGACGGACAGCGGAGTCTTAGTAAAGGTCCCGTTTTTACCCTTTGGGTACGGAATAAAGATTAAAAACCTAAAACCCGTTCATACCATCTACTATCATTTGATATCAATATCATCTATCCGCGTCAGAATAGAAACCACTTCTCGACTAAATTTATAAAAATCCAGGGGTGTTATTCTCTCAAAAAACGGCGGTCGGTCGGACGGACGAGCGAATCGAAGCGGCGAGTTTAAGTAGTCCCGTCCGACCGAACAAAACACATTTGTCAATTAGGCAGCCTTATACGTTGGTGAAGTCATGCTGCCAAATTGAATACACGCGATATAATGTGTTTTGTTCACTTTGTCGGGACTACTTAAACTCGCCGCTTGGACAATCACTCGTTCGTCCGTCCGTCCGTCGTTGTTGAGAGAATTACACCCCAGGTCATCGACTTGACAGCAGGCATCACCTATGAATCCCCTTCCTTCCTACTAACAAGCTATTATAAATAGTTATATGCATGTCGCTGTAACATTCTTGGCTTTTGACTAACAAAACTAAAATTCAAAAAATATATGGAATTCTATCCTTTTATTGGTGGTAGTACCACCATTAAATGGATTAATTATCCGTTCTCTTATCTTATCTTTTCACCTACCGCCAAGCAGGGCCCTGTTTTATAAAGCTACAAATTACAATTTACAGGTTACAAGTTTCCATTTGACACAACCTCGACCAATGACGACCAGCCATTAGAGCAGTGCTGCCAGTTTAGACCTGGAAAATTGTAACTTGTAGCTTTATAAAACGTGCCCCAGCCGTGTTCCGGTGTGGGGATAACACAACCGGTGAAATTACTAGCATAGAGGCATTCCATCGTAGTCCAACATTGGGAACGCAACGCATTTGCGGTCTTAGGATTGCAGTCTTAAGATTGTTGTCTTGAGATGTCTTGCCTAACGCACTCGCAATCGCAATCGTTTTCATTTTGAAAATCGAAGGCTTGTCTGCATACAAAATGAAACCAATTGTTTTGTTTTGAAGCCGATCGCGATTGCGAGTGAGTTACGCGGAAGGCCTGCTAGGCCTCTATTGTAGGCAGCAAAAAATGTATCGCATTGATGGCTCTTATTTACTTGACAGTGATGGTGGCAGAGTTAAAAACAATATCATAACACGTCGACAATATGGTTTTTACCGCCTAGAATAGACACCCTCTTGTGTGCTCGTCCGCCTTCTCCGCGCAAACGTCATCGTAATCGAAAATGTATAGAATTGTCGTAAGGTCAAGCGCTTAGGTCAATTCAATTTCTACAGTTTTTAAAATCGCTAACATTAACGTAACACATCTTGTCTAAGCCACACGACCACACTGGCACATTACTTCTAGCTAGCAGCTGTTTGTGGTGTTGTTTGTTGCAGTGTTCGCACACAACGCTATTCAGCGTGAGCTGCGATCGCAGGCGTCGCGTCGCGATGGATATTTGAGCCGCTATTGATCCGCAACACTCCCGCACGTAGCTACACCGGGAACAGCACTTAAGAAACCTACAGACAGGTGCAATAAAAAAAAAATACAGTTTGGAAACAATTCGGATGCTGGGTGCAATTTGTGACATATCGCCGTACCCGGCCGTTATTATCACAGTTTTAGT
The DNA here is from genome assembly GCA_946894065.1 of Acleris literana. NCBI lineage: Eukaryota > Metazoa > Arthropoda > Insecta > Lepidoptera > Tortricidae > Acleris > Acleris literana. The sequence continues at coordinate 10,963,718 of OX335688.1, read as the reverse complement.
GTTTATGCCATATTTGCGATCTTTGGGAGCCAATTCATAGCAAAACGCGCTTTGTAAGAGTACTTACCATGCTGATAAACTTCTTATAGACTCCTTGGGACATGCCATCACTCCTATAACCAACACGATAAGCCAAAATGCGCTCAAAACCGTTTAATTCTTATTATTATTTTATTTATATCAGCATTTAGGACTATTTTGTCTATAGAAAATATCATAGGTATTCCTATAAGGTGTGATAGACGGGCGAGTAAGTTCGCCGTACTTGGGCTGAGTTGGGCATTTTCATGAAAACGTGTACCCAATTAAGGACTAAATTTAAGGAACTTTAACTTTGTCAGTTTTGTGACGAAAATTAGCTATGCATCGTCGGCCGCCAAAACTGACAAAGTTAAAGTTCCTTAATTTCAGTCCTTAATTGGGTACACTTTTTCGTGAAAAGGCCCAAGTACGGCGTCCTTACTCGCCCGTCTATCACCCCTTTATGAATGCAGCACTTCTACGTGTACGAAACTCTATACGCCATTGAAGGGTAAGCACCCCTTTCACTTTCATTGTGAGCGCCATTGTACTTACTCTCAGCTAAAATGTCACAACTCAAACTGATCGGCCATTCAATTTTAAATCGTTACACCGTTGTATTGGAATTTATAATCGCTTAGTAGTTTCGTGACTTGTGACTTTGCGGTTGGTTATGCTCCTCGTGTTGTTTGTAAGAGTCATCCGTCCTTGGATATGGTCTGGGCACGCATTCTCTCGCCCGAGATGAAGTTTCATGCGAGATGGATTGAACTTGAAATTGAACATTGCGTTAAATAAAAACGCGACGAATTGCGTTCCTCCTTTTTAGGGTTCCGTACCCGAAGAGCGTCCACGGGACGGAACCTATCCAGAGGTCGTAATAGGCAGTGCCTATTTGCCTAAACTTCGCGGTAGTACGTTACTAAGAGTGATTACAATCACCAAAAATAATGATTTATTTTTATTGAATGCAGGATATTATTTTTGTTGTATTATAAAAACGGTAAGACCACAAGCGTCAAATTTGACTGACACATCCTGAAGAAAAACAATAAATAAGTATAAAAAAATGCTCAAGTGTGAGTATGAGTCGGGCTCTTGCTGATTCCAATGTACAATTACATTGTCGGTATTTTAACATACCGACAATGACAGGTGGCAGGTAATATTTCAGTACATGGCGCAGCTTATATGAAACCCAGTGATGATCAGCGTGCTAACTTTGCAATGCATACCAAATTGTCACCTGTCACATGTCATTGTTAAGATAGTGGAATAGGGGGCAGGTTACCTTATACATTTCTCGCTACAGTCTCACTCAGCACAACACCCTCATTTTATAACTAAATTATAATAATATTCACGTTATGTATAATCTAATCTATGCATGTGTAGTTCCGCAGTTTAACGCAGGGAACGATACGGATCTGACTGACTTAAATAATTAATGATTAATCAGACTCGTGTCATGTTCAGTTCATTTGCGTAATTACTGTTAATTCGGGTTTGTGGTTATTTGTTGAGATATCATGATACTGATGCTGACTGACTATACGATTACGCAAACGCATTTAATTTAATCCAGACATATCTACACTCTTTGATCCACACAAATATTATAAATGTAAAAGTAAATAACAACTGTGGACCAAATACACCAAACGTTCGTTCAACGCGCCAAGAGTACAGAGGGCCCTATCAAGATGCATTGCGCTAACTAACGTTTCTATTCGTTTCATTTTTAAACCAATCGCGTCACTGGTAGATCACGTGACTTTTCGAATCACGTCATATACCAGTGACGCGATTGGTTTAAAAACGAATCGAATAGAAACGCTAGTTAGCGCAAAGCATCTTGGCAGGGCCCTCTGTACAACAATGCTTTTCGTATTTTGCTGAAACTACCGCGTTTCTGCAGTGCGAAGGGCATGTTCGCTGATGCGGGAGTGCCAGATTTCTTTGCCGTGTTTCGAGCGCGCTCTGCGGCCTTTTGGGTAAGATTACGAGCCTCAGATAACGAAATATTGTCGATGATATCTGATGATTTCAGCGACGTTTTCAAAAATCATTGGGTCTACTTGCACCGGTCAGCCAAGGGGCAGTTGTGACTGTATGTAAATTTTATTGTTTATGTCCTGTTTTATTTTTACAACATTAATTTTAAATTTTGTATTTTGTTTCTTATTTTATTTTATTTTATTTTAGTTTAAATTGTAGTCAACCTTCACGATCTGTCTCTTGTATGGGTTATGTAATTGCCTGAAAATAAACGATTATTTTTATTATTATATTATTATTAAATCTGTCTGTATGTTACCCGATATAAATGAAACTTTGTGTGGAGATAGCTTGAGGCCTACTTTTTATACCGGAAAATATGATACAATTGCTAAAGGTTGCGGATAATAGCTAGTCTACACAATTATAAAGAGGAAAGATTTGATTGTTTGCATTGAATAGGCTCCGAAATTACTGGACCGATTTGAAAAATTCTTTCACCATTAGAATGCTACATTATCCCTGATGAACACAGGCTGTTTTATTTTTCTGCGAGGACGGAGTCGCGGGCAACATCTTCCATAAATTTCAAACTTTTCCGCGACTGACCGTCTGTTTGACTCACAGGTAACGTACAGCCTAAACCGCTGTCTTGGGAGGGAACATTCCTTTAGTACCCTGTGGCCCGTTTCGGGAAACTACAAGTTACAAATTACAAGCGGAAGTCTCTTTCTAGCAAAAGGAGTTAGAAAGAGACTTCCGCTTGTAATTTGTTACTTGTAGCTTCATGTAACTGGCCTCTGGTGGTGTTTAGTGGTGGTGACCTTGTGCAAGGTTCGTCCGGATAGCTACCACCATCTTATCTTTTAACAGCAGTATTCTTATTGTTGTGTTGCGGTGTGGGGATAAGACAATCGGTCAAATTACTAGCACAGAGGCATCCCATTATAGTCCTCAGCGTTAGCAACTATCGTGGCCTGTGTGCTCGGTCCCCTTCTCCATGCCATAAAAAAAGTATTTTTGAAAAATTCTGCCCCCTACGGGAAGAAATAGGGGAAGTAGCGGGAAACTAATACTACGCGTACAAAGTCGTGGCCATCCTCTGGTTATTTATAAGCAGAGACCGTATTAAAACATGCCAAATTTTTGCCAAAAGGGACAGATCTAAAGCAGTCCTATAGCTCTGTTTCTTTTTCTATCAGGAACTTGGCAGTTTTGCCACACATCGTCTACGTAACATTCATTCAACTTGATAGGTCGCTTGCACGGTCAATTAGAGCAGTTTATCATCTCATTCTATAACACGAAACTATAGAGTAAGACAGATATTGTTGCCGGATATTAATTGCCTTTAAAGTTACTCTTGTTTAGACAACAAATTAATGCACTTTGCACTCCCAATAAATTATAACGAAAGGAAGTTTAGTAGTCAATTCTGACAGCTGTCACCGCAGTACAATTTATAACCTACTCTGGACTTGACAGAAGCGCGTGGAGCTGACCCCATGCGCTTCTGTTTGTTCCACAAGAGTAAATACTCTTTACCCGAACAATAAAATTGTCCTCGCGTGTGATTTCAACTTGTTTTACTAATAAGTCCATGGTGATTATCTAAAATTCGCCATTGGTGAAATACACCTGGTTGAAACAAGGAGAGAAAGCCATTATTTGAGAAAAAAAAACCTACTCTTGGGTTTGAGGTTATAGTTTTCTTATCTTTCTTTTACTTTAGGTACAAACAACAACTGTATTTTCTATTTTCTATTTACTATTTAGTAAGATCAAAACGCGAATAAACAAAACCTTGCTATTAATCTGAGGCCACATTTCAAAGCTAATCGTTAACGATAACTTAAATAGAGTTCGGCAAGTACCCTCAAAGGGCGACGAAATCAATTTTCCCCCGTTAGGGTTAGTTACTCCCGTTAGTGCGCCATCTAGCGGGGCAGCGGGCGTGCACAATCCTTTTAACTTCCATTTTAAATACATTCTGGGGAAGTAACACCTTTTTAGGGCGAAGAATTGATGTTAAGTAAGTCCGTTCCTAACGAAAAGAGTTTTCATTTTACCTATTCAATGGTTGAGCCCCCTGGCATTGTCGACATCACATTGCTGAAATCTGTAGATAGAGTCAGCTGCAGACTATAAAGTAACCCCCTCTGCATATAAAAGTTATCCACTAGTTAATTATCTGTACGCCTACTTTATGCTAAAAAAAATGACATGCATTTATGCCTCTTGTAATAAAGACGTGAAATATTTTTGAGCTACATTTGTGTAGTATTTTATTGGTGGTGACTGTTCCTCCTTTTGTAACGGTAATATGATTTCTGGTGAGATCGTCGACGAGCATACACTAACACTGGTTGATCTGTCGGTGTTTGCGCAGGTAGGTATAAGACATTCGGGGCTGTCGTTTAAACATGTAATGTATGTGTTACATGACATGATTCAGTGACGAATCAACTAGTCTACGAATCGCTTGCCGATGCTTCACGGACTCGCTAGAGCTTAGACTGTGTAGCTCTAAGGCCAATCCAAGATACAAACGCTGCTAACGTTTCTGTTTTCTATCGACTCGAAATGTCATAGAGTTAACAACGGACGCGATTAATTGTCATCAGCTTACGTCATATAGGTTTTGCCGAATTTCGAAATTCGCTAGCTTATCGTTATACAACTTGAGTAGGACCCCTGGTAAATCGAAGTTCGAAGTTAAGTTAGCTCCATCCCATTCTCTAGATTTAGTCTCTAATGACGAGTGGCAGGCTACAGGATTTTCAAAGTAGGGCCTCAGCAGTGGCTTGCGTATAATTTTTTGCTGTTCCCAACTGTACGCTCACAGTGATTGCACGAGTATACCATTGCTGCCTTTATCCAATACGGCGAGAGCGAGAGTTTGCAATGCATCTCTTCATTTATGTAAGAAAATAACGCGGTTATACCTTCCACAAAGCAATTCCAGTCTGAGTAAGGCACGGCCGTCCCCGTATATGCGAGGCATGTACCGCGCTGCGGTGTTTTTTTGTGCGCCTGCGCTGGCCGGCGCTTGGCAGGCATAGTGCTCGCGGCGCGCGCAGCTGCCGCGCGCCTGACGAGGAAACATGCACAGGGTCCTCTAGTTATTGAGAAATGATTCATTCATTCATTTTTAGAGCTGTTAAATTTGGTTGGCTTAACAGATTTTATAAAAACTTAGTTAAGAACTACGTCAGTTTCACAAAATCGGACTAAAGATATTTGACAGACAGGCGAATTAAAAATTATCTCAGCTTTGTTTTTTTTTATCTATCAATTATGTACCTAGATGATTTTAAACGAACGTATAATTTCATCGGGAGGCATTTCTCACTGTAAGTCTAACCTAACCTAACCAACGTATAATTAATGTTTAAGATATCCTGAAAACATCATGTTTTTAGCAGAAAATAGCGTTTAATGAAATGAAATTCGATGAAATTATAGAATTGATGAAGGTAAATTCGATACAATCATAGATTTCCGTACGTAACAAACACTATAAACAGCATCAACCAAATAAGACTATACTTAATAGAAAAAAACTTTTACAAGGAAATGTTGGCCGTGTATAATTTCAACAACTCTTACAACAAAGGATAAGGAAGAACGTGCGTGCGATTTTTTCTCTATTTGTAAATCTAGCTTATGTATTAAAAAAATATAATAAACACCATATAAAAGACGAGCACCCTGTTGCCCTCTCGCATTACATATGCGGCGCATAATAAATGTATCCGTTTAATTATTATTTTGAAAATATCCGCGCCCCGGGCGCTTGCGCCGGTCGCCACTCTTTTTGCTCTGAGATTTCAGATCGAGATTCAGACGCGGTTGTCGCAACCTGCCGTCTCAATGTGGCTTTTGTTTTTAGGCCAACATGTGGAATATACGAGTTGCCCTAAATTATAGGGCGTTGCACAGGCATATCCATATACAGTGTGTGGCATAGACTACGGGATAATATTGAAAACAGAGACTCTCTAGGTCTAGGGTAAAAGTTTTTTTTCTGAAAAAATCCCAGTTAACCAAAACTCATACGTTACACACAATAAGAATTTAAAGTTACGATTCATAATCAGTGTTTTATTGCACAACGATATTATCGCTAACGTTTTCAATGTGTCGTGGTACAGGGAATTGTCAAAGAGACGTTCCGAGTAGCTCCGAATAAGTACGATTGAGCGGAACTATTGTATTGTTTGCATTACATTGAATTTACGAGTAACTTTGTAAGAAAAAATCAAAAAGTAAGTTACGTTTTGAATTTAATTAGTTGGGATCGTAATGATTCAATTACTAGTGACCTATAGAGCCTCCATTTTCAATATTATCCCCTATTCTAGGCCACACACTGTATATCGGGTGTTCCAAAAAGTATAAGTACGGGTCCTATATAAAATAAAATGTTGCAATTTAGATTTTTATAAAAAAAAGAATTAAACATTCAAATTATTATCTAATGATATGATGTAAAAAAAAATTAACACCTTTTATGGTATGCCAAAGACCGGCCTTGGACCTGACACTATATTCCCCACGACTTGGGAGGCTTTCAACCAATTTCTTTTAAAGGCTTCAATGGATGGATGGCCTTAGTATTTTTCCGAAGATATGCTTTGTTAAGTGTCCAAAAAGTTTCAGTAGGCTTCTGGGCAGTTTGGAGGATTCATATCCTTAGGCACGTATTCGACTCGGTTGTCTTTCTACCAAGTTAACGTGGTCTTCGAGTAGTGCACGGATGCCAAATCCGGCCAAAATAGAACAGGTCCATCATGCTTGTGGATCATAGGCAGTAGGCGAAGATTTAAGCACTCGGTGATGTAAGTATTCATCATTATTTGCGTAGTAACAAATGGCTTGGATAACTTGCCGCACTCACAAATAGCTTGCCTTACCATTGCTCTTTTACAGATTTTTTCCGTGCGAATGGATTTGTGGGCATCACTAATGGTAACCTATCGCAACCTCGAATTTTTTTGACCGAATTTCATTTGACCGAAAATGTTTGGTTTTTTAACGTTTCTCCGATGGCACGATTCGTATTTTTTTTATTTCACCACTTGACATTAAGGAAAGATATCTTTAGTCCGAGCAACTTTTCTCCTTGTAGTCACTTGCCCTATGTATTGTTACGTATTTTATTTCAAAGCCTATTTTTCATTATACCAGTGCTACAACTAGCCTAGGGATCGTTTCATATTTTGTTTCTTAACCCATTTTTCACTTCATCAATGCTACACGTCAAATATTCATTTCAGGTAAGAAAATCTTGCTTGTAATTTGTTAGTATCTAGAAAATGCACCGAGCAAGACGAATTAGGGCAGAACCGATACGGATAGGTTAGGTTAGAAGGCCAAGGCGGGAGCTTTGCTCAGCCTTGGTCTTCGAGGGTTTTTTTTTTCTGCCCAAAAAATCTTTCTTGTAATTTATCCACAAAATGCAACGATCAAGACGAATCAGGGTAGAACCGACTCGGATAGGTTAGCATAGTCGATTTAAAAATAGGTAAACTATTAATAAACCGAGCCGTTATATTGGGCAAATGCCGATTTCGATGTGTGTGGCATCGTTAGAATCCTTTCATCTTCCCGGGTGACATAGGATAAAACTGTTAAAATTTAAATAAGAACAATGGCAAAATGACAATTATTTACGTCAAAAAGAAAAAGTCTTCCAATTATTACAATATAGGTATCATTTAAAGGGTCTTAATGTGACCATTTAAAATATATACATATATAGTAGCATTAATAAACGGGTTTACCTGTAAAACTTGATAAATAATAGACAAGTACAAGACACTAAAAATGCTTAAAATAAAACTAAATAATTAACAAATTAAAAAACACAACTGCCGGTTATATTTTTTAATGCAGTCGGGGGAATGTTTTCTACTGAGACGATGTCCTTAAAAGTCCTCCAAAGATTGCATTAAAAAAATATACTAACAAAAACTTTTTCCGTCCTATTCGAAATATAAAACTTATTTTTTACTTTTTAGTTCAATATTTTTAACGGCAGTCGTTTTTTTTTATTTTATTTTTTATGTTTAAACTGGAGCGAAGCTGGGGCGGGACGCTAGTAAATAAAGAAATACTTGATAAGCAAAATCAGATTGCCGCTTTGATACGACATTCACCATATACTCGTACATGCCCTTTATCTGCGCTACCTAACTACATAGAGTACATTCCACATAGCCTGATGACGACGAGCATAACGAGCGAGTAGCCATAGTGCAGTAAATTACAAATTATAAAGCCGGCGCACACGGCCCCGCCCCGCAAGGTGCGTGCACCGCGGGCTAAAGCGAACACAGATGTTGTGCGGCCATAGAGCTTTTCTATTTTCTATACCAGGAAATGCGATGATGATCGAGCAAAGGTAGCTAAACTGCGTGGCACTTACTGTATGATAATACTAGTACTGGTTAAAGAAACGAATTGCAATATTTTTGCATTTTTGTGTCGTTTGTTTTCTAGGAAATGTTTCGCAAGGTTAGACGCGTGGATATCTATTGTATAAAATACTACCCCATCCAAAAACAGGGGAGTCGTAACTTTACGACGTGGACGTGTGGACCGATGGACCGATTTGAATTCGTTTTTTTCAAGATAACTACTTAACTTTATAATCGGGTTCACCCGCTACAAACATACATACACAGATACCCTCCTTAAACTAATAACACCCCTCCTTATATCATCATCATCATCGTTATTCTCCTGCCGTTATCCCAACTTATTTGGGGTCGGGGCAACATGTATTTTTCTTCTATACTGATCTATTAGTCGCCTTCTCGGTAGTCACTCCCTTTCTAGCCATACACCCCTCCTTTTATATTGGAGGTTAATAAAAGCTTGACGTGTCGAGTTTCCGTAAAACTCGCTTAACAATTCGCACCTTCAAAACAATAGTGACGTAACTGAGAAATTTTAGTTTTCGAATTAGGTCTCTATAATAATAAAATTATGACTTGAAGTTTAAAAGCAGAAATTTTGAATTAGGTCACTGTTGTTCTGAAGGTGCGAATTATGAGTGATATTACCCCAGGGTTACTTAACATGGTTGCAAACATACATAGGAATTTAAATATTAATACGTAGTGTGCGTCACTCGACTCACTGGAGGGTACTAACCTAACTAGCCAAGAGAAGCAAAGGCCCGACGAGTTTTAAACTTCATAAACTCATAATGATTACTGAACTAGTGACCCGCCCTCGCTTCGCTTCGGTTTATGGCAGTTTTCTGTAATACCCGTACACAATCCAAAACTTATTATACATATAAACCTTCCTCTTGAATCACTCTATCTATCAAAAAGCATCAAAATCCGTTGCGTAGTTTTAAAGATCTAAGCATACACAGGGACAGACAGACAGCGGGAAGCGACTTTGTTTTATACTATATAGTGATAACATAACGTGTGATTTTAAGATTATTTGTGGGGGAGAGATGTTAAGGTACCCTTCCCTTTCCTCCATGGTTAAATATTCAAAATATGAACACGGAGTTGTTCCTAGGATTTTAACAGATGTGACGCTTAGACCCTTGGTAGAATTGTGATAAACTTATACTATTCCTGACACATTGCACAACCATGAAGTTTCCGAATATTGATAATGTTGATAGCAATAAACAATGCTGTTATGACTATTCCTTCACACGCAACAGGTAAGTTGCGCATTTTTTTCTGCTATGAACATTATCAGTATTGAGAAACTCCATGGTTGTGCAATGTTTCAGTATTGATTGAATTCTTATAGTACGGGCACTATGAAATTAAACCGCGATTCATAATAAATTGTATTATTTTTGATAAGGTTATTAATATCGCACCTTCAGAACAATAGTGACCTAATTGAGAAATTTTAAATTTCGAGTTAGGTCTCTATGATAATAAATTTATGACTCGAAGTTTGAAAGCACAAAATTTGAATTAGGTCACTATTGTTCTAAAGGTGCGAATAATTGTTCGTCCTATTAATATAAGCCCACACTATTTACTTCGCAATGTTTCACAGTGCACATCTTAAAAAGTCTTTAGGGTCCGGGAAAAGTAGGTCAGACTCGCAATCGTACGAGAACGAATTAACGGTAAGTTTGTAACATCCGAAGTACTTGTTAAGAGCTAAGGCACCTGTTTTACTCGTACTTAGAGATATTAATTTGATCAAATTTTAAGTCGTCATCGTGATTTTTAAGAGCTCTCTTTTTAAAGAAGTCATCTCCATAATTCTTTATTCTTCACTATATTCGTCACATCATACCGTCATAACACAACCGTAACTCAAAGTAACACTCGGCCAATTTAAAATATTCATACCACTGACCGCACTGACTGGCTGTTGACGACGTCATATTGGTCTAAGATCCGAATAGGAGACGATTTGCACCGGGCTGTTTATTCGATGAAAAGTATTTTACATCAAATTTAATACGCTAAATAATATGTGGCGAATAGGTAGGCTGAAAAATTTCAGTCCAGTACATATATCACATTTTTTTTAAATTAAAAATGAACTTTTTTTAAAAATTGCAAATGCTTGTTTAATAGGCAAATTACATACAAATCGAAAGTATGAAGTCTATAGAATATGCAAACGTTAGGTTTGGTGCAAATTATTACTACCGACTTACCTGTTTATACCTGCCTACCCAATAGTTTGACGGGGAAAAAATAGTCAACCTATCGTTTGCATATTCTATAGGCTTCATACTTTCGATTGGTATGTAATTTGTCTATTAAACAAGCTACTGCATTTTTTTTAAACAAAGTAAATTTTTAAATTTTGATTTAATTATGTACTGGACTGAAATTTTTCAGCCTACCTATTCGCCATATATTACTTAGCATATTAAATTTGGTATAAAGTACTTTTTATCGAATAAACAGCCCGGTGCAAATCGTCTCCTATTCGGATCTCCTACTATATTGAAGCAACTTGAGCTATCGTTGTTCAGGGCCTCTGTTCCCATTGACGTATTGACAGTATTGGCGGCCAGTTAAAAAAAATACTATAACACGTCAAAGGCGATATGATTTTGCCCCGTAGAATAGAGGCGCTGCAGCAGTGAGTGTACTAAGTGTTTGAGTAGACACGAAGTTTTATTTTTAGTTAATGCGAGTAAAAATATTTTGATAAAATTAATTTCGAGGTAAATGACGTTTTCTACTTTCTACCAGCGTTTTTATTAAGATTTTAAACATAAAAAAGTATTTATAGTGCAATAGGGAATATACATGTATTTTTTTAATTACATTTTTCAACAATACCGTAAAAGAGATCACCAAAAGTGAAATTAAAATTAAAATCGGCCAATAAATACGGATGATACAAGCATTTTAAACTGCTAATTAGACAGCGATTAGACAGAGAGATCCGATGTGCACTGTGACGTCATGTAACAGGTCGGCCATATAAACTCCATGTTAAATACTGTTTTGCTAGAAAGAGATAGGAACAAATCTTTGTTGGCTTATATCTTGGTTATTAAAAAAAAAAAAGTTCTCAACTGTTTGTTACATGAATCAGCTTAATTGAAGCTGTGAAAAAAGTCATGAATATTCCCTATAACTAAATCTTTATTTACTCTCACATTGGTTATGATATATTTGTAGCTAAATACTTATAATTAAATGATTAAAAGAAACCAGTATCAGAGTCTGGTGTCTGAATTAGGAGACTGTATGAAAAAGTGATTTAATAACTCGTCATTTTTAATTTCAGTCTCAAAACGCCCTGGAGTAGGCGCTTGGAATCGGCACCATCCATAAAAACTGTATCTAATTTTGTTTGCCTGTCCACTGTCCAGCGTACTCGTGGTAGCAGAGGTAAAACCACACATATTGTGTTCGTATTTAAAACAAAAACAATTAGTTATCGGTGCATCACAGGTCAATAAGTCCGTGGCTGCGAGGCGTGCGGCGAGGGGGACAGCCCTGCGCTTCAAAGGGCCGAGGGCTTTCAAATTTCAATATGGCTGTTCAGCGATGCGAGGGTAGGGTTGGCGCTGTGTCGATTGACTGCTACGGTGTGAATATACCGACGGAGTGGACCAGGGGTGTTATTCTCTTAAAAACGGCGGTCGGTCGGACGAACGAGCGAAATCGCAGCGGCGAGTTTAAGTAGTCCCGTCCGAGCGAACAAAACACATTTTAGCGCGTGCATTTTTAGTTTGGCAGCATGGCTTATGGAACGTATAAGGCTGCCTAATTGAGAATGCACTGAATTTTTTGAGAGAATCACACCTCAGATCGAATCTCTTAAAATCGGAGGCACTAACCGCCGTATAATGCATAGGGGCAACTTAAGAGAAATCAACAGGTCTGTTAAGTTCCGGGGCCTCGTGGGTGCTTGTAAGTAGTCAAGTTTTTTGAAGTTCTGTAGGAAATAGGAAGGCAAGACCACGGCAAGACGAAAAATATTAACCTTGATATATTGGTTGAGTGTTGGTGATTTGGGGTTTTAGTGGGGTGAGTTTTAGTGGTGGAAGGAGCTTGTGCAGTCTACCACTATGTTATCATTTAACGGTTTAACCTACCACCAAACCGCAGTGTTAGCATTTTTGTGTTTCGGTGTGGGGATAACACAACCGGTGAAATTACTAGTATAGAGGCATTCCATCTCGGGGTTGGCAACGCATTTGCGGTCTTAGGAATTCAGTCTTAAGATTGTAGTCTTGAGAATGCAAATGATCACAGATCCCATTATCCATCAGTGGCCTGTACTCGTATGCTTCTTTGTCTTCTCTATGCGATAAAAAAAAGTCAGCGTTTGTCTTACCTATTTACTCTAAGCGTACTAAAACGATAATAAAAAAAAAACAGGGGACAATGTCACACCAATTGACCTAGTCCCCAACTAAGCTCTAGCCTAGGCTTGTACTATGGCTACTAGACAACGATATAAATACTTATATAGAAAAATAAATACTTACTTAAATACATAGAAAACATTCATGACTGGGGAACAATTATTCGCGCTCATCAAATATCTGCCCTTACCGGGATTTGGACCCAGGACCGCTAGCTTGGTAGGCAGGGTTGCTAGTATTTAAGACACAAAGGTTTTCTAGCAGAAATCAAATCGTACCCACAAGCTAATCAGAAAATCAAACTTATTGCATGTAACTTTTAAAAACATTAATATTTATGTTAATAATGTTAGAGTTTAATTTGACATTATTAGAACTTTTTGTAAGTACGGTAAATGCTTGCAGCCCTATTTTTTGATTACCGATAAAAAAACCGCTAGGGTTGTCCCTCCGAAAAACGAATGCGTTGTGATGGCAGACGTTAATCTAGTCTAGTTGTAATTGGGCGAGAAATGAACCCGGGACCCTCAGAGCTGTGTTAATATTTAAGAGTCGTGGCGTTGGCGAAACGGTAACTGAAAAAAAAAAACAGTTTTGAAGCAGTTAAAATTATAGACTGTTTTTTTGCAAATAATATTAATGGGTACTTATTTTTTTTATCCTTATTTTTTTCCTAAGAGGGCATCGAAATACCTTTGCGTCGTATTTCGTCGTTTCGTCGTTCGTTAATCCTAGAATTTGGCACGTGGACGACGACAGTCCGAAATCCGAAATCTGATCTCGGATTCGGATTCGGATCTCACGCAGTACGAAAACGTCCTTAGAGATTGAACCTTTTTGCTGTTTGGTGTACTTATTTATTTTAATAAAAAGGCTAATAGATTTGCTTATGGTGAGTATCGAATTGATAAATAGAAAGAAAAAAATATACTCAACCGCTCTGTTACAGATTTCTGATTACATTTTGTTTCCCTCCAGAAATGTGACAGGCCAATTACACTGACCGTGCAGTGACATTTGTTCAAATTGCTTGTTTATTTTGCTGTCCAAAAGAATAAAGCTCTATAATAGTACGAAGTACATATGTGCTTACTGCCTTTTTGCTTTGAACGACTGTATAGACGACACTATATTTACTTCTACACTTGAATACCGATCTCATATACCCAATGACTGTTACATTAAGGTTGAAAATTGTACGCCAGAAAGTTAATTACATGCAAATGAAATATTGTCGAAAAGGTTTTTTATCGGCCCATTTTGTGGTTAATACGGCGTGTAAATGAGTTCTTTATCGCGTCCTGTTTTAAACGGTGTTTGCGTAGTTTGGGGTGAATACATTAAACAGATATTCGTTCAAATGAGATGATAATTAAAATGGGAAAAGTTTTAATTGCGCTTTAAGCCTTTGAAGCGTGTTGTATCGTTGTTTTGATATTAATTTAATTTTGTTCGTGATCTATGGTTTTGGCAATTAACGTGAAGCTCATGTGAATTAACAGGGCAGCCATTTTGTATTTTAATCTGCAATGTCTGTCAAAGATACTAGCCAATAATACAACTGTACACAGATAAATAATTATAATTACAAAGTCATAATGTTAACACCTTCTTTATTCGCAAAAGTAAGATTTTTTTGATAAAATTAACCCAATATCAAGGCAGTCAGAAATGTCCGTACCAAACTAAACATACCGTGTGTAGCATTTACGTAGTGCATACAGACAGTGGGTCTACATAGTTACATACTGCGATCGTTTCCGACTACAGAAATCACGTAAGCGATCGTCCCTTTGTCTATAGATGTCAATTTAAAATACTTTACATATTATTTTATAAGAGCAGCTCAAAAGTAAGGTATGGAGTTAAACAATCTATTTACGTATGGCATGCGTACGTGATTAAAAATCGTAAGTGTATTACATGTCCTCCTGAAATATTAAAGTAGGTTTATAGTGCGTTTATGAACACACACCACAAGACTGGCGTCTGAGACTCGTCATTAGTTTGCTGCTTAGCGTTAAATAGGTAGCCGATATTTTAAATGACGATGACGTATGTACAAATCGGCCTTTTATCCCGGGAAAACGAACAGTTCCTGAAAAAAAGGAAAAAAAAGTCGTCTACTTACTCAGACGTAGTCGTGGAAAAACATGCGTAAGAAAATATATGAGTGCATCAATCTAGTTAATAATACGTTTAGTTTTAATTTTTAATTGTATTAATGTTGAATTTTGTACTTAGTTGGATGTAAATAAAGACTTTATATTTAGAATTACATACTTAATCTGGGATTAAGTTTTCGGTCCTTGTAATCAGTTTAGATTATTCTAGTTTCAAACCATAAAATTGACAGTTTGTAGATTTTATACTGTTGATTACAGTAAAAATATTTTTGGATTTTTTTATGCAGTAGTTTTTTTTTATATTTGGGAAAAACAGTAAAAAAGTTGGATTGTGAATGTTAGGAATACACTTATAGTGTCCTTAGTCCATTTGTTACCATAGGAATTGAAAAAAATATTCAACTGTCATGTCCATGTTTCATCTGTCTGACGGATTACTTGATTCTAACGACACGCTTTCGATTCTCGTAATACTATTGTTTTGATATACGCTATTAAAAATGAAAGTGACTAACGGATTTGTAAAAGCGGATAGCCGCAATCTGCCCAAAGTCGACGAATTCATGTTGTTACAGTTGTTATGGTTGACAAGTGACATGACATGACAGTCAGTTCTGTTTCTGTTGAAAGTTACCTTTTTAATTTTATATCATGCTAAGATCACGACATCAGTATTCCCAACTTTGTATATACGGTCTTTTTAATGACTATTTCTTTAATAAATTATTAACGACGAATTTAAGTTAAATAAAGAAAAACCGAGAAACACGGGTAGTCTAATTTTTAACCAGCTATAATAAACGTGAAAAAACCAAAATGCTTTTTTTTTTGAAATGTTGTCAATTATGTTAACAGTGGGGGTTTTAGATTTAAGCACAAGCCAATAATTTTCATTATGTTGTATCTTATTTTGTAAAGTTGGGCTTTGGGATACTCTTCGACACTTCCGGGATCTTTTGTGTAAAACCTTCTTACACACTTAACTATTCGAACGTGCAGATTTCCTCACGATGTTTTCCTCTACCGTAAGAGTATCGATATTGTACTTAAGTTAGACAAACTCATTGATTGGCCACCACTAAGTTTCAAACTTTTACATTTTACATTTGTAATTCAGAAAGCATACTATACGGTTGGTGAATACTTTAATGATTCAAATAATATTCAATAAATGACAACCTCTCTGACATCTCCTCTCTTTCTTTATAACACCTAGTAAATGTAATTGACAAATATTTTTTTATTTAAAGGGCATTGGGTAAATTTGTTTGAAGAATATTGTCATTTATTTTTTCAGCGGCCCCGGATGAATTTTACATAGTTATTTAGAGGACCTCTAAATACACATAGATATATATAATTTATGGCGTTAAATAATATCGGAGCGGAGATTTTAAAGATTTAGTTTCTAGTACAAAAGTATGCCCAAGTATGAATATTTAAATATCTCGGCTCCGATGCACTTAAGAGTATTACATTGCATAACAAAATATGATTATTTTTAATAATTCTATCATAATTTACCACTTTTACAAATGGCTGCACACCTTGAAAATGTATGAATTTTACAAATGACACTTTTACCCAAACCCCTTTTTGATTATGTTTAGATGTTTACAAATTGGCAATTACCTAATTTTAATAATAAATCTTATATTTGACTAATGTAATAGACTGACATCATAATTATAAATAACTTTTAACATCCGAATTCTAATATTTTTACTATTGATTTAAAATAATCAGCATTTATATTTAGTATTAAATTGTTTAGTAGATAGTTAGTTAATTGTAATTATGATGGCATGTTTGAATTGAATTAGTTAATAACGTAGTTTCTTTGATTCGATTGCAGCGCCCTTGCAGGGTTTATGTTTGAAATATATTTTTAAGATCATATATACACATAATGCAATAAATAAATGAGTATGGGTAACTTGCTACCTTACACCCACGAGTCGTCTAAGCCACTAGGCCACCAACGCTCATTTCATTATGTTGTAACTTAACTGTCTCAAAATCTGGCTTAATGCTTCAAGCATTTCTTCCAGCCGTCATGTTACCCCGCCTGTCCGTCCCACCGCTCAGTTCATCTATCACCTTCTGTGATACAGGTTTAGGCTGTCACGCCGTGACGTACATACAAACAGACATACCCCTTTGTTATTAGCGACCGCAAAATTACGAGGGTGTTTTGAGATTTAGATTGCGGGGCTTTGTTCTTATTATAATGAACCACCCGTTATTATTTAAAATAGGGCAAGAGTTAGTCAAGAACAAACCCATTATCAATAATAATTTTAAAAAAACTCGGTGGTCTTGTCGACAAAACAGATGCGCGTTTAAAGTGCATGTTCGTGGGTGTCTCCACCTTGGTAGGTCGGTACAGTCAGAAAACACTACCTACAATAAACATATAAACCTTATTATCAGTGGCATTAAGTCGACTGTCAAGGGATAGGACTAAGAGAGCAACGAACGACTATGTCGACTATGTTCTCTAAGAGAATACAGCATCAAGGAAATTAGGTAAAGTCAAAGTCATAAATATGTATACGTTGCCAGACGACAAAAATATCTATACGCCTTTATACAACTGACAATAGAGTCTGTGTATACAGACATTTGACGCGTTGAGTGTATAGATATTAGTGCTTTTGACGTACAAAAAGAACCGGCCAATGTGAATAATAAACACACCACACGTTATTTATGGAGCTACACCCCCGAAACGTCGTGCACAGGTCATACAATTGGACGAAGACAAATCAAATTTCGAATGATGATGATGATGACGATAATAGGTGCTTCGTATAAAGGTGTTTTTGTACTCGTCGATTATAATCTGTGTATTAAGATTTCATAGAGAATACTGCAACGTCACACTTTTTATCGTTAATATTCTATGTTACTTCCGAAACAACCGATATAACTGTTTCAATACGCTGTAGAAAAAAAATTTGAAAATAGAACTTCGTATTTCAATAATATGTCCTTGTTTAAGGAGACTCGACCGGATACAAAATTGCCAATCTATAGCGTTTTGGTAGGTAGCAGCGTCTCGCGACATCTGTCAAAAATCTACTTAAACTTGCGGCTGTATCGAGGGCATAAAAAAATAAAAAAATACGCTTGGCTAGTATTTAGCCAATCACAGCACAGTACTGCAACATTACGGACGCGAACTCGGATAGTAGAACTAGACATCCGGTACTTAAGATATTTAGTTTTCTTATATACTCGTATTAATGACTTCAATTATTAATTTTAATGATCTCGTACAAAAGTATTGTTCACAATAGTGTCATAATCAAGCTTTTTAATCTCGTACCTTACTTAGGCCACTCAGCAAGCTTCGTGGCCTAAACACGGTACTCGACTAAAAAGCTCTTTATTATAACACGATTGTGAAAAATACTATTTCATAACTTTATCCTTAACCGGGAGTTTTACAGGTTCGAAATGGCAGCTTTCCTTATCCTTTCTTATAATTATCTTACCCAGAAGGGCCTGTCAGCCTTGTAGGATGTTTTATATGATTACCCTACATACGCAATCATTTATCGAAATTAGCCATCACCACAATTTTCTTGGCCGTAAGAGCATCGTTTACCACAAAACTTTATTTTTCTCAGAAAAACGGTAATTCAAATACAATAAGGTTTTATCGAGTAAAATAGAGCCCCTTACAGTGTCTTAGGAAAGCTCATTTGTACATGGCGGCCAATGAGGATTGAACTCGGAACCTTGCGATCACGAGTCGACCTTAAGCCACTGGACCAGCGACGCTCCCTTGCGCGGTAGTTTGCGCGGAGCGTCGTGATGTCCTGCGGCGCTGCGCGAGCGCATCTGTACGACTCTGTGCTGATGCGTTGTGTACAGACACAACTATGTTGATGATATGGGTGTGTGATGTACAGTGGTAGCACTGTGCTGGAAGCGCTGTGTACAGGTAGAGGGAAAAACGTTACTGATCACATAAGCCAGGTATGTATTATGTTGTGACTTGTTGTTGACAATGTTGATTATATAGATGTGTGATCTACAGTGAAAGCGATATGTACAGAGGCGATAACGTCACCGCTCAAGTAGGTAACAGTGCAAGAGGTCTTTGAAATTGTTTTAGGTTCAGTCAATTCGGAAAAGTGCAAAAGAGTAGGAAATCGAATGTGAGAGAGGTACATACAAGGTTTTTTTTAAGAGCTATCGCACTGTACCTTTATGTTGTGTGGTGTTTTGTGGTGATAAGATGGCGATTGGGATTTCAACTTGTAGCGCTGTAGTTCCCGCAGATGTACAGATACTCGTAATAATGTTGCTAATATAGATGTGTGTACACACACTGTTATCTCTATGCTGAAAACACTGTGTACAAGACGTTAACGCTGCTCATCACTTGATATCTTAATCTCATTTTAAATCTGTGTTATGTTGCGTGTTTGGTAATGGTAGCTGGATAGCGCCTGTGTTCGCAACTTGTATCACTGTAGTTTGATACGGATAGATGTAGGTAACAATGTACAATGTAGCTTATATACAAGTAAAGTAGATGTGTGTAATGTTGCATAGTGGTAGCTATGTGCGCCAAGCGCTGTTGAGAGATAGATGCAACGACGTGGCATTTTTTTATGTAAAATTATTTACAAGTCGGTGAATTATCGAAATATATTGTAGAGAAATAATGGAAAACCCGAAACCGACGTGCATGCATGACTCGATGTATGGATGTGGAAGAAGCGAAAGAGATTTGTCAGGATCGTAGCAGGAGGAAAAAAGTGGTCTCTGCCTACCCCTCTCGGAAACAGGCGTGATTTAATGTAGGTATGTATGTATGTATATTTTAATTCTCCTTAGTTCGATTGTCGAAATAAGTATTGTTTGCCTGAATATTACGTAACGAAATTTAGTGTAACCCAATAATACTCAACGTCTTTATAACTTAAATTAAACACAACTAGCAACGCAAATTGGGCTAGTATGCTGGTCTGACCCCTAAGAGCTTAGAACCTAGAGGTCAATTAAGTCAGGCTGCTTTCTGAACTTTAAGACAGACTTTACGACGGTTTCGTCTTTGTTACACAGGGTGGTACTCGATAAACAGTACATATTGAAAGGGATGAAATTTTAGGTTAATTTATCGGTAAAACCTTTTTTTTTCTTTTTTTTAGCCACTGGTTTTTTTTTACAGGTTGTCAAACTTTTTATTAAAGTTTGGGTAGTACACTTACTTGTGACGGTGTAACTTTTGATCTAATAGCCCAAAAAAGATAAAACAAAATGCATAGTATTGACATTAGTTAGGTTTATAATAATTGATAACAATATTAGACCAATTAAAAAAAAACTGAGTAACTGCTTTTTTGGTGGAAAATTACTGCAAAAATATCATTTTGTTTTCATAAAAACACGATTTTCTCAAAATTTTGCAGATATATTACAATCTTTTTTTAACCTTTTTATATCTAAACTTAAACGAGAAATAATAATAAGCAAAAAAAAATATCCACAACATTTTGAGAAAATCGTGTTTTTATGAAAACAAAATGAAATTTTTGCTCTAATTTAAAATTTAAAATCCGTAAAAAAAAAAAGTGACTAATTTTTTATTAAATTGTTTTACCGATGAATTAATCTAAAATTTCATCCCTTTCAATATGTACAGTTTACCGAGTACCACCCTGTATTTGGAAACATCACACCGAGATGTACCCTATTAACATAAGCACTCTACATTTAATTCTATACTCTATGTCATGCTTTTTCCTACAATACCAACTATAAATACCGCTAAGAAAATCCCCTCTTACCGTATCCCACAGACATAGGGTCGCAAATCACTTGTCAACTATTTTAATACTGTATCCCAAGTTTGTAACGTTGGATATTGTAGGCGTAATTTGAATGGCAGGTGTATGATGGTTGTATGAGTGCAGATTGTCTTATGTGTAGCTACTTACTATATGGTATATAACGGCCATTTTCTTAGGTGAGGTGTAATAGTAATTTGTAGGGGCGTATATGAGCCTGTTTTACTGAACACGTTTGTTGTTGAAGTTTCTACGACGTTTTGAAAGTTACACTGGGTTGGTAGTTAAATATGTAGAATCGTACTAATTATTATATGTCATGCTTATCCGCTTGATGATCATTTGCGATGGCTGGGCGTTAGATGGAATTTGGCAGTCAAATAGATGATTATTGGTCTCGAAAGATTTGATTATAAAAAAATAACGATATATGAGTTCTACGCGAGTGAAGGCAGGATTATATAATATTAAAATATGACTAGTTAGTAACTTTTAGTTACTATCTGGTAATATTTTAATATCACCTAAGTTTCACCAAAGCAGTAACTATTGAGCCGGATCGTTTAAGTCGTACAATAGATACAAGAAACATGATTGAATATTTATCTTGTGGGAAAACCCCAAAGCTTAAACCAATAGTATGAACATCGGTATAAAAAACACAACTAATTTAATTAATATGCAAAATCTAATTATTTATTGAAGTCTCTTACCCGTTTTAGGGCTACGTACTCCGTAGCCATATAGAAAATGCGGATCCCTTATAATTTCGTCATGTCGTGTGTCTGTATGTCCGTCCGTCTGTCTTAGCCAGTTTTTAATGTTCGTAATATTTTAGCCTGCGCCCGGTTGCGCCGCCCGCGGACATCACGGTCCACGCATGCGCTTTGTTCCCCGCAAATTGAATCGTTCTCTTGCGCAGGTGCCTGATTAGTTGTATACCGGACCTTTAAAAACCTTCCTGTCCTTTTCTCTCTACGCTCAAGACGGTGTCATAAGAAAAGGACAGTCTATGTAATAGAAGCGGTCAGTTTCTATTCTATGTCTGTTGATGATCAAACTTTGCCAAGAAGAAAGACGAAAGAGGAAATCCTATCACCTGATTTCTTAGCAAAGTTATATTTTGGATAGTTAAAGTGATGCAGAAACTGATTGGTTATTATATAACTCAGAGTAAGTAAGTTGAATTTATTACCCAGTAATCTATTTCCCTATAGGACAAAATCATAAAAAGAGTTGAGACCGAAATTGTTTCTCAGAAGAAGAAGTCCAAGATACATGAAGAAAATGTCCGATTCTACCGGGATAACCTCTATCCAGAGTATACAGCTATTGAAAAAAATAAATGAAAATGAAAATATTTAATCGATCTCACACACAGCACCATCACCAACTTAAACATATAATTTAATTACTACTTAATCTTAACATTTAGGGTGCGGTAGTGTGACATCACTATTCCCGATGATTATTATTGTCTCAAGACGTGGAGTTTTTATTTTATCATTATTGGCTAAGACGCCAGTCCTAAGGGTAACGTTACGTATTACTCGTAGAACGCCACAAATGAATAAGCCTAATGTACCGTAACCTAACGTAATGAGTTCTATACAATGGCCTTTTAAAAATCCTGAAAAGTTTACGGTTTCAGTATTATGAACTTTAACAATCGCTACTGACAATAAATGTGAGTTTCTTTATTATTTTGTGTTGGCATTACTGCCTAAAGTCCGCATTCCTTATAATTTACTCGTTCCGCCATATCGTCAATAGGTCTCTTTGAGAAAACATCCAGTAGGCACCGCAGGCATTGAAGTAAGTTAGGTTTATCTTCTATCCCGAACAGTTATACCGGCACGAGCTTTTAAATAATTACTCATTAAACTCCGCCTATCGCGCTTAGTTTACAGCCTGCGCGGGCGCTGCCTATAAAATTTTATCCCTTATGCCTGGTTTACACGAGCTTGGTACTGATTCTCTCAACAAGCAAAAGTGATCTATCTGTCGGTCGAACATATGACAGATCTCTTCGCCTTAGGTAGCATTGTCGTTTCACTTTAGCTGACAGGAGAGGAAAATGACGCTTGTAACCTAAGGCTTGCACACAACGCTCTAAATCAGCGCTTATTTATATATTTACTAAATGGTTTTAAAATTACGTATGTAGCATTTTAAGGTACTTTACGAATAAAATGACCTAATACATAACGAATTTACCAACGGCAGTAGCTAATCATGTCATAATTTCCAACTAATTATTGCGCATTCTACACCGAAGCGATACTAGCGCTCACAGACGTAAGCGGAACTATTTGTCCCTACTATCACGCAATTCTTAACTTTCTCAATTCGTTCGATCGTTCGACAATGAGATCACATTTGGCTGTCATTAGTGTCAAATTGAAACGCTCCTATTTTAGAGGTGAGCTGGTTTAGGGTGCGGTTTCACTGGACCGAAGCAAAGGTGAAGAGAGAAATGAACCAATCAGAAGCTGCGTTACGTGTCGTTTTCACTCTTTCACTCAGCATTGTTTGAGTGGAAACGTACCCTGACTTCTCGGACGAACAATGGCCGCCATCTAAAATATTGGTTGTGTAAATGTGAGTGGAGTGGATTTATTGACTTTACAAGAGTTGGTGGCATATAGTCAATTGAATATTAGGAAAGTTGGTGGTGATGTGTTGTGTGACAAGTGATGGTGGTGAAATAAGTGTATTTACGTTTGTTTACAGTTGCTACTGGAAGACGGGACATGGTTGAGAAATATTATAGCAGGTAATTTATTTCTTATTTGGGTAATAAACGCATTCATAATTTGACTGAGCTAACCTCAGTAAAGGTTTAAAACAAAATAATTTTGTCACGAGTTGGTTTACCTATTGATTGCTTGTTGCTTTCGTACCTAGCCTTCAACTGTTTTGCGAAAATAACTAGTTCACAAATTGATGGTTCTACTTTTTTCTTAAACGTAATTGTTACGAAAAAACGCTTATATTATTGATTTGTTATTTATTTTACCAATACTACCATCATCAGATGATCTTTCCCACATATTATTGGGTTGTAATTGAATTTGCATTATGTGTAATTACTAAATTTCAGCTAATTTTTATTGTACGAACTTTTCAACTCGTATAAAATGTTATAATAAATACCTTATTGATAATACCCGATGTAAATACATGAAAAGATATAAGGATGACAAGATATTACATTCCAAATTATGAATCACATACATACCACACGTCAGAAGAATTAAAATGTATTGCGTGTGAAATCTCTGGTTAGTCTTGGTGGTATGGAAATGTATGTTAATAAGTGGCTGAAATAACAATATGACAATCTCATACAAATTGATTGTAGTCACAAAATAATCTTTAGGTTTGTTTGTACTATGGCTACTAGACAACATTATACGTATTTATATAGGTATGTACCAAAATGAAAATTAAATATCCATGACTCATAATCTAGGTCATTCATCCAATATGTGTTCTTACCGGGGATGGAACCTGGACTGGTAGTTTCTTAGATGAAAACACTTCTTACAAAATAGTTAGTAGGTATCCGTGTAATTAAGAAATTCCTACACTACATTTAGCCTTAATAAACTTTGAAATAGAAGCCTTCCTTCCAAATTACTTATCACTTCACTCGATATCACTCAAATTTTGGCATATAAAGACCTTCATGTACCTAAATACAGTTTGTTGTTACAGGTTTCACTTGCTACTTTTAAAAATAATTATGTTAATAAAAATATTACACATGTACCATAGAAGTAGTAAGTATATAACATTGTTTTATAATCAGTTTAATCATTACGATTTTTGGGGTCCGGTCCTGAAGGCCTTACTTGCATTTAGCCTTAGCGAGCAGAGCACCTTAGTTGTATATTTGACCGGGTAGCAAAATGTATTGGTTTGTAAACCGCCCTCATTGCTATAAGCCATAGTAGACGGGACATAGGGACCATGGCATTAGATAAACAAGTCATTTTGCATACTTGGTCAGTGTACTACTGAAACGTTTTGAATGCCAAGGCTAAATGCAAATAAGGCCTTCAGGACCGGACCCGATTATTGTAACAATGCATAATTCCCTATAGTCACTAATGTTAATGCCATGTACAATTATTTCATTATAGTGTAGTTAGCAGAATAAGTACACATAAGCAAGCTATAATTTTTCATAAGATTGTATATTAGCTTCATATTATTGTACGTAATAAGATAAAAAAGAAAAAAATACAGTACGGAACTAGCTATGAAATAAGACCCTCATTTTAAACTGCCATCTTTGCAAAAGTGTAGTATAATTAGTTAGTAGTATAGTAGTGTAGTATATAGACTTATTAGTTATTAATCATTTCATTAGACAAAATAATCCATCGAACGATCAGATATCCTTAACAAATGCCATATAGTATGCCCAGATATCCCATTGATAATATATTTGAATAGCTCACAGAACAAGTGCAAGTGATATCGACATCTTCAATAACTTATTGCAAGTCTTTAGGACCAAGTTGAGAGCTATCTAACATTATTTAATATTTTGTTACCTACTAACTAACCTAATTTAATTGTACAAAGGTTAGTTAGCTTAATAGCGCAAATTAAATTGTATAAATTGTAGGCGAGCTGAATACATTTGCTGTGGTATCGCACAAAGAATTAAAATGTTATACGAGTCTTTTTACATCTTAATTGTAATTTTAACAAATAATCAAATATAACGAACTATGTTATCATTTTGGAGTTTTTTTTTTATTGTGACATATTTCAGTAAACTGATATCGGGAGAAAATTTCACTCAAATTGAATTATTATAATCCCAAAATTAACTTTTAGTACTAGGGAAACTAAATTGTGATACTCACTTATACCCAAGAGTAAAAAATCCCGGCCCAGGACTGCTAACTTTTATGGTAAGGGTTTTAAATTATTGCTTTATGACTTTAAGTCTTTCAGTTTTATGATATTTATGACTGTATTTGGAAAAAATAACCTCCATAAAAGCACCTTGTGATATAATTTTCCGTTATAATTATACACCGTCCCTATCGGTTAGTTCATTGTAGGCACCTAATTACATTAGTCCCGCTGAATAGAGTTAGGAGTTCTCTATATACTAAAGACAAAACAAAACTTAAAAAGTAAAAACTATGTCTTACAAATCTTACAATGTTTGCAACTATTATATCACCTCTATATATATAATAAAAATAAAAATAATAAGGCATTATCTTGGTTCTCAGGGTTGGCAATGCGTTTGCGATCTGTATTTTTTTTATAGACACATTCATAACTCCTATTATGATATGTTGATTTTTTATATTATGGCTTTCACATGCATTTATTTAAATATATTAGAAATTTATTTAAATCTATCCTATCTACCAAACCTGGTTTTCAAAATGAATAAATCTTATTTAATTGTATAAGAAACTCTTGCGTTTTCCCATATAATTACTAATCTATGCTCTATCTATACTTATAACTTATAACTTATTAACTTAAAACTTATAACTTATATAACTTATTAACTTATAATATTATAAACAGGTAAAGTTTGTGACGTTGTAAGGGGTAATTTCTGGATCTATTGAACCAATTTTGAAAATTCTTAATAAATAGAAAGCCACATTATGTGTGAGTGTTAATTATATGATTATGAGTAAGCTATATTAACTAATAAATAAATGTTTATTGCCCAACTAACACGGCACGGGAACAGCTAGTTACCTGTAAAGATGAATAATTGAAATTGTTCAAAAAGCACCAACTTGACCAAATAAAGTTGGTTAGAGTCTGTCTAATGAAAGCTGAACCTGGGAAAAAGCGGCAAATTCAAAAAATCTTGATATGGTATTACCGATCAATGAAGGAATAAACGATATTGATACTTTTATTATTTTATTTATTTTGGTGGGCACAAAGGAAGAGGAAACGCGTACTATATTTTCATATATATTATTACGAGCGCTATATTTTGATGAAAAGCACTTTAGGTAAAATACGATGACAGTGACTGGAGCACATTTGGTTTTTCGAAATATATTTGACATGAAAATATAGTGATCTGCACGTGTAGCACAAGTTGTATTTTCTCGCTTGTCGCTCTGTGCGTCTCTATCGTAACAGACTAGATAGTAAGGGAGATCCGAGCGACAAACAAGTCACGAGCAACTTGTGCTAGTCGTGCTGTTGATAGATTTCATTGATACGAGAGGTTTTCGTCTGTGTCGCACACAGCATAATAAAACAATGATGATGAGGAATATTATATTCAACCTTTTTAATAAAGTAATTAGAGGTAACATTATTCTCATCACCCTTACACCTCTATCTATCTTGGAGAAGAAGCGCCGCAAGAAACTCCAGCAGATCATTTTTTCCAATCATAAAATACAATTATTCTTAATTATTCTTATTCTTAACATTACAAGGTAGTAAAGTAATTAATAATTATTTCTAACAACACAAACTTAGTCGTTACAAATGTACGCTCAATAACATTGAGTAAATTAAAAATAGTGACTAGGAGAACAACATGACGAGGTCTCTACGTCAGGAACGATAACTAAAATAACTAACTGGAAAACAGGTTCTTGCAAGCGTGAACAGACAGGACCCCACTGACAACACCAGTTCACGAGTATGACGCTGATCTCAGCCATCGCCTCCTCAACCATGTGTTTGAAAAGAATAATTAATGAGGGCTAATAAAACAACGGAATCTTTAGCACTCCTGGTATGAAGCGACCTCATCCAGCCACGGTTTCTAACTTGGATAACTTTGATGTTAAAACTATCCGTAATAAAGTCTATGAGTTTTATGTTGTAAAAAAGCAAATTTCGTTGTTCAGTATGTTCAGTATTTTGTTTAAATTCGTATCCATTTGCCATTAGTATTCGGCGTAAAGTCTCAAGGCATCCGGTAAAACCGATGCTTTCTCTCAACTCTGCCAATAAGCATCTGAGTGTAGGCACTTGTTTTTTTACAATATAAAATTCATTTATTTTATTTCGGATAGCTTGGATGTCAAAGCTATCCAAATTAGACACCGTGGCCTTGTGAGGTCGCTTTTTTCCGGGAGTACTAAAGACACCGTTGTTTAATTTTCCCTCATTACTTATTCTTTTTAAAGATGAAACACTGATATCTGTAAGAAGAAAGAAAGTGTTAAATAAACAGAACACCATTTAGAAATACATTGTGTGGTTGCGCAGTACAGCCCCATTGTACAGTCCGACAGCCCTAAAAACATTTGGGTTTAGGTGAAATGAAATTGCATCGGTGAGGTTCTAATCGCAACGGTTTAAGAACAAGGAAGACTCATATAACCCGAACATCTTTTATATCTGGCCGATCAAAAATGACATTAAATAAATAGATAAGGTACTAAAGTGTACACATATTTATGAAATCGACTGTACAGTGTACATTTGGTTCATAAACAACAAAATGCTGTTTGCTCCGCACACAGAAAATACATATCAAATAATATGTTTATGATGTGTGTTTTGTTGTTTACTTGAGTATGCCTTTCAAATATGGTGCCCCTATTTTAAGAAGGATATTGAATTACTGGAGAAAGTCCAGCGAAGAGCAACTAAAATGGTTGCCGCATTGAAAGATAGACCCTATGAAGAACGCCTAATGGAATTAAATTTGACAACATTGGAGGAAAGAAGAAAACGAGGGGATCTTATCGAGACATATAAAATATTAAATGGACACTATAACCTTGCTTATCTGAAAAACATGTACACATTAAGCCAGGACACAAGGTTAAGAAGGCACTCCATGAAACTAGTCAAGCCTCTGTGTGCTAGCAACCCTAGGAGACACTTCTTGTCGAATCGCGTGGTGAAACTGTGGAACACTTTACCAGAAACTGTTATTAGTGCACCCTCAGTGAACTCCTTTAAAAATAGACTTGATAAGTTTTTAAAAACTTTATAGACACAAGTGCAGTGATATACACGCATCAGCTCAAAGAGCTGCTAGTGTATTATAAATAATAATAATAATAATAATAATAATATCTTTTAACTAAACACCTCCTTATTGTTTTATTGAAACTATGAGTGTCAGTTACATTAATCATCTGTCTATTAAATTAATTTAATAAAATTGTGAATGCTAAGAGATTCAACATGATATAGGGACAGACAATAGGTACCTACACAATATTATATAGGGAAAGACAATGATAATTTTAGTAATTACCGGTCATTGAAGATACTTCTTCCAAATATTTCGTCTGAGTCTGGCAGGCTAACTCAGTTTCCTCAACCTCTTTCAGCTGCTTTACGTTTTCCAGCACACTTTTGTCAACGTGCACGTCCAGGTTTTCTGAAACGAATTTAATTTCGTTTAATTTCTTAATCTCATCGTATAATAGACAGAAAAAGGTAAATTAAACTTAGGATTGCACATAGAGAAATAAGAAGTATCAAAATGAACATGCCGTACTAAAGCCGTACTAACCTATAAATTTGGTCACCGTAACTAAACAATTAATTTTTTGCATCAATAATGCTTTTCTTTCTTCTTGTTTTTCTTTGTACTTCTGTATAATAGTATACAGAATCTCCCGGACACCGCCTCTTATCGTCGACGGCATGATTACTCCGTATTTTTATCAATTTAGATCTCGAATTGACAAGTTTCTAACAACAACAAAGTCCAAACGACATATTAAATAGTGTTGCCAGACTCGTCAGCCAAGAAAAATCCAGGTTCAGCTTTCATTAGACAGACTCTAATTATAATTTACAAAAAACCATTAAATAAAAAAATAACATCATAATCATGATCATCAAATAAAGTTTTAACTAGGAATCATTATATAACTAATGTACAGTGACCCACTCCTCTGTTCAAAACGGACAGGTTTCACAGGACTATAGGTTTTATAAAGTGAGACCTACAATTTCAAAAAAAATTAAGAACTTTTTATTGGTTGTCAAAACGAATAAATCATAATTTTAGGCAATCATATCGGAAAAATTGGGACTAGGTCAATTGAGGTGACATCATCCACCTGATATTCATTTGTTTTTATTCAAATAAACTTCCAAGATCTGGGCTCAAAATTTCAGTATACATAGCGCATATGAATCCCAGTGATGTGAAAACTTGTTAATATATTTATACTGAATTGTCACCTTATTGTCAGGATAGTGAAATGGGGATTGATCTCCGTACAAAATAATGTACTAAAGCATTTTAAATTTCATGTGGTTAGCAGTAGAGTATAAATACAATGAGTAGAGTATTTAAGTATTTATTTCTCTATATAAGTAATATCTATCTTTGTTTAGTACCCATAGTACATGCCTAAAGCTTAGTTTGGGACTAGGTCAGTAGTAACTTCACCGGATAACCAGTTGTCTTATCCCCACACCAGAACACAAAAATGCGAACACTGCTGCTTGGCAGTGGGTGGTGGTAATACTTAGAAAATAAACTAAGGATTGTAAAGCATTTTGTTTAATAATATTTTGATATTCGATGTTGACATGTCACATACAGACATTATATACCTACCAGGGTGGATCACTCAATGTATGAATACTTTTTCATCCAACCTATTATATACACTGGTAAATGTTATTACCATATACAAAGGTGGTCACAAAATATACTGTGTGGGTGGTCTAAAAATATTACTTTCCAATATTGAGAACCAATTAAAAAGCTCTTAATAAATTTTATTGTAACTTATTGTTTACTAGTAAAGTAAGGTTTTAAATTATGTACCTACAATTTAACTCTGTTGCAAAGAAAGATTTAATTTCATAAAGTTTACCAAGCAATAAAATTTACTACGTAATTATTTAATGATAGTCAAATAAGATAAGTGATATTCGTAGGTAATTGTATGGAAAATATGTGAACACTTAGATATGTATATTCACAGTTATTAGCAACACTTTCCCAGGGTCCGTAAGTCTGTATGTACTGTCTGTGGTCCGTACACAACTGGTCAGGCTATAAATATAATGCTTTTTTAACATATCGCACTTTTAATTCAACAGTGACACTGGGTATGTAAAAAATACATTCCTACCAAATTTAATTCTTCTTAACCGCAATAATGTCATTGTTCAAATGGTTTTTTAACTGGATTGATTAGATGTAATAGTAGATTATTTAGCCCATAATTTTCATACGGTAATCGGTGGGTATTATGTCATGAGTTGCCTTGTCTTGCTTGTCAGTCCAGTCATGTCATGTCATGTCGGTTGTGTGACATATGGACACAAGGCAATTTTTCATTTCACGCAATCGTTCGAGCTGTCAACCTTACTTTAAAAGTATAATTTCAATTAACATATAGTTCTGTAAAATCATCTTTATATTTTTTTATTACTTTAGTTTTGAAAACAATTGTTTTTTAAATAATTATTCATTAAAACATTTTTTTACAAAGAAATTGGCATAACGAACCTAACCTAACGGAAACTGAGTGCGATTTAATTTTCGCTGCCATCGCTTGGTACTTCTTTTATTAAATAAAATTATGAAATTTCAAAAATAATGAAGTACACTAAAACACCCAATACGTGAAGCGGACCATGGTTGTTAGAAATTGACTGTTTACCTGTGTTACTTGTCTACTGAGGCCCTACTTTGAAAAAAGTTCGAAGTTACGTTAGCTCCATCCCTTTCGCTCGATTTATTCTCGAAGGACGAGTGACAGAGATGGAGCTAACGTAACTTCGAACTTCGATTTTTAAAATAGGGCCTCTGTCTGGTTATAATTTATAATCTGTGGTTAGATAGCGACTTAGCCTAAAGAAAGAAGTCTAGTGTAATATTATTTTGCAGGACGCGTGTAAGAACAGACCTTACAGTCTTAATTTCAAGAATATGCCTACCCCTCTTGGCGATTGAATCAAGAAGTGAGCCTGACAGAGTTCTGCGACAGTAAAGAAAGTAGAGCCGCCGATTTGAGTGCGTCGCGTCTGTTATGTTATGACACAAACAAACAAATAAACATAGAAAAAGTAAGTTAACATTTATGTAAGTACCATAATTTAAATACAGGTTTAGGTTTACCCATACATTCTTTTAAATGAGTGTCGATGAAACAAGGGTAAGTAATACGAGATATAAGAACTGATAATATTACAGTATCCTCGTGTGGTTGCCGAGTTAGAATAGTGCCACTCCATGTCTTCCCGTGGATGTCGTAAGAGAAGACTAAGGGAATAAAGGCTTGTAGTACTGTT
Organism: Acleris literana; assembly: GCA_946894065.1. Taxonomy (NCBI): domain Eukaryota; kingdom Metazoa; phylum Arthropoda; class Insecta; order Lepidoptera; family Tortricidae; genus Acleris; species Acleris literana. The sequence goes on along the minus strand of OX335688.1, from coordinate 10,931,676 downwards.
AGGCGATGGGCTTGCAACCTGTCACTAATACGCTGGTAAACATCTTAGCCTAATTGTGCAAATTGTGGTTATAGAATTATCAACAAGTTTTTAGAGATGTTTGTAATTATGTAGCTCTGCCTACCCAACTCTGGGAACGAAAGCGTGAGATTATGTTATGTTATGTAATATTACAGTTACAATATATACGCTCACATTGTATAAACCTGTTTAGTATAACATTCACTGGAAATAATGAACGAAATATATAATGTCGAAACAACTATTTTCATAAAGTGTAATGTTATTATTAGTATATAATACCAATTATTATAACGATTAAAGCGTATAATGTACATGACAGCTAATATATAAAACATATATAAATCAATGAATCTAACATCAAAAAACATAATGCACATATAATATAAACAGATAAAAAAAATCTAACCTAACCTAAGGTCTGTTCATTCATACTTGTCTTATATAGTAAACAACTTTCTAACCTCAAAATGAACCTATTTTTAGCTTAAACAGCTCTTTTATCGTAAATAAAGTAAACTGAATAAACATTATGGATATGACTTGGCTCATTAGCCTAGTCTATTGTCTGTGATTGCTTTATTTTGTTTAAAATAGCTGTTTTAGCCAAAAAAGATTCATGTTGAGGTTAGAAAGTTGTTTACTATATAAGACAAGTATGAATGAACAGACCTTAGTCAGTTCTACCCTGATTCATCTTGCTCATTGCATTTTCTGGATAGTTAAAACAAATTATAAGCAAGATTTTCTAGGCAGATAAAAAAACAACTCAAAGGCCAAGGTGGGAGCAAAGCCGCTAATGCATATTGTTCATTATTAGGATATCTTGCCAAATTTCACTTTTCTGGTAAGCGATCCTTTCAGTACCTATTGAGTATAGTATACAATATTAGATCTTATAACCCTTATACTAAATATAATATATGCAATATGTTATGTATGTTTTTCGAACTGAAATTATACAATGCGAGTGTTATATAAAAAAAAACATTCAAAATTAATATAATGATATTTGACCGTTATTCCCTTTAAAAAAATGTTTTTGTTATTTTAGCTAACATTTATTATATCTTGTAAATATTATTATCATGAAAATATTGATTTTGTAGTTATGTCTCGTGAGACGCACCCAGAATGTATCACTTTGAATTTTCGTTTCATAGAAAGCTATTTTCTGCTGAACCCATGTTGATTTCAGGTTATCTTGTGATGGTTACAAGTCTAATCTAACCTAGTCTACGTGAATCATATTCAAGATAACCTGAAATCAACACGGGTTCAGGAGAAAATTCTGCAAAGTGATACATTCTATGAAATGGATGTCGGTGAGATAAGGGGACACCTAAAATAAAAAAACTTTTCAGTTTTACATTAGTGTAACGTGCTATGGCTATCTTTCTTAAGTTTCAAGGATATCACTAATAGGAAATATGCATGGATTTCTTAAATATTTAAGATACCCACAACAAGCCCTTTTATTTTATATGTCAGACAATAATAGTTTGCAAAACTTTATTTTTAAATATTCCGTTTTACCCCCTAAACGTGATTTATTTACGTTACATGTCGGTGTTTTGTTTGGGTCACCAATTTACATATGTCACATCACATAATGTGTACCAAATTTCAACTTAAAAAACAAAAACAATATTCCTCTTCTGATGGTTAATGTTCAAGGTATGCTAACTAGGCAATCTTGCTGTTGCATTTTTAACTAATTTCAAAAAAGGAGGTGGTTCTATATTGCCCTATATGTAAAAAAAAAATGTGTCAATATTTCGATTTGGTTTATCCATACTGTTGTTTTTCATAATCGTTGCGCGTCATGACAGTCTTTGGTCATTATTTCAATAGTCATCATTTTTTCCTCCATCCCGTGACCCTTATCTCCTAAGTTTATAAATCAAAAAATCTGAAAAATCCTTACGTTTAGATAACTACTTATATTTAACGGGAAAAAAAAATGAAGTGTTCATTATTTACAGTTTTTGAGAAATAACAAAAAAAACTTTGAAAATCTTGTTCATGTGTCATTTCCAGTTCCTACTTTTTAGGGTTCCGTACCAAAATGGTAAAAAAGGAACCCTTATGGTGAGACTTTGTTGTCTGTCTGTCTGTATGTATGTCGCATCAGGTTTTCTCAGCTTCTACAAATGCTATCAACTTGAAATTTGGCATATTTATACAAAATATGAAATTAAATTTATAATAAGTGGAAAAGGGGTCTAGAATGGGGGGTTGAAAAATGAAAGTGGTTTGATGGGGTGTCATGTATTTTTTTTTTAATTTCCTCTCATGTACTTTTTGATGTATAGCCAAAAATTTACAAAAAATGACCGTTCCCCCCCCCTCTCCCCCTTATCTCCGAAGTTTCTTATTCAATTTTATTTCTTTAATCCTGACGTATATATACCTAATTATTTTTATTAACCGACTTCAAAATGAAGGAGGTTCTCAGTTTGACCTGTATGTATGTATGCTTGTTCGCGATTATCTCGCGTTTGGCTGAATCGATTTTGATGCGGTTTTCAGAAAAGTATTTGTAACACTTAGGAGAAGGTTTTAGTCTTTTAACCGATTTGAAAAAAAGGAGGTTCTCGGTTTGAACTTTTTACAGAGTTCCCCGATTTAAAAAAATCTTTTTTGGTTTGATAGAGCATACAAACATACATTGTAACCAAATATAAATCTGATGAGGGGATCCGTGAGGAATTGATGGAACTCCTCAAATATTATAGGCATACATACAGCGATTTTAGTATTTTTAGTAACAAGTCTAGAATTTGCATAACAGATTATCACCAGTGATCGGAAATAGGTGAGCTAATTTGCCTAAACTTGATGCATGTTCATTCAATAATGTATTCCCATCTCTCTCACGCATGTATGAATATGCGTCAAGTTTAGGCAAATTAGCTCTACCTATTCCGATCACTGCTTATCACTGAAAAGTACAAAATAAAATAAATGTATTAAATATCAAAAAAACCGCCATTATACGCAAAAAATAACTTCTTTTAAAATGGTAACACTGTAAAGGGTTATTAATATTTTTAACTTCCTGTGAAACTAGCTTAAGGTAACTCTCGGTAATTCTCGCAGCAAAGCTTGGTAACTCTCCTAGTAAAACTCGGTAAATCTCGCGACAGAAAAAGCTTGCGGCTCTAACCTAAAATTGTGATGTCTCTAAATTAATCCACTGTAAAGCCTCAATTAATGGTTAATTCGCAATAGTACGAATGTAGCAATGAGCAACATTGATAAAAACACAAAATAATTACAATTTAACATAAAAATCAGTATGTAAATTCAATAAACTTACGTGGACAACTTAATCTTCACACACTAAATTTAAATTTTTGGAGGGTAATTGTTTGACATTTCTTTTTTTGAATTTTTGGCAGGACGAGCATTAGTTTTGCCATATTAACTCTGGTTTTGGGACTTTGGATACATGGAAATTAAGCAAATATTTGGTAACGCTCGCAATGTAACTCTCGAGACAATATATTGCCGGACCAAGCGTTCCATGTATATTTTATATGTAAGAAACCAATTAACGTTAATAATAAACAGTCATTATTACCGAGAAAATAATATAATGAAGTAAATTAAAGTGATTCCATTCAGTACAAGATGTTGTTTTAAATATAATCTCGCACTTAATAGTCTTAAGGTAAGTTTTGGACACGTATTTTTAGTATGAAGAAAAAAAATATCAATTTTTGAAAATATGTTAATTAATTAATATTGGTACGATTTGTCGAATTTAAACAGCGTTTATATTAAAATTATTACTCATAACGTAATGGTTACTACACTAACCTATTTAAGTAAACTATTTATTAAGTTATTAACATATAATTTTATAGGACGTGTAAAAAGTAGACAATTTACAATTATTGGTGGCCTAAACCAAGTATAGGTCAGTCCAATTGAAGTCGGCGACTAACAATATTTTTACCCAAAAGCCGACTTCAGTTGGACTGACGTATACCTACCATTTTAAAAGTTATTTTTTGCGTTTTTGAAGGCGGTTTTTTGGTTTTTATTTTATGGTAAAAATAAAATGAGGTGTTCATTATTTACAGTTTTTGAAAAATAACCAAAAAACTTTGCAAATCTGTATTAAAATGTAGGCTATCAAAATGGACCTTATTGCATAGAAAATAAAGTTCATAATAAACAGGAACACGAAAAGCCTTTAAATTTATTGAACGGCTTATTGAAGATATCAGAGGCCCGATTCACGAAGCTACAAGTTACAAATTACAAGCGGAGGTCTCTTTCTAACTCCTTTTGCTAGAAAGATAGTTCCGCTTGTAGTTTGTAACTTGTAGCTTAGTGAAACGGGCCACTGATGGTATCTTATAGGTATTGTAAAAACCGGGCAAGAGCATGTCGGACCATGCTCAGTGTAGGGTTCCGAAGCCGTTACATACAACGAACAAATTAGACCTCGCGACAAACTTAACTTTGCCGTTAGAAAACTATTATCCCCATACATCGACAGTAGTATTTGTAGTTTTGGCTGTAGTGGGGGGGGGGGGGGGATACTTGACTCTAACAAAAATTAGCGCTTTAAAGCTTAATATTTCATAAACGGATACCTTAATCGAAAAATTGTTTGGACAAACCCGCAATATTTTTGAAACAACTATCCAACGACACCCCATACTATGGGGTAGATGAGAAAAAAAAACATCCCCACGTTACATGTAGGGGAAGGAAAGTAAAAAAAAAATATTCAAGATTTTATTTTACCACTTTGTTGGCGTGACTAATATGTATATTCATGCCAAATTACAGCTTTCTAGTATTAAGAGTCTCTGAGCTAGGCTGCGGACGGACGGACATGGTGAAACTATAACGGTTCTTAGTTTGACTGCGGAACCCTAACAAAATTATTATATTCTTTTGCGGTTACCAAGCATATTATCTTAAATACCCAACCCGTGGTGCGTGAGTCCGACTCGCACTTGACCTGTTTTTTTAATTATTAAAAAGGAAAAATGCCTACTATTTAAAGAATAGTTTAATTTTCATATCTACTTATTAAAGTTAAATTAATCTATTATTATTTTATGATACAGACGTAAAAGACACCGTGGTCCGGATTTACTTCATGCCCTGTCTGAGGGAGATGGGCGACGTTGCGAGGGCGAGAAGGAGAGTGACGCGCACCCGCTGCGCCGCGCGTCCAATGGCCAATTCTGAGCGAGACCGCCGACGTCGCGAGTGCGAGAGAGAGAGAGAGTGGCGCACGCCCGCCGCGCCCGTGCGACCAAGCGCCGCCGTCCCGCGCGTATGTGCACTGGTGGTGCCTATAAGGTCACCTCGCCCTGCAGCTGCAGCCCCGACGTACAGTTCGTGGTATCGTGAATGCGAAGGGATCGACGCCAGCAGTAGTAGTGGCAGTCGCTACTAATTGCCTGCATGCGAAGAGACCGACGCCAGCAGTAGTCGTGGTCGTCGCTCTTCGTCGAGGACCTGCCTTGTGTTGTGTGTGTGGCTTGGGGACTCTGAATTTGCCTACCCTTCTGTCCGGTGGTGTCCTGTTCTTGTTCTTAATACTCTTACTCCGTGTTGCGCTTAAGCTATCCTTATTTAGTACCGGCTCGATGCTCATTATACTTACCTAGTGTTCAAGTATATTGTTTCATTTAATAACATCTCAAGTACTCAACCTACTGGCATGAGAGAACCCCCCTGATAGATTCTGTAAGGCCCTTGTTGAGAAAGAACTTTACAAAGTGTCCGGGTTGCTGCTAGCCTCATATTCGACTCAAATAGAGGCTTTTAAGCCAAACCACCCAGAAATACTTACTTATTTATTTGAAATTAGACAGTGTCGACGGAGCTCAGCTACGGCGGAGCTCCTATTTCTGAGTGGTTCGGCCCTCCCGGCCTACTGCAAAACTAACATAACCTAAACCTGCCTATGTATATTATTATAGATGTTTGACATCACTATTAATGGTGGTACCGTGGGGAAAGATTATTACCCATCGTACCACTAGGGGAACGGGCGGTGGTACGGTAGGTAAGAAGGGAGTAAAAGTCAGCAGTCGCTACTAGCTATAAATAGAATATCTAGAGTAAAAACAGGTTTACTAAATACTTTAATACATATTTAGACAAATTGACGGCTAATTCAAGTCGAGAATACGTTAAAAGTTAAAAATATTTTTTTAGTTTTAAATGGTTACTTTTATAATTGTTATTATTTGTAGTTAATTTTATGAATAACTTTGTGTGTTGATTTTAAGTTTTTTTCGAATATGATTTTCTGCCTGCTCTCTTGGGTTTTTTTTTTCAGTAACTATTTAACTAATTTGTGATTTATTTATTTAGGTCATTTGTAACTTAACAGATGACACCAGGGGCACGTTTTATAAAGGTACAAGTACCAATTTTAAAGGTCTAAACTGGCAACACTGCTCAAATGGCTGCTCGTCATTGGTGAAGGTTGTGCCAAATGGAAATGAAGAATGTCAGTAGGTACGCCAAATCGCTTAAAACTTTGTAGCAGTAAAGTTTATAAATAAACAAACATACTAATTTTTATTTTATTCAAAAAGACTCAGTAGTTTTGATTCTATGAACGTTTAAAATTTGGGTCAATAATATTAAAGCGCGCGGGGGCCATCTTGCTGGGGTGACGTCATCGCTTAGCAGCGGTACGCGCCCTTATATGAAAAAGTAAGTTTACAGGGCTATAACTTTTTAACCGTTATAAGTAGCCAGTTGAATTTTTCACAGAATACGTGTTATTATAAAATCTATCGTTTAAAATTGTACAATGAACAATAAATCAAATCCCAAGAGGGGTCCCCATATAAGAAACATGAAAATATTTTTTTAGCATTTTTATAAGAATTGTATTTTTATAATGGCTTCTTATTTTGATGCTATTTTGAGCTTAAATTGTAGTCTAATTTTTGTAGTTTACGACTAAATAGCAATGTCAAGTAAAACTGCTACAAATATGTGACAAAACTGATTTTATTAACACGATATTTTAAGCGGTCACCCATCCTGTTTTAGACTACGCGTGTAGTTGCTTAACTTTGGAAGGCGAAGTACGGGTTGTATTTGTATAATAGCTTTTTATTTCGGTGTCACATTAAGTTTAGATAATAATCAAAACTCCATACAAACATAAATAGTTTACGACCAAACAGTAAACTGTAGTAAAACTCTTACAAATATGTTAATAAGTGCCTAGTTTAAATCAACACGATCGATGTTTAGGTAAGCGGTGGTTGTTTAACTTTGGTGGTAGGCCTTTCTTTACAAATTTCGTGTTAATTTAGAATTAATATCGCTACTGTATAAAAGAGTGAACTGTAAAACATGAATTTTTGATTGACCTAGCAGTAGTTCTGATACTTCGTGTATTCATTTCATCGATTTCAAATTTTGCGCGCGGGCGCTACCAACTCGATAGTCGTACCCACCTACAACACTCTCGCTTTGCTAGGTCTAGGCATTATTGCCACTATCCCAATATTTAAAGTGCTTGATTATTATTCTAATTTTATTTTACCAACTTATTCGACAAACATTACAAATAGAAAAGCCGGTCATTGACAGACAGTTAGTTATGTAATACAAAATAATAGATAAACATAGCTGCCATAGTAACATCAAAACGACTTACAAAATTGCAAGTACAAGCGTAGTCTATAACAGGATGGGTTACCGCCTAAAACATCGTGTTGATAAAATCAGTTTTGTCACATATTTGTAGCAGTTTTACTTGAGATTGCTATTTAGTCGGAAACTATGAAAATTAGACTACAATTTAAGCTTAAAATAGCATCAAAATAAGAAGCCATTATAAAAATACAATCCGTATAAAAATGCTAAAAAAAATTATTTATTTTCATGTTTCTTGTATGGGGACCCCTCTTGGAATTTGATTTATTGTTCATTGTATAATTTTAAAGGATAGATTTTATAATAACACGTACTATGTGAAAAATTCAACTGGCTACTTATAACGGTTAAAAAGTTATAGCCCTGTAAACTTACTTTTTCATATAAGGGCGCGTACCTCTGCTAAGCGATGACGTCATCATTCGTGAGCGCTAGCCGCTGGGTTTCGAGCGCCACATACGAAGTTTAAAATTTAATATCTCGAAAACTATTTGACGTATCGAAATGATTTTTTTAAAGCTATTTTTAGTTTTTAATGAATAATACGGTAAGCCAAAAATCTAAACTGGCTGACATTCTCTATTTGTACCCTGTAAATTGTAATTTGTAACTTTATAAAACAGGCCACAGAGCGTTATAAAATTATAGATGAAAATATTCATTAACATTACTAAGTAATGACAACAAAACTATTAAATTATCTCTTATCAATTCTTTAGTTTAGTTTATTTATTCATCATTGTAATATAAATTGCATTGCATAGGTTACTTTTAATGTTTATGCACTCCTAGTATTTGACATTGTAATTTTTGTTTTAATTATTTTAATGAATTATATATTTGAGAAAAGCACTATACATACCTCGGCGGGAAATATGGGGTTGCCCGCCTCAAACCTATCCGGCCTCGCTCTGCTCGGCCGTCTATATGTCTTCGGCCAGCAACCCCTATTGTCCCGGCCTCTGTAGTAATGTACTGGTCAATCAGGTCAATGTCACCTTGATAGGTTAGGTTAGCGCGCCTTAGTTACGCGGAACAGGAGCTGGATTATTTAATGCGAGTCTGGATTCGTCGTGATCTACGTTCTACTTGCGGTGAGCATATTCTTTCCGATTTCGGAAACGAATACTCAAGCTATTAGGTACCTCAAAAATATATGGTAAGTAATAGGTGTCGTTTTATTGTTACAAAGGTAATATTAAGAAGAATCTAAGTTTACAGATCACTAAATTAAAATTTAAAAGAAATAAATATTATACTTGTAATAAGAAACAAAGATTTTTTTATTTTAAATTATTGAAAGTTGTATCGTTTCTTGAAAACGATGATTATTAAGAAAAGAATACATTCATTTATTTTGTGAAACAACATGAGTTAAAAAAGTATAATTGTCAGAATCGAATCTTTCGACCCACGGACTGACCCCGAGTTAAGCAGGGTATCAAGTAACTAACCTTTTGAACGCCATACGTCGAATACAAAATGCCCACACGCCAAACATCTTTGCTATGCTATGCAAATTACACCTTATTGCTACCAAACAAAGTCTCTTTTAATCTTGAAATCTTGTCGGCTTTAGCCGACGTGGCGTCAGTGGCACGACTTTTAGTTGACGGCCAGAGCCGACTGTGTGTTGAAAAGGTAAAGCCAACGGCAAATAGCATCTGTCTCGTAGAATATTTTGCCAGTGTCAATTAATAAAATAATGTCAATGGACCTAAATTCTTTAACCTTAATGTTGTGCATACCTAAGAATTTCTAAACAATTAGGAAGTAGGGTGACAATTAATTTCGATGAAGTTATTTTCAAAACAAAAATTAGGTATTACAAAAGAAACAAAAGGTTGGTTTCATAGAACTGCGACTGTAACGTGACCGACATCAATTACAGAATTAAAAAAATTGGTACCTGATCACCAATAAAAAATCACCGTATATAGCGTTGTTAACTGAGGTAATTCAATTATTATTGTTTTTTATAACTTTTTGACGTTAGTATTAGAATTGATAATTTCGCCAGTTTTCTAGAAGGGCCGTTGGCTTTACCTTTTCAACACACAGTCGGCTCTGGCCGTCAACTAAAAGTCGTGCCACCTCAAACCTATCCGGCCTCGCTCTGCTCGGCCGTCTATATGTCTTCGGCCAGCAACCCCTATTGTCCCGGCCTCTGTAGTAATGTACTGGTCAATCAGGTCAATGTCACCTTGATAGGTTAGGTTAGCGCGCCTTAGTTACGCGGAACAGGAGCTGGATTATTTAATGCGAGTCTGGATTCGTCGTGATCTACGTTCTACTTGCGGTGAGCATATTCTTTCCGATTTCGGAAACGAATACTCAAGCTATTAGGTACCTCAAAAATATATGGTAAGTAATAGGTGTCGTTTTATTGTTACAAAGGTAATATTAAGAAGAATCTAAGTTTACAGATCACTAAATTAAAATTTAAAAGAAATAAATATTATACTTGTAATAAGAAACAAAGATTTTTTTATTTTAAATTATTGAAAGTTGTATCGTTTCTTGAAAACGATGATTATTAAGAAAAGAATACATTCATTTATTTTGTGAAACAACATGAGTTAAAAAAGTATAATTGTCAGAATCGAATCTTTCGACCCACGGACTGACCCCGAGTTAAGCAGGGTATCAAGTAACTAACCTTTTGAACGCCATACGTCGAATACAAAATGCCCACACGCCAAACATCTTTGCTATGCTATGCAAATTACACCTTATTGCTACCAAACAAAGTCTCTTTTAATCTTGAAATCTTGTCGGCTTTAGCCGACGTGGCGTCAGTGGCACGACTTTTAGTTGACGGCCAGAGCCGACTGTGTGTTGAAAAGGTAAAGCCAACGGCCCTTCTAGAAAACTGGCGAAATTATCAATTCTAATACTAACGTCAAAAAGTTATAAAAAACAATAATAATTGAATTACCTCAGTTAACAACGCTATATACGGTGATTTTTTATTGGTGATCAGGTACCAATTTTTTTAATTCTGTAATTGATGTCGGTCACGTTACAGTCGCAGTTCTATGAAACCAACCTTTTGTTTCTTTTGTAATACCTAATTTTTGTTTTGAAAATAACTTCATCGAAATTAATTGTCACCCTACTTCCTAATTGTTTAGAAATTCTTAGGTATGCACAACATTAAGGTTAAAGAATTTAGGTCCATTGACATTATTTTATTAATTGACACTGGCAAAATATTCTACGAGACAGATGCTATTTAATCAAGAAAAGAAGAAAATATTTTTCTGTAAACGTCAATGAAAATTGGTAGTTTTGTTGAAACGTGGCCATAGCAACCCTATAAAACGACCAATAACGACTGTAAGAAGAATAGTAAGAATAGCTGATTGGGCGTTGTATGACTAATAAATAGTAGCTGTTGTTTAAACGTAGCCGTAGCAACTATCAGCGTTCGGATAAAATCGTGGGTTTTTCGTTTTTCCGATGTCGAAATTACCAATCATAATTTCTCCGTACGCTAACAATTGTCGCTAGGTTACGGTTTCATGACCTGCAATTGGTTGACTTTGGGTGAAGTAATTTTGTTGTCATGTCAGGTTGGTAGACCTGGCTCTCAAAAGTTAAAGTTTATTGACGTAAGATCTGTCAAATTCCCCGCCAAAGCGATGCCACTTGACGTGTCGTATCCACTTCACTTCAATAATGAATGTAGGTTGACCATGTCTTCAGTGGTTATTGGTTTTAACAATATCAGTAAGTGTAATTAATTAAACAGTGAGGTAATTGCGTGAGACCTCACCCATTGAATTCAATTTTGGTTGGTAATTAATATTTTTCAACTCCTGATCACCGATTAAAAATCGCCGTGTATATAGGTTGTTTCTTACGAACGTGGCCTCACGTGTTCACAGGATTATAGACGTTAAGGTGTCCATGCAATTCCCAAGCAGCACATTAGTGAATTTTGCAGCTTATCTTATAGCTTTATGTTCTAAATGAGTGGTTTAACAGTGTTTGGTATATCACCAATAGTGGCGAAAGAGATTTTTTTACGGCCCTTTTGGAACCTAAAGTGATTGCAACTTTAAGGCCTAGAAGGGCCGTAAAATCATGCCTATTCGACGGAGCTCTGCCGCTGGGCGGTTTGCCCTTCGGGCATCTAAACATACCTAACGAACTCAACCTACCTACTTTTGCGGAATAAATCATGATTTCTGACGAAAGTGAACTGACTAATAACAATGGGGGGATGTAGCAGGGGATACACGAGACTGTCGCTGTTATTTTCACTTATTTCAAACCACTAACGATCTAACAGTTCCAAAATTAGGACATAAATTTTTATTGTTCCTATTGCCTCTGTCAAAATATATTATTCGTCCTGCGGCACTCTGTTGATATAGGTAAATTTGTTTTGAACATTTGTTTCTGTTGATATAAAGTTCTAGACATTAAACTCATCAGAAATGAATTCCGAATAGATTTGCTTACAACAACAACTTAGGATTTTGGAACATTATTGAGGACTCCTAATTCACGAGCACTGGGCGATCTACAAAAGAGCAAATAATTAGTATTGGTAATAGTATTCACTGCTTTGCCACTCGCAAGATACAATTAAGTGATTTTCAGACCTGTTAGTTCCAAATAGGGAACAAATAAGTGAAAATAAACACTGTAAGATCTTTTTTGTTTCGACATGTTGACAAAAAGGAGTCCTTGAAAATGAATTATTTTAAACAGAATTTTATCACACTGACGCATAATCAATCACAGACGTTTGATAGTTGTGAAGATGTTACTTTAACATTGTACGTAACCTACAATCATTAGGTTAGATTTTTAACAGTTTTTTTTCTTATCAGTATCAGTTCCTTATTTGATTTAGCACTCTCTTTTTAAATATTCCTGATCAAATCAAAGGCGTATCAAAATGGCCTATTCCCAGTTGTCCACACCCCCTTTGTCCACACCCTCGAAAATAGGTGTGGACAACTGGGAATAAAAATTCCCAGTTGTCCACAGTGCGGATAACTGGGAATTTTTATTCCCAGTTGTCCACACTCTTTAATTTGACTCAACTATGTTAGTTTTTATTAATGTACTTAAGTAGATATATTCGTATTTATATATTATGCCCAGGTTCAGGAAAATACAAAGAGTCATTTAAGAGTACCTAACAAACGTTTACTTAAAATCTGGTTTATATTACAAAAAAATGTTTTACAAATATGAAAATAATCACGAATACATGTATTTTTTGCTAATATTATCTTTAAAACTAGACCAGATATATAAACCAGATTTCAAGTAAACGTTTGTTAGGTACTCTTAAATAACACTTTGTATTTTCCTGACCCTGGGTATAATATATAAATACGAATATATCTACTTAAGTACATTAATAAAAACTAACACAGTTGAGTCAAATTAAAGAGTGTGGACAACTGGGAATAGGTCATCGAAATTTACAAAGAAACCATAACCACCTACCATAGTTTCACGGTTAAAAAAAAGTTTAAAAAAACAAAAACCTGCTTTTGGTTAAAATATTGTTGGACGCCGACTTCAGTTGGACTGCCCTATTTACCTACCATTTTAAAGAAGTTATTATTTGCTTTTTTGAAGGCGGGTTTTTGTTTTTTAAACACTTATTTTATTTTATACTTTTTTAGTGAGCATAATTATGCTGTTATTCTCCTACTTCTCAATTAATAAGAAACCATAGAACATATCAATCTCGCCGCAAGCAACGCCGTGGGAAAGTCATAGTCATATATTTAAACCTAAATATGCTTCGTCATAGTAGCTCAACTATCTTAATCGAAATATCTTGTCGCCACCCTCGAAATATATACCGTTTAGGAGTTCCGTTGGCCATCTGTGGATCTGTGGTCTTCATCAGCAGTTCCAATTCACCAAATAATGCTTTCTAAGAGCAAATACATGAGTTACAATGAAAAATACCAAAATCGCTATAAGTGTGCCTATAAATTTTGAAGAATTCCGTCGATTCCTCATGGATTCCATCATCAGATCATCATTTTGATAAGAATGGGACCAAACGGGAAGCACCTGCATTCAAATCATCAAAATCGGTTCACCCAGTCGAAAATTCTGAGGTTACAAACATTTAAAAAAAACAGACGAATTGAGAACCTCCTCCTTTTTTTGAAGTCGGTTAAAAATAGGCTGCAATTTTGCTCCCCGTGGTTCTATATTGGTTGCCTAAGGGTTCTTTCCACCTATATAGAGCTTATATATAACTCATGGCTATATATTTCACGTAAGTATCTAAATAGATAGACTTGGGTTTTGTAGCTGACCGTACTATCTTAACTGTCGATTAAAAACTCGGGAACACAGTTATTGTTCAAACATGTGGAAGAAAAATATTACTTTTGTAACTTGACATTATCAAAACGATGTCTCGTACAGCAATGCCTAGAATTTTCTTGTTCCCCGACAATGATATATAAAATATCATTGTTCCACGAACGATTTAAAATACTTGGATATGTTTTCGTTGGTAGGAAATAAGGCTTCTAAGTAATTAATAAAACATCAGATTTTTAGGTTGCGTCATATAATTATAAAAAATAAAAACAGCTTATTAAATTTGGGATGGATTAAAATGGACACTAACCTTAGTCCGTTACATATTTAAAAAAAAGTGAAAGATGTGCCTTGTCATAAAACTCATAAACAAAAACATAACCTTAGCTTGTCATTTCGCGCTCTTCGGTATTTTCTCTGGATTTCTTTTAATTTTTGGACTGCTTGCTTACCCACACCGGACTTTTGATATTGCCTGCTTCGACGTTAACTTTTGCTTTACGAGGCTCTACTTTGAAAATCGAAGTTCGAAGTTATCATGGACACTAACGAAGACAAACGATGGAGAGAACCTAAAATGTGTTTTTACCAAGCTAAGGTTATGTTTTTGTTAATGAGTTTTATAAGGGCCACTTGCACCAAAAATTTAACACTGGGTTACTCTTCGCGAAACGGGGCTCAGAAAGAATTAAAAGAGGCCGAACAAGTAAGCGATTTTTGACGCGATCTGTAGCGAAACGCTCAGTACCTAGTCTAAAACAGGATGGGTGACTGCTTAAAACATCATGTTGATTAAATTTGTTTTTCCACATATTTGTAGCAGGTTTACATGAGACTGCTATTTAGTCGTAAACTATAAAAATTACACTACAATGTAAGCTTTAAATAGCATCAAAATAAGCAGCCGTTATAAAATACAATCTGTATAAAAATGCAAATAAGAAAAAAAATCTTTTAAGATCCTTGTATGAGGACACCTCTTGCGATATCATTTACTTATTGTTCATTTTAACATTTTACACAATAGAACTTATAGTAAAACATATTTTGTAAAAGTTAAAGTTAAAGTTAAACCCTTTACGGTTGAAAAGATATAGCCCTGGGAACTTAGGTACTCATATAGGGCATGTACCGCTACGATGAGATGAGTTCGGGTTTCGAGCACCGCATACGAAGTTTAATTCAATATCTCAGAAAATATTTGACGTATCTAAATGTTTCTTTTAATGAAGAATACTGTAAGCTCATTGTAAGCTAAAGATGTAAACTGGCTGACATCACTAATATGCTATAATAATCTGTGAAACACGTGAAACGAAACGCAGCAATGCCAGCGCCCAGCAGTAGTATAGGTACGTAGTGGTTATTAATCTGTACCGCAGGCAGCAATCACAAATGTCATCTTACGTTGTTTTTCTTTTGCTTGCACGCACTGTCAGTCGGTATTCGTGTTGATAGGTACTCGATGACTACAATGGTGTTACCGAAGCCCCAGGCCCCGCCTTCCACCGCCTCGCTGTCTGAAGCCGTCGAGTGTAGTGCAAGTCTGTAGTGACCCGCTTGTTACGAAATCCTCTTCGGCGTCTCCGTGTGTGAAAGTGGCCCCTTGAACGCGCAACTCCGTCTACGTCGAGCGTCCATAACGCTTTCGGAGCGCCTCTCCAACCTACACCAGATTCAGTGGCATTTACCAACTATGTCACCATCTCCTGCGCCTGTGTGTAAGTACTTACTTCAAGGATGTTATTTATGTAGGTTTAATAAAGTTAGGTTATACTTATAATTTTATACTTAATTATATGGTAATACTTAATTTAAGGTAGGTTCGATTTTCAATTAGCTTGCTGATAGATTAGGTTTATGTGTTTTAAAGTTGATTTTGAAATACAGTTTTATTTTGAATGAATACTGTTTTAATCTAGGAGTGTGTTACTCTATTCTGATTAATTCTATGTTTGAAATCCTATAACACATCATTTAAAATGTTGATGTCTTTGGGCTTCTATACAAATAAAAGTAATATATAGGAGTCGCAGGCAACAGCTGCTTGCCTTGTGTATTTTGTTTGTTTGTATGTATTTGAGATTTTTTTAATGTCATGGGTTGATTTCAATGTCATTAAAAGAATATTGTATTACAAATAATTTTAGTATTAGTAGTAACCTAGTGGATATTTTATCAAAACGACATGATAGTCATATTAAAGTAACAGACCCGAATGTATCTACCCCGATTCTTTGCAGTACTTGTTTGCCCTACCCCTAGAGTATAATATAGAAGCCTGAAGGCGCGAAGTTAGAGCAGACCTTGCCTGCTGTAACACAATCAGGCACTCCTTAAGTGCTTAGCAGTTGCTAACCAGTATCTGTCCCGAAGCCTGACTGCTGAGGTTGAAGGTTTGCGTAGGAGGTCCTGAGGCCAGAAAACTAGCAGGGGCTCGTGCGCAAGCGGCATAAATGGCGGATGAAGCAAGCCTTCGGGCAAAGCCCACCCCTTCCTCCCCCTTATGACCAATCAGGTGAAAAGTAATTGTTTTTCTTCTTGTTTCAGTTAGCAACCATCACAGACTTCATGGCCACCATCACAAACATTCGGACACGGTCTTTGCCATCTTGTCTGGTTCCAATTATAGGCACAAGAACCGCTATAAAGAAAAAAAAATATTCAAAGGAAATTCAAGAAAAAATCAACCTCTGGGAACCGCTGATCATTGTTTACGTACATAAATACATACATACACATAAACATAAGTACATAAATATTAACCGGACTTATTATATTAGTGTTGTATTGTATATATTATAGTAAAATGTAAAAAATTTTATACTGTTGTTTCATTTCTCTCTGTCTTTAAATGTTCTGGTATAGCTAATATCAATATGTTAGATGTTAAATCAATAAAATGTGTATTTGTATAGTAAATATTCTGTTTTATTAACTTAATTATACCTATACATTGGTTCGCCCCCACTAGACTGAATGTCATAAAAGGTAATTTCATTAGGCATACCAACTTTTGATGTAATTTTCACTAGCGCTAATGTCATGACAGCTAAACTTGTATGTCCAAATTGATAAGTATGCCTATATAGTTATATACCTTAATGCTTACTTGTACTAAACATTAACACATTCTAATATGAATGTGAATATGAATGTGTTAACATGATCTAATATTACTAAAACTGATAATGCCTATTCCTAATGATAAAGTAAGTCATAATTTCTAATGACTGTTTGAACTAATCATTGTTTGAACAAATATAAATAAAAACAAATACTCAATTAGGTTAATTTTACTCACATAGGTTTGGTTGGGTTAAAGTTGTGTCAATTTGAACCTAGGACTGCTAGCTTTGTAGGCAGGGTCACTACCAACTAGGCCAACTCGCCGTGATTAGAGCTCTTACAGTAAAGAAAAAATGTGATAAATAATTTCACAAATATCTTTCAGACCTTAAGTGTCTCTGACAGTAGGTAATATAAAAAATGATTTCACATATTTTTCCTCATATGACCTACTTGTTCCCTATTCTAAGGGAATAGGTATGATATACATATGTTTATCTCTTCTGTGCTCAAAATAATAGAAAATCAATTAACAAAATTTAGGTACAATAGGCAACTGCAAATACTTTGTTATTTGAACACACTCATTTTATCTCTACATCAACTGAAACAGTCCTGTGCTATTCACATTCAGCTGTTGCCCACAACGTTTCCTTCCAGTATGTGGTTGCCACTCCAGACCGTGACGTTCTACTAGGTTAAGGTAATATTTATATGGAGCGAACTATTGCGCTATGCTCATGTAAGATTTCTATAAGCTATTTAACAGACTGTAAAACCGCTATTAATATTGAATCTTTTCCTTCTTTAATATGTATTGTATGTAATGTACTATTAATGAGATGAATATGAAAATTGCATTGTAATGCTGTGTGAAAGGTTATAGGGTCGGGGGGGAATCATCAGATTATTGATAGTTTAAGAAGATATCAACCGCCAAAGTCCTCAAGGTGAGATCAAACAGAGGAAAGAAACTAAAACTAAGCACCTAACAACACTGAGCTCGGCCTAGGTGGGCTGTTGCTTAGGAGAATAGGCTTTAATAAATAATAAAGTAAGAGGCTAAGACTTGATAGGGAAAATGTTCTTGTTAATGATTATTTATTATACTTTAGGATGGGAAATGGAAAAGACAATATATATACCTATTATTATTCTCATTGCTACAGTCACAACCAGTAACTTTGAATACTTGGGTAGGATAAAACATTCTTAAAATACAATACCTAATCATTTAAGTATTTGTGATTGGTATTTGTGATATGGGAGAATGATATAAGACATCATTGATCATGCTATTACAAAAATATTTAGCAGAAACTATTTTTTAAGTCATATAATGTTACCTCAGAAATCAATGTTACCCGGATAGAATGTAATGTTAAAAATATTTTTATACCCGACCTAACAGAGATTTAAAGTCAATATGTCTAGGGATATCATTAGTAAGAGGATTTCGTCTTTAGCAATCATAGAAGATAAATTATCTTCTACCGATCTCGCATCACAACCACATTCGCAGCTGGCTTTAATCCGTATCTTTGCCAAGTGGACACGTCGTGTTTTGTCACTAGGTACATGAATTTCTAGGGTAATAAACTTGTTAGCTAGTCTGCACGTTTGTCTTGCACTAGAGACTTGGGTTTGGCGTCGGTATCGGATCCAGTTTTACTTGCCGTATATGGGAAAATCTTCATTCATATGTAATGTTAATATACCTCAATGTGTAATGTAAATAAACTGTGAAGCCCGGTGAAGCCGAACTCATAATTAACTTCACAACTGTCAAGACATAACAGATTGTAGTCATGTGGCAATTTTTGCAATAAACCTATACATATTACAAACAAAATAAAGCCTATTTTTTTAAATGATAACGTATAAAAAAATGTTAATTAGTTAATTATACAAATTGATATGAAAAACTAGAAACAATTTTATTTATTACCAATTTACCAACCATTCCGACACCAAGCACGGTATATGTGAACCAGCTTTAGGAAATTGAGTAAACTCATTGTTTAATCTGTGGTCTCTTCGCTCGTGTATACGTCCACCAATGCCTCACATTGCGACTGAATACCGTGATAAAGTTCTGGCGAACGATGTGTCGGACGTATAAGGCGGCCTAATTGAGAATACACGCGCTAAAACGTGTTTTGTTCGCTCTGTCGGGACTACTTAAACTCGCCGCTTGGACCTTCACTCGAGCGTTCGATCACCTCAGCTTGTTGAGAGAATCACACCCCTGGCCACTTGTAAATAATCCACCAATTCGGCCCACAATAGCCTGGAATAGCACCACGGCATTTTACATAGACACCAAAATAACATATTGTTTTGTGAAAAAGTTCGTGTTACTTTTATTTACTTCAAATTAGAGAAAATAATAATATCCACACTGCGCCTGTTTTCGCCAAGTTTTGTGTTAAGTTTTTAACTAATAACAACGCCTAACCTAACAAAAACATTCCAAATCTAGATCAAAACCTTGTCCAATCCGGGCGAATAGTTTACCACATTCACGCGGTACCAACACCGCGGACGTAATGGCCGGCGCGAGTGGCAGAACGTAAGCTGCGCCCCGCGGCCGTCACGATAAACGACCTAGCCCGCCGCCCATACACAATTTCACCGGACGGCCTCATGAAAAGACCTTTTATTCTTTTCATGTTTTTATTCTCTTTGGAACGTGCAGCCTTTTTTTTAATATTCGCTTTACGTTGTCTGTGGTGGTTTTCCATAAGGTGTAAACAATTGAATCGATTCTTTTGATAACTGCTTAACTCATTACGTATTTAAGAAAACATTGTCTATTGACAAATTTGTGTTCATAATGTTAAATGGATATATTAATTTTAAAAGCAAAGATATTTTTTTTGTCCTTAATTTTTTTTTTTTTTTTTATTTAATAAAAAAACGTAGTAATTAATTTCTTATTTTCTTTATATTAATCTGAAAAGCCCACGCTATACACACTCTACCACGGTTATTGGGTCTTATTAGAAACTAGAGGATGACCGCGACTTCGTACGCGTAGAATTCGTTTCTCTCTTACATCCTATTTCTTTCCTAGGGGTCGATTTTCAAAAAAACTTTATCTTAGTGCTCCTTTAGGGTAAAAATATACTTTTCAAATTTCATGTCCTTAGGTTCAGTGTATTAAGCCTGTGCGTTGTCTGTCAGTCAGTCAGTTGGATAATATTTTTATATGTACCTATAGATTACTTAAGTTATTCTCATTTGCAAATTTCATTTCACTAAGGCAGATGATAAAAGACGTAAACCATTTTTAACAATTTGACTTAACAAAACAAAGGTTAAATCCAACATGATATTTAAAACATAAATTTAGTATCTACAAAACTTGGTTTACCACCAAAAATATCCAACAACATCAATCCTAAATATTATCATTACCTAATAAATCGTGCTCTATGGCGCACCATAAACTAATAGGTGCTTTACAGTCCACATCGAATCCTGTCATTAGTTGTATTAGATCTGGCGATACGGCCCGATAAAAAACCTCGCTAGGGTTGGGTAATTATAGTCGCAGAGGCATAATTTAGGGATGTGGACAACGAGGGTCTTTGTTCCGTTTTTTTATCTGTGGTCTAGTTCTGGATGGTGATAAGTTACTTTTATTTTTGTTTTAGGACTTACGTATGATCCTATAAACCATTCTTATGCAGTACATATTGAATTGGCACAATTTTAGCAATTCGTAGACGTTATAGGATTCTTTTCTAGTCAGAACAATTACTAATTACCAACATACTTCTAGTTATGTACAGCGATAGGAGCTGTCAGTTACGATAAGCATGACATGTATGAAAAAATATTACATTTAACGCCGTGTAGACAAGACATGTAGATAAATGTTCGGTAAATTATAAAATAAATAAATTATTACCGCAATGTTTTTGAAAAATGAATTTAATTAACATGTGTATATACTTTATTAATACTACGAAATTAACTACCTTCGGACCCTAATGTCCTATAAATAGACAATAAAAATATACTAGTGGTAAGTGAGAATACTAACGTGTGTAACACCTGTCATTCGACGATCATCAATTAGCGACACGTGCTAATGAGCGCGCGCGCAGCGGGGCAGCGGCGTCTTCATCGTGACCTGACTTCTGAAGATCAAAGTTTGATGCAGTTCGAACACTGAAAAAAAAACGTAAAGCACCTACTTAACTTTGCAGAGCTTCACACACGAGACATTTAGAATTTATAATACTAAAAATTGCCTTTATGTATTTGGTTTGTTTATTTTTTTTGTAGAATAATTCGATTTCTTTTGTGTTTACTTACATAAAAAATAATGTCTAGTTCAGCGGTTCTCAAACATTTTTTAGCGACGGTACCCTTTTTAACAACTTATTTTTTCACGGATCCCCAAATTAAGCAAAATCTGCTCCTTTTGTGAAAAAAAAAGTTCATTTAAAATATATAACGGAGCTCTTGCAGAGGTCTTGCGGAGCGCAAGGGCTCCGCGGAACACTGTTTGAGAATAGCTGCTCTAGTTGATAAGAACATTGTTTCCACTTTAAATAAAGATTGCTTAATATATTTATTTTGTGTTTTTACTTGCCAAAGAGAGTTTGGGAAAATTCAAAAGTATGTACGAGTAGGTCGATTCGATCCTAAAATATCGTGTTTTACTATTGAAGTTAATATTTAAGTAGCAAAACTTTATCTGGCAAACTAGTTAATGGAATTATGAATTATTTATTATGGAAGAGTGGCGCCCACCGTGGGACCGTGGGAGCTGGAGAAAATCCCTTAAACGGATAAGTTCGTCTTTTACTTTTAATTAATGCCTATTTAATAAAGCTTTCGGATATATTTCGACCGTCTAAGATCTTTTGAACAATTACCCTCTTGCACACTCAGCTCAAATCTGCAGGTTTCCTCACGATGTTTTTCCTTTACTTACTTAGAAACTCGTACTTCATTTAGAAAAACTCATTTGTACATCGTAACCGAGGCGGCGGTTAGATTTCGAATTTAGTACCTTACGATCACGGCTGCACGGGTCGACTCCCTAAGCCACTAGGCCTCCGACTCTCTCAAGAGTAGTATACATAATGTACTCAAACCCTCTGTGAGATAGAAGACAGTATCCATTACTTGTTCGTACATTGACCCAAAACAGATCAAATGTTGCCCACGCTAATAAACTAACGAGCTAGCGGCGAAAGCTGGCAGTAACAAATAGAGTGGGCATATCGAGTGTTGCCACGCGCCACTCAATGAGGAAATGTTTTTTACTCTGGCCACCCTAATGGGCGCCGCGTGGCGGGAGAAGAGGCATTGTCTATGACTCGTGCAATGTTATAGGTAAAAAATGTTTTGTCGTATTAATTAACTTGAATAAGTGTGTTTATGGTTGGGATATCGCATAATTTATTAATAAAATAGTTACAAAGTAAAAAGGGGATTAAATATGAGTGGTATGCTTAAATCTCTGATACGAAGTAATTAATTACAAAGTTTAAATGTATCCGACAGGCAGGCTGGACCCATGTGTTTGTACAAGATACGACGAGAGCTAAACAAAACCTCCAAGTTCCACACATAAAGTGATAAAACCTAGTCTTAAAGTAATAAAGTAACATTCGACTCTAATAAAATCAGAACAATTAATAAAACTTTA
Organism: Acleris literana; assembly: GCA_946894065.1. NCBI lineage: Eukaryota > Metazoa > Arthropoda > Insecta > Lepidoptera > Tortricidae > Acleris > Acleris literana. The sequence continues at coordinate 10,908,938 of OX335688.1, read as the reverse complement.
GCCTCCGTATGTCTAAACATCTTCTAAAGTATTTTAGTAAAAACATCATATATGACAACGTGTTATCAACAAAAATCAAACTTGTTCACCAATTTCGGTCCTATAAATAAACCAAGGTTTTTTTTTCAATTCAATAGCTTTGGAAAACATCAAAGATCTCGCAAAATCGGTGCAAATTGTGTATCGAATGTAATTCCTCGCGCGAATGCTCCGGTGCCCCTCGAATCCCCGTTCCAAATTCGAATTCAAATTTCAAGTGGCAGATGGCAAGTGGCGGGAAAATGGCATAGATAATATTTTTCTAGTGAATCGCAGTTTGCATTTTCACAGTCTGTTGAAGTTAATGAGAATAGTTGGTTGATATCATAAACTCATTTTCACCCGTAGTTAATTTTGTACCTACTAGGAAATAGGTAACGAATACGTTCGTTAAAATATGAACCACAATCTTTATTCCTATTGGTAGCGAAGAAATAACAACATCACGATCAACACCTCTGTCGTACCATATTTTTCATAACCTTATTATTGTTTTTATTATACTAGAGCTGGGGCCCTAAAGCTAGATGTATAAAATTTACTTGGCTCTAGTTCTATTCATTAGTACCCTATATGTAAACTATTGAGGTAGCTTTAAATCTCAACAGTTCGCCATTGTTCTAGGCAGTTATTGCTTTTTGATTACGGAAACAATTTAGAAATCAGCCATAATTTGTCTTGGGACAGAGTATAACGCTACAAATATGTTTCAATATATCAATATATTACAAAATTCCAGGACCAGCCATTTACACCAATTTAAAACATTTTAAACCATCCCGTCACAGCCCAGGCAATCGAGACAATTTGGACCAATCTCTAAGACAATATAATTCGGCTGATTGATCGCTCTCCTTGGTCCGCACGCAAGGGAAAACGAAGGAATTCAAATTTAGAATAGGCTACACAGCCTTTGTTTTTAAATTGGTCTAATTTGAGTTCGTTTCCAGCCAGATGTGAAACGATGTGTGGGAACACTTTTCGATGACTAAAACCTTAAAACATCAAAAAATCATAGAAAGACTTTTTAAAATAACTGTGTAATATATTGTATTGTAAGGTCTTTCGCGGTGCGTCAGATTTGGGTTCGATAAATTAAGAAATTAGGGTTTAATAATTTTGTATGACAATGACAGTTCTAATTCATGAACCTAGCGCGCAACCGCGGAACGGGAAACCGGCTAAATATAACCGTGTGGCACTTAAGTTATTTATCGATTCATAACATAACAACCCGAAACATGTCTCTAACTTAACGATAAGTACAAAGATTTAACTTAAGGCTTTTTTTCTGTCCGATTTTCTGATTTTTATAAATACGGTTTTTGGCTAATATCTAAACGGCGCGACATCCGGGCATCCATCACGCATCTATATCGACAACAATTTCGATACCGAGCATGGTTTGCTTCTGGAAAGTACTGGCTAATTATCATCTTAGTTTTTAAACCATTAATATTTCTAATTAAGAGTAAGACAATAGTTACAGGCTATATTTTTATTTCAATGCTTGAGGTACAAATTGACTAACTTTTTAATTCCGCAACTATTACCGCTTTTTGGTTTCGCACAGCCGGGTTATTAAGTCATATAAAATTTTGATGTGTATATAATACGTGCACACACAAACATACACAAACAATTTACCCTCTAACCAACGCATGAATAATGAAAAGTCCGTGAAAAACAACCTCACACTGATAATATACTAATACGTAAACAAAATACGTAATGATACGTCAGTATATTTCTTAATAAAAATTGCCTTTGCACAGCCAGGTATGACAGCTAATTTAAAATCTCGGTGTATTTCTGTCTGCACTTTCTCCCGACGGTGCGTCCAGATTTAGCCCAAATTTGTGATTTATTACAAACATCATTACGCCGTCCGCCGTCCGCCGTCCGTCCCCGGCGAGCTAGGGTGTTATTCTCTAAAAAACGCAGACGGTCGGACGAGCGAGCGAAATCGCAGTGGCGAGTTTAAGTAGTCCCGTCCGAGCGAACAAAACACATTTTAGCGCGTGCATTCTCAATGCAGGCTTATAGGTTCGATAAGCCATGCTGCCAAATTGAAAATGCATGCGTTAAAATGTGTTTTGTTCGCTCGGGCGGGACTACTTAAACTGGCCGCTGCGATTTCGCTGGTTCGTCCGACCGACCGCCGTTTTTGGGAGAATTACACCCATGCGCCTGCGTGCCGGTAATGGCGCAGCAACATTAGCGCTTGATTTATTGAAACCGCAAATATTCTGCGTTACCTAACTTGTGGTGTTTGGAGGAAGGTCGCTCTTGACTCTACCATTGGTAAAATATTAAAAAAAAAAAAACTGTTGAGCTTCTGGCGGCGCTTCTTCATAACAGTGGTCTCCTATTAGAGCTGATAGACTCAGACATGTGGAACTACATAAAAAAAAAAACATACTCTATTCTATTTACTTTTTTAACTTTATGCCAATAGTAAATCTGTAAGTACAGTCGCGCTATGAAAAGGTTTGTACAGTCACCAGCAATAATATATTATCCTACATAGGGCTCAAAAATATCTGACACGTCTTTATTGCTAGAGGTATCAGATATTTTTGAGCGCAATGGGACTTAGTATCCAAAAATTACCTTTTCATACCGCGGCTATACGAATTAGTACCTCAACAAGCTGATGAAAGAATGGATAGGTTTACTCTAGCATAGAGCAGCAGACATTAGCGGCCTGCACACGTAGAGTTCGGGCCGCGGGAAACGCCACGCGCCATTCCAATCTTCGCGCCGAACCGTACGTGTAAATGCAACTGTAATAGTAAAATAGTAAAAAACCTACGGTTCGGAGCGAAGATTGGAATGGCGCGTGGCGTTTCCCGCGGTCCGATCTTTACGTGTAAAGGCCGCTAAAGTATTCTCTGCCAATTCGTAAAAGGACTTAATTTTGTATTACTCTCTCTTGCGCTCCAACAAACCACTCTGTGGTTTTGCAGAAGAATTTATGTAATTAGTTGTAAGCAAGATCTGTGAATAAACGTATTATTATGATTATTATTATTACATGAGGCTAATAATGGCACAGAATAAATTGTCATCAGCCCTTCAGAAGTTTATATTACCTATTGCCGCTCGAGCGCTAGGGTAGCGTCGATGTGCGTCGCTCGATACTTAAATACGCACGCAACCAAACAAGGCGACGGCATGGCCCCGACTAAACCGGCTTGGTGCGTCCTGTTGAGTTTGCTTTTGGGGCTCGCGGTGCTTACGGTCGAAGCACACACACAAGCAAGCCGTGCGTACGTTACTTGAAGACGAACTTCTGTTTATACCGTAAAACGGGGTGAGTAGGGACACAACCTAAAATAAGTCATAACTTGTTACAAATAAGAACAATCATTGAATGGACCATAACGTTACGTCTATTGGAAATAATTTCAGTCTTATAATTAGTAGCATACGCTTCCTTTTAGGTTGTGTCCCTACTCACCCCGATTTACGGTACTGCGCTAAATGTTACCTATCTATCTAAAATTAAGTCTTTAAAAAACTTTACAAGGTCCACCGTACAAGTCCACAACCTGTCTGCTGTAGTACGTTAAAGCAGGTAGTGGAGTTTGTGCAGATCTCCCAGGGGCACTACCTTCGTAGGAGTATTCAGGGTCACTACCAACTAAATAAATCATCACTTAAAAAAAGGAGTAGAGAGTGGAATGACCTGCTTGGACCAATTAGGTAATTTAATAACAAAGGTGATTTATAAAGACGTGGGGCTTTATGGCATCAAATTACAAATTTAATTCATGATTGAACAATTTATAAATTAAAAAAAGGGATTCAGACTTAAAATTTACTCATTCTGACATCTCTACTAATAGCTCTGTGTAATATTTTACAGGTTTGGTAGATTGCATTCCACTGAGGCCATTATCATAAAGTTTTGCGCAAGGCAGTAGATACTATGCGAACTGTACCTTTTACTGAAAGCAACTTTGCAGGTTTTTACAGGTACAGGCCTGTTGGTATACATATTACATTGTGAGCATTAGAGCATGATCTTGACATCAGCGGATAAAAAGTCCGTACTATTGTGAGGACTGGGGAGGCTATCCACGATACTTCAAGTTTCAAATAAACAATTCTTCGGTCCGGAATAGTCCGGATAAATCCGGTATAAGGTCCTATTATCTTCATCAAATCCTCGAGCGCTGTAGTCGAACAGAAAAGGCTGTAAGATTTGCTGAAGACCCAGAATAATCTTTATCTTTACATAGTATGAAACAAAGTAAATTTCCGCATCTGTCTGTATGTTCGCTAACTCCTCCTAAATCATGCCACGGGTTTTGAATGTTTTGATGCGGGTTTCATCATCAGCTAGATAATTTTTCACGGAAGGTTGTTATGTAAAAGTTTATTTATTTCATGAAAAAAATACAATATATGTTTGCATTACATGTCGTTAAATTCTGGTTTATGTACGTGCTACAGAAAACACACACAAATCGCAGCGAAGCGAGGGCGGGTTGCTAGTTATCTATAAAAAGTTTAGTCCAATGCTTTTACAAAAATTAAACGCCGTCACCCTGTCTACATTTACCCCTAAAAAGTTTAATTTTGATCCGAAAATCACGAGCTTGGTAAAAAATGGGATCGGCCATTATCGGATTAGAACGATTTGTCGGAATTATTGTAATTTGGCTTGTTTGTACAAAACGAATGAGACGGGGAATTTGATAGTTCGAGATTATTTATGAGGGAAATATCATATGCGGGGATAAATTAGCTTTTCTTGATTGAACGTTAAATTATGTTCAAGAATTTATGCACTCTTTTATGCCCCCATTTATGTACAAGAGCTGAATCGGAGGTTAACAATTTTACTGCGTGTTTTTGCATAATTAAGAAATATTGAAGGCCGCAACCGGATAACGTTTTGACCTGTATGTATGTATGGTTCATTGTTCGCTCGTAGAGGCCGAACAGATGAGTCGATTTTTACCGACTTTAAAAAAGGAGGAGGTTCTTAGTTCGTCGGAATAATTTTTTTTATGTATGTTCCCCAATTACTCAAAGACCGCTGGAACGATTTGGTCCCATTGTCAACACGTCAGTATCTGATGATGGGATCTTGGAGAAAACGAAGGAACTCCTGAAATATTCTAGGCACACCTATAGTTTTTTTTAAACTTTATTTTAACAAACAAGTTGTTGTTAGAGTCGAGTTAGCGTTGCAAGTTTAACTTGCGTACTTTAATTTAAAAGTATACTCATGATGATTAACATGTACCTACAGGTGACAATAGTTCAATATGCAGTCGGGTTAAGCTTGCTTTTTTTGTTATTATTAATGGATCTGTTTGAATTAAGAGGATTATAGCGATGCCTCAATTACGTAACTGTCAAAAAAATCCATACAAATTTAGTTCCGGGGGACAACGTTTCACCCCCCACCCCCTAAATCAAGTCCAATTTCCACGATATTTGAATATGTTATAGATACTATGAAAAACTAGGTTTGTACGTTTCCGTTTTTTTCTTAGCTTTTTTTCTATTTTCTGGAAAAAGAAAACTTACAGACTTAGTTTTTCATAATATCTACACCAGATTCAAAAAACGTAAAAATCAGACTAGGTTTAAAAGGAGAGAAACGTTATCACATCACATTTTGTATGGAAATTTTCTGGCAATGTTTAGATGTATGGATGTTTTTCTTTCCGTCACACATGAAAGGATAATCTTGGGCTAAACGTAATTGTTAAAGTAAACGTTATGATATCTCTTGTTTACTTGACATTCATAGCAGTAGAGTTAGAAACAATACAATAACATATTAAAAGACAATTAAGTTGAGATTGAGACCGAGTGGAATAGAGTGAAACAAAGGGTTTGTTATCTCGGAATATTTGATAATTCTAGTATTCGTATTTGGAACGTAAACCAGTTCTACGTAGACGAATGTGCGGGCAAACGCCAATAGACTATAAATTATGCAAAAATAAGATTATGACAAAAAATACAGATTTTTAATTTATTTAGATTTCTAGAACGATCCCTTTTTCACGCTGGGAAAATGCTTTTAAGTTAAGTTAAGTAAACCGGGGCCCGGGGGGCTCCAAGGTGGTTATGTGGGACTCACCAACGGAGAGTGGCCGGAATACCCACTGAAAACCCAGCAATTCTCCACGCCGTTGTTGGCGAAGGCCGCAAGTTCTGCTTGCGCATTCGACTACCCTTACTGGCAGGCCCGCGTAGCGCTCCGACATTGAAAGTACTTAGGTACGCCCCGGGAGAATTCAGGGCGCTCACAGTCACATTGCGCTAACTAGCGTTTCTATTCGTTTCGGTTTTAAACCAATCGCGTCACTGGTAGATGACGTGATACGAAAAGTCACGTGATCTACCAGTGTCGCGATTGGTTTAAAAATGAAACGAATAGAAACGTTAGCTAGCGCAATGCATCTTGGCAGGGCCCTCTGAGTCCTGTACCTATGGAATGATTCTTGTGACAGCTATTACTCTCACGTATTTATTAGTTCACACGTATTACTCTAGCTTCCTTGTTTTTTTTTTAAATATGTGTTCTACTTACATTGACGCAACGACTTCAGTAATTTAAATTATTAGTAACTTTTTTATTTATTTTGCTTGCGATTTTAGAAAGTGTTTGAGATTACGAAATACGGCTGTCAGAGGGCTCATTCTGTATTGATTCTGTATAAGTATAAGTAGATAATGGTACCAATGTTCTCTAAGTTTAAATATCTGTTAACCGAAATTTAAAACGTGAATCTTAATTCTAGTCTAACAAGAACAGAGCTTTTTCAGACTTGCTTGACAGAGGTGCGTGGAACTTACACCACGTGCTTTGTAAAGTCTTATTTATCTAATAAGTATGTATGTAATGTATATAAAATACTTTATTCTACAAACAGGAAATTACAAACAAGAAAATAGACTGAAACACAAAGGTATATATGTAACATAGCTATGTACAAGTTCATGGTTATGGTCTAAGTATATACTCATAGGTAAACTCGACATTGGCGAAAAACACCTTGCTGCCAGCAAGGAGTGAAGGCCATAAATAAAGAAAAAGATCACCCTGTACTTACTATTAGTATAAAAATAACTCTAAAAATCGTATACTACTTAGATAAGAATCACCTTAGACCCATAACCCACCAAAGTGAGGTAACCCAGCTTTTTTAAAATCCGAGTTTTACTTAATAAGTTGTTTTACACTTAAGTATGGGTTTGATATGCTAATGTCGGTGATGACGATCATCTGCATAATGACGACGATACCATCTTTCTGAGTATTTTTGATCATTACTGACTGTAAAAAACTTTGAAAGAGCGTTAGAAGTTTTTGGTATTACCGTAAAGTTTTTAAAGGTTACCTTGTGAACAATGAGGTTAATATTTGAATACATTTGTTTGGGTTCAGAGACCAGATATAAACAAGACATTTTATTAAATTACATAGATTTGTTTTTTAAATACGCGGTTTGTACAAAGTATGCACAGTTAATTTAAACCATATAGTAGATTAAGAAATAAGGAGTTACGTATGTTTTTTAGTAATATAGACTTCAACTTCTAAAGTTTCTAAAATAATTAGAATTACCTATTAGATGTTTAATAATTTCGGCTAAGGCTCATATGAAAAAAAAAAAATATAGCATGAAGAATGGCAAACGTATACACAGGCATTCTGACAGTAAGGGGGCTCGCTCACACGCCTGCAATCTCAAAATTGCCAATGGGACAAACCACAAGAACTAAAATCGAAACAGTAGAGCGAACTCTGTCACTTGGCAGGGTTAGCAGGTAGCCGGGTGAGATGGCGGTAGTGATCCGTACGAACCCCGAACAAGGCCATCTACGACGATGCGAATACTTCATGTTCGTTCATTACTAAAGTTTATTCTTTGTTTCATTTCATGGCAGAAGGCAAACGAGCACAAGTGGATACCGAAGCCCATAGACATTTACAATCTCAAGATTGCAATCTAACGATGACAATCTCAAGACGGTTTATACCATTGAATCACCGAAACTCATTTCATAGAATGTTTAAAGTCGCCGAATTTTCATATTTTTCGAATTTTCATTTCGTGCATGAGTAATAAATTAATAATTCGTTGATGGTCACAATAATAAGGTTTCTGCAGAAAGGTTTTATGAAATGAAATTCGACGAAATGATACATTCGATCAAATGAATGTTTATGTTTTAAGGGGATCCCTCTCAAGACTCCAAAGCGTTGCCAATCCCGAGAACTTAGAAGGGATGCCTCTATGCTGATGACGGTTGGGGAAGCCCGGCCGGAGCAGACTGGCGCTCGATATCGGTCTTCCGCCTATGCTAGTCATTTCACCGGTCTTAAGGTCCTTTACCACCCGCGAGGCGAGGCGAGACGAGAATTTAAATTTGTATTAAAAAAACCCTCCTCGTGCATGTTTGGTGTAAATTTGGTGGAGTTGGAAATGGTTTTTTATTAGAAATTAAAATTCTAACACCACCTTGTCTCGCCTCGCTTCGCCAGTGGAATAGCGCCCGGTAAGGGCGCGCACGCGAAAACAACAATGTGAACACTGCTTTTGGTAGGTTAAAGGCCGAGGCACACCGGTTCTGTGACGTGCGCGTTCGCTTTCCACTGCGTTGTATAGTGACATGTAATGAGAATTCATACTATACAGCGCAGTGGAAAGCGAACGCGCACGTGCATGTGCACGTCACGCAAGCGGTGTGGCTGGGCCTTTAAGGGTAAGTTCGTGGTACCAATCCGCACGAACCAAGCACAAGGTCCTACACCACTACACACTGTGACAGGTCCTTCTACTACTACACATCTAGATTCTAACCCTGGCCGCACAAAGACAGTCAAATGTATAATTTCACCTCGTTTAATTAAAAACCTGAAATAAAAATATTGTGTTTCCAAAGGTGAAGGCTAAAGCAGTGCCACAAGGGTCTAATTATGCGCCGGACCCCGGAATTATAAACCGTTTTGTGATCTACGGGCCCGAGAAATGTATCATTATTCAAATAAAATGTATCCACGAAAGCATTAAGGCCCTTAACTCCAGAGATAAACTTCTTAAGATGTTGAATAAACACTGTATTTATGAATACGTAAATAACGTCGTTTTTTTAATAACTTTCAAATAATTATCTAAATAAATAATAAAAAGCTGATTTGCAGGGCGAAATATTTTTTATTGTATTTATGGCGTCTATACGAGTTCATATATCATAAAATCTACTTTCTGTTACACCAAATGGCCGTTTAAACTTTGATCGTTCAAACTTAATAATGTTTACTATTATTCTTTATTAAAGTAAGAATCATTATCAATCATTCTCATCCCGTAAGTACTTGTCAGTAATAAGCCCCATACTTCACAGATCCTATAACAATCATATACACGCGTAACTACCATAATTTCATACCTTACGACCTTAAGCACTAAAGATTGACGGACACCTAAATTACCGTACACGACACACTCGCGTGTCCCGTGAACAGCATACCTTAGTAATTGTCATAGACATTACTTGAGATGGTTAGAATATTTGGAAAATTATAGACCACAGAGGAATTTGATCAAATTCGAGCTGGCAGGAATTTTTATTCACCTTTTTTCTTAATTTTTCTTTGTCGCGTTTGAATTTGGAATTCTCGGAAGCCAATATTAGTGACAATTTGAAACAAGTTTTGGTTGAAAATGAATGTGTAGGGATAGTCAGGCCACGATTGTATTTTGAGATGATGATATAATTTCGCTCATTTGACATTAGGATCCTGTTTTTCTATACGAATATCAACTTCGTGTTGGAGTGTCTGGAAAAATGGGTTAGTCATCCTAATTATTTATCGTGTGTTGTTAATAATAAAATTGGACCCGATTCTACAGTGGCCTCTAAACTTCCTAATTTTATTTAGGTGTCGCTAAAACACTTTGCTAATCAGCTGTCATAATTAAATGACAGCGCTAATTTGAATCTGACGCTTCTTATTTTAGACGGTCTATTCAATATTATATTGACATTCTGGAATAGCACTTGTTAAATCTGCCGTCTAAACTATGTCTACAAATTTAGTTTTAGGCTATTTAAGCGATGTGCACGTAGAATCGGGTCCAATACCTACTTATACCCATACCTAGACTGAAAATTGTATTGTAATTGGTAAGCAAATTTTTTAATAAAAAATAATCAATGTAGGTACCTACCTATCGGACAATTAAGTTTTTTTTTAACATAGTCATGAATTATTTGTAAAAAAGAATTGCTGATAGATCACCATATCAGTGTTAACAACTTGCTACTAACTTTATAATCTATCGGTTAAATAATTACCCCACCCTTAAACGACCAAACGGATTTTCACCAAATCTAGCTTAGAACTAAGAATCATCCCTTTGAACTTGCTTTCTATTAAGAAAACCCGTGTTAAATTCGCGCCATCCGTTTGGAAACTACTATGCCACAGATAAACTAAAGGATACACTCGTTAAAGATATATAGCCCCCTCTGTTTGCGTCGGGGGTTAAAAAGCATTGTTAATATGATTATGTTCGCAGGCAAACGCATCCCGTCTGGTCAGTTCAAAATGTTAAAATAATCGCAGAAGTCATTTCTTTTTATAACACTCAATTTATTTTTAACATTAAAAAGCCGTTAGAAATGTTAGAATTGCCGATTCCAAACTCAAAATTACGTAACCGTGACCTATAACGGCACCGTAACAAAAGGCGGCTAAAACAAAAAGACATAACTCTAAAAACGGGTAAATTTATTACAAGCATCTGACAGTTGTGATATAAAAAATAAATAAATAGGAATCCTGACAGTTTTAGTAATTTTTAATTGATTGAAGGTGTTGGGTCACCGAACGTAATTCGACACAAATGAGCTGTTAATGTGTGTTGGCGATTTGTTTTTTACTAATGCCCACCTTTTTAAGGACATGGGCGATTAAGATTAAAGATGGCTTTTTGTTTTTTCAGTGTTACGTTGTAGCAATTTTAAAATTGGATTCGTTTTAATCCTGTTAAGAGATTCAGAAAATTGCATTTTTTATAGAGTGATCATCAACAAAAGTCTTACCTGCCTCTTCGTTTGCAAAAAATGGCTGTATCAAGTTGACAAATAAAAGTACGTATTTCGGGATAATGTTTCCTTTATTTAGGCATTCAATGGCAAATGTTTAGCAGCCTCATTACGGTTACCAAGGAAAACAAAAATAACTTGTATTGTACCAATTAGTATTTGTGTCATATTGTTCTTAATATAAAGTACTACTAACTAACTATGTAAAGATACCGCTCAAACTTAAGATACACTCTCACAAATGCATACTTTTGAATCTTGTTACAATGCAATAAGGTGAAAAATTGGATACATCTCTTTGTAGCCGACTGTATCATAATTTTACTATAACTTCTGTAATCCTCTGTTAGTCAGGGATAGTCATCGTTAATTGTAGCGTTAATTGTAGATAGTCATCGTTAAAGGAACAATAATTATTTTTTACATAATTCCTATTAACATATACTTACTGCATTTTAACACTACCTATCATTTATCGGTGCAAATGTTCGATTACAGCTCTAAAATTGATCAATGCAACCCATCATTACGTCAATAGTACAAAAAACACAACATTCAATTAAGTGAAAACCCAAAAAACGCCGACGCGCACCAAATGTCTCGCACCTCGGGGTGTTTGTTAAAAAAACATATTTGAACGCGCTGCTTTCCTCGCTGAATGAACTACAGTTACCAGTGTTACCACGCAATACGAAGATGAAAAAGGTATACTTAGTCATATTAATTCGTACAATTGTTGGTAAAACTGAACATGAACTTGTAAAAAATAAAGTTTAAAATAACAGATTATCTAATAACAGACTTAATTTCATTATTTTGCAGTTGATAGAATTGATCTTTTAAACTTTAATTAAAAATATTCAACTTAAATTTAATGGAAAAAACTTAGACAAGGTAGAGTAAAAGCTTTTATGTCAGTTGTATTAAGGTGACTGTGATACATACAAACAAACTGCCGCGTAGTCGATATCGTATTAGTTATGGATAAAAATACTTCGACAAATACCCGGTGGCAACGCCACCACATGAAATTAATTATACGAAATTATTTGGAACGCCAAAATTCGTAAATCGCCAATGTCGCCACAACGCTAATTTTTAAACTTAGACCACACAATGAAGTGACAGCTGTCTGCCGAATTATTTTCATTAAAATTCGGAGTTACGCGGTTTTGGCTAGAGGCGCTCGCATTTGGACAAAAAGCTACATCAAGGCTGTTATTCGGTGCCCTGTATTTAAATATTTTAGTGAAGTTATAGAAATAAAAATAATGTAACTTATATGATATGATATTGTTCTTGCTGAGGTGCTCAGTAATGGCCTACACGTTGGCGGATCATGGGCCAACGTAAGAGACACATTTACACCTTAGAGAGAGCAACATATTCTTGCATCTCGCTCTTACGTATTGCTCCGTCCCTTACTCTGGCCCATGATCCGCCAACGTAGAGGAGACATAAGATTTTGTACGACGCGGTCAAGATAGTCAAGTTTGTAGTAACCAGGGGCACTAGCCAAGATGCGTTACGCTAACTAGCGTTTCTATTATTTATAATGTCTAAAGTCTAAAGTTGTTATTAACATTTAATAGAATATTATGTAACTCGAATATGGGAGAGGACACTGATTTCTGTAACACAGGTTTATCCAACCTAGCTCAGAAATCAGGGACTTCAATCCAATTTGTACCTATTTTATGTCAATAAAACATTATTATTATTATTATTATTCGTTTCGTATTTAAACCAATCGCGTCACTGGTAGATGACGTGATACGAAGAGCCACCTCTTTGGCCTGCAAATGTAATTGGTCCCGTGTTTGATTCCTGGCAACGGCAATGAAGAATGTCAGTAGGTACGCCAAATCGCTTGAAACTTTGTAGCAGTAAAGTTTATAAATAAACAAACATACTACTTTTTATTTTATTCAAAAAGACTCAGTAGTTTTGATTCTATGAACGTTTAAAATTTGGGTCAATAATATTAAAGCGCGCGGGGGCCATCTTGCTGGGGTGACGTCATCGCTTAACAGCGGTACGCGCCCTTATATAAAAAAGTAAGTTTACAGGGCTATAACTTTTTAACCGTTATAAGTAGCCAGTTAAATTTTTCACAGAATACGTGTTATTATAAAATCTATCGTTTAAAATTGTACTATGGATAATAAATTAAATCCCAAGAGGGGTCCCCATACAAGAAACATGAAAATAAATCATTTTTTTTAGCATTTTTATACGGATTGTATTTTTATAATGGCTTCTTATTTTGATGCTATTTTGAGCTTAAATTGTAGTCTAATTTTTGTTGTTTACGACTTAATAGCAACGTCAGGTAAAACTGCCACAAATATGTGACAAAGCTGATTTTATTAACACGATATTTTAAGCGGTCACCCATCCTGTTTTAGACTACGCGTGTAGTTGCTTAACTTTGGAAGGCGAAGTACGAGTTGTATTTGTATAATAGCTTTTTATTTCGGTTTCACATTAAGTTAAGATAATAATCAAAACTCCATACAAACATATATAGTTTACGACTTACAGTAAACTGTAGTAAAACTCTTAAAAATATGTTAAATAGTGCCTGGTTTAAATGTTTAGGTAAGCGGCGGTTGCTTAACTTTGGTGGTAGGCCTTTCTTTTCAAATTTCGTGTTTAGAATTAACATCGCTACTGTATAAAAGAGTGAACTATAAAACATGATTTTTTGATTAACCTAGCAGTAGTTCTGAATTCTGATACTTCGTGTATTCATTTCATCGATTTCAAATTTCGCGCGCGTGCGCTACCAAGTCGATAGACGTACCTACCAACATACCTACAACACTCTCGCTTGGCTAGGTCTAGGCATTATTGCCACTATCCCAAAATTTAAAGTGCTTGATTATTATTCCAATTTTATTTAACCAACTTATTCGACAAACATTACAAGTAGAAAAGCCGGTCATTGACAGACAGTTAGTTATGTAATACAAAATAATAATAGATAAACATAGCTGCCATAGTAACATCAAAACAATTACGTAAAAATATTACGACTTACAAAGTTAAGCAAGTACAAGCGTAGTCTATAACAGGATGGGTGACCGCCTAAAACATCATGTTGATAAAATCAGTTTTGTCACATATTTGTAGCAGTTTTACTTGAGATTGCTATTTAGTCGGATAGCCCTGTAAACTTACTTTTTCATATAAGGGCGCGTACCGCTGTTAAGCGATGACGTCATCATCCGTGAGCGCTAGCCGCCGGGTTTCGAGCGCCACATACGAAGTTTAAAATTTAATATCTCGAAAACTATTTGACGTATCGAAATGATTTTTTTACAGACATTTTTAGTTTTTAATGAATAATACGTTAAGCCAAAAATCTAAACCGGCTGACATTCTCTATTGTGTAATAAGCGCGAGAATTTTATTTTATTAGGTATATATGAGTCTTAGGTGACTTTTATGTATGTCTAAATGTCCCTTACCATCATATACCATTCGTGCCTGGTTGAAATTTCGCGTTTTCGAAAGAAACGCTTTGCATCATCCTTTATAATGCGTACTGCAATAAAGTGCAGTGCGCTTCTGGCGCCGTCTGTGTATTTTCGAGTGCGAAGAGTTCGTCTGAGCCTATTTAAAGGTAGGGTGAATAGGCATCTTCTGGGAGAGCTCGCTTCATCGTCGACTAAATCTTCGTGCTCCAAGGGTAAGAGTTATTCAAGAGCAAACCCATTATCAATAAAAAAACTACTGGATTAATTACTTTACCTACCTACCGTTTACCTAGACCCCTTAGCCGTGTATCTAAGTGCTGTATTCTTCTTTTTTGTAGCATAGCATAGCCCATGCTTCTATATCGAGGACGCGTGGCCTAGTTGGTAGTGACCCTGCCTACGAAGCTAGCGGTCCTGGATTCAAATCCCGGTAAGGGCAGATATTTGTGTGATGAGCACGAGTATTTGTTTCTGATTCATGGATTTTTCTATGTATTTAAGAATATATACCTCTATGTAAGTATTTATATCGTTGTCTAGTACCCATAGTACAAGCCTAGAGCTTAGTTTGGGGCTATATGAATTCGAGTGACATTGTCCCCTGATATTTGTTTATTTATACTTATTTATTTAAATCGTTATGAAATCGTTGACCTCAGCTCATACTGCCAAGGTAATAAAGGTAACCATAACGTCAACAATGTGATTACCATATAATTGCAATATGGGGTATCAAACATAATGAACTAGTAAAGATGTGATGAAGGGTATTAACAATTAATACTTAGGTATCTGTGCAACAAGACACCAGAGGTTGGTTTTTGCTGCGAGTGTTGATTTTGAACCCCATCGAAGGTTTCTATAATTGAATCACGAGCGCTTTTTTCGGTCGCCATTACAGTGAATTGAAACGCTAGTAGAACTACCCAAATAAGAGTTATCATAACCAGAGGTCGGAATAGGCAGTGCCTATTTGCCTAAACTTCGCGGGAGGACGTAACTAACAGTGGTTACAACCACCAAAAATAATTTATTTTTATTGAATGCGGGATTTCCGGTTTTTTTTTAATAATACATAAATGTGGAAATTGATACTAAAACTCCATATCACATGTTAAAACCATTTATTGTATACAATTTTACATGATCATCAATAACAGAAACATCTTTCAATCTGAATCATCAATATCATAATTCCAATCATAATTACTACTATTAGACATATATGAGACAAAATATTATATATTACGGAATACTTTCTTAGTTTATTTACATAAGAAATAAATCAGAAAATGTCATTTGATCATGTAAAATTGTATACAATAAATGTTTTTAACATGTGATATTGAGTTTTAGTATCAATGCACTGCACTATTCCGACCTCTGATCATAACGTTGAGTTGACGGTACGATCATATGTCAAAATTAATATTGTTTTACCGCGTAGAATAGAGGCTCAAGATATGTTGACATTTTTGATCCTTATTTCAATGGAATAAGGTGAAAAAATGTTAACATATATTTGACGTGGACTGTACGAGAGTCTAGACTAGTCTAGAGAATTTTCACGTGTATCGTTTTTGTGAAGGTTTCACTTCTACCGCGTGTGAACAGCACACATGATTTTTTTCGGGCGGTATATCCTTATACAGGCTCCGTCCGGATTGCTACCATCATCTTACCTGCAGTAGTGTTCGCGCTGTTATGTTTCAGCGTGGGGGTTAGACAGCTGGTTAATTGGTATCCAATCACTTGCTAATCATCGTTTAACAAACTGATTCATTTAACAAACATAAAAATCAATACACAATACAAAACACTCGATTGTACACCAATCAAAAGCATTACAGAGAAACAGTAGGTACAATTAAAAATAACACAGGTAAACAACAAGCGGTCTTATCGCTGATTATCAATCTCTTCCAGACAACCTTAATAGGGATAAGGGTAACACATCATTTTGCAAAATTGTAAATATTTATTTCAGGGCTTTGTAGAACCTTTGCAGAACATCTTGTAGAACCCTTTAGGTTGGCTTAGTTTTATAAAAATCCTGAAATATTTACAGTTTAGGAAAAAAAAAAGCGTTTTGTAAAATTATATTATGTTTGTCAAACGTTTTTTACCAAATTACGGTAAACCGAAGTACCTAATTAGCATTGAAGCATTCCATCTTAGTCACATTCATACGTATCCGCGATATCCACATCCACATAAAAAAATGCTTGTAGTATTGTTAGGCGATGGGCTTGCAACCTCTCATTAATACAGACTGGTAAACATATTAGCCTGTTTGTGCAAAATGTGGTTAAAGAATTAACAACAAGTTTTTGGAGTTGTTGGTAATTCTGTAGCTCTGCCTACCGCACTCTGGGAATGAAGCCGTGAAGGTATGTATGTATGTATGTATGTATATTCCATACGGGCCTCAGTGCTCACGTTCCTGCCAACATTACAGGTGTGCTCATTGTCTTTGTACTTTGCCATAAAAACAATCTTGATATTCATGTTTGACTCTAAGGAAGTTTCGTTGTTTGGGGTTCCATTCGAAATTCTCCCAGTAGAGAAAATTCAAATGCGACACTAAAAAAACACTAATTTAACAGATTACTCAGTGAGACAATAAATCTTAGGACGATATTACTTTATTAAACTTTTATTTTACCTAAACCCTAGAGTTCGGGGCCGAACTAAGGTTCGTATTAATAAAATGATCTTGGCTGAGACGCCCCTCACAAGATACGTCAAAGTAAACGTCATGCCATAGAAAACTGTTATTTTTGACGCATCTTGAGACGAGCCTTACAGTTGAGATGAGTTTATTAATACGGCCCTTAGTGTCCTTCATCAATCAACCCTATACCTACTAAGACACCGTCTCATCCTATAGCTATATGTGAGCTATATCTTCCCCTACCCTTCAAGGGCTGAAATCTCACCCTCTCGCGGAACAAATAAGATATATTTGTGTACGTATATGTTTAGGAGTGCATGGATTGAACTGGTTTATAGATCTTTGTCGGAGTTTATTTTATAAACAGTTATCTCTCCAAAAATGTATCCAGGTGCATTATTGTCGAAACATATTAAAATAAATGTGCCGCTAATTGATAAAATTGAAACAAATACCTAGATTTAAGTGGGGTTGCTATTGGTACTTGTATTATTACTTATTCTATGCTATTGGTTTGGTAGAGTTGAGTAGAAAGTACCTAGGTACTTAAGTACTTTTGCATACGTATAGAAAATTAGACAAAATTATGGTCTATGATCCGAATAGGAGACGATTTGCACCGGGCTGTTTATTCGATGAAAGGTATTTTATATCAAATTTAATACGCTAAATAATATGTGGCGAATAGGTAGACTGAAAAATTTCAGTCCAGTACTTATATCATTAAAAAAATATTAAAACAACTTTTTTTTTAATTGCAAATGTTTGTTTAATAGACAAATTATATACTAATCGAAAGTATGAAGTCTATAGAATATGCAAACGTTAGGTTTGCGGCAAATTATTAGTACCGACTTACCTGTTTATACCTGCCTACCCAATAGTTAGACGGGAAAAAATTGCCAATCTAACGTTTCCTTATTCTATAGGCTTCATACTTTCGATTGGTATGTAATTTGTCTATTAAACTAGATATTGCAATTTTTTAAAACAAAGTTAATTTTTATTTATTTTATTTATACTGGACTGAAATTTTTCAACCTACTTATTCGCCATTCGATACCTTAGTTCACGATTGTACTAATTACATTTGAAAAGTTATTGTAATTAGTATGTTTGTGCACAAATTATAAGTTCGTAACTTTACTGGCAAAAATAAATCATTTAGTACGATTGTGCAAGGTACCCATCGATATATTACTGAGCATATTAAATTTGGTATAAAATACTTTTTATCGAATAAACAGCCCGGTGCAAATCGTCTCCTATTCGGATCTATTACTATTAGATTTTTTACTGGTCGCAGATTTACGACTAGGTACTTATATAAGTAAGGACTTACAAACCACACTCAACAATAAATTGGTTTGCAGTTGTATGCATGTTGCCTAACATTGAAAACACAGAGATACCTTCCTAATAAAAATGTTAAACACGCCTACTAAACTCGTCATTTGATGTGTAATTTATACCTAATGAGAAGGCACTAAAGTGGATAAAATTTCCGCTCGCCGGGGTCGAACCCATCTGTTTGCTGCGCGCGCTACGACTAGGTACGAGTAGGTACAGTCACGAGATTTAATTTGGTACCCACCTTAGGTCCAAAGTGACATTGACGACTTCAAGCATATTTTTCTTGAAATGGGTCACAAATTAATGCTCTTTACCGTATCTACCTAGATTCTAGGCTGCTAGTACCACCGAGTCAAAGTCGTTAATATATTTTAAATATTTAAAACATTCCCTCAAAAGATTCCAGAGATAGTATGTTATGTGATGTGAGCTAAAACTCTTTTATTGAATAAGTTAGTACTGATAAGTTAGGTCTCGTATATCGTTAGGTAGCTACGGCAATATTAAGTCTACGACCGACAGACATCAAAGTTCATCCTCGTCCAGGATTCACTGTTGGTTAATATCAAACAAAAACACTTAATCTCATTGTGACCATCGAAACTTTTCCAATGCTCGAATATTCTCCCGCACAAAAGCAAAGTGCAGTAAACGCGAAATTTCATTTTTATAGGTTTTTTGCGCCCTACTTGGAAATTCACTTTTAGAGATTTTGATTTAAAAAATTGAATGAAAATGCAAACAAGCGTCAATTGAAATAAAAAGAGGTAAACAAAACCCGGTAAACTACGCCTAACCAAACAACGGAACAAAACGTCGCAAGCGCATTCAGCTCTAACACTGGCAGAAAAAAAATCAAACATTGGGCACGTCACATATAACTGCTCACTCAACCCTACAATAGCCATAAAGAATTACAATTAATCGCTGCGACGAGAAATGCCACCGCGTTAAAAAAACGTCAAAATATCTATGCCCCCACGGACTACTGGCCGCCAATGGAGGGCCGCGTTTGACGGCTCGCTACCACTTTCGGGCCAATGGGGAGGCCCGGGGCGGAGCCTGGAGCGTCGCGCGGCGTTTCGCCCCCAGCGAAAACCTTTTCGCCTGCAGTCGTTTATCGATAAGCCTCAGGGATGGTCGATTATTATTACATTCGGGACGTGACGCTGTGATCCGCTCGGGGCGCGATCGATATGCGGAAGGCGAGCCAGTGAACTGTTGTGATACGAGACGCTTTGTGTTCTGTGATATGTTTGCCTTAGTATAGATAGCATGAACCTTTATATGCAGTGTCATCGCGAGGTATGGATACGATTGCTACTTCATAATGTTTAAGCTTATACAGTGCTCCCATGAACGCAAGTGTTTAAGGCAGGCAGTACCAACTGATTTAAAATGCATATAAAAGCAGATAGGAAAGGAATACTGAATACCGTGTTTGAAACCTAGTGTGTAATTAATTTGTGCGTGTCCTTTTTGATCCATATAGGTTTTTACTTAAATCCATCAAATATACCTTAGCGAATTTGATTTACTGGATTGAAATATACATTTTCGATTTTTCCCAAATAGAAAAACAAAATGTATGTAGGTAAAAATAAAAAAGTGCCAACCTTAACTTTTATTAATAAAAGAAAAAAACTTTTTGGAAAATAAATAACCCATAATAAGCAATTGAAGTAGAAACTTGTAAGATTCTTATATCGGTCGACAGGTTTTTTTAGATTACTAAGGACCGGTTAATTAAACTAAGAAAATTGTATTCGGCAATGAAAATGTAAATTTCTTCATTAATGGGATGAGCTACTAGCTACGAGTATCTGTATTGATTTAATAAACGATTAAGCTCAATCTAACTTTCAATCAAACAACGGTAAAGTTTATTTTTAAATTATTCAAAAAATTGTCTTTTGAAATTAAACATCTTCTTTTTTGGTTTTTATATGAGTTTAAACGGGTTTTGAAATAATAATAGATCTGTTGAAGTAGGTTATTAAAATTTACTTTAATAAAAATAAAAATGAAAATAGGTATGTTATCCGTCTTAATTCTTTGTTTACTAAAAACCGTGTCGTTTTTGTGTCAATAAATGTAATATGTAATAAATTTCTTTCTTTTTTTCTTTCAAATAGAAAGTAAATTTCAAATTATACCGTGTAACTTATTGTTTATTCTTATAAATATAATTTTAATATGAACGCGGTTTTAGGATGCTACGAATTATTTTTCAATTTAAAATTATGTTGCTACCAAATTATTACTGCCCTAGATTATTTTAATCGTTACATTCTCCAACCAAAATCTATCATTTCTCCACCAATATAAAAGAAACTTGACAAGAAAGAGCCCAATCCTTTATTTGTTACATTCCTTGAAGCATATAATTACAGTCGGGGCGCCCGCTACGTTATACTTTGAAATTTTATAATTGGCGGTCCTTGGCACAAATTACTGAGACATCCTTCTCAAACAGGTAAAACAATAAAAAATAACTTTTTGCGATATCGGTTTCTTTAAAAATAAAAACTTTGGTATACATCGGAATAAAATATTCCGCAGTTGTGCGGTTTTAGCGTTTGGCGAGAGTTTTTGTTGCACTTTTGTAATGTGTATTGGCACATTTAACTTTTATGTTTTCGACATATGGCGAATGCTGTGTGTAAATGTATGCATAAAAAGCGACAGTCTCTTTAATTAATTTAAAAAAAATAATACTTTAAAAAAAAACTTTAGATACTCGTACTCAAGAAGTAATAGGTAAGCATGGAACTATAACTAACCATTTTCTTAATAGAGATCGGCAATCATCGTTTTTCTACGACACACGAGTGACAAAATATACATTCAGTTGCGAGTGCAATGACAGTATATTTGTCAGTGATAGCGATAGCCAGCCAAAAGCTAATAATAAGCTGGGAATACTGTACTGCCCTCCTAAGCAAAAAATGCAATAACTAAATACAAAAGCCAAAGCAGATTCAACTCTCTTCTGTTTGTAACTAGGTTTCAATTTCTACAAATGTTTTGTCTGAGATATCGCCATTATGCTTAGTAGGGCAGTGTACCTGTCTTTGTATTCAATTTATACTTACAATACTTGCATATGTATAAGTAACATTACAAAACCAGTCATATAACGGGCTCAGGATGACTTCGGCCATAGTTCCATTTCGTCACCTTCTTAAATCGTTCTCATTCGCATATGGTCTACTGTTTCGATTCGCCAGCATTCCTATATCGTCACTTGCCTATCTCGTCCGCTTTCTTACGTGGGCCACAGTACCAACTCGTTTACATTCGTAATTAGACTACAGTGCCTATTCGTCAACATCCCTAATTAGTATACAATGTCAACTCGTCAACATTCTTATTTAGACCACAGTGCCAACTCGTCAACTATATAGTAAAAATATTGAACACCCAGACTCGAGTACAAATATGCGGACGAGTTGACACTGAGGTCGATACAGGAATGCGGACGAATTGGCACTGCTGACCAAGGAGTACTGAGGTCGATAAAAGAACGTGGACGAGTTGGCACTGTGGTCAAAATAGGAATGTAGACAAAATGGGGTATTGACGATATCAGAAAGTGGACGAGTTAGGAAGGTGACGATTTAGGAATTACATGCTGACGACATAGCATTGTGGACGAGTTGAGAAGGTGACGAAATAGGACTGTGGACAAAGTCGCCCTGAGCCATACCATTACACATTAGTTAACATTAGAATTCCATTATTCCACAGTGGCAATAACAGCGTGGCGCCCGAACTGCATAGCCAAAGCCAGCGGTCAGTTATTTTATTTGCTTTCTCCACGCTAATTCCACCTTATTGATTTTGACGTCTTTCCGTATTGTCCACGTTTTGATAGCTCTTATTTACTTGACAGTAATGGCGGCCGAGTTGAAAACAACAGGTCAAAAGCAATATTGTGTTACCGCTTTCAATAGAGGCCCTAGAGGCCTAGATGTTATTGGGTAAGAGCTGGATGAGGCGAGCGCAAGACCGCGGACAGTAATCGCGAGATAGAGGAGGCCTATTACAGGCCTAAACAGTGAGTTGATGGATGGAAGGAAAGGATTCGATTCAAGCAAAACCTTAGGTAACCCCCTTACTAATAAACGTTGAGTAACGGTGGTATAGCTATGCAATGTTTTGTCCTTATCTGTCAAATTCAAATGTCACAATGATAGATAAGGACACAATTCAAATATCACAATGACAGATAAGGGTAAATATATAGATAGACTTATACTATTTAAAAATCCGCTACTATATCATTATAACTGCGAAAGTGTTTGTATGTTGGTTCCGTCTTTACGGTGTTAACGCCTCAAACGATTGACGTGTAAGGTGAAGAGATTCTATAACCCGATGACAGACATTCTGTAATATTTATCCCGGAAAATCTGCAAGTTTTTTTATGGCATGAAGAAGGCCCCTGATGGTAAGTGGGATCTGAGACCCACAGACATTTGCATTCTCAAGACTAATCTTAGGACTGCAATCTTAACCCCAAATGCGTTGCCGAACCTGAGTACAAGATGAAATACCTCTATGGTAGTCATGTTGCCGGTTGTCTTATTCCCATACCGGAATACAACAACACGGACACTGCTGCTAGTGGGTTAAAGAATAAGATGGTGGTAGCGACGCCGACGGACCCTGCACAAGGTCCTGCCACCACTAAAGTTCCCGACGGAATAGCGATAAGTGATTTCTACGTGAACGGAGTCGCAGGCAAAAGCTAGTCTTATTATAATTTGTCTATTCTGATAAAAAAGTACCAAGCTTTCCTAACTACCCAACAGAACAACAGAACTAACTAATTCATACAAGTTCCACTCCACCGGGGATACATTAACGTACGAGTTTATGTAAATAATTAAATACCTATTCACGTTATTAGATGGCGTGCGTGTAATTGTTTCTGAATAATTGCTGTGTATACCACTACTCTAGAACACTTAACCAGCTCGAGATGATCAGTGCCCGCATCCCAGGTTTTCATACAGTTGAGACCAGGAGCTCTATTCTACTCGGTATGTCAAAAGCCATGTGGTTTTACAGAGCTGAGGGCTCAGACAAGATGCACTACGCTAACGTTTCTATTCGATTCGTTTTTAAACCAATCGCGTCACTGGTAGACCACGTGACTTTTCGTATCACGTCATCTTCCAGTGACGCGATTGGTTTAAAAACGATTCGAATAGAAACGTTAGTTAGCGTAGTTCATCTTGTCTGAGCCCTCAGAAAAGAGCCCCTGTTATAACGTTCTAGGAACTGTATAATAGACAATCCGGCGGGAAAGGGTTACATGTTACATTATACCTAGACCAACTAGAGGATGCTTACGCGCAGAATTAGTTACCTACTCCTCTATTTCTTTCCGTTGGGGGTCGATTTTCGGAAAATCCTTTCTTAGTTCACCCCTAGGGTACCCAAGGAATATTAACTTCAAATGTCTAAATTCAATGTTTTCGGCTGTGCGTTGTCTGTCTGGAAGTAAGTCAGTCAGTCTGTCAGTCATAGAAGACTTTTGTATTTATAGATTTGGTGGCAATCCTAGGGATATTCTCAGAGCCTTAGCGGTACATCGTGTTTTTTTTTGCCTCGAGACGGGTTACTAGCTCGCTGACCTTTATCCACGCACTCACCACTCACCCCCCAAGAGTGCTCTTTGACCAATGGACATCTGCAATGTTATATTGCACATGTTGCCAACCCTGAAGATTAACATGGATGCCTCTGAACTAGAGATGGGTGACGGTATATGCCCAATATAACCACTACAATCCTCCAGATATATTGGGAAGATATATACTGGGCAAATCCCCACTTTTGATTATTTAGCCAGGTACCTAGTTGCCGTCTATACTTCTATACTATAGAATAGACCAGCCATCAGGTCCTTGATAATGTACCTATAGTATAATAAATATTAGGAACAGAATAACAGAATTGACACCTTTTTTACGGAAAGGTGTTCTGATAAAAAACTTGCTTACCTACAGAGAAAAACAAATATTAGTGTTTGCTACGCCTCCTTTGGACTAATGGTCGGAAATGTCGGAAAATTACGCCTTTTTGTTTGTAACCTAAACTTAAGTTAAGGTGTACCTTAAAAAAACAAAACGCGGTTAAAGGGCTACAGCCCTAGTTGTGACGTAGAAAAGACCATGACTTTGGCGTATAACCTCTTTATAGCCATTAGCAGAAACTTTGTTTATTTATTTTCTCAATAAACAATGAACGAACAAATTCTAAAAAAGAATGGTATGTATGTAAATACTTTATTGTACAAACGGGAAAATAACAAACAACAAAATAGACAGAAACACAAAAGGTATGTACAAAGGCGAACTCATCCCTTTAAGGGATCTCTTCCAGTTAACCTTTGAGCGATTGGGAATGGTATGCTTTTGAGACAAACAAACATTGTTTTTTCAGAAACCCTTTTAAAATAGATCCTGTTGCTAATTATGGATTTAATCCAAGAACACATTGGGCACTGAACGCCGCGACGGCTGGATACCATGCGACGCTGAGTCGCATCGCATCAATTCGCATCCGCCGTATTCAATGCATAAAATATATCCATTCGTCGATGATATAACTATCTCACTATTTTTGCAGTTTCTTGCAATGGAACTATCAGGCTTACTTACGACAAATAGTTAAATTTAAGTTAGTTAGTCTTGGGTTAGTTAATCTAAATAAAGCTACCTATTTTTTATAGATTTATCATTTTCGTGCAATAGCCCTAAATCAGGATTAACGGCTACATCAAAGCGGAAAATATTAATCTACTTAAAACGCCAATTAGCACCAATGTCCTTTTACCTTACTTTCTAAATCGCCAGGTAAGTACTAGATTTATTTATTGCTTCAAGTGGCCCTTCTAATATTAAGTCTGTTTAGAAAGTGTTTTTAGAAGCTCATTTTGTAAAAATGGACTATACGTGATCTTAGATTAGGGCTAGATTAAGACTAAGGATACTTTAGGAAGATAGCACACTCAGTCCGAGATCCCAAAATAAATAACTCAGGGGTTGGACTTATAAAAGTATATTACATTTACATGTTACAACTTAAATGCTCTCTGATTAAGAGGATTGTGATGCAAAAAAAATCCATACAAAATGCGATAACGTTTTTCTTCCCTTAAACCTAGTCCGATTTTTACGATTTTTGAATATGTTGTAATAGATATTATGAAAAACTAGGTCTGTAGGTACGTTCCTTTCCAAAAAATATTTATTGGAAAAAAAAAACAAAAATCGAAACGTACAGACCTTGTGTTTCATAACAACTATAAGGCAGCCATTACACGGCTAGCACATGTTGTCCGCGACTTGTTTGTTGCTCGGATCTCCCTTTCTTTCTAGTCTGTAACGATAGAAACGCACTGAGCGACAAGCGAGAAAATACAACTTGTGCTACCCGTGCAGATCGTGATCCGACAAAGGTCGCCGACCGTAGGAAATTTCAAAAAATCTAAATAATATGTAATCCGATGTCGTGATCCGTCAATCTAACACGTTACACAGTCATTCTGGACCGAGATCACCTGATCACGATCACGGATTGCGATCTAAATTGGCTGTGTACTGGCTGCCTAACATATACAAAAATCTTAAAAATCGGACTTGATTTAGGGGGTGAAAAACGTTATCGTCTGGAGGTAAATTGTATGGGAAAACTTTGATAACTACGCGATTTATGCATCGGTTCACAATCCTCTTAATATATGAAATTGACTCAATATAAGACATTTGACGCTAAATAACGTCAAATAAAACCTTTTACACCACATCCAATTGATTGGTTATTTATGGTATGGCGAAAACAAACGACACAACCCACTTGATGGTTATGAGGCCGATGGACGAATGTAATCCCGAGGTTGCTAATGCACTGCCAACAAAGAGTAGGTACTAAGATGGAATGCCTCTATTGCTTGTAATTTGCTGCCTTAAACAATATGAGCACCGCGGTTTTTCAGCACGTAGGTGGGTAAGATGGCTTATTCGGCTACTGCTCCGAAGTATACTCTGTCCCTATAAAATTTGTTTACATTAATTTCTCAAGTCTGTACAACATGATGCAAGGGACTACTGGGATAGACTCCTAAAACCAAAGTTCAGATGTACGGTCACGGAAGTTAATTTGCTACCCATTTCAAAGAAAACCTGCTTGAAGATGTCATTGTCAATAGAGATGCCAAGTCATTTGTAATTGATAGGAAACTCAACCTTAATGCAGTAGAATGTCAGATTGACTTTGGACTTAAGGTGGGTCACAAATTAAATTCCTTGACTGTACCAAGATCTCATAGGGATCCCATTATCATGTCAGCTGCTGGACCCAGATCTCCAGCATAATTCGGTCTCACTTTCAGCTGTTTCCCACGAATTTAAACATATCGTTGTTCTACCTTGTGGGCCTACCAACATTACGCCTTCAGAACGTGGACTCCAGAGCCTTTCCGTCGCAAAGGCAGTCGAATGAATAGTGAACTATTTATCCTGTAAGTACCATACAGACGCACACGCAGACGAAAAACCAAGGTCTATCAGCAGCGTTTCCAAACACATGAGCGCTGTTCGGCTTCTGCTAAGGGGCTACCTGAACAAACCAGTTCTATTTTTTGTTTTGTTTATTATCTGTTAGTTTTCCAAATTAATAAAAGGGTCATTTTTGATGATGGATGATTTAGGTTCTTTCTTCTAGATAGGCCAAATCTGAATGTAAATTTATGAAATAATCTATGATAAATATCCAATATTTGTTTGAAATAACCTATTATTATTTTTCACCCGACTACCAAGAAGGGTTGTTTTTAATTGGACATGCATGAAAAACAAATTTCGTCTCTACCTTTTCATTTTGGCATCAACTGATATGGAAACTATCAAACTACTTACATAAATCAACGAAGGTTTATTTATTAAGTAAAAAGTATGGAAATAAAGGCCAAAAAACTACTTTTATGTAGTAAAAATTACAAACTTTGTTAGCATACATCTAGATACCGGTAAAGCACTGGAGACTTGTAAAAGAAAAATTCAGCAGCGAATGGTAACTAGTTGAGAACGGCAGTTTCATTACAACAAGGTATTAACAACAAGATAAAGTGAAGAGCTACAGATCGAAGGTCATTGCCAGGGGGCCCCCTAGAAAGGCCGCAAGAAACTCAAACAGCTATTTTATTATTTAGGGTCAGAAGGAAGTCATGTAGCCAGAGGATGCGATCCAATCGATAAAAATATAAAACAACTCTATGCGTCGTCAAAGGGCCCTGTCAAGATGCATTGCGCTACTAACGTTTCTATTCGTTTCGTTTTTAAACCAATCGCATCACTGGTAGACCACGTGACTTTTCGTATCTCGTCATCTACCAGTGACGCGATTGGTTTAAAAACGAATCGAATAGAAACATTAGTTAGCGTAGTGCATCTTAGCAGGGCCCTCAGGTCACAAGGGCATTCTTCGAAAGCATGTATATTTCTTATTCAATCTCACAGAATCACTGTAACGTGTGTGGGTCGAGGTAATAACAAACTAGACGCGATTTTCATTCGCCTAATTAGTTCCCTGTTCTACCCGAACAGGTAGATTTTTGAAAAATCCTTTTGTAGTGCAGCCCTAGGATACCCCTGGATTAGATTCCCTAGATTCAACGGTTTAGGCTGTAAGTAAATTGTCTGTCAGTCACTCAGTCGCGGAAGAGGTTTATATGTATACTTCTATATAAGTAGTTATTTTAGCTGTACAAATACCCCAAAAACCGCATCCCCGAAGTGGTTGACCTCTAGCCATGTCACTTTCTACGAACGAAAATAGTAATGGAAACTTTTTCCCGTTTCGTGCTAAACGAGCGAAACGAGAAAGCGGGTACTGGTTAGTGATCACTGCCGCCCTTAGCACGCATCGGAGAGTTATCGCAGAGGCGTTGCTGATGTTTGAAGTAAATAAATAAATATTAGGGGACTACCTCACACAAATTGACCTAGTCCCAAACTAAGCTCTAGAATTATACTTTGGGTACTAGACAACGATAACCATACTTATATAGAGAAATACATATTTAAATACATAGAAAACATCCAAGACTCAGGAACAAATACTCGCGCTGATTACACAAATATCTGCCCTTACTGGTATTTGAACCCGGGGCCAATAGCGTCGTAGGCAGGATCACTCCAACTAGTCTAACATGTCGTCGCGTAATGACGGTTGACATAAGAGACCGCACGATAGCTTAAGTCAGTTCCTTGGACATAGTCTTCGACTTCTGTAGTCGTAAGCGTCCACAGAATGCCACTTATTGATCATTTAAAGACCATATTAACCTACTGCTAAACGTTCACATTGTTGTGTTCCAGTGTGGGATAAAGACAAACGGTAAATCTAGCATAGAGGTAGGTACTACATCTTTGGTTGGCAATGCGGCCCTCCTCACTCAATAGGCCGTATCTCAGATAAAACTCCTGTAGCAATACCAACCTTATTACTAATAGTCGAGAGTTAAAACTGCATTGGTTCTTAAATTTGAGATACTACTTTTTTCTTCTTAATTAATGGCTTTCACTCCTGTTAAGGTGTATTTCGCCAATGTCGAGTTATTTATAGACACTCCCATGGACTTATTAGAGAAACAAGTCCATGGATATCACACGCGAGGACAGTTGTTCGGTAAAAAAGAATTTTCTCAAATGGACTAAACAGAAGCACATGGGGTTAACTCCACGCGCTTCTGTGAAGAGGAGATACTACTTACTAGCTAAGAGGGGCAGAATGTATCTGCTGTCTTAGGGCAGTATTAATAAACATCTTGGCTGTGATGCAGCACCTTCTAAGTGCTCACAGACTACTTATGGATGATTTATTGACAACCTAAGTAAATCATGCTGTTTGGTTTCATTATCTTACAATAAGCGCATGCACTACACGGGATAGGTACTTATTATGTATTTTATGTAAAGCTCTTTTTGGACTATTTCACCCGCCATGATACATAATTGCGTATAGCAACTTTTTTCATTTATTCAAACCACTCGTCCTTATTGTCCAAATATCTAAACAGCAATCAAAAATTAAGATTGTTTCACAAAACTCGATAGCTTTAAAATAATGCATCCATTCGCAGGTTTTTTTACGTGACAGTATTTTATAAAATCTAAATACTATCACTACCTATATCAAATTTCAGCCATTTTAGTTTCTTGAAAAACCTACTGACAGACGGACGACAACGTCATCTTAGTACTTGGTCACGGTCAGTAGTACGGTTAGTAACGGGTCAATGGAAGCAGTTTTAAAATACAGTGCAATTACCTAGCCATTATTACCGATTGCAAATCTTGATAGACCTTCAAACGAAATCCGACGAGAGTCTAGAGTTTACGCAACCATAGACTCCAACTTCCTTCGACATGCATATGTAAAACACATTACGCCACCCGTTCAGGATACGTATAAACATTTCAAAATAAGAACTATCATGAACGATTTACTCACTGGCAACCAATTCAATTTCAGCCTACGCGAAAAAAAAAACAAAAATGGAACGCTGAAGTATTCTTTTAAAAACCGCCATTCCATTATGCCGCTGTCATCGCGCGTTGATAAGATTTAAATTAGCCCCACAATACCGCCCTGTCAAATCCGCCATTAATTTCGAATTTCAAATTTGGAATGAGAACGGGAGCGGTGTAGCCAGCCTTTTGCCCGTTGAGGACAATGGATGTAATTTCAGTGAATTAAATTCGTTGATCTTTTTATTTTGACATTAATTGTTGATTAGGGATGTCGGGATAATAATTTGATTCGTTTAACTTTTTCATAACGCTTCATTTGTATTCGTTTGTGATTTTAAGGATCATTAGAACCCCAATTTATTTTACAGGAATAACATTGAAATCGGATATTAGTAGTAAGTACCAAATTTGTCAATTTTCACTGTTTCTTTGGTTTTAACAGTACATAGTTGATGAGATTTTAATCTAACTAAATAAATTATGGAGTCAAAGACCATGTTAGAAAGTATTGACGAAGGTAAAACGCGCGATATTTGCCTTGCGAATGAACGACATGTAAATATTTACAATCTATGGACATCGGATGTTTATTGACTGCCTGGCTATAGGTATGCTATAGGACTATAGCATATTAATAACGTCAATAAAATAAAGCATTAAAGTAGTTGTCATACCTTCCCCGCCCACAATCCACAATCGTTAACCATAAATAATATAGAGGTCAAACAAGAAAAATCTCTTACCGGTAACGTAACCTCTATTTTGCTATAAAATATTTTATTTTTATACCATCTATGTTCATTACAATATTTAATAATTAAATAAAATCGCACCAAGGTTTAGAATTGCTAAATACTACAGTGAAAACCTCGTGCAGGGTCCGTCTGGATTGCTCTGGATCTTACCCTCTACCCACAGACACAGGATGGTTACGACGAAGTACTGTAGGTATTCCATATTGTGTTCTGGTATAGGGATAAAAAACACCGATGAAACGACTATAGCATAGAGACTTAAGAAGGCATTCCATGTTAGTCCACAGGATTGGCAACATATTTGCCATCTTATAGGATTGCATAGTTGTGAATGCAAATGTTTATGGGCCTCAGCTGCCACTTACCACCAGGGCCCTGTTTTATAAAGCTACAAATTACAATTTACAGGTTACAAGTTTCCATTTGACATAACCTCGACCAATGACGACCAGCCATTTGAGAAGTATGGCCAGTTTAGACCTGTAAAATTGTAACTTGTAGTTTTATAAAGCGTGCCCAGGTGTGTACTTTTTGCCTCGTCCATGTCATTAAAAAACCTACTTGATGTCTCATTCGTTTCATTCGTCATTCGAGACTAAATCGAGCGAAGAGGGTAGTAGGTAGTAGTAGAGATAACGTAACTTCGAACGAACTTCGATTTTCAAAGCAAGCCCCAGATTGTAAGTGGCCACGTGTGGAGGTACGACGGCGGATGAAATTACTAGCTGAGGCATTCCATCTGAGTCCAGAAAGTTTTTTTTTTAATTGTCTTACTCTTACTAATATTATTAATGCGAAACTTTGAATGTTTGTTACTCAATCACACCAGAACAGCTGAACGGATCTGGATGACATTTGGCACAGAGATAAAAACTAGAATACCTAGCACATAGGCTAAAAAAGGCGAAACACAACTGCTACGCATTCAGAATCGCGGGTAAAGCTATAGTTATTGAGGACACCTAGCCCACTAACTTACCATCACGTAGCCTGCGTATTCGGTTGCCATCTGCGGCCTTAAAAAAGGGTGAATCAGAACTTTTTAATTCGAATTCGAAAGCAAAAATGTGTACCGGTATCCGAAAATTTGTTTTGTAGGAGCATTTGCAACCGTTTGAGCTCTAGTTACCCTCTGTGGTCGCCTTAAAAAAACCTCACAATCGGATACAGTGTGGTACCAAAAGTTGCTACGGATGGAAGTGACAGATAAGACATTACTATACAGTAAAATGTTAGGACGCAAAATTAGATATCTCTTATTTATTAAGGATATCAATAGCATATTACAAATCATAAAAACCGTAAATTTATTTATTCGATTTTATCTACATAAAGTCAACGGCTGCTACACAAGAGTTATGCGTAAGAGTGAAATACAAGTAAGACGGTAAATATTTGTATAGTGCATATCGCTATGTCTCTTTATGGTCGCCTTTTGTCAACGCTGCTCGTATAAAACCGAAATGTTAAAAATAATGAATCAGATTCGATACACTTGTTTTAATTACCTTTTTTTTTTAGTTGGTACTTAATGTCACAACTGAAGATGTAAACAAACACAATTTGCATAGGTCAAAGCGATCCACAAATCAGACCGAATTCAATTTCCTAATTGGCCATTCCGAAATTGGATTTTCAATAAGAATTGCCGATATATTTTTAATAGGCAATAAGAGCAAAGATGAAGGTTGTTTTGTTTTTAATATTTAAAACTTTAATAGTGTGTAAGGCACGGCCGGCCAAATGAGCGTGTCGTTCTTTTTTTTAATTTGATTTATAAGCAATGAATTGTGAACAGCAGTTAATGAAATATCGAGTAATGTCGCAACCTGCTTTTATATCGATTTTAATAACTCACAGCAATCGTAACTCGCATTGTTCCCTCGTTCAGACCACGGGCTCGTAAACGTTTCATTATCCTTTGTTACGCTTTTGTTTTTGTAAAATTACTCGTCTAGTTTAAGCTCCGTTGGGATGTTTATTTAGAACGCATTGTGTTCCAAATTTGAAATACGGCGCCTGTTTATCAACAAAGCATCATAGACACTGGCCATTTCTCATCGTCCGTTTTTCTAATAAAGCATTTGTTCGGCACACGCCGCCATTGTACCTATACGGTTACCAGAGGTCAGCAAGATCGCTTTCCTAAGCCATAACTGGAATTTATACCTGACATTATTCATACAGGCCGTTCGGTTGTTTTTCCCTAATTAGAATCCATTCAAACGTACCCCATTAAAACTCGTCTAAATTAAAATTCGAATAACTTACTAACTAGATATATAAATCACAACCATACAGAAAGACAATAAAATATATTGTCCAATCCGACAAACGGGTCGAGTTCAATAATTAATACAACAATGCGCTCACCGAGTAATTAAAATAAACTAATTTCTAAACGTGAGTGGCTTTTTATGAATGAATTTTGTGGTCTATCTTTTTTTCAGTCTGGCAACATTTCTCATCCGCGGTCGTTGCGTACTGACAGTTCGGTTGACGGCGTTCTTTTTTCAAAGCGCGACTCGCAGCGGGGCGCTGCATCCGTTGCGCGTTCGAATTATCTCGTTTTAATTTAAGAACTGCCTTTTTTGTGCCATTATTTTACTAATTCGTAATTTGAAATGTTTAGACAATTGCACGGCACTTAAGAGATATATTCCATGCGTGAATCACGTTTAGATCGTTTTCTCACGCTAACAGCGGATTCCCACGAATTAGTTGAATTGCTCAAACCCTGGGATTCGTACCTAAGGTTTGGCATCGGATCGGGACGAGATAATTCCGGCCAAATCGGCGAAAATAATTACAACCTACTGACGGTATTTGGTCGGAACGGGTGCAGCACCGCGTGCACAGTAGCAATAACGTGCAATTTAAATGTTTCAAATTTCGAATACGTTTCTTTTTTTAAGACAAATCGGTATTGCGTGCGTGCATGCCAAATAAACAAACGTGAGCGCATCGTATGATGTTAAACGCTAAAAATATTCTTTACATCTTCAAATTTAATAACAAAACGAATTACAACTAATCATGAAGTAAAGTGTCATTTAAAACCAGAACAATCAGTATGTATGTTGCTAATCAAATACTAAAAAAACGAAAATATATAGGTACCATAGATATTATAATTTCAAAATTGGAACGTTAAAGACAGCACGTGCACAGATAAGTGCTGCGTCGCTCCACCGTATTCTTCATCACGTACATCTAAATAACACAGGCCGGTAATAATGAGCCGATGCCTTTAAAATACGGCCATTGAGTTCCAAATTCGAATTAATAACGAAATAAAAGTGGTGAGATGGTTATTAGTGTGTACATGTTTTACTTACTGTTGTTATCATTTAATATCATCAACTCAAATGCTTCATTTAAAAAAACTTAGTAAAGAAAATGAGTATGCTCGAGTGACATACAGTAGAAACTGCTACGTGTTTCGGTCATTCCATCCAGTCATAGGCATTCCATCTCAGTCCTCAGGGTTGACTACGCAATCTGAATATCGCAAATGTCTATGGCAACCAATATAAGCCTCTGAGCGCAGTAGCGCACCTGCCATCCGGGGCACGCTTTATAAAGCTACAAGTAACAATTTCACAACACTACTCAAATGGCTGGTCGTCATTGGTCGAGGTTGTGTCAAATGGAAACTTGTAAACAGGCCCCAGGAGTCCTGTTTGCATGTTTGCGATCTATAGAAATATACCTAACTAATTGGATAAACAAGTGACTAGCACTGACGTAGTTAGAAACTTTGACAGCAAAAGGAACTTCCTAACTCAGTAACTTTGACGTATCACGCCTTAACACCTAGAATCTAAAACAAAAGTCGTTATGAATGGACTAAAGCTGGTCCAGGGCCTTAATTAAAAAGAACAAAAACACCGATATTAAAAAAGTTCCAATCGATTTTTCGGTTTTTATTTATGAAGACCACTCTTCAAATGGACGTACTTTTAATTTTTTTCCAATACCGGAAGACATGACACCTACAGATTTACTGCTCTAACCATCAATTATTATAATAGATTCTCTGTCCCACTCACACGCTCTCTTTCTACTATAATTTTGTTTAAGGATGAGGATGGTGATGTTTTTTTTCTAATAGGATACAACCTCATTAGAATATTAAGAGGTGTACCTATTCTATAAATACTTTTACAAAATTGGCGGTAATAACCCATTTGAAACTAGCGGAAACACGCCATCATAAGATCAATTTAAGGGTTGGTTTGCTTTGGGTTGTTTCGGTTTATGGCAAAACAGACTGTGAAATGGCTACAATATAAGCATTGCATCTTATTCCGCATTGTTGGCAAAAAAATTCAAGCTTGAGATTGCAATTGTCTTTGAGCCTCAGAGCCTACTACCATCATCAGGTGACCTGGATGCCTCATTTAAGTTATTTTTACATTTTTACCTATCCGTTTCCTTAAACTTAATCAATCGATTCAATACAATTTACGAACAATATCCAAAATTCATTACAGTCTCATTCACTACTCTAATCAATAACTGAAAAAGTTAACACCCTGCCAGTATTAAACAAAACTCCCCTAGCTCCCGGAATTCTAAAAACCAGAAGTTGCCAGCGCAATAAAAACAAAAACGAATCAATTAAGCATCGCCGCCCTGGCGCGCCCAGTGTTGCCACAAACCGCGTTTACCCACAAAGCCAATTACATGCGTAACGGCGCGCGTGCGCCGGTCACGACCTGCGCGCGCGCCGATCCAGTAAAGAGAGTTAAACGGGGTAATGAGCGATTGAGATTGGTCAGCACTGATTGGTGAGTTCAGATCCTTGAAAATAGAATTTGGTAAGATTTTTTGAAAAGTGCCCTTTGGAAAACGAATCGATAAGTTGCATTGTGCAGAAATCATAGATTATGTTTGCCATCGACGTAAGCTTTACCGCCTCTTGTAGATTGTTTTTTTGGCCAGCGCTTAGTAGCGCTAGTGCGTCTAGCAGAGCAATCGAAATTTAAATCATTGTTAGTGTTAGTACTAGCAAGCCTAGCTGTGGCAGTAACCGTAACCAATGCAGTAACGAGCATTGTCATAAGGAACTGGCTAGCGACCTACCATTACAATTACATGGTTAACTGATTCACCCTTACTTAAAGGATGTTCTATTTCTTTTACGTTTTAGTTTTTTCTGTCAAAATATTTGACTACACTTGCTGTGTTGCAGTATGTTTTTGTCAAAAGCATGTAGTGAGTTGGAGTTTGAAAATCAAATTATATCTGAATTAACTTTAATACCCCCTTGGTTTTACATCTGGATTAGATTTCTTATCTTGAAGTGAGACTTAACATGTAACAGTAAAGACCGTTAAAGGCCTTTTAAGACGTTTTGTTGTTTTGGAAAGCGCCAATATTTAAAAGAATTCATAACATACTTGATTAATAAGACAATTTGGCATTTTGTCGAGGTGACTAATGGAACTATAATATTTAAAAATGGTAAAGAAGCAGCGACTGAGCTGGAGAGCCACCCTGAAGCAATAAAATCAAATCTTCTGATGCCTTATCCCTTTCACTCCTAAGTCGAGACTACATCGAGATCAAGGGATGGAGACGACGTAACTTCCAACTTCGATTTTGAGAATGAGATAATGTTGCCATTACACTTCCCAATAGCACATTCTTATTCTTTCCAAACTCTTTTTTGTCAAGCTATATCTGAAAGTTAATTACAAGAAGTTAATGAGCAAGAATTAGTAAACAGGAATAACAGAACAGACAAGAACACAACCACGTATTGAATGCTAATTACTTAAACGAACTTCCTTCATTAAAATCAAATTCATTTTCTAACGTTTTCCTCACTGGCAACAAAAGTTTACCATTACAACCTTACGCATACATTTAAGAAGACGTTTACTACCTTTGGCATAAAGTAGGTTTTATCTTGATTTTAGTGTAGGGGCAGTGTGTGGTTATTAAGCCTGGCTTGTACGACATTCAATCTCGCTCTGCACCGACATCCATCATGCGACCACGCCCCTAGCGGAGTGTTTCGACAACGCTTGAACCTCGCTACGTGATTTGTGGATGATTAAAATATTAATAATGTCTTTAAAGTGTTTAAGAATAGGGCCCCGCATGTCAAATGTGATGTACGCGCTATTAAGGTGGCAACACCGTTATTGCTCTCTATACAATCGTTCGATCTGTTTACGATCATGATCTAATGTAGGGTAGAGAGAGATCAAAAAACTCTCGAGATGATACATTATATCAAATACTTAATTGGCGAGTACCTGCTCAAATGTATACAGGTTACATTTCATTTCCTAAAAATGCTAGGTATACTACACAACTGATTTTGACGAGCTATCCGTGTTCCAAACCAATTCGACACGAATCTCCAAATAAGACCTGTCAAAATATTAGATTTCGAAACGTCTATCTCTATTCTTTTTCGTTTCTAACTAAACCTAATCTTTGCCTAAATGTGTAGATAATATCTTTCGTACATATATCAATGAAAATATATATTTTTTTAGAATTAAAGCATCTAATAGCTTCAAAGAGGTACTAATAATATAATATAATAACGAAACGGTGAAATATAACATAACTATGCCATATTTAACCCATTTCTTAAGAAAAGCAAAAGCGGTCAGAAATTATTTTGAAATAAGATCCCTAATGAAAATTCCAAGTCTAACTACTGGCAGGTTGTAAAAAAGAAAACAAATCGCTGGCTGTTAAACCACCTGAATTTAAAAAGAGAACTCGACCACGGAATGTTGAAATCATCGGGCTACCAATTTTGAATACGCATTCGCGAAATGTAGTTTGATATTAAACACTATTACGTAGCTAGTAGAAAGTATTTTAGTTTGATAGCTGTATCTGACTTGTTATCTTTTGAAAACATAAACTTGAACGACTTCCGTTTTTTCAAAAGAATGTTCTAATTAACTCTGTTAATACGGGTATGAAAAGAATGCGGTAAAAAAAGTTAAATTTAGCGTGATACATAGATCAATTTTCTCGATCTCGATCTGCATATTATTGTTAAATGAACTTCCTTGTTTATCACTAACATTCCAACGACGACGTTATGGCACAGATTAAATAGGAGTTGGTTATGATTATTCCGCGTACCAATTTTTCCAGTCGCTATTTTTACCATTCGTGATTTTACCCAATCTCATTTTTCCCTATTCTTAATTTTTCCTGGTCGCATAATTTCCAATGTGGAATTCCCAGTCGCAAATTTCCCCATTGTAATTAGGCCGAAATAGGTAGATAGGTTTAGGTTAAGTTAGTTTTGCAGCAGGCCCGAACTCAGCAGCGGAGCTCCGTCGACTCTTTAGAAATGATATAACTATTCAGATAATATTCAGATATATACAGATTGGGAAATTATAATAATGGAAATATATCTGCGGAGAAAAAAAATCTTCGCCAAGATAAGCTACGGAAAAAAATTATGATTGGTAAATGTTGCGAATGGAAAGTCGTGATGGAAAGATTGCTACGAGACAAAGAAGATATTAAAAAAAATATAGCTATACTCAACGAAATCAGAATAGTTAAAGGCGAACTGTATTCAAACGTTCTGACGTGTGACGTGGAGAAAAAAAACAGAGAAACAGTCATGAATTTTATCACACAATTATTAGGTACAGTTTTCTGGATTCTGTTAATTTGAATCTTAAATTGCAAGTGGACCTCACATCAGATTTAATTCAAACAAAAGCACTTGCTTTTATAAACAAGTGAAGCCTTGTTTTTACCATAGTTTTTTTTTATTTGTTTCTTTTTTTATTTTTGGTGTATATCTTCAACAAGTCTTAGCTTTTCAACTCTTTCATCAATTTGGGCTAGACACAACGCAACCGACCCCCCCCCTCCGCTGTCCTGACTGCCCTTTGATGATTCTACACTCAATCGGGGGATTGCTAAAGATCATCGCGTGACGCGCGTCATTCCCGACCTCTACAAAAACTGGAGCATCCCAGGCAATTAATGCCCTTTGCCTCGGATAAAAACTATACGTCATTAGATATAGGGCGGTTTACTACAATTATATAATTTGGAGTGTCTATACTTTGTCGTGAGCAGGCAGGCTCAGTCAGGCTGACTGAAAGTGACATTTCTTTCAATAATTTGAAGCAATTTCAAATCTGAGACGACGGTTATTGTAAAAAGTACTTATAGATTGATAATAAAGCCTAAGATGATCTACAGTTAAGGGAATGCTTACATAGGACCTTAAACATTACCACTAGGACTTGGCGATATCCATATGGCGCCAGGTATCGTTTAATTAGGGCTTAATAATTGTCTACCCTTGCATCCTACCAAAATATAGAAGGAAAAATTATAAAAGAACCTAGATGCCGCAAACGCGTGGAATATTTGGTTTTCTCTTACTTTTTAAACTTTTGAGTAAGTACGAGTATTTACTTTTAAAACACACCTAAAACATAACTCTGAAATATCTCCTGTCATAAGTACGCTTCATCGCTTTTAAATAGCTAATATTCTCATTGTTGTCAGAATTTTACGGATAATTGTTTTATTACAGTTCCCGACATTCTAAAATGATTTATAGCTCGGTAAGTGCTGTTAACTCGGGCCTTACAATGAGGCATAAAACCTCGGTGCCAGTGCACCAAAATCACCTATAGAAAAAAATAAAACAATCAATCGGGAAAGGAATTCTATGCTTCGTGGTAGAGAGTTCAAACTTGATCAGCGGCCATGTTTTTTTCTGTAAGTTGGTCAATAAAAAAGTTGGACGTGTGTAGCCGCGGGCTTGGCACGGGCCGCGCCGACGCCTAGGATCATTTTGAATCTGTGGATATACGTCAGGTCAATCGCGAAAAGTTCACTTCAACCTACATGATTCATTACTTTTTTTACTATCTGTGGTTTTTATTAGTTATTTTTAAACAGGTTTAGGCTTCGATTTTGGATACTCGTTCTGTTAAATATTGTTTTTCAAGGGATGTAGGTATTTTCTTTTTTTATTATGTGAAAAACCTAATAAATAAATAAAATAAACCTTATAACGATAGGTACTAATTATTTAAGGTTAATAAAAGCCGTATTGGTCTGAATACTCGAATAAAATTCAATTCTTGACGACGTTAGCCAACAACTTTTCGCGGAGACGGAGCTTTCTTACCGACCGGGCGACCGCTAACCTAACAATGAAATATTTTTGTATAGGATTTCAAGAGATGGGCCGAGTTTACGTAGATCGAAATACATGTAACTTTAGGCGTCTTTCCACCATAGGTACTCTCTACAGTTTATCTACGATGTATACATGCACAGAATTGTTGCCCCACTCTGGGGCTTTTGTCTGGAATATGGGGTATTTTAGGCTAATCTCCAAGCTATTTAGCTCTACTTAATAGGGTGGATCACAAAAATTTTTTTGCTTCTATCCTTTTCGGCTACTATGAAAAAGTTGTTACACATGTCTAACATTCATAATATAAAATATAAAAGATAGACATTAATATTTAGTACTGCCCCAAGCTAACGGAACTTTTACAATATAGGGAAAAAGACCATTATTTTAAAGTTCTGTGGTCTTGGGGCAGTACTAAATATGAATGTAACTCTTTTATATTTTATATTATGAATATTAGACAGGTGTAACAACTTTTTCATAGTGGCCGAAAAGGATTGAGCAAAAAAAAATTTTTTTCATACATTCAGTGATCCACCCTACTACTTACTACGCTATTGTGGACCAGACTAGTGGAAGAGTGGGTAATACACGAGAATATCTGCAAGTAAAGTTTTTTCCGCTGTTCTAAGTAAAACCAGACAATACACCTCATGGCATTTAATCACAATTTGTACACATATTGCATAACTTTGTGACTCATAGCGACTTTTAACAGTTTAAAACAAGAGTGGGGATTTCAAACTTAAAAGCTCCATTATAATTTCATCATCATTTAGCCGGCCTCCACTCACTGCAGGGTATACTGCCGTGCTAAGGCAAATGGCAGTATATCAGACAAAGCTACTGTAGCAAGTGGAACCTTATAACTAAGGCAACAGGATTGATTCTGCTTTGGCTGTTGACTTTGAGATACCGCCTTTTGGCTTATGAGGGCAGTATAGGCCTCTTCATTGTCACGCCAATCTTCCAGATTCAATTATAATTTGGCCACAGACCTACTATTCATATTTAAATATATAGAGATATTAGGTCTGTGAATTTGGTAAACAAATTCTGCATTGTATTAGGATATTTAAGTGTTTATGCCTCTAGAATAAATATTTATATCGTTGTCTAGTAGGTACCTATAGTACTAATATTTATTTTATGTATTTATTTATTTTGTTGTTCAGCGAAAACATGTTGCAGAAAATAGAAATGTCGAGTACCTAGTATTTTTGAGCTGTTCTAATTTATAGACGTAGTTATGTCATCAACATAAACGTCCATACAGCATTCGTATTGATAGGTACGTAGTTGTATAGGCGACGGCTAATAATGCTAATCTAGGCGAGGCAATCAGACACTGTTATTGTGTGATCGCCAATTACAGCCAAATTATCTTGTCAAAGCTTTCGTTAATAAATCAATATCGTTGGATATGCTTCAACCGACGGCCATTCATCCATTTTGTATAATAGCTGTGTTGTTATTATTCAGTTTTTTTTAAAGCAAAATACTGCTGTACAATAGAAAAAGGCAATATAAGAGTATGAAGTTCGTTTACACATAATACCTTTTTGTTTTGGTAAGCAGAATAGTCGACGCGCCTGTCGGTCTACTTGCGCGCTACTAATTTGTTATAGTCAAACTAATATTTAAAATAACCGGTCAAGCATGAGTTTGCACATGATGGGTTCCGTAGTATTCTTATAATATATTAGGGCCTTTAATTTTAATTTTAATTTTATTTGTTGTTATAGCGGCTGTAGAAATAAATACACTCAATAAATTTCAATAAAAATCTCATACCTATACATATAGCCCGCCGGTTCATGACATACAGCCCGCTGACAGACCAATGAACGGACGGACAGCGGCAGCTTAGTAACTGAAAAAAAGAACCTACTACACGCAGTAGAGCAAAAAACACTTACCCCCTTACTAATAAACATTGAGTAACGGTGGTACCTATAGCTAACAATGTTTTGTCCTTATCTGTCAAATTCAAATGCCACAATGACAGATAAGGACAAAACATTGTATATCTATATCACCGTTACTCTACCTTTATTAGTAAGGGGGTTAAAGTATAACTTATAACTGAACACGAAAAGTATCATCAAGTGCCTAAAAACCGTAAAAGGCAGAAAATCACGTTTACGGATTGAACATTGTTATTTAACAAATTGACAATATGTACAATGCTATACACATTTTAATTAACTGTTAATACAGTAAAATTTGGCCGCAAGCTTCAACAGTTTTTTTACCAGTAACAATCACCTACCGTTTCGATCGTTAGGCTAACCTATACCACTAGGTGCAAGGCAGTGAATGTTCATTATATATTTTTTGTTCATGTTTTATTTTCAGTACCCTACACTATCTAATCCGTTGGCACCCTCTGGGTACGAAACCCTTAAAACACTTAACTAAATGACTGATCGGAGAATAGCTTGGTGAAAAAAAATATTACCCGTAGTTAAACCTATGATTTTTTTAAAATCGTAACCAATGGTTAAAAAGTGTGACATATTAGGTTATATTTCCAAATTACCTATACCTAATTATTAGTTGAAATAACCACGGATCTCGCTCTTAGGGAGAGTTTTTGATCCGTAGTTCTCGACTCAACTGATAATAACAAATTTTCGATTCGATTTTCGAATTTTAACCATTAGTTCAGTTAACTACTGATCAAACAATCCGCCATTAGCCATGATTTTAAATGAAAAATCAGTTTGCCATACATAATTTTTTAAATGGTAGGTACCTAACTATATGTAGGATAAACATTGGGATTAGTAGACATACAGCAACAGAACGAACGGAGACGGATGAATATCACATCTAGAATATAACAATATTTTAATAAACTACCTACTTACATAGGAACCTACGAGTACAACCTAAAACCGCTGCAGCTAAAACCATTTTTTTATATTTAATTTATTTTGTTTCTTTTATTTGTCATGTATCACTAAGTAAGTGTTTCGTTTTGTTCTAGGTAAGCTGTGAGAAGAAATTCGTTAGTTGTATTATAGATTATATTCAAGATGACTTTTCGATGTGTTCCTACATTCCAAGCTGTGTCGAACGACAGTAGCGCCACGTGGGTAAGTCATGAAACTCTTTAAAAATGATTCTGCTACTAGCCACTAGATGGCAGGACAAAGGCATTCCATTTTGCGGTACCTATCTAGCTGTAGCTAAACAGCATACGCACTATTACAAATTGTCTACTGTATTAAATAAAATTAACATAATATTTTTGTTTAAAATATAAATCTCATATGTTTTATATAAAAGGACTTAATATTACTACTACAACGCCATCTAGTTGATAATAAACAAACAAAGCTCTAAGCAAATGAACTTACCGTTTGATTCGTGTGGCTACTCCTCGCTAGGTGGCACTGCATAAACTAAGGTCACGTTTAAAAGATGGCGTTAGTAGTAGTTAGATGTCCTACTTCTACTATGATCTTAGTATTAGAATTCAGTATGATCAATACATTAATTTAACGAATGAAATTAATTCCAAACATTGAAGTTGAATTACACTTAAACCCACATTGCTCGTTTTCTTTAAGTTGAACTATTGACTCTTCAAGCACCACTTGACATGTCAACAAGTTACGGTA
Organism: Acleris literana; assembly: GCA_946894065.1. Classification (NCBI taxonomy): domain Eukaryota; kingdom Metazoa; phylum Arthropoda; class Insecta; order Lepidoptera; family Tortricidae; genus Acleris; species Acleris literana. Next base: position 10,865,200 of record OX335688.1, on the reverse strand, counting down.
GATGTTTGACCCGAAATTGTTAACAACGCCGCGTTCCGCGTGCCAGTGGCCAAATCAAGAACTAAGGAAGTTAGGCAGCAAATTGACAACGTTCGCATAGGAGGTGGCGCCAGTTAAACACTACTTAAACTACACACTTAACATTGTAAAAATATATTTGCTCGTCGCCCACGGTCTTTAAACCAAGTAGGTAACTATGAATATATTGTATGCAACTTGAGGTTTTACTAATTGGTGGTTTTTGAAGTCAACGTACTTGCCTATTTAGGTAGTAAACATTATATTCATAGTTTATTATTGTTACTAGTAGTAACCAATTCACGGCAAGTCAAAGATTCCATAGTAAATGTGCAGTCACCAGCAATAATATATTATCTATCATAGATTGGGATCAAAAATATCTGACACGCTCTTATAGGTACCTACCTCTAGCAATAAAGACGTGATATTTTTGAACCCAATGTTGGATAGTATATTATTGCTGGTGACTGTCCCTAACTACTCATTAGGTATGTTTACATCAGAACAAACGAAAATATGTATGTATAGATAGGTAATACACACACGCATGTACGTGACATAGGTACTTTAAAGCAAATTAAATTCGTTACATAGGTATTGCTTAGTAAAATCTAGTAACGTAAAATTAGAGTCGCCTACCTTTGATTTTAACCAAGTTATTAACATTTTAGGGCTAAACAATACATTTATATACAAAGGTAAAAGTAATAAAAGCTTCGTAGGTACTATATTACCAAACTGTTGTCCACAGTAATTACCTACAAATAGTTGTTTTAGGAAAATAACTTCGGTTTTCTCGTAGCCGCGGCTGTAATGTTGCTGTGAGGTTAATACCTAGGTACATCAAAGAAATAATAATCGAATCGGTGTTATTTTAGATATAGGTACCTACCCTACCTATTATTTATTGCTTTTATTCACAAAACGACCAATTTTAGGTTCTTTCTTCTTTAATTCTTATATTTAAAAAAATATATGGAAAAATTACGTAGGTACCTTTTATTTTCTTTTTAAAGCATTAGTTTGTTAAGAAATTAGCCGCTTTGCGAGCTACGCACTTCATAATTTTGCCCATCCATTTGTATTCAGAATACTTACTCAGTCAACCCGTTCTTTCATACTTTTCCTTAAATCAAGTTTTGAAAAAACAAATTTCATCCAACACCGACCCACACGCTCGCCGCTCATACACGTATACACAACACACACACGCACACTCGCTCACAAACTGGATATGAAAGGAACAATGTTATAGATTCGCTGAGAGGAAGCTTTCGGTTGCGTATATGCAAAGAAAGCAGATGTAGACAAAAGCTCGTCGCTGTAACGTTTTGTTGGTAAGTATTTTTATTCATTTTGGTTTTATCTTTTATTAAACAATAGATGTATGTAGTTAGTTCGTAGGTAGGTAGCACACGGATTCTAGCAACGGCACGTGAACGTCATAGTGTATTGTACTACATACTTACGGGTCAAAAACACCGACCGTTCCTTTTTTTGAAATCATTTCCAGCTTTCGACGTCCGTATGCTAAAGACCCACAAGAATGTTAGACTCTAAAGTAATCACAACAACGGCTGGTATAGAGATATAGTAACTCGGTACTAATAATAAAACTATGAACATTTTTTATGGATACAAGTAGAAAACCCCTGGATTAAAAAAAGTTAAACGTGTTCTCTAGGTAGGTATAGTGATGTTGGATGTTGATCTTGCCCAACCGTTCACCAGCGTTCAAACGTTTATTTTTCAACTGTACACGGACATTAAAACATGTTAAACATTGCAACTTGTAAATTATCTGTAACACCAATCTGTACCGGTCAGCTTTTCGGCCTCATCTCTCGTCTCGCCGTGTACGCGGCGCACCTTTATCTCGGGGCTGCCATGTGATAGCCGCGAGCGCCCGCCGCCGGCCGCGTGCGACGCACTTTAAAAAATAAATCCACGCGCGGGAAATATCGATGAAAAATACAGATCAGCTGTTTTTTCCGCGACCGGCCATTTTGTGTGTGTGAACTAGTTCTGCGTTCGGTTATTGCGATTTTTATAATTGTTTGTGTTACCTACTTTTTTAATTAATATTTGCGTTTTGTACTTACACGGTTTATTTAATTTAGGTTTTTTTTCTTATTTTTAAACTTTAAAATTCAAAGTAATCATTGTGTGTGAGCCTAATCACATATTGGATGTGAGATGCACCGTAATTTTCTATACCAATAACGGGGCAAGGTAAACAATAACATTATTTATTGTTAAAACGGGACGTACGCCCGCGCGCGAGCGGGAGGCAATACAAATCATCGATCTAAAGAAAATAGAATTCTCATACGAAACGTAATAGCGGAACAATAATCGTGTAAAAGTTCACGATAGTTGCCCAACGCGGTAACAATGCATCGCGGCCAGATAGCCAGAGCCCGCGCTAATCGATTTTGAGGCTACCACAGTTCACGACACAGAGGTCTGGGTATAGTGGTATTTTAAGGCGGTCATCTTTGAGATAATAATCTGCGGACTTGTGCCGTGTTAAACCGACAATGGCGCGCAACCTTAACAATGTGACCAATTAGACGAAGCCATGACGAAGATCAACGGAATCGCGATGACCGCCGAGGTCGACGACATAATCAACCAAAACCATAGAAAGCATTACGATCCCGACGACAAAATGACTGATAAATTTGGCAACAATAACACTATCAATTTGCCTCAGAACAAAAGAAAAGTTAATGGTGATTTTGTCGATAAAGTAACATCGGATATTGTGGAATTAGACAAAGATAAAACCGTTAGGCTTGAACTAAGGCAGCCTGAGAATAATGATTTCAAAAATGGAATGAGTAAAGATGGCCTCGACGAAGGCTCGGTTTTGACTGATGACTTTGCTGTGCAGGATGAAAATAAAAGTCTAGAAGTTCTTGTAAACAACGAAGATGGATATTTACAAGACGATCAAGATGATGTAAGTATTGATAATGTTTCTAAAACCTATGAAATATATAGAACCATGCTAAATATTACTTACGGCCCACTGAGATCAAATATCATAACGATTTAGTCGTTCCTTGGTGAAGATTTTTCATACACAAGTTTGAAAAAGGATCAGTTAATTGTCTCTAAACTGTGTCGGAGTACGAAGACGATGATTCATACCAAATATTTCCTGATGAATGTTTTATATAATAAAGAGGCCTTCGCAGAAGATAATTAATGTCTTCCAAACAGAAAAAAAATTGAACAGCACTTTAAAATCTATTGTACGGTAGATTCGTTGGTTGATTTAATAAATCATTACACTGTCGCGATATTACTTTGAGTTCTGGGAAGAACTATTTTTTACTTTTGCACACATTTACTGAAATTTCAGGCGAAAGGCACTTAGGTGCGTTATAGCACGGTGCGTTTCTTTCGATAGGCTTCACAAAATATTTAAAATCTACAGAAAACTATGGTTAGTTATATGGATTATTATCAGTGACATAGGGGCATGTAGATATTTTTGATGCCAAGGCAACGTATCAACGTATGACTTTGACTGTAACTAGGTACTGTTATATTCTTAACATAATTATTAAGGTACTCTACATTAAACTGAGTAAAACGCCGCGCCCGCAAACTGTTTAAGAACTTTTGTAAGTAGTTGGAATGAGAATTATTTAGCAAAATGATTGCAGGAGCCTTTGAGTAAAACCTATATTTAATTTGATGTCCAATAAAATATATCAAAGCTTTCGGAACTCAACTGTTAATCGCCGATCTGACTCAGATAGAGCCCGACCCCAAACGTTTTTGCAACGCAACGGAGTCAAATGCGGAAATAATTGCCGTCACAATCAAATACAAATTAGAAGGACCGTTAACAACTAATGTGTTGTTGTGGCGGTAAAAACTATAAATCTATTTGCTAGTCTAGGCACAAGCACTTGTACTATTACTTATTCTGTGGCACAAGAAACGGATGACTTTAGTACAGGATGTAACCCTAAAGTTGGAGGGAAACCTTTGACGCTTTCGGTGGCAGTCTCTCAGACAGACAGGCAGTTAATGGTTTAAGATACCTCATACTTGAATATTTAACTAAATATCAGCTTCTTCTCTTAGTATGAGATCCGAATAGGAGACGATTTGGACCGGGCTGTTTATTCGATAAAAAGTATTTTATACCAAATTTAATATGCTAAGTAATATATGGCGAATAGGTAGGCTGAAAAAATTCAGTCCAGTATATAATTAACTAAAAATTTAAAAATAAACTTTGTTTTAAAAAAATATAATAGCTTATTTAATGGACAATTTACATACCAATCGAAAGTATGAAGCCTAAAGAATATGCAAACATTAGTTTGACTATTTTTTTCCCGTCAGACTCAATAGTTCAATGGTAGGCAGGTATAAACAGGTAAGTCGGTACTAGTAATTTGCACCAAACCTAACGTTTGCATATTCTATAGACTTCATACTTTCGATTAGAATGTAATTTGTCTATTAAACAAACATTTGAAATTTAAAAAAAAAAACATTTTTAATTATTTTTTTAATGATAAAAGTAACGGACTTAAATTTTTCAGCCTACCTATTCGCCACATATTATTAAGCGTATTAAATTTGATATAAAATACTTTTCATCGAATAAACAGCCCGGTGCAAATCTTCTCCTGTTCGGATCTTAGACCATCTACGTTTAGTAGAACCGTTGAAATGTCGCCGAAGCATTTAAACATTAAAATAAATAAAAAACCTGTAAAGTAATTATTCGGAGTAGCAGACTACCCAAGATAAGGCTATGTGCAAGAACGCCCAGCAGTGGGACATTATAGGCTGTTAGAAAAACTGGAAAATGGTTTTTTAATTACCCCCTTCCCCCTGAACAAAACTCTGGATACGCGCCTGGAATCCGAAGAGGGAAACAGCCCTCATGACGTCCCTCAAATCCCGCGTCAAGATATGAAATGAAATGTCACCAAAATCCGCTTCATGTTCACTGTTTTGTGTAAATGCATGAACATGACATATCTCATATCAGGGGGCAATGCCTGTAAAGCCTGACCAGAAAAATAAAAAACCTCTTCGTATTGCGGAAATTATATGAACTGTCATTCTATTGCAATTCACGAAACAGATAAGAAAAGTATTAGTAGCGATCCCATTAGAGGCTTTTTTATTTTTCTGGTCAGGCTTTACAACGGGTGAAGAGTTGACATGTAGTGTACAATGTGTATCGGTATCGGTAGAAATCGAAATGTTACAAAGCACTTAATTTGAAAGTTCCGATCACCTATTCCTTTCACTCGTCATTCGAGACTCAATCAGAAGAAAGAGATGTAGACAACGTAACTTCAAACTTCAATTTACAAAGTGTCATGGGTACTCTACGGTCGAACTCATAAGTAGCTGTACATTTTAGTACCTTGTGGCAGCTATTGATATACTGAATTGAAACTACTCTCACTTTAGTACGCTATTGTGACAAGGTTCTAAATTGTACTGCTACTTATATGAGTTCGACGGTACTTTACTCGGGAGTAACATTCATACGGTCAGCGGCGAGCACAAAGGTTGCCATTCTGGGTCGCTGAAGAAAGTGGCTGACAAGCTTGCGGGATCCTTCGGAGAGAAGAAAAAATTTTTTTTTTCAGAACCTACCTAAATCTGAATAATGTTTGGTCGTTTTAGTAAATACTAGCCAAGTGTAAGTGACATTATGTTGCTAGTAGATGTGACCTGTATTTCACGAACCTGTTCTACACCAAACTCAATACTGCGTGGCTACATTCATATTTAAAAGCACTGAGGTGGATACGCACGAACATGTGACGTGTACACGCGTCCGTGGGTCAACCAGAGTAATTCATATTAAATAAATTATTGACGCATAGGGATAACTTTTTAAACATGATGTGGAACGGATTTCAAAAATTGAAACCAATATCTTAAGTTTGTTCGTTCCTCCTCCACACCTACCTTCAAATCTTCAAATAACACTTGTATTTTATGAAATTCTTAAGGAACCCTTACACATTCAATATTACCGCCTTTTTGCGCACCTGCGCGTGATTTCCCTCTCCGTTACCCTTTAGCCTGTCAGTCGCGTCACCGCAGATAACGAAAAGGTTTACTGCCACTCGCCGACCTCTTAATGATTCCAAGTAAAAAGTGGCATTTTGAAAATGTGCAAAGTGATTCGGTTGTGTAATTTGTTCGTAAACTGATAATGTAGAACTCGGGTTCCGTGAGGATAAGTTATTCTTATTTTATTCTTATTCCACACACAGAAAAACTCGTCAGAACTAGTTTATTTAAGTAACTTAAGTTTTAACAGTCGAACGCAAAAGAGTATTGCGGTGACGAGAGTCGACGGAGTTTCAATTCTGTGCTTATGGTCCTTCGAACCGTCGCAACTTAACTTGCGTTAATCACTGCAAAATAAGTGTCATTTTTATTTAACCCGATGGGCTTCCGCTCATTCCCCAACGATACCCTTGCCTGAGTGCACAATTGTATCCTAGATATTTTATCTCGAAACGATTTTAGAAAATTAAGTGTTTAAAAATAAAAATAAAAAAACTTCATGATAATTGAATTAGTATATGACTGACTATTCTGAAAAAGTAAACAAAGATTTAAAAAACTCATCAAAGGTGAACCGCGAAAATTCAGAAACCGCGAAAATATCGACACGAAAAAGCATTTTTTGAAACCGCCTCCATTTTGTTGTGACGTCAATTATTGTACTCATATTATAATGCGAAAGTTTGTGTGAGTTTGTTACTCTTTCGCACTGAATTGGATGAAGATAGCTGATATACCCAGGATTAACTCAAAGGCTACTTTTCATCAAGTAAAAGTTTAAAGGTTTAACGACAATTGAAATCTACGCGGACGAAGACGCGGGCAGAAGCTAGTACATAATAAAAGTGTTACATAAATCGGTTCACCAAAAACAAATAAACAAGACCGTGAGAATATTCAAAATGTCCGCATTATGCAATGCAATTATCAATAAATAAGAACGTTTATAATGCCAGCGGACTTTTATGATAATTCAACAGAACAACTTTATCACAACGACTTGTGAGACAGTTACATTATACGTATTTACATACAAGATTGTCACACCGGACGTTTATTTTAGTACCTAATATTGGAAATACATAAATGTTTGATACATTTAAAATTTCGTTATGATGCTAATAACCCATCATTTTATCGAATTTCACTTCATCGATTGTACCATTTCATCGAATTTCATTTCATCGAACGCCATTTTCTGCTAAAACCGTGATGTTTTCAGGATATCTTAAAATTCATTACGTAGGTTAGTTTAGGTTAGACCAGTGGCAACCGGCGGCATGCGGCGAGAAATGCCTTTCGATGAAACGAAAATTCTGCGAAATGATACGTTCGGTGAAAGGTGTTTCGATAAAATAATAGATACCTACCGCCTTGAGCACATTCGCCAGAATGCTCGATTAATGCTCGTCTATCGGCAACTATACTATTATAATTTTTCACAGTTTTGTTGCTTATTCAGATATATCTGAAATATTACATAGGTACATCATATTTTTACAATGTATTGTATGCAATAATTGTATAGCTCAAAATCAGCAATAGGCTTACTGACACGCTTTCAATTGTCAGCATGTTAGTCCAGTCCGTAGGGGTTAAAAAGGCCTTTGCTCCACACATGGTGGAGCACAGCTTTATTAAAAAAAAACATTTATTTCAAGCAACTGGGACTCATAGTTAGGTAGGTGGTACACGATAAATAACATAATCATACACAATAAAAATAAATTAGATTCAATTAGAAGCAGTAAAATATGAGATAATACAAAATTTAAAAATATAAAACCAGAATTTAAAACTAGTAACTTTTTTATTTTTTTTTTATTTGGATGGATGTTGTTAAGGCTGACACTTTGGATGTTGTTAAGGATGAAATATGAACCTCCGAAAGCCCCATCCCTCTCACTCTACATCCGTGACGGCAAACAGAAAGAGACAAAGTTTTAAGACCCTTGTCTTACCACTCTATTCACAATTATTTTCCCGATCAATCTTTCAATTAGCCGCCATGTTTTTGCCGAAAGTTTTTTATTGACGTTTGTCGTTAAGGTCGGCGACCCGTTGTTGAATTGCCAGCTGTCATGTGTCTCTGGTCTTTAAGTGCGAAAGTGTAATAAACTTGGTATCCAACAAGTATCCAACACGTTAAGATTAGTCAAAATGTTATTCTTTACCGCCGTGATCAGAATTAATCTGTATAGAGACAGTTATGCGTTCCTTATTCAACCTTGAGTATGAAAAGTCGTCGCTATGGAATGACTTATGGCCGAACTCTATTCAAGCCGCGGCTGTCCGCGGCTTGAATAGACTTACTTCGGATTAAAATTTGACACATTTTGTATGGACAAATGTCAAATATAGGTTTCGGCCGATAATCGTCATTCTCTCTAATTTCTTTTGCTTCTGATTCCGCCCGTTAGTCTATTACTTAGGGCCACTTGCACCAAAAATGTTACCCTGGGTTAAGACACTAAGTACCAATTTCACCATACGATGTTAACAACTTAACAAACGATTAGAAGGTTAACAGCTGTCAAAATGTATACACTAACAATGGATTAACATTGATTAAATTTAACATCGTTTGGTGAAATCGGTACTAAAGGGCGAGTTCACCAACGATTAAACGGACGATTAAGTCTTAATCAGCTGTTAATCAATACATTTGACACCCGTTAAACCGCTAATCGTCCGTTTAATTGTTGGTGAACTCGGCCCTAACTCGAGTTAGTAAACGTCAGATTCATACAAAAATTGTCATTTTAACTCGAGTTAGTGTCTTAAGCCAGGGTAAAATTTTTGGTGCAAGTGGCCCTTAGTGGAAAATAACTCGAACAGAAGAATTGCACGCACTAAAATCAAATGACTAAATAATCATTTTGGATTACTAAAATGTATTACTTTATTTTCAAGAGATAATTGTTGAATTTATACGTTTCTACAACCGGATATTCGTTACTCTTGTCTCTATCACCAATCACACGATCATGCGCACGAGTTCTTTCGGACAATGGGGAGCCGATCGATGAAACAATACAATAATGGATTAATATTGGATTGAATTTCTGCGAGATTTCCCCGTTGACCACACTTGATGTCAATTGAAAAATATTAGGTACATCTAAAAAAAACAGTTTTATTTGTATTTTTTTTAATTACAATGTTTATTTCTTATTGAAATACAGAAAGAAAGAAAGTAAATACATTCATTCGTGACAAACAGAAAAACAAAACTCAACAAAATACTGACATAGACAAAAGACGAAATGGTTCCAACTCAGCGTTATGCTGGCCTGCTGGCGTTAAGGCCAGCGCTGCACGGGTAGCACAAGTTGTATTTTCTCGCTTGTCGCTCAGTGCGTCTCTATCGTTACTGCCTAGATAGAACACACACTAAACTAAACAAAACAAATATGGGTAAGGACCAAAAAGTTGGGCACGCTAACTCACTGAATTAAATTTTCTATGAAAGTTTTCCGTTGCGTCACGGAAATTAGGCATACAATTGTAGGGATACTTTCGTCGCACAACGGAACTTTTTTCAACTTTGTTTGTGTGGTTAGCTGCGCTTGACGGTGGGCCAGCTTTTTGCTCCTCACCCAAATAAAAAACCGCAATAAATGTACAACAAGTAAGAAAATCAAGATCAGTATCAGTTATTGAATTTTAATCATTTTTTTTCTCTTTTCTTTTAAATATTTCTCAAAGTCCGTACGCGTTGATGTCTTTCATATTGTAATGTCATAAACAAACTAGTCACAAAAAATTTTTTCAAGGAAAAATATTTTAGAATGTCACCGGGTCTGTAAGTTTATTTCTCAAATTGGTTTGTGATGGCCGTCATTAGTGAAAATGTGTTTTGTTTTATTATTAGTTTGACTATACATGTAAATGGCCTTTTTTTTATTTAGCACTGTTTAGGAATCTTGAGTCCAAATAACCGTTAGCTGTTATTTCGCTCTTACAATCTTCCAAAAAAATACTGTATCCCTGCAGCCATTAGCAACACTCACTCGTATCTGATTTTTCAAGATGTATGAGTTTGAACTTAATTTGCAGAAAATTTAAGATTAAAATCGTACGTCACGAAATATAGAATACGAAGTTTTTCAGAGGCCCTTTAGTAGCGTTTTGATAAGATGACCTCTGCAAAAGCTAACATCTGCATATCTTTTTAAACCCATGTAAAGGACGTCGACAAACGCAACAAGCTACAGCTTAGAGCGTCGGTGGCCGAGAGCACAGATTACTATACTCTATAGCCGAGAGGCTCGGCGGTCGACGCGTGATGGTAGGGTCCGAGTTCGAGCCCCCGCGGTCACCATGTACCAATGAGTTTTTCATTACTCAATTCGAAGAACATTACCCGATGCTCTTACGGTGAAGGAAAAACATCGTGAGGAAACCTGCACATTTGAACAGCTGAGTGTGTGTTTATTTATTGATGATTCTCCAACAGTTGTTATAATACAATTTTGATAGTGTATTACCAGAGCTCGGAATAGGTAGTGCCTATTTACCTAAACTTCGCGGGAGGACGTAACTAAGAGTGGTTACAACCACCAAAAATATTTATTTCTTATTATTGAATGCGGGATTTCCCGGGATTGACTGTATTACTCTAAAGGTTTAATACTTTTAATTTTACTTATACTTACTTATAAATCTTGCTATATTGTAAATTATTTATTTATTCATCTTGAAATAACAATCAGTCATAAAACAATATAATATAGATCAAATTGAATCAAACGGAAGCCTGAAATTTGATCTTTTTAGTTGATTTAAATAGAATTATAATATTGTATAGAATGTATTCAACAAAAACAGATGTAGCAGACACTTTAGCCGTGCACTTACTACCTGCAGTTTGCGACCCTGATTTATAAGTAAAGTTAAATGTATTAAGCCTTTAGAGTAATACAATCAATCCCGGGAAATCCCGCATTTAATAATAAGAAATAATTATTTTTGGTGGTTGTAACCACTCTTAGTTACGTCCTCCCGCGAAGTTTAGGTAAATAGGCACTGCCTATTCCGAGCTCTGTGTATTACATTAGAATACAATTAATTGCACAACTAATTATAGGTAAACACTACCTTACAAACTTACTAAATAGATGTTACAATGCATGCAATAATAATTAGGTTATAGTGTAAGAGGGTAATTGCACAAAAGATCCTAAAGGGTGTATCCGAAAGGGCCTACCTATCTGTAAGATAATATAAGATAAGCTACCTACAGTTTACGTCAATCTTATAGGTAACTACACATTGATTTCTGCAATCGTTTCCTTACGCAGAACGCAACCTATAGCTCCACGGTTTCGGGATGGGATAGAATGGCATTTTGTAGATAAGTTACTAAGTCACTTTCCTGCTGTGACGTAATACCTAACTAGTTTGAGCTACGCCGCCGCCCACGCATGGTTTCACAATACAGCGGTACCGCGGATACTCTACCCGCGCGATACTCACTCGAAGTCTTTATAATAGAGCGGAAGTTTCCGATGGCTCGTCGTCATTCCAATATAAATTTTAAAAGTAAGTTGGTATCATCTCTCATGTGGAAATTTATTAGAGTTGGAAGGAAAAGGAAACTTTTCTTTGAACAAAAACCTACTGGGTTTTACTCTTTAAACGGTACATACAAAAGTCTAGCTACATTAGTATTTTGACAAAAAAGTTCGTATTTATTTATCTATGTTAAAACACTGCATTTGTTTGAGTACCTGCTTACGTTAGCCATAAAAAAACGCAATAGTTTACGTTCATAAACATAATATTTATCAAATTTTCATATGTTCAAACTCTTTTTTTATGTGTTTCACTTACTTTAACATGGTAGTTAAAGCTCAAATTCGCGCATTTAAGTGCATATACGTAGCTATTACTTGCATACTCAGAATTTCTGGTTATTTTATTATTTGTGTTTAGGTTAAACCTATCGCTAAAAAAAAAGTACCAGAACTCAGAAAGGTGCTTATTATTCACGTAAATCTCGATTGGTAGTCTACGAGTTACCTATCGACTATTCAGTGAGAACCAGTGTTACCGCGCTCAGCAGACCATTGGTCGAATAATAATAATATATGGCCAGTTCATTTGGAATACGTCCATTGTATTTTTTTCGTATGGCAACTATTTGATAGATAGTATAGCAGTATTTCATTTGGACTCCGTTACAGCTTAAGCCCGTGTGTGATTGGAGGGCTTTTTACAAGGTTTTTTTAGGTGTGGGTGGTAATGTAAATACGTACAGAAGGCTGTTAACCGGCTACGGTGTAAAGTAAGATAATATTAATATATTATAACGTTAAACATTCAGTTCTATTATACACGTAGGCACAGTGCAGTCACTGGGCTCAAATATATTTGATACGTCTCTACTAGAGGCACAAGACAGTGTCAGAAAGTTTTAAGCCCATGTAGGATAATATACAGGGTAGTACTCGATAAACTGTACATATTGAAAGGGATGAAATTTTAGGTTAATTTATAGGTAAAACAATTTTTTTTTTAAATTCTGCCACTGGTTTCTTTTTTACAGATTGTCAAACTTTTTAATAAAGTTTGGGTAGTACACTTACTTGAGACGGTGTAACTTTTGATATAATAGCCCAAAAAAGATAAAACGAAATGCATAGTATTGACATTAGTTAGGTTTATAATAATTGATAAAACAATATTAGACCAATTAAAAAAAATAACTGAGTAACTGCTTTTTTTGTGGAAAATTACTGCAAAAATATCATTTTGTTTTCATAAAAAACACGATTTTCTCAAAATGTTGCAGATATTTTACAATATTTTTTAACGTTCTTAGATCTAAAATTAAACGAGGAATAAAAATAAGCAAAAAAAAAAACTGAAATATCTACAAAATGTTGAGAAACTCGTGTTTTTATGAAAACAAAATGACTTTTTTGCTGTAATTTATTAAAATAATTAAGAAAAAAAAAGGTGGCATTTTTTTTTTTATTGTTTACCTATAAATTAATCTAAAATTTCATCCCTTTCAATATGTACAGTTTATCGGGTACCACCGTATATTGATGACTGTACGGTAAGGTTTTTGTAATTAATTAGAGTTTTTACCGATAGTATCAAACCCAACCCCTTTCAAAAAGCTTTTCTAGTATCAGACGACTCACAATCTCGGGCACAGATACCATTGATGTTATTTTCCCTTCTTTAAACGACTAAAAAATACGGTTTCATACAAAGCCGTAGTATAAATTGTACTTATAAATATAACAATTGTGAGGGTGCGTATAACTAGTTACCAGTCGAATAGTTTTTAATTTTGAATAATTTTACGTAGGAACGTAAATCTCTAGACATCCTGGTATTGCTGATAACCACCAGCGTAGCGTGAAACTTACTGACTGACCTATTAATCGCTAAAGCGGTTCAAATGTTACGAAAATCTGTCAGCAATGATTGTGACGCATTGGGCAACGAGTTCAACTTTCTACATACGGACAAACGAGTCTTATTATATATGTATGAGCTGCGTAATGAGGCGCGGGACAGAGACAAGAGATTTTTTTCTACATGTTAATACAATCCAGAGCGTTGAAACGGGTCGCGGTACGAACAAATGTACGCAAAGAGCCTTTTTCATTGCCCTTCAGTGTATCGCACCAATCTAGTTAGGTAGGTATGTTCTATTTCTAGCCCTAAGTTGGTTTATGCTTGTTTGCGAAATTTGTTAATGTCTTATCTCACAAAATAAATAAATAGGGAGGTATACATATCACTCGGTGAACAAATGGCCGATGGGGTCTATAAATATTATTCTCAAGTTTAATAATGAATGACTTCGTTTTATTATTATTAGAATAATAACGGTCAAAATTACTCACATTTACTTTAATATTCTAATTCTTGTTATTAATAATTACTTGGAGAAGAGACAATTGTTTTTAATTTCTAATTTTCGCTTTGTTAAAGGCGAAATATCTAAGTATAGACTAGACCCAGATCATATCGAAATATACTACCACAACATTTTTCAGCTAAATGATATCATGAAATTCGTGTTAACTAGGTGTGTATTGATATTCCCTTCAGATTTTCGGACTTTTGTAGTGTTAAAACCAAGACAGCAGTACCTACCCTTACCACGAGTTACAAATAAAGTACTCACTAGCTAGTCGAAAGCTCTGTCCCTCGCAGACCTCGCAGTTCTTATAGAGTGCGAGGGACAGAGCATTCGACTCGCTAGCGAATACGAAAATTGTTACTCGTGGTAAGGGTACAGATTTAAAACTAAATTCACACACGTCCGTCACACGTCGCAGTGTTTGCGGGAGACAGTCCAGTAGCAGGCCAGGCACAGTCTGCGCGTACCAACATTGGCGTCGGCCGCACGTGGGGTGTCTTTTGTAATTTGAAACGGGTGTATGTATGTTGCGCGCGAATCAAAACGAATTATGCGTTAGAAAAGGGAGCACAGAGCATCTTCTTAACTTGATTTTTATATATTTTAGCCAGTAGATAGAGATTGTCATCTGTTTTTGGTCATGCTTACACACACGTAAGCAAACGCAATGCCGCAGCGATTTGACATCTATCATTTCAAAACAATTCACCGTGTTGCGCGTGGAATTATTCCAATCATTCTGTACATGAATATAAGTTCGTGACAAGTACGTTGCTCAAAACCGGAACGGATTCATTCAATATCGAGACAGACGGCAAGGCGCGGCGACCGACCGACAGAAATTTGATTATACAAGCTTAATTATTTGACGAATATCGGATTATTTTCTCATTTGAGTTTTACGTACTAAACTTACTGAAGTAACTAAAGTATAGTATTTATAGAAAATCTTGTGAAAACATAGTAGGTACGAGTAACTAAGTAAAACTTTGTAATCATAATGTCTTTCAAAAGATTATAAATTATAATGTTCAATGATCCCGCCAAAAACATACAGCAATACCTCAGTGTTGCCAGTGCCAGTCACAGATAATATACTCGCAAGCCGCTCGTCGAATCAATCACAATTCACAAGTTTCCGCGAAGTAACGGCCATCTTACCCGTGGCGTGCCTTTTTCAAAATTTCGTAATTAACTCGTTTTTTGCTGATAATATTGTCGGGAATGCGGCGCGGCGAGGTGAAAACGAAGAGTGAAGTTGATCGGCGACATTCAGCGGTTATAAACAGGCCATAAAGAAAACGGACCTATATTATCACATTTGTGCGAGATTTCTGCTATTTGTATGACCTCCCGGGTCTCAGATTAACGTTATTAATGCGTAGTGCTAGGTTCAAAACTTATGAAACCGTTTCACCCTGTAATAAAATTATTACTTACGTGATCTTGAGAAGATACAACACTAATGTAACGTCACACTTTGTTTTCGTGTAATAAAATTAAATATCTGAGAAATACTCTTGTTGTAACATTAATATCATTATTATTTTTTTGTTTGTTTATTAAGAAGTACAGAAAATGAGCTTATAGTTCGTATCTCACCGTCTCCTTTCCTCATTTTATAGTTGTTGAGTCCCTACTGTGGTGTATTAATTGGCACAAAAACATTTTCTTTGTCATGATAGTGTCGTAATCGCCTTACTAGGTAAGCGTTAAAGAATCACGCGCTCGTCGGCCGACAAATATCCATCAATCCTACGCTGCGCTATGTCAAATGAACTAAAAAAAACCCGATCCATTTCGCAAGGCAGGAAAATGAATCATTTCGTCATAATTACAACTGGTAATTGTATCCCACTTTCGGCCGTTACTCGGAAACAAAATTAATCGAGTGTAATAAAAACTTCCTTAAAAGCAGTGAGTAGAGTTTTTATTAAAATTAAATAACGGAAGATATTTACAAATAAAAATAGTGGAGTAAGGAATTGAATTGATGAAACTGCGTACATATACGTCATTCTGTTCAAATAATAATGCAAAAATTCCATAACAGATATAAGCTACAAAAAAAACATTTTTAAGACAAACTTTTGTTGCCGACTGTACTTTATTTTTACAGTCATCATCTGCTTATCGAGACAAAACCTTAGACTGTAGGTTTTAACTTAACGGATCTTTGATTTCTTTTGTAAGTACTTTCAGCAGAAACCCTGGGTGGTGATTCTCTCAACAAGCAAAGGTGATCGTTCGCTCGAGTGAAGGTCCAAGCGGCGAGTTTAAGTAGTCCCGACAGAGCGAACAAAACACCTTTAGCGCGTGTATTCAATTTGGCAGCATGACTTCACCAACGTATAAGGCTCCCTAATTGACAATGCACGCGCTAAAATGTGTTTTGTTCGGTCGGACGGGACTACTTAAACTTGCCGCTTTTATTCGCTCGTCCGTTCGACCGGCCGCCGTTTTTTGAGAGAATAACACACCTGTTGCCTTGCCCTCTATCGACTCCATCAAAATTAGAACAAAGGTATTCTCTTAAAAACTGTTTTTTTTTCTTATCGATACGTGTAACAAATATTCACCTAGGAAACTCGTGCATTATGTAGCGTTATATGTTATCCGTTAATTATATACAAAATTGTACAAGTAGCTACATATGGCTATAAAATTATGCTCTTGTGTCAACGCTTGCGCTAGCACTCGTATTTTGAATTAAATTTCGAACTTCATTAGACAAATAGAATGCATATTTCCGGCTGGGAGGCTGGCAACACGCGGCCCCCCGCCATTCGCCAGGGGCTACACAACCAATCGTCGCGCGTTCTTTATTCAAAAATTCAAACTGCTACTGTAACAATAGGTTTTCATTTTTCTTTCCATCGAGTAGTTATGAATTCTAATTGGCCAGTGCTTGTTTCATTTTTTTTTAAATAAAGTTTTATTGAAATTCTTTTGTGCCAGTGGACGGTACTGCTGTTTGGCAATTACATTAAGAAATATTTATGATATGGTACTGATTCAAACAATTTCTAGATTTTATCATTTTTAACCTTTTAAGAAGAGCCTTTAATTTTTGTATCTATTTTGTATACGATTATAAGTAAGTATTGTGTTTGAATCTAAGTTATAGGATTTATAAAGGAGATTGACCATATTTGTATGGGAGTTGGACCAAGTGCTGCCCAGAATGAACACATAGTGCATTATGTTCCTTACGCTATCACGAGACGGTACACTAAATCGCTTCAAGATCTACCCCAGGAGTCACGAAAAAAAAGATTTTTTGTAGAGAAGTAAATCATCAATCATCAATATACATTACTTACTAATGGTCGTCATCTTCGTTGATAATAATTCTATCGAGGCGTGGAGCAGGGCGTCTAACAATGAGTTGGTACCTAGCCCACCCTAAAAACCAGTTATTACAATTTTTCAGTTGCGTTTGCTGTGAAAGAAAGCTGATTCAATTTGCTTTAAGACCCTGATAACGAAATTAATAAATAATAAGCAGTTTTTTATTTATTTTAAATTCAAATCTAAAGTTTAGAAATCGAGTTTTTCTTCGGAACAGTAAGAACCTGTAGTGCTGCTTTCTTAAAAATTTGCCTATTTAATGGAGATTCTAAAATGATACCACAATCGAGATTATTGATTATAGCAGCGAAGTTATTATTAATTTTGTTTAACAAAGACTGAATTCTATCAAACTATTGAATTTAAAAAACTACTTTTGTTTTCTCGTGTTTTTTTATAATAGATAGTAACGTAAGAAACTCGTTAGAGGTATTTTCACGTCTGGGCAGCGTTTGGTCCAAACCTTGTCAATCTCCTTTATGTATCACATACTTAGGGTGACGGCACCAATGATGGACACTTTTAGCTGACAGGCACCAGTAATGGACACTACACTCACAATTCAAATTTCATACGGTCCTAAATGGATTGTTGCAAAACAAATGAATAAATCTTCTGTAAAATAAGAATCAAGTGTCCATTATTGGTGCCTGGTCATTACTGGTACCATCACCCTAATATAAATACGAAAATAGCTATCTTAGTAGGCCATATACGATTTTATTTAGGCATATTACGGTTGGTTTAGACCAAACGGGCGAATGCTCTAGAACATGTCTTTATTTTTACAAAGAAAACGTAAGAGATAATTCCATAGAATTCTTGTTCGTTCGCTTGGTCTAAATCGGGCCTTATACAATGTAATGTAACTAACTTCTCAATAGAACACAAAATCATTAATCAATGAAGAAAAAATACCCTGTTATAGGTAAAAAACTTAAGTAAAGCTCCTCTTGCATGTAGTTGTGTACAAGACTTATATGGAATTGACGTCAAAATTCAAATATAGAATGTCGAACGGTCTATACAGATGTGTTACTACTACATGCAAGAGGAGCTTTTCTTAAGTTATTTACCTATAACGGGCGACTGTTACACTTCTTCATTGCATTTATCTATAAATTAATAAGTGTTATTTATTTTTCCCTTTTATTAACGTGTCTTATGTACGTGGCATCAGCCCCAGGGTTCCGTGGAAGGGTGTGTAGCGGATATTAATGCAAGTGAACCAATTTACAGATCGTTCGGTAACTTGGGGAGCGTGGGTGTTGCTAGCTACAAATGAGTAATAGACATGCGTTTTTTTGATGAGTTTTATTCTTTGACTTTTAACAAACTGTCGAACAACGAAACAATATGTCATAAACAATCAAAATGAGTATTAACAATTGCAATGATTTGATAATGATGTCAAAATTATTTAAAGTGCAATTTTTTTTTTTAACAATTGTCAGAAAATTTCTCCTGTAGTCTCAATTCAATTTTTTTTCCGGAGATATAAGAAGATAGCATTATTTTACTAGCTGAAGCTATAATGAGTGATGACACTGGCCACTTACACGGCACATAGGTCGCACTCGGTTGATCGCCAATCGGCGCTCACGGGCAATACCTATTAATTAGCAGGGGGAGGGGCGCGGTACCAACGGAACTCGACGCTAATTCGCACTTGCAACACACGTCACAAATCTAAGTACCTACAAAAGCTTCACAAATCGTATTTATGCGTTTAATGGTGGCAGAACTCACCTTAAAACGAACTCTACGAAGTAAAGTAGGTACTGTAGGTACTGGGAATTTTGTAACCGATCCGACTGATCATCTAAAAGCTAAGTTAGACTTTATCTTCCTTTCCCATCAAAGAGAGTAAAAGAGACACAATATGTGAATATTGCGACCTAAAACTAAAACCCTAAAACTGTTCAGAATATTCTTAACATTATAAGAGAGAGCTGAAAGGACCAAACTTTTTTCGTAGTTTATTATTTAACGTTATTTAAAAGCTGTTGAAATTTCATGAAGTTTAAACGTTATAATATTACAACAATTAATAATTCATTATTTAATCAATCACGTTAGTCATATTTAAGTTTAAACACGTATTAACTACATGATTTGTGTTCGCACCTGTTTATTAATTGTAATCAACTAACACGCTTAACTCTTTTATCATTACGTGCTATTCTGTAGCATATTAATTAAATAGCAGTTATATTCTTATAAAAATATAGCACTTCTCCAATTAATAATTTGTCTGACACCTCTTTGTTCTCAAACACTACAATTAAAAGCGCAACTATTAATCAGGTAAAAGTACTGTGTCAGAAGCGCTTCTCGTCACGTAAGGCATATAACCAAAATCTCCAGCCAATTCATTCCTAAACAATAGAAAGTGAAATTTAAATGAAATAAAACAAAACAATGTGCGTTAGACCAATAATCGTCAAATAAAGTCATAAATAACTCACGCTCACACTAGTAACACTAAGGTCACTGAGTAAGGTCGGACGAGAACACATGGTACCCCGAGGGCGGCGCGCCGCCCTCCGGCAGTCGGCGCCCGGCACGCGACGCGCGCGGTTACTCTTGCGATACCAACATTTTTATTACTGGCAACATCTTATTTCGCGCGGGAAATCAAAAGTGTTCCATTTTCAAAAAGTTCATTTTGAATTTGGAATTAGTGTTGTACCCGATTTGAAATTGATATCGTAATCAAGTAGATATTATTTACGATTTTATTATACTAGATTTAAACTGTTTTAATAAATAACGGTATTAAAACTTTAATTGCTCTGCCAATCAATTCGTAGTTCCCGTTATATGCACGGATTAAATAATACCGACCATTAAATAGATGTGATATCGTAACTCGTCGGAAAATTAAACTATTGTTAATGGGAAGCACTTTCTCGTTTAATATCTTTATATTAATTGATAAATGATTATTGCGGCGCGTGTTAAAACTAATTTGAAAGCAACCTTAATTAATCAAATATGGCGTAGTGATGTCCGAGATTGTATCGGTATTTTCAATTACACTCGAAATAATGTGTAATTACTATCTATCTATTGTATTGTGTTGTCTACCTCTATATCTGACATCTGTTTCAAAACAAATCCAAAGTAAATAAAATTATGCTATTGCCATAGAAGAATTGAATATAACTATAGTCACTAACTCGTGATTAAAAATACACTAGGTACTTACATTCATAAAAGAAGAGCCCATTTAATTGTTATATCAATTATTCCACGTTGAATATAAAATTAACACTTAAAGGATAAAGTCGACGTAACATCGGAACATCACTACCGTTTTAAACAATTTAAAAAATAATCGTCCGCAGTAACCGGAATCGATCGCCTTAAAAGGGCCCGGTAATTGTCGTTATTCCAATTTACATATTGTTTTTATGTCGGCTTTCACTTGATTCTAAATACCGATTAAATACCGGTTGATACCGATACTAGCAACACTAGTCTTTTGGCAGAAACATTTTATGGCGTCAACTTTTTTTAATAATAAAATAATAATAAAGTTTCGTTACGATTACATATATTAAATTGGATAATAATTAAGCGTGTAATAATCAATATGTATAATAACTATATTTACGTACTTATTAAAACCCTAGTGAGTGACTGTAAAAAAGTAATGTAGTTCGGAACGTCACCGCGGTGTGACCAGTAAAAAGCGTGTATTTAAAAAAAAGTGAGCAGCAGCCCTGGCGGTGGCGTACGTGGACTTATCAAGCGTGATTGAGGTGCAGGTAAACAGTCTTGACTTTTAATGTTTCCTCATTAAGGTTTAATTTTGTACAATTTTACTTCCCAATAAGTAAATAGTTATACGTATCGTTACTAAAATTCAAAAATAGATAGGTATTTATGTCGGACATAATTTTAGTCACTAGATATTAAAATAAGAACGTTTATTTATTTACAATTACTTATATTCATAATATAGGTGTGACAAGAATATAAAATGCTCGCCATATTGCGGATGAAATATGAACTATCATTTCCAAGCTACGATCTCAAGGAACGCATAAGTAAATGAAATAATTCAAATCGAATTCATTGTTTTCATTACATTTTAGTCATTTTTCTATTTCTCTTTTATTAGTGGCCCTTTTGAGGATTTTTATTTTATAATTTATATATTGAAACAATATATCCCTTTATTTAACTAGCTTATTAAAAATAAAGGATAAGCGAAGAGGAGCAAGACATTTAAATATATCGAAATGGCTCAAATTTGTCTTTTCCACTGCCTTTAGGAACAGACGAGGGCCCTGCCAAGATGCACTACGCTAACTAACGTTTCTATTCGTTTCGTTTTTAACCAATTGCGTCACTAGTAGATCACGTGACTTTTCGTATTACGTCATGTAACAGTGACGCAATTGGTTTAAAAACGAAACGAATAGAAATGCTAGTTAGCGTAGTGCATCTTGGCAGGGCCCTCAGGAACTCGTCGACATAGCAATGCATGCCAAATTCAACGGTCAGCTGTCACGTCAACTTTGTGAAATAGGGGCTGTTGGTAAGCACTGTGGCCAAGGATAATGGCGTGATTTGAGGACTACGTTGAGATGCGTAAATTCCATTTTTTACCGGCTGTTAAGATGCAAACGGTAAGCTAGCGATTTTCGAATCGACAAAATAGGATTGACGTACTAAGCTACAGATTACTATGACAGATTGCGTTAACCGCTTATGTCCACTCTATACATTTCATATCGATAGAAAACAGAAACTTTAGCAGCGTTGATATACAGTAATATTTAAAATGCTTTGAGGTCTTCTCTATTTCAGTCACATTTCTCATGTTACACTTTATTTCTAATCCCCGTTATAACTGCTCCCTCCACAGACTAAAAACAAGCCGATCAGAATAATAACATTTCTATTAATTGGTACATATCCTACCATAAAACCTACGCTCTCAAACCGAATATAAACACACTAACGGTGTACGAAATAACGTGTTAATTAAAAATCGGCGAACGTAATAAAATCGTTTCTTGATTCGACCAATAAATCGATTAAACGAATTTGGAGTGAACGATTTACATGTCAACGATATGATCTATTGGGTATTCGATATTGGATAAATCAGTCGTATCGTGTGATTCATACATTATACTGCATGTATGTTGTGCACAAGGCTTATGTTGGACAGTAGCTTTCCACCCGCGACTGCGTCTATGTGTAGGTAATTTTTTTCTTAAGGCAAATTTAATAGACAGGTGAAGTGTTGCCAGATTTGTATTTTTATTACTGACGTGGAAAGTATGAGTATGATTCATACCCGACACTGTATGGGCGTCAGTTTTTTCATTAAAAGTTAAGATAAAATTTAAACCATTTATCATTTTAATTAAACCATAGTACAAGCCTAGAGCTTCATTTGGAACTAGGTCAATTGGTCTGACATTGTCCCCTGAAAAAAAAACATACAGATTGAAATTGCGAAGATTTTTTTTTTGACCATAAGTCCTAAAACGTCTAAACCGTCCTAAAAAGTTTAAAACCTAAACAAATACCCTCCAAAATACGATATTAATAAAAATGCTTATATTTACTTACATTATATTAAGGTTGTGATAAAACTAAATTTCAAAATTACTCCATGAATAATTATATAAGTTCTATTTATCCCTCAATCTGGCTTTACCCAAAGCCTACGAAAATCATAACAAAATCAATTATCGATTGTCAATAATTTATGGATCACAAACTCTGTTAATCACTTCGTCTCATTACGATCGGACGGGCGCGGAAACATATTTTAAACGCTCATTAATATCAAAGGGAAGCGATGGAGCCACGTGTTATTAGTAAAACTAACACAGCAATCAACGGTTATATGTTTATTTGTATTATAAATCAAGACAGGACAAAATTATTTTATCAAAAATGTCTGATTGGAACGTCTTTAACAAAAAGTTTACTTATTTGTTCAAGAAAGAACTTAAGTTAATATTTTTTTTCGAACTAAAAATGGTAGCATTTAATAGATAACATACATTTCAAGATTTGTCACGTGTTGTGTTATTTATTTACTTAATCTTTATTACTCAAAAAACGCACAAATGACGGACATGTCTTTCTCTACCATTCGATTAAATAATGAAGCAGAAACTTACACAGTTGGTATGTACACAGAATACAAAGCAAAGAATATAATTACAAAATAATAATAAATGAAAAAAATCCCGACTAATTAATTAAATAAACACATTTTCAGATTTGTATGTTCACTAGCGATCCGCCCTCGCCTTACTTCAATTTATATGTGAGTTTTCTGCAACTGCCATACATAAAACAGAATTGATTTTACATAAAAACTGATAGGAAATATGGTATCAAAATCCGTTGCGTGGTTTGAGAGAATTTAGCGGATATACAAACAGACAGACGCGGAAAGCAACTATGTTTTATACTATGTAAAGATTTTAGATTTTTATATACGTGTAAACTAATCTAAGGGCCCTGCCAAGATGCACTACGCTAACTAGCATTTCTATTCGTTTCGTTTTTAAACCAATCGCGTCACTGTTACATAACGTAATACGAAAAGTCACGTGATCTACTAGTGACGCGATTGGTTAAAAACGAAACGATTAGAAACGTTACTCAGCGTAGTGCATCTTGGCAGGGCCCTCTGATGAATAAACTAGTGCGACGTCACAAGACGGATCGATAATGACAGTTCTCCATTAACTTGATAATTACTTATTAATACAGGCCTAACATATTACACGAGTAGTCCAGATACATACAGCTGGATAAAGCGTGAGAGGTGAAAAGTCATTGTTGGTAGAGTATTAGAAACAAGTGGCAATCGACGCTGGGTGCGCCCGCGCTGGCGGACAATTTCGGCGCTTGCGACACCGCTTGATGAGTACGGACAGCAAATATATCAAGAGTTAAAAACGAAACTGCTGTTATCGTATTAATATACAGTGTGTCCTATATAACTTGGCGTAAATATTACGGCTAGGCTTAAGAAAGCGGTTTATCGGTCGGAAGCTTTACCGGTTCAGAATAGATAGTTATATTTTTTCTTTATATTAATTAGTTTAGGAGTAATGAAGGTTTTAATGATACTGGCAAAGAACGTTACTTTTAGGGAAACCTTTGCCTACCTAGGCTTAAAATTAGTTATAATTGGTGATTCTAAAACTTGATATCCAATCCTTAATAACGTAGCAATGTATTGAATTAATATTTACGTCAAGTTCTGGGATGCCCTGTAGAATTATGATATTATACCGTGGTAGTTATACGTAATAAGGAGTGTTTCAGTAAAATAGTAAAAAAATAAAAGATAAGATAAAAGAAATTTATTCAGTAAGTAGTCCGCACGGGCACTTTTACACGTCAAGAATCTACCAGCGCTTCCCAAGAGAAGACCACTGCCGAGAAGAAACGCCGCAAGAAACTCAGCAGTCAGTCATTTTTTAAACATAATTTCTTATTACAATGGTACTACTTAGTCTAGCATTATATAAAGCTATAAATATTAAATTAAATATAGTATCAAATAACATGCGTAGTAGCAATGTATTATCTGGTTTTTTTTTTGCTAATTGTGAAGCAGTTTATTTTTTTAGCAATCTGCAGTAGATATCATACTATGCAATAAAATACAATCATATTGAAATGTATGAGATTCAATAAGATTTCTCAATATTTATTGCAGGTACTTTATAACTTTTTGAACAACACGATTTGACAATCTTCGCAACAAATTTGACAATGCCACAATTAAATTTCCATTTTCACAACTTGTATTATGCTTTTAGGAATATCATCTTACGGATAAGTTATACCAATAAACTGGATTTTACTTTGGGTAGTAAGGGAGTCTCTCCAATCTAACCTCTGGCAGAGGTTTTTCTATGGGAGACAAATTTCTATAAAAATGGTAAATACACCAATGTTGAAATTCCATGTAACTACCTCAAAGTGAAGTCAAATCAAAAAGTTAACTATTATTGATCAAAAGACAATTTAATAAGGTATTAAGTAGCCCATCAAACTTAAAGGAAAATCTATGTTTATGACAATCACCTCATAAATTCTCTTAGAAGACGATGTTCAAAAAGTTTTAGGGGAGATGTAATATAAAAGGCGAAAACTTGAAATCGCCCGTTCATTTTTACGATTGTTATTTTTTATTTTATTACTATAGCAAATGCACTGCTTAAAAATTACCACAATAAAAATAAAAAACATAGTATGTGCTGCTACTTTTTTTCCGGACCACTCTTTATATAGCGGTCAGTCCTTGTGCGGGGTTCGCACGGATCGCTACCACTACCTTATCCTTAAACCTACCGCCAAGCTGCAGTGTTCGCATTGTTGTGTTCCGGTGTACGAACAACCTCTGTCTTTAACTCGCTGGTTAGTCATTGAGAGAATCACGTACCTGCAGCTGCCTGTGCCTGCTGTCGGTACCTCGGTAACCCGAGTGCTGCGACCAGTCCCCGCATCCGGTCCTATTCCAAATAAATAATTAACAACTAGATCATGCGTAATCGATTACTGTGTCGCCGCAACGTTTGCCAATCGATCTTTTCTCGCGTCGAGAAAGCCGTTGATTACTGTAATTAATTTGATACATAGTTAAATAATTTTAGTCGTTAAACTTCAGAGACATATCTTAGGCCTGGTTGATCCAACCTTAGATCGATAAACAAGGTCAGGTGGGGCAAGTGCGTCAACGGGGGGTAAGTGCGACAAACCGTATTATATTTTTAGGAGATTTTGTTGGTTTGATGCACTTGCCCTGTAGACGCACTTTCCTCACCTTACCTTAGATAAAATCTTTCGTGACTGACTGACTGACTGACTTACAGACAACGCACAGCTTAACCCGCTGAACCTAGGGGCTAACCCCCAACGAGAAGAAATAGGGGGAGTCACGGAAAACTATTTTTACGCGTACGAAGACACAGGCGTCCTTCAGTATAATTATCCGTCAGTTTAAGTTATCTATAAAATATAGGGCCAAGATGTGTCTGTCAGATAACTCAGCAACTTAGGATGTTACGGTCAACGTGGAATATATTATTGAAAAAACCCAACGAAATTAAAATAATAATAATAATAAATTGAATCCGTTTTCATGCATGCCTATGGGACCCTATTACTAAGACTACGACGTCCGTCTGTTTGTCGTATCTTACCCTTAAACCCGCCGCGGAGCAGCAATGTTTGCATTGTTTTTTTTATGGTATAGGAGGCAAACGAGCAGAAGGATCGCCTGATGGTATGGTGGTATGGTTGTTACAGGGTTGGGGTAAAGCAACCGTTGAAATGACTCAAAAGGATCCTAATATTATAAATATCTACGGGCCTCAGAGACCCACGTACCTTTAGGTGTGTTGTGTGCTTGTCTGCCTTCTCCATACCATAAAAAACAATTTCAATAAGTTTTACATTTCGCTTCGTTGTTTGGGTTAGGTTAGGTTAGGTTAGGTTAGGTTAGGTTCGAAATTCCTAATTTATTACATACATACATAACTTCACGCCTGTAATCCCAGAATGGGGTAGGCAGAGCTACAGAATTACCAACAACTCTCAAAACTTGTTGTTAATTCTGTAACCACATTTTTCACAAACAGGGTAAGATGTTGATGACTAATACACTGGTAATCATCTTAGCCTGTTTGTGCAAAATGTGGTTACAGAATTATCAACAAGTTTTTAAAGTTCTTGGTAATTCTGTAGCTCTGCCTACCCCACTCTGGGAACGAAGGCGTGAGTTTATGTATGTATGTATGTAGGGTAAGATGTTTACCAGTGTATATTAGTGACAAGTGTAATTTATTTGTTATGACAAAATAAATACTATTATAAATTGTTATATACCGTCAATTAAAAAGAATAATCACCTCGAGTAGAGAAAGCTCGAATGGTACTAAAAAGCACAAATTCAACAGATTACTCAGTGAGACACTAAATCTTAAAACGAGATTTGTAGCTTTGACATGGCGGTATCAATATAATGTACGCGCAATGTAATAAAAAACCTGATTTGATTCTTTTTTATTTGGAGCATTTAACTTTAATTCACACGATTATGAAATATAGGTATGTAATTTCTTGTGAAAATAGAATTACCGGCGGACTCAGAGACATGAAACAATTACTTAACTCGTTCTTTTTTCAAACTTGTGTGTGAAAAATCGTCACTAACGGCCGAACAATCGTATCGTCAATATCCGACTCGGAGTGCGGCCGTTTGAAACGACTTAAGGCCGAACCCTATATTCAAACCGCGGGTAGATAGACTTACTTCGGATTAAAATTAGACACATTTTGTTTTGGCAAATGTCAAATTTTAATCCGAAGTAAGCCTTATCTATCCGCGGTTTGAATATAGGGTTCGGCCGTTAATCGCTAATATCTGAGTGCGGACATTAGACATTAGACAGCCATTTTAGAATTTTTAGATACGAATTCGGATGTGACCCTATTTTCAAAGTTAATCGTATAAGTACTGTTAAACGAGCAATATTTGTATATACTCGTAAAACAAAGTCGCTTCCCGCTGTCTGTCTGTCCCTGTGTATGCTTAGATCTTTAAAACTACGCAACGGATTTTGATATGGTTTTTTTAATAGATAGGATATTCGACAGGAAGATTTTTGTGTATAAAAGTTTTGGATTATTGGGTATTACAGAAAACTGTCATAAACCGAAGCGAAGCGAGGGCAGATCACTAGTATGTAATATATATTTATATTCCCTTTCTCGAAAACGGCTCTAACGATTTCGATGAAATCCAACGTACTTAGTATCGTATAGTGTCATCTCGGGGAAAATTCGTTTTCAAACCGAGCGACGCTTAGTCTTCCGAGTACTAACTATTAAACGGCCCAATATTTTTTTGTTAAAGCTAGTCAAGAACCAAGATAGTTAAACTAGTTTTCTATTAACAAAAAACCGCATCCGAATCGATCCATCCGTTTAGAATCTACGATGCCACAGACGTTAAACTTGGTGTTCCGGTGCTGGGATGAGACAACTGATGAAATTAAGCAAAGAGGCATTCCATCTTGGTCCTCAGATTGGCCAACGGATTTGCGATTTTAAGATTGCGGTCTTGAGATTTTAGTCTTGAGAATACAATATATGTATGGGTCTAAGATCACAGTCACCATCTTTCAAGCATCTCATGCTCAAAAATCGACTCGTAGTTCCTCATTGCGCCGCTCCTCGGATTGAGGTCCACAATCAAGAATTAATAAGGCTTGTATCTATTCTAATCCGAGGTTCGCGTGCGCGCGCGCACGTGGTCATCAGCGAACCATTACGGCTGCCCGATCGGCACTAGCCATTCATAATTAAACTTACATAACGCGAGCTTTGAAGTCCACCGCGGTTTTTTAGGATTCCGTATTCATTGGGTGCCAAAGAGACCCTAATATTAAGACTCCGCTGTCCGTCCGTCCGTCTGTCCGCGTGTCACGAGGGTATCTTTTGCTGGACACTTGAAAGTTTCACAGAGTGAGTATTACTATTATATGGCCACTTAGAACAACAAATAACATAAGGATACAAAATTAAGGGGGACCTCAGCAAGAAACTTGTTTTCTTCGTGGTTTTTTGCTCGATCGAACACGCGTATCATCCGTGGTACGGAACCCTCCGTGTGTGAGTCCGTCTCGCGCTCGGCCGAGTTTAATGATTCTACCAATGTTTAGCCGTCGCTATTCCAAGTCGATTAATAGCGTGATAGTCACTTGTTTAAAATTCAATATCACCATAAAGAAGGCGCATGCTATCAATTACATCGAAACATAGGTATAAGGTGCTTAATATCTGAACTCTTATTGTTATGGGCTTTAGCGTACACAGCCTGATATATTCCAGCATCTTGTATGCTCAGAGGGCCCTGCCAAGATGCACTTCGCTAACTACCGTTTCTATTCGATTCGTTTTTAAACCAATCGCGTCATTGAGAGATGTCGTGATACGAAAAGTCACGTGGTCTACCAGTGATGCGATTGGTTTAAAAACGAATCGAATAGAAACGCTAATTAGCGTAGTGCATCTTGGCAGGGCCCTCAGATACTAAGCACCTGCGGGAGCCATATTTTGTTGGAAGGGAAACTTCTAATGTCGAACAATAACAATTGAAAAAAACAGACACAGGGATATACAACATTTAAAATAATATGCTAAATACGAGGTTAAATAGGTATTTGTTCCAGTCTTGTTTTTTTTTCTATTTTTTTAAGTACCGTAAAACAGGGTGAGTAGGGACACAACCTAAAATGAAGCATATGTTACTAATTATAAGACTGAAATTATTTCCAATAGACGTAACGTTATTGTCCATTTAATAATTGTTCTTATTTGTAACAAGTTATGACTTATTTTAGGTTGTGTCCCTACTCACCCCTTAATCCCTACTCACCCCGTTTTACGGTATGTATTTCTGTATTTGCATAATATGTTTATCGTTGTCGAGTATAGGTACCCATTGTTCAAGCCTTCTTAGTTTGGGACTAGGGCAATTTGTGGGAAATGGTTATGTATTTATTTAGTATCTATCTCTTATAATACAAGTATCACATAGCCAACGATAGCAAAGACTATTTTTCATTAACTCGTACATACGTTACAAATGTAATTGATGTACATTTATTACACAATGGCGGCAGGGAAAATTACATTCCTACCTGTAAAGAGTTTTGATTACAAAATTACAACGTAATTAACCTTTTGGCCACTTGAATTATTCAGCGCCCATGATCGTTTTTTGTATGGATTTCTGACACAACGTTTAAGGTAGTGTAAGACGCTGGCCGCGAATGCTTTAATATGGTTAACGGTGATGTGCGACTAAAGAGGCTCACTTAATTACGAATGTGATTTGTAAAAGATTTTGGGAACTGGGTTCCGAGATGTTCGGGAGTTTGGCTTTTTTGTTGGGTGCACTAATTAGTTTACTCATCGTAATTATAATACAGTGTTGACTCATGTTCGCAAAGTACCAAGTTCGGACCTTAACCTTAGCAGTTGTTATACTGCTCACTTACCAAATGTTTCTAACTTAAGTGATTATCTAAATGCAATGGGAAAGTGGTAACAAATAATAATGATAATAATAATAATCGTTTATTTCAGATAGAAGAATCCATAATTTGTTATTAAAATCTAAAAAGCTATGTTAGTACCTAACGACGTACAAAACGACAAGTAAAAACATTGTGAGGAAACCTGGACCTTCAGTGAAAACTAGTAGCACTACGCTTTTCCTGAAGGTGCAAGTTTCAGTAAAAATTACAGCTGCTTAGGTCAAGTGAATAATCAAAAAACATAGGTAGTTTGAGGCATAAGTTTGGTCTTATCTTGCTTTATTTAATACCTTATCGATGGGTAAGTACTACACCTAACCGGAAACGCGATAGAGTGAAAAACGATGTCGTTTGATCATTCATTAAATCTGTAAACTTCTACGGAATCTATAGAAGCTCGCATCCCATCAGACAAAAATGACGTCACAATCCGTGAGCTACTGGCACTCTTCTCACCGCCGGCGAGGA
Organism: Acleris literana; assembly: GCA_946894065.1. Classification (NCBI taxonomy): domain Eukaryota; kingdom Metazoa; phylum Arthropoda; class Insecta; order Lepidoptera; family Tortricidae; genus Acleris; species Acleris literana. Next base: position 10,834,294 of record OX335688.1, on the reverse strand, counting down.
AGCGATTAGCTATCGACGATTTTCTCGCTCAAGAAACAAACAAAAGATATAGATCCCGTGTCAATAAAAGAGCCGCATAAATATATATGAGCGAAATAGTTGTTCGCTGGTTGTTCACACTGCGGGCGAGAACTCTCTTTACAACAAAAGATATAGATCCCGTGTAAGTAAAAGAGACACAAATATTAATATGTAGTTGGTTGCTGGCTACTCGCTTCTCACTCATTGTCGGCGGTGAAACCAATGCTACAAGCACCTTAGGATTGTATACATTCCATTGCCATATATTTCACGATGAGAGTTCAGCCATTCTAAAGGACGCATGCTCAATTTGATAGTCAAAGCAAATTTAACCCCCCATCTTTAGAAATAAGGTCACTAATACATACGCGGTTCTATGAGACATACGCCCATTTTTCCAAGGCAGGCAGAGTAGTAACCCTTGTGCCTGTTCCCAGGAGCGCCTGGGCGGCGGCGGGCTGGGCCTGGGCGGCGGCGGCTTCCGCGGCGGCTCGCAGCCCTCGCTGGCCGACTTCCAGCCGCCCTACTTCCCGCCGCCCTTCGCGCCCGCGCCGCACCCCTCCAGCCCGCACCACCAACAACAGGTAACGACACACTAAAGCTCTTACATTGTCTTTAGCCCTTCTAGGGGTCCTAGTGAAAAAGGGTATAAGTCTACTTAACTCGTACTAAAAAAGGTATATACATAAACGGAGTATACTATACTTAAACACTTTTTCACTTGATCTTCAGGAGACTTACACCCTTTTTCACTAGGACCCCAGTTTATGATTACTTATGATGATCTGTCAGGGTGGCCTAGTCATAAACAATACGATTTCATTAGGGGTTCAAACAAAGTGGTACAGTTTATAAAAATCCAGCTTAGGTTGCCGACGATTGCGGGTTTTACGAAGATCATGCTTGAAAACTATGAAACATAGGAACTTGAAATTTTGCATAGAGTTACGGCTTCATGAAGCGCTTACATATCGCTAGAAAACATTTTTTGTTTAATTATTATCATATTAGGCGAAAGACTTCTACTTACTTACTACTGGAAATAGGTCTACATCAATCTCCACGACTATCAGTTTTGGGTTACCTACTCGTATCTTAAGTTAAAAAAACTTTTGTCCGAAATTTTCATTTGTCAGAAAATTATTATTCTCTGAAACCGTTTAACTTTCCTGGATTGTTATAAACTAACCTAACTTAACCTACAGGTTCTGTAGGTATATCTCTTTAAACATTTTGAAAAGAAAATTTCGTACAAATGAAAGAGCGGACAAAAGTTTTTCGAAATATCGATAGGATACTCATGCTAGGTGTTCGATACAACTTGTGTAAGGCCTGCTAACACTTCGGTTTCGATCCGCGGTAGCTACTCTAGAACCTTCCCGCCCCAACAAACTGTTCACACCCTGCTTCCCCCGCAGAGCCATGGCATGGAATACAGCGGCGGCGGCGGCGAGGCGTACGCGCAGCACTACGCGCCGCAGCAGCTGCTGCCGCGCCACCACCACCACGAGCCGCCGCACCTGCGCCACCACCGCGACCACCACGACATCCACGCGCACCACGTGAGTACCATCGCCTCTCACCGCCTCTAACTTATAGAAGCAATAAAGAATTGAGAATTGAGAATCTTAAGCATGGGTTACTTAGGTTAGGTTAGGTTACACCTGTGACCACCAAAAAATTATCAGAAAATATTAAGGTTTCAGCAGAAATTAGCATTAAATGAAAATAATTGTCGGTGAATCATTAGCAGTGATCGGATCTAGGATGCAATTTAAGTCCGTTATTTTAACATGGATATGACTTACAATCCCGCGAATCTTTTTGTTACCTACCTTTATAAAAAGGTAAATAACTCGTAATTTTAAGTAGTTTACACTATAAAATTAACAAAATATGTAATAACTAAAAAAAAATACAGTACTGCATAGAAGAACTGAACGTAACTTGCACGTCTTGTCTTTTATGGTATTTTTATTATGTTTATTTGTTTATTAGGTTTAGGCTGCGGCTCCACTGAGGCGGAGACGAGCGGAGCGGTGCGGAGCTGTGCTAATATTAACCAATAGAATCTAAACTAACGTGCGCAAGGCGCGCTCCACGTGACCGCGTGCGCCTTCTATTGGTTAATATTGGCACAGCTCCGCACCGCTCCGCTCGTCTCCGCCTCAGTGGAGCCGCAGCCTAACCCTCGACAAAAGTTATTAATTATTAACAATAACCCATTTCCCAAAATCCCGGGAAATCTCGAGTCACATCCATGTTAAGCATAACGTTTGAGGTCGTTCACCCCAAATTGCATCCTAGATCCGATCACTGATCATTAGGTGACCCCCTGGAACACTCATTTATTAAGGGCAGTATTATTAGTGGTCTAGGCTAAGGTGCCCGTCTCAACGATACATTCAAGTAATGTCAAGTCATAGGGTCGCCTGTAATGCTCGTCAGAAGATGCGTCATATGGTCGACTGTAATGCTGGTCTCAAGATGCGTCATAGGGTCGACTGTAATGCTCGTCTCAAGATGCGTCATAGGGTCGACTGTAATGCTCGTCTCAAGATGCGTCATAGGGTCGACTGTAATGCTCGTTCCAAGATGCGTCATAGGGTCGACTGTAATGACACCTCAAAAATTACACTTTATTATGGTTTCACGTTTACTTGGACGTATCTTCAAAATTATTTTACCAACGAAAACTCTAAATCCGGGTCCGCTGCGCCGTGTTATTCGTGTTTTCCTAACATGTTTGCCGCGGGGGAGGATAAACCTGTTAGGTGTTAGAAAAACACGGTGACATAGCGCAGCGGACCCGGCTTAACGCGTCTTTGAGTCATGCATCTCAGTGGTAGAGATAAGTTTATTAAGGCGCTTAGTCACTTCCAAATCCGCGAACTCTACTACCTACACTACCGCGTGGTGGTCCACCACTAAAGTAAAGCGACTGAAAAGATAGGCATGTAGTAATCGTGTAGTGCGCTTTCCTGCGCTTGTATCCACTCACTGCTTTGTGTATCCAGAGTTGCCCGTGATAGCCCTTATTTGCTTATAAATAAGGTTGATTAAATATGCACGAGCAATCAAGTGGGTATGTAGTAGATTTCGCGGATTTGGAAGTGAGGTGGTGGTAGGAACCTGTGCAGGGCCAAAAATACTTGATACAACAAACAAAAACATCTCAAGACTTGCGGAAACATACTCCCGCTAATCACATAATATTGAACCTGCAGGCCTTTCGCGTAACAACACTCGCAATCACAATCGTTTTCATTTTGTAAATCGAAAGCTTGTCTGCATACAAAATGAAACCAATTGTTTTGTTTTAAAGCCGATCGCGATTGCGAGTGAGTTACGCGAAAGGCCTGGTGCCCCTGCAAAGATGCACTACGCTAACTAACGTTTCTATTCGATTCGTTTTTAAACCAATCGCGTCACTGGTAGACCACGTGATTTTTCGTATCACGTCATCTCCCAGTGACGCGATTGGTTTAAAAACGAATCGAATAGAAACGCTAGTTAGCGTAGTGCATCTTTGCAGGGCGCTCTGCTGAGTGGAAATCGAGCTCGGACCGCTAGCTTCGTAGCCAGTCACTATCAACTAGAATAACTGCGTCAAATCAATATAACAAAATCAGTCTAAGAGTTTACACGCCTAGGAACCGCCAAAAAACTAATTAAAAATAACATCACAACTTTATTTTGAACACTAAAATTCTCACAAAGCGATCCTTAAGAACTCTACTAAGCGAATCGATTCTCAAATCTGAACTATTCGCCGTGCGAGCTTCGCATAGCTCGCGCCCCTTCGCAAATATGTTATTAATATAATATCGGCATCAAAGGGGCGGCGTAATTACTCGAATAACTTGTAAGAAAATGCTTTATCCAGATTAGATTTGTATGCTATTCATTATCAAAGTATTTTTTCTGTTTTTTGTGCTAATTAATAAGCTTAGTAACAAAAATACGTACAAATATTCGTGAGACAGCGTACCTATTTAGTAGAAATATCGTATAATACTTCATATTTATAATATAATCATATAAAATTTAATTGGTAATAAATAAATCATATAAAGCCAATAAATTGTTATAGCCCTTGCAAGGATTTTGATAAATTAAGTTGCAACGTTCAACTTTTTATTTATTTCTTGGTCAACCGTTGAAGTACGAACGTAGCTGGCAGCTTGAAAGCCAACATTATTTTCGTTTCCTTTTCAAAAAAGGAACGTATCATATTTTTGGCCAACAAAGCGGGTACTTTGGCAGATTAGCTCGGCTAATGTTCCGGTTCGGCCGAGACGGTCTTGCCACACAATAAGCTCTGCTTTTGGCGGGAAACTCTATGTCATTTTGTGATTTAATGGCGACCGAAAATTGTTAAGAAAGCTATGTCTATTATTAAATGCTTCTAGACTTCGACGTTGTTATAATGTTGACGTGATTTAATGATATGATGAAATTTTCGTTTAAATAATGTATTCTTTGCTAATTTCTCTCTACTGCCTCCATGATTACCTACCATACTACACTCGTGAAGTAATAAATCAATCACGGTATTTTTTGCGTTTTTTATATAAGAATCTAAGGATACCTACGTATCTTAACTAAATCCTATAGCAGTGGGCCTATTATTCTGGTGTTTATCGATGTGGATAAACATGGATAAAACATCTGTCACTTTCTGACCAATAAGTAAGAGCGAGCGTGACGGGTGGCATCCACCGCGATTAAGGCGACCATAATACGGGCCCAGTATTGATAATTTATTTAAGTATATGTTTATTTGTTTATGTAGTTGTCGCACGGTGGTTTCGGCTACGGCGGCGGCGAGCGGCGCGCGGACTACGGTGCGCGGGAGCAGCACGAGCTGGCGCTGCACCATGCGCTGCACGAGGAGACGCCGGTAACTGCGCACAGCACACACAACACACACGACACATATAGCAAACGCTCGCAAGACGTACGCGAGAATGGGCACAATAATGAGTACGAGTTTAGGGTTAAAAGGCGACTGCACATTAGTGCCCATAGCAAACACCTTGATGTTCTAGATGTTAATAACGCAACAAGATAGATATCACTTATAACATCAGGTGGGTCATTATGACATAGCTAGGCATTTCAGTTTACGCTGTCAGAAAAGGACAGAATTATATACCTGCTATAGCTTTGTCCTTTACGCTCGCCGTAAAATGAACTGCATAGCTATGTCATAATAACCCCCCAGGATGCCGGTAAACTCTTCATAATGTCAAATTTCCAATAGATTACATTACAGAGGTATACATCGTGCCCGGCACGTACCCGAAGGATTTTAACCTTAACATGTAGTCCAATATCGCATAATTTTCGAGATTTTTATTAATTAAAAACCAATTCCATAGTAATTTAATTTGATCTCTGTCACCTTAACCTAAAGCATTATTTACTAAGGAAGACTCATGTTGTAAGTAGCAATATCATCAACGTACAACATAAATTAATTTAATCAATTTCTTAGTAAATAATCCTTAAGTTAAGGTGACAGAGTTCAAATTAAATTAACTATGGAATTGTTTTTAAATAATAAAAATCTCGAAAATTATGCGATATTGGACTACATGTTATACCACATTATATACTTCAAATAGGGTCTAGAATCGATGGTTAAAATCCTTCGGGTACGTCCCGGGCACGGTGTACAAATTAGAATGTACTTATCCATTTTTTACATTCATTCAATTTAAACGTCAATGTTGTAACGTTGAATTCTACAAAAACTAAAGCCTGCAGCGTACTCTCTCAAAATGTATGGAATGACGTAGAGCGTCGGTGGCCCCGTGCTTAGGGTGTCGAACCGTGATCATTACGGTATGGTACTGAGATCGAACCCCTGCGGATGTCAAGTACCAATGAGTTATTCCAACTTAAGTGTATTACGCGATGCTTAACGGTGAAAGAAAACATGGTGAGGAAACCTACACATGCAAATATTTGGTGGTCGAAGTGGATGCGAAACGGAATATCTGTTCAAAGATAAGATAGAATGATATGAGCATACGCACGACAGTTTACGTCAATCATTTGATTTCTAGTATTCTACAGTCTAATGTGGAATGCAACTTGGATATGCCCAATCTATCCTGATTCCTGTCTCTACTCTTATGTACGCATATTTCTCCAACTTTTTCTTATAAACTGTAAAATCTTAATATTTCTTAATAAACCTCTTCAGTATCATAATATTGTATTGAATAGCTATCGGCGCTCCCCCGGTGGATACTGAACAAAAATGTCCGCAGTCCAATAGGAATTTAATAAGGCAAGTAAATTAAAACCGAACCAAACTTGGGAATGTCGGAATTTTCCCATACATTTTTCCTTCGAAACATTTTCTTAATATGAGGTCGAAGAAAATTAACATGCGTTAGCCAACATCGTCTTTTTATTTATCATAATAGTTTACTTTATATAAATTCATAACAGAGTATCGGCCGCACTCAGGCTACTCAGAGCCAGTTACTGACGATATTGAAGATTAAGTCATTGCTTTGCGACGTTACTTCATAAACAACTTTGACAAAGGAACGAGCATCAATCATACTTTAATAGAAGAGTACCTACACTATTTCAAGGGTAAACTTTTGTGCATAGCTTGATAGTGTATGGCGGCTTTATACAAAAGCACATTGACAATATTGTTTTCTTTTCAGAATGCTGGCATGGATGACACGACTGGATTCATGACTGACCTCCCCTTATTAAAAAGTTAGTTTTTTTTTCTTAATTATAGTATAATTGATTGATAAAGTGGTAACTGAATAATTTTCAGAATTGAATATTATTATAATAATAGACGGTTAAAATTAATAAGCTACCAGCAATATAAAAATCCCACTCTATTGCACAAAAAACTCACGTGAGACAGATTTAAAAAAAAAAAGTTAAGTGTTGTGTTGAGTTATTTTATTTAAGTTATTGAATGCTTCTGGTCAAATATTTTCATTTTGTTATATTTTTACAGCGAGCAGAAAAAATATCAATATTTTGACTACCACCATTTTTTGTTCGAACCTTGTTCATTTGTTCTTAGCGGCCACTAAAAAACAAAAGTGTTGCCAGATCAAACGTGTAATTAGCCGGAGTAAAATTACCCGCTGGCTGACTGCTGATTTGTTGAGTCATCGTTATGTCTCAAGTACTGTCAGGAAAAATGCAGAATGTAATTTTTATTTTCCCGGGATTTTTTGATGATATCAACTAATCAATTATTGGATTAAAACACAAACACTTTAACGAACTTAAGACCATAACTATAAAGCCTGACCAGAAAAATAAAAATCCTCTATTGGGGTCGCCACTAGGTATAGTCTCTCAAGAAAGTCATGACATGAAATCCAAAGAGCTAAATTACAGTGTAATACATCATAATAAAATTAATAAAACACAGCAATATAGTATTATACCTAGTCTGTTTACTGTATTTTTTATTAAGAATAAAGCTTGAATGGGTTCGAAAGAAGTATTCTGATGATGCCAAATACATATTTAATTTCTTTAATCTATGTTACTTGTAATAAAAATGATTTTTTTCCGCGATATAGCAAGGTTTTTGTATTATTTCTGGTACTCGGGTTACACCTGTACCTAGCTAGCATTTATAAAGAATAATAAATGCTAGCTACTAACCGTACTTATACAATTTAAATTGCACGAGCACCGATAAAATAAGTACATATTATTAACTTATCAAACATTTCATTGTTACTCTCTTCAGATGACCCGGTAGAGATAAAACTGTAATTAGGCCTCATACCGCACTTATCGGATAGGTGTATCGATTTTTGTAAATAGATTGTAAAAAACCCTCATCTCATCTCAAGCAACGGACCAGTGAATCGATATCGACAAAATAAAATAATCGATCAATCAATCTATATTTGAATAGAGCATTCGAATTCGGAAATGAGACGCGTAAAAAGCCGATACCCTAGTTATCGATGTTTAATTACAATTCCAAATTCGAAGTAGTACATTCTAATTGTAAAATGTGAAAGCGTCAAAGCCAATTGACTGTTTTTTTTTAATGGCAGGGTGTTAAGAGCCAGTATGGTGCAAAGTTAATGACACACTAATGTTTATTGTATTAGGGTTGCCATAAAGGAATATTATAATAAGAATGGTTCCCGCTGTGCTCATGTTTGGGGCGTGGCGCTGTTCGCGGGGAGTGCTATTGTGGAACTTGAAGCCCGGAATTTTGTAATCACCCATATTTTTTGGGCGAGATTCGCATTTATTAGCCGTATTCGTATTGTAACGCTAGTTTATTAATAGGTGCTAAAAGAGAGGGTCTGTTGAAACATTTAGGGGACGATTTACAATACACTATACCTAGAGGGACATTTCTTGTCGAAAATCCTTAAGGTTTGCACGTTTAACTGTTTAAAACACTGCATCATAGTTAATTTACCAATGTATCAAAGTCACATTCACCGCTAATTTCCATTACAATTGTGATGTATTGTGGAACACGTTAAACACGCACATGCCATCTAAGCGTAACCATCTTCCATCTCATACTTCAAATTGAACTAAAAAAAGTGGAGATATATCCTGATCTAGAGAACCCCACATGTTATTGCTGTGGAACTAAAGTTTTTGTAGCTTCAACTGTCTGATCTTCTGCTTCATACACGCTATGAAAAGAAGGAGATCAGCGGCGTGTTCGATAGAAGCTGACCAATATTCAGCCACGCGAACGGCAAGCGATCTTGGTGTTGTTACTTGTGCTAATCAGCGGCGTTGTTCCAGCGATAAAAGGCCGCGACGGGCTGGGCGGCGGCTGCACGCCGAACGACGTGTTCTGTTCCGTGCCGGGGCGGCTCTCGCTGCTGTCCTCCACCAGCAAGTACAAGGTCACCGTCGCGGAGGTGCAGCGCCGCCTGTCGCCGCCGGAGTGCCTCAACGCGTCGCTATTAGGAGGAGTGCTTCGTCGGTAAGTCTGGACTTCTTACAGCACCACCAATTAATGGTACAATCGACAAGCGGTATTTTGCGAACATTAATGACTCCAGAAATCAAAGAATTTGTATGATTTAGCGCAGTGATCCCCAAAGTGGTCTATATCGACCCCCAGGGGTCGACGACGACCTGCAAGGGGTCTATGTGAGTGCAAATAAAAAATGGGGGTCCGTGAGATGAAAACGGGGGTCCACGATAGTGGATCCCATTCAAGCACGTCGTGACTTTAATTATGGCTAAAAAAAATCCATTAATAGTATAATCCATGTTCGTACACAGATAGTAGGTACCTACTTACTTAGCGTCTAAGTTTTGGGACCTCTGATTTAGCGGTAGGTCCTGGACCTTGTGCAGGGTCCGTTCGAATCGCTACTATCATCTTATCTTTTAACAAACCAAGCAACAGTGTTCCGGTGTGGGGATAAGACAACCGGTGAAATGACTAGTATAAAGGCATTCCCTCTTAGTCCTCAGGGTTGGCATTGGCAACGCAATTGCAGAGCCAATGCGCTTGTTAGCCATCTCATAAAAAACAAAAATAAGATTGCCATAGTTTGCCTTCGCGTGTTCAATTCTATATAATTTGACAGAGTTCTACAGTCACAGCTTTCTTAGAATGCGGCTTGACACGGGTATCATAGGGCCGATTGTTATGGCGATCCTTAAGACATACCTGTGTGCAACACACAAAACACCAAAGTATACAACGTCACCAGGTACGTATATATATCGATATGCCCGTGGCAGCAAGTAGCCGCTAAGAGTTCGTCAACAAGCTGTACCACAGGTGTAGTTCAGCTGGACGTATCCCTGGGTCGACCCTCTCGGTCTATCTTAACAAAAAAGGGTTAAACGTGACGAGTAGCAAAACTGCAATATTATCAGTGGCATACCACCGCAAGCACTAGTTTTCAGGGATAAAATCGTTTCGTGTTGCACCACTCCGAACACCACCCTCATTTTTTAAAACTTTTATTTGCCAATCTAAGCTAGGTACGTCTCGTTAGAACCTGATGTCGTAAGTTTTAGGAATTCGGCTAGAAAATCGCCACATTAAAAAAGGCGTACTCAAAAGTAGGTAATTGGCAGGCGTATTAATTCGAATAATAATAAATCATCTAGACTGGGATGATGTCATCAAAATAATTATCATTTGATGTTAGCTAATGTAATTGAGATCTAAATATTATTTCATGTCTAGCTTAGATTGACTCGAGTGGTTTCGAGAAGGCTAGTTCTTAATCATTTTAATCTTGAACTTAATCAGATCTAATTAAGATAGGTACAAAAAATACTTTTAGACGACTCATATCATAATTCTGTATGAAATTGTAGGTGTTTATTGCATGTCATAGAAAAACTACCTATTAAATAAATGTAGTAAGGTTCAATCAGAGGCAGTAAAATTCTAACCATTAATATATGTATAATAGGGTTTTTTCTACCTCTATGGGGCACGTTTTATAAAGCTACAAGTTACAATTTTACAGGTCTAAACTGGCAACACTGCTCAAATGGCTGGTCGTCATTGGTCGAGGTTGTGTCAAATGGAAACTTGTAACCTGTAAATTTGAATTTTTAGCTTTATAAAACAGGCCCTAGATATCCTTTTAATTTCTGCCTTACATTGCCAATTAATCAGTAGGTACCAAAAGAATTATCGAATGAAAATACAATCAACCAAGTGAAGTTTTTTATAATTCCCTGTCATGACTAAATCAACATACAATTACCAATAAATACACAATGCGCACCTGACGTAAGCCTATTATAATAATGCCTATGATAAACGCTAGATATTTCATTTAACTTCATGCATAATGTAATAATTTCGTTTTAAATATTTTTTAACTACGTACAAGCCGCGGCTTGTGAGCTTCCTGTTTTAAATATAAAGGCGTCGAGGCATTGCCGTGCTAGCGATTTTTCTTTTGTATCGCTTGTCCCTTATAAAGCAAGCTGTCGCAATATGAATACATAATACCTTCCAGTTTGTCTATGCGTTTGACCACACTGAAGGTGGCTAACCTTTTTATTTTGACACAACTCGCTAACCGAACTTTACCACTGAAATCGCACAAATCACATACATCTTGTAGTTTTTAAATAATGTTTGTGAAATGTGAAATAAAACTAAAATTAAAACAAATTAAGACATTTTTCAGTGCCAAGTACACAAAGGTTTCTCACTCCCCGCCTCTACCTTAGACTAGTTTACTGCATCAGCTATAATATATTGCCGCACCGGTTATTGGATCACCTGCTTTCATAAAACTTTTTTTGCACTGGCAACACTGCTCGGTTTGCGGCGGGATACGAGCTTGTACCGAGCGCTCGTCCAGTCCGCGGCTATTAGACATTTTTTGTTTGCGGTTAGATGTAGGTCGTGTAACGTAAGAATGTTTAAAGAACGGCTGCATACAAGTTGTCTATAGAATAAAGAAAAAATCCAAGTTTTATAAGACTTTCGGCAAAGTTTTTTATGCTAGTCAGATCCTAAACGATCCCGTATTACCATCAAACAAATACAACATCTGGGGCACGTTTTTTAAAGCTACAAGTAACAATTTTATAGGTCTAAACTGGCAACACTGCTCAAATGGCTGGTCATCATTGGTCGAGGTTGTGTCAAATAGAAACTTGTAACCTGTAAAATCCAATTTGTAGCTTTATAATATAAAACATCCTTAGATTGTCAGGAAAACCATGTGCAAGTGGTCAGTCATAATCGCACAGCTAGTAAATAATAAATAGTACCAATTTATGATCGTACTGTAATTAAATTTTGCTGTCTTCGCAACACAAAGGTCGGACGCGGCGACGACCGGGCGACATGACACGTTGACTGAATGTCACCCATTAATTGCGTTCAATAGTTTATTCAATTTACAGCTTTTTACAGTCTTTAAAATTATCATTGCTATGTTTTAAACGAACACTTCGATAAAATAATGGGACTTTATTTCTTCTGAAAAAGAAGACGAAGTCAAAAGACACATGACACCAACAGCAATAAAGGCAGTCATTTAAATAAGAGGCACATCCAATTTAACAAATCCCATTTAAATAAAAACACGCTTGATGAATATTTGAGGTTATGACTTATGACTTATGTGTCAAACAGTACTAATTGGTTTATATCCTTGCCAAATTTCAATTGACACAAGACTATACGAATTAGGTAGGCAATTGTTGGTACATACACATAGTATTATCGAACAGTAATTTTATTTTTAATTATTATAATACTTAATGAAAAAAATACGAAATGAGTAGCACTACAACAAAACTAATTCTTTGAATATAAAGACTTTCTATATTCGAATTTTGTCAACGTACTTACTGGACTTTTGAAGAGCCAACCGATATCTCCTGTTTCTTATATACTTACTTTCTTTTTAATTTGGCAATATATTACTTTTTTATCCAAAAGTCTACGATTTTAATTTACACCACTACGAGTAAATACATGGTTCTAATTCTAACGTTAGTGTATGGCCAGCATCGAAATTTCCCGGGAAAAATCGACCGGGTCACTGCAAATTCTTATCAAAACTATTATTATCTACATCTACACTAATGTTATAAAGAGGAAATAATTAATTGATAGTATGTTTGTTCGTTTCCATTAAATAGGCTCCGAAACTACAGGACCGATTTTAAAAATTCTGTCACCATTAGAATCATACATTATCCCGTTTATTTTTCTGATCGCACTGTAATTTATGATTTTTACCAATTTATGATCGTACTGTAATTAAATTTTGCTGTCTTCGCAACACAAAGGTCGGACGCGGCGACGACCGGGCGACATGACACGTTGATTGAATGTCACCCATTAATTGCGTTCAATAGTTTATTCAATTTACAGCTTTTTAAAATTCCTTTAATATTATCAATGTTTTAAACGAACACTTCGATAAAATAATGGGACTTTATTTCTTCTGAAAAAGAAGACGAATTCAAAAGACGCATGACACCAACAGCAATAAAGGCTTTCATTTAAATAAGACACACATCCAATTTAAAAAATCCATTTAAATAAAAACACGCTTGATGAATATTTGAGGTTATGATTTATGTGTCAAACAGTACTAATTGGTTTATATCTTTGCCAAATTTCAATTGACACAGGCTATACGAATTAGGTAGGCAATTGTTAGTACATACACATAGTATTACCGAACAGTAATTTTATTTTAAATTATTATAATACTTCATGAAAAAAATACGAAATGAGTAGCACTACAACAAAACGAATTCTTTGAATATACCTTCTAACGTTAGTGTATGGCCAGCATCGAAATTTCCCGGGAAAATTCGACCGGGTCACTGCAAATTCTTATCAAAACCATTATTATCTACATCTACACTAATGTTATAAAGAGGAAATAATTAATTGTTCGTTTGTTTGTTTGTTTCCATTGAATTAGCTCCGAAACTACAGGACTGATTTTAAAAATTCTTTCACCATTAGAATCCTACATTATCCCCGATGAACATAGGCTATGTTTTAATTTTTCTGTGTGGACGGAGTCGCGGGCAACAGCTAGTATGTTATAATTTAAAATGCGACGCAATGAACCAGCTTTGCACGCTGTAGCAACTTCCGATCAATATCTCAGCTAACTTATTCAAATTAAGAACTGTCGGTTTCACTTCCGAATTGTGATCGTCGCACGGTCACGAATTGTCACACCCCGAGCTTGTTAGTGGCAACATCTGGCACTGTCACGGCGGGTTGCTAATTGTTATACACGGACGACTGTAGTAAGTAGATTTTTTATTCAGGCGAACTAGTTTGACAGATTGTGTTCTCAGGGGTGTTATTCTCTTAAAAAAGGCGTTCGGCCGGTCGAACGAGTGAAAGCGGCGCAGCTTATATAAACCGGCGAGTTTAAGTGGTCCCGTCAGAGCGTACAAAACACATTCTAGCGCGTGCATTCTCTAGAGACAACTCTACACTTATTGTTATCGTTTTGTTTTTAACTCTGCCGCCATTACTGTCAAGTAAATAAAAGCTATCGTAACGTTGACAATACGATTACATGTCAAAAGCAAAGCAATTAGGTTGATCGAGGGTAGAATACAGCCCCAGGTATAAATATATTTATACCCCAAGCTGTTAATTATCGATACGAACAGCGAAGTAAATAAAAATTCTACTTTAAGTTATTGGCGGTTCTATAAGGGTTTAAAAAGAATATTTGAAAATGTCACTGGTTTAGGAATAAACGCCTCCGCGTTCCGCTCTGTGGAACTGTATTAACTTTTTTTGCTTAGTCGTTATATGTAGCATGATCTATGTAAAGGGACCTTATTGTCGATGGCGCTTCCGCCATTATTAAAGATGCTCCGATATAAATACAACGTCGCGTGACGCAGTGCGGCGTAAGCGCCATCGACAATAATGCCACATATGTTTTCCTTTTTAGTCCCTGAAGTATGAGCACAGTTAATATATATGCTAGTTATGTTATTACTTACTTACTGTTTTTGCTGGCCCTTGGTCGTATTTCATCTACGCTAGACTGCTACTTACTACCTAGTTCTTGTGCTTGAATTAATTTGCATGATTTTCGAATAAAACTAGTGACTGTATTTGTCAGCGTAGCGCCAGCGCTATTTTTAAATAAATTCATGTTAAAGGGTTGTACGACATAAATCTACGTCAGATGCCTGATAAATTTGACAATGGCTTATAATTTTATGTTCATTATGGTTATTTCCATCTCAGGCAGTTTTTTTAGTACCTACCTATTCATTCACGACTTATTATAAGATTAGCGTACGAATCTACACATACCTAGGTGCAATAGGAAGCACCTAGAGAACTTCAGGATATTAAACCGGGAAATGAATCTTCGAAAGTAGCCAAAGTTGAATAAAGAGTAAGAATAGTATATAGGTACCTACTGTATATAAAGGTACCTACGTACGGAAAATAAAATGGAAATAAAATAAAATAATGGTTAATCAGATGTCAGTCGTGTCGGCAACGGCACCCATATTTTATTTCATTATTGTCACACGGCAAGGTATTTAACATAAATACATTTTACATCAAACCTGAATAGGTCATCCTTGCGCGTAAAAAGCTCAACACAATTTACTGTATTAACATGAAAATTGCCCATCTTAACACGTAAATGAGCTGCTGTGTGACATTTACCTATTTACATGTATCGCTTAAATTTATTAAATATAGCCGTAATTACGTTAAAACGCCGCACTCGAGAATGTGGAATATTCGTAACACAATGTCAAGATACAAACCCAGCTGCTATTTTACCGCCATTATTGGTAACGGTGTTGCCAGGAATAAATTAATAAAAGCCGCGGATATCTGGCCAGCGCGTTTTGACAATCGCCGCGTAATGAAGGCAATTAGGACCGCGTTCTAAATTCAATTAAAACGAGCAAACTGACCGGTGACAGTTATTTATTGTGTGAAACAGTGTTTTTAATTTGTAATTGCGGCTATTATACGGATATTGCATGAATTATGAACTGGTTCGAGTAGATAATGTCATTCGATGCAATTTACCTGTTTGTGATGCGAGCGAGTGAGGTATGAGGAATATGTAGGCAAACTCCGGTTTGGAGGCGCAACAGAATTTGTTACGTTTTTTTTTATGAGAACACGTTTTTAAATACGAATTACTTTTGATGCAACTGTAGATTTTTGGCGTTCTTTGAGCGTAGAGTTGAACGATACACTTATTACAAATTGCAAGTTTAAAAATATTGCAATCCACAACTTAACGCTTTGATTTTACTCGGTCACCGAAACAATTTAAAAGACTGTTAAAAGAATTGATTTATTATTGTTTCTAAAATCCGATTGGCTGCCGCCAAAACAGTACAGCACGTCGTCATTCTTTCGAAATTTAAAAACACATTGTGTCGTAAGTAGGCACGCCATTTCGATTTAATCAAACGTGGATTATTAATGGTTTCTTAGCTACACAATACCAGTTACTTGTATTTTCGGCATCGATAACCATATCATAGAATTAATTGGACGTGAAGACCTCAGGACCTGAAACCGTTCATCGCTATTCTAACCTTGAATTAAGAATAGATACCTACATAATAATTACAATGATGAATATGAACCCGTGTTTTCGAAAACGCAATTTGAAACTCGAATCCGCTATTTCACAATTGTCTCACTTGATGAATAATCTTTTAACCGATTTAAAAACCGTTCTAATGGTTACGTTGGTACTGGCCATTAGTTTCTGATATGTCGATTCATCCGATTTAGTTTTCCATTGATTCTAAATTCAAATTCATTGTTTGGCTCGTTAGGCGGTGCGGTGTTCTTTTGTCGCTGGCTAAGCGGACGTGTGAAAATGTTAACGATTCGATGTAACGGCTGTTTTCTCTAATTACGGTATTGGGTATCTTTTGATCGGGTTTGTTTGGCTTTATATTTTTTATCAAGATATCGCATTAGGTTTTAATGACGATAGACTTATTCCATTTGATTTATCGCACCTTTAGTCATACCCGTAACATAATATTTGTATGGTATCTCTTAATCTTTTCTCTATGAGTTTATAGCCAGCGCAAGTTTTGAAAATGTAAAAGTCTATCTCTATCCGACTGGGTCTGTTTCGATTTCACTGCTTAATGGATATAAGACAAAGGATTAGTTTTTTTTAATGACTGTCTACGATTTTCTTAGTTAAAAAAAGAACAATATCTTATATTAACTAGCTATTTCAGTCCCACTGGTGGGCAAAGGCTTACCTCTCTATACCTACTAATTACTTCAGGATGAAAAATGTATCACGAGTTAAGTATACAATAAACTTACAAATTGATTTTATTATTTTAATGAATGATAACCATGGGTCCGTAACGTCCGGATCGCTGCCAACACCACCATAACTTACCGCCAAACAGCAGTGTACGCATTGTTGTGTTCTGGTTTATGGATAAGACAACCGGTGAAATAGCCAGCATAGAAGCATTCCATCTTAGTCCTCTGGGTTGGCAACGCGTTTGCTGTCTTAAGATTGTAGTCTTGAGAATGTGTTTGCTGCCCTCCTACAGAGAAAAGATACAAGTGCAATTAATTCATAGAAGCATATTAAACTCTGAAAGGTATAGGTAATAAGGTTGGAAGTGCAATACAATTCATATAGTACATGTGCCTTTTTTCCATAGAGCAGTATCCCACTTACCATTACTTACGTTTTATAAAGCTACAAGTTACAATTTTACAGGTCTAAACTGGCAACACTGCTCAAATGGCTGGTCGTCATTGGTCGAGGTTGTGTCAAATGGGAACTTGTAACCTGTAAATTGTTATTTGTAGCTTTATAAAACAGGCCCCAGGTTGCATGTCGTTTGCATTCCCTAACTATGCAATAAAAAAGGTACTAGTCATTCAACTTGATTGCATCTAGGGCGTAAAATATTACATTTATGAGATTTTGTCAAAACTAAAAAAGTTTAGCCACATTGTCACTAATTATTAATTCAGACGGTGACATAAAATGTTAAGCTTTTATAGCGAAGGAAGCTATAAACAACAATTATATTGCCATTGTATTTTAAAGCTGTTTTAAAAGCTAAAATCAAGATAAAGTGATAAATAATTAAATTTATTGTCATTTTATTTAATAATTATACGCATTGTATCATTTATCTTCAGCGTGTTGTTACTAAAGGAACCTAAGTTTTATTGGTAAATGTGCAAGAACAAATATGTTTTTCAAGGTTTTTTGCACCTCTTGATTAAAGTCCCGGATATTTGAAGAAAATTAATAATCTTAAGTAGGTACTGATAAATGTATGTCTTACTGTGCACACTTAGAGTCCAGACTTTACAACTCTATCATTTAACATTATGTAACAAAGACTGTAACTTGTTTTGTGAGCTTTAAATAAATAAATAAATACAATAAATTGTATTTTCTAGTCTGCTTTAGTAAAAACCGGCCAAGTGCGAGCCTAATAATGTAGTTTGCCGATAAAACCACGCTTCTCGTATAGGGACCCCCGTTAATTTTAACTTTATTTTATTTTTGTTATTTATTGTTACTTACAGCCAAATTAAACTACACAGAAAAAAGGTGTGTAGTTAGGATTGCGGTTCAAACGAGTATCAGACGGACCGACAGCGGGCTTATAGTGCCCGTAATTGGAACCCTTTGGGCACGGAACCCTAACACAGCTATTTTAACATTTCTTTTGGTTTTAATGCTAATAGGTACCTACAAAAAAAAATGAAGAGCCAAATATCATACAAAGTTTTTTTTTGGTTATTGACGGGCTATTTGCACAGAATGATTGACCTTTAAACTCATTACTGTAATTGGATGGTCAGTTATAGTGAAACGTTCTCAGCGATAAACAGTATTATGTGTTAATGTGCATTAACACCTAGTTTTTTTAAATGCAAGACATATATTCTAATCAAAACTTAATGGAACCGACCGCTATATTGATTATTCAACGTTTGAACAGCTTAAAAAAATCCAAGATACACTTTAATTTTAATCAATCATAATCTAAAAGCGACGCACATTCCTCCGCTCGTTTATTCCGAAACTTCATCAAAGAAATTTATCGAAAACAATTCCGTTAACGAGCCTTTATATTCCACGGTTAATACTGGTAGCCAGTTTTGGTAACTACATCCGACATACATACCGACAATAATGTTTTTTACCGTCGCAAAATCAAAACGTAATCCATTTTAAACCTTATCAGTCTGGACCAAGCATCACGCTACTTTGTTTTAGCGTCAAAAATAAAAATGGCCACGAATAGCTTTCTATACGTCAATCAAGTAAGTACATTTGGCGGTAATCGATAGTTTATCCGTGGCTCCATCTAGCGGCCAGTAGCGATACTATACGCGACCTGTCAGAAGTTTGACAAACGTCATTTTTTACTTTTTTTAGTGGCCCTGGCTCGCGTGGGGTCAACGGCTTCTGAATGGTTATGAATAAGCGGCCAGCTAATATGACATTTTGTTTTAAAATTAATCATACGCCCGTATATGAAATTGATTTATAGGAAGTCTGTTTTAAATTAGGCACGTCATACCAATTTTCTCCTGTAGCCGAAATTGGCTTACTAAAAGCAAAGTTATTTTTAAAAACTAAGAAGGTACATACGTACAGTATACAACTTTAATTTATAAGCCACTATAGAACCTTGTCGCGGAAAACTAATTATAATTTAAACGTACAGATGTAGTGCGTAATCTTACGAAACTGATAATATACGATCTCAGATCCCACCTACCATCGGAAACCCTGCTCTGAAAATCGAAGTTCGAAGTTACGCTTACGTACGTATACGTTACAGGGATGGCCCTGTCACTCGTCATTCGAGACTAAATCAAGAGAAAGGGATGGAGCTAACGTAACTTCGAACTAGGCTTCTGTCGGTCAGGAATCAAGAACTAAAAGGAATGAATTCCCGTCATGGACCGAAACCTAATTCTTCGTAAACGATCTTAATCGATCTTCGGTCCTTTAGGTCAGTAGCAATTGTTGTACGTATGAGCGAAACAGAGCAAACGAGTAAAGAGCGCACGGCACGGCACACGATGTGAACGACACCAATATTATATCTATGTCCGGAGCTATAGGACCTAAGGGAACTAAAAGATCGAACTAGTTCCTTTGACCGATTGACCGAGATCGAAGCGCTCCCTTTAAGGCTGAGTTTCCACCAGAGCTGTGCGAGGCAGCTAAGCGGTATTGCGAGGAAAATCCACCAATAGGATAGTGAGGCTATTAAAACAAAATAATCCCATTGGTGGATTTTTCCTCGCAACACCGCTTAGCTGCCTCGCACAGCTCTGGGGTGTGATTCTCTCAACAACGACGGACGGACACGGACGAACGAGTGATTGTCCAAGCGGTGAGTTTAAGTAGTCCCGTCAGAGTGAACAAAACACATTTTAGCGCGTGTATTCAATTTGGCAGCATGACTTCTCGAACGTATAAGGCTGCTTAATTGACAATGCACGCGCTAAAATGTGTTTTGTTCGCTCGGACGGGACTACTAAACTCGCCGCTTCGATTCGCTCGTCCGTCCAACCGACCGCCGTTTTTTGAGAGAATAATACCTCTGGTGGAAACGCAGCCTAAAGACTCAGCACAACTCTACTTCGAACTTCGGTTTTCAAAGTAGGGCGCTGGTGGTCTGTGTGCTCATTTGCCTCCTCTTTGACAAAAAAACACATTTCGTTTTACGCAGCGTATCTAGTGAACAAAAGACGCAATTAGTCAAAGAAATTCTAGTTCCAATTCTGATCACTCGCACGAATTATTTTCGTATCAACATTTCAATAGTTCGTTAACGGTAATGCTCGCGTCAAATAGTTTAAAGATAATTTCGCGCTAAATTAAATGTTCTTTAAACCACCGCTTACTGCTATTGTAATGAATAAATAAATATTACATAAACGTTCGGTCTAATATTAATTTTCTCTCCATTGAACTTAAATTAATCCCCACTACAAAAGTACAAACACGTTTTCAAATTAAATCATGCAGTATTAAATAAAAGGTGAGGTTTTAGGCATTATAATCGGCTATTCTATTCCCAGTTGTCCGCATCCGTTCCGAAAAAGGGGTTCGGACAACTGGGAATAGCCCATTATAATCAGGGTCCTTAATCGACATGGTCTTAACCCATTTTAGGTATATTGCTATCGTATTGTACCTAAAAGTTTTGGAAACTCTTCTGAATATTAGCACAGATGTATAACTAGGTACTAGGTAGATGTATAAACCATACGAGCGCAATAGGAGAATGAAATAAATGTTTGAAAAAACAAAAACCCGCCTTCAAAAATGCATTCGGCTTTTGGTTTAAAATATTGTGGGACGCCGACTTCTGTTGGACTGACCTACCATTTTAAAAGAAGTTATTTTTTGCATTTTTGAAGGCGGGTTTTTGTTTTTTTAAACATTTATTTTATTTTATACTTTTTAGTGATCCTATTTATGCTGTTACGTAGCTCCACTTCTAAATATTAATGAGAAACTATAGAACATTTCAAGCTCGCCGCAGACAACGCCGCGGGAATGTCATAGTCATATTTAAACCTAAATGTGCTTCGTCATAGTCGCTCAACTACCTTTATCGAAATATCTTATCGCCACCCTTGAAATAGGTACCGTTAAGGAGTTCCGGTGGCCATCTGTGGTCTTCATCATCAGTTCCACTTCACCATATAGTACTTTTCAAAAGCAAATGCATGAGTTACAGTGAAAAATACCAAAATCGCTATAGGTGTGCCTATAATATTTGAGGAGTTCTCTTGATTTCTCCATGATCCCATCATCAGATCCTGACGTGGTGACAATGGAACCAACTAGAAAGTATACCCATTCGAACAAGGAAAAAATTTTTCAAATCGGTCCAGTGGTTTTCGAGTAATCGGGGAACATACATAAAAAAAAAACCCGACGAATTGAGAACCTCCTCCTTTTTTTGAAGTCGGCTAAAAAAAAAGTAGAAGAGTCTACTTTGTTTTTTCTCCTATTGCGCTCAGAGCCAGAGTTAATTTTAATAAAGCTTAACCTTTTGACAACTGAAGACTTTCATTCATTCATTCATGTTACTAGATATTAAGATTAAGATGTCGCCGTGAGATAATTTATAGTAAAGAATTCATAATCGAAGTTATAATACTTCGGGGCACGGTAATTAAACGACAAAAACACGCTTTACGGATGTACTTACATAAGTATAATTTGTTAATTTTATTGTTTTAGAGCGAAGAGCAAAAATGGCGGCCGCCTGCTCCGGGAGAAGTTAGAGAAGATCGGACTTAACTTGCCGGCGGGGCGGCGGAAAGCCGCCAACGTCACTCTTCTCACCAGCCTAGTCGAAGGTAGGCTCTCCCACTACATTATATTGCCTCGTCTCTTTCACACGGCGGAGTCACATAGAGAGAAAACAGGACTCCTGTGTAAACCCTGCTTTAAATCTTTGAAAATATTACAAATAATGTACCTAGTACATTTTCCGAATTCAATATTATAACGAAACTAATTATCAAAATCGATCCACTTTCCACTACTTCTACTTATAGTATCCCACAACAGCCATAATCGCTATAAATAGCGTGTAAAAAGTTCTAAGTAACAAAATAATATATATATGGCATAAAAATGAATGCTTAACCAATTTATTCGATTTTGTAGATTATCGTAAAAAATAAAATAAATTTATTTGACTTGCGTGTGAAAAAAAAAAGGAAATAAGAAAGGTTAAAGATTCCCTTAACTTTATGCGATGTTGCTATATTACATTTTGTCAAGAGGTGAAAAGGTTAAAATCCCGTTTGCAGCGGAAGCAGTCCACTTGGCGCGCGATTTCGGCTATGTGTGCGAGACGGAGTTCCCTGCGCGCGCGCTGGCCGAATACCTGGCGCGGCAGTACGCCGAGCACGACGCGCGCCGGCGCCGGGACCTGCTGCAGGCCACCAAACAGGTACATACCTCCTTCAGCTTTGCAATTACATACCGTCGGGCATAGACCAGTACCGCGAAATTAGCATACGCGGTATTGCATCCCTGACATAGGTAAGAAAAAGATCATTGATTGACAAAGTGTTGTGTATAACTTTTCAAATGATATCATCTAATTTGTCGGCACCACTTCGAACGAAATTCATCATAAAATAAGATCCAAAATATTCTAAAAATATTTTTACACTAATAAGACATCAATGTGGGTAGACTGGCTACTAAGACATTGTTTTGTGGAAAACAAATGCACAGCAAAAATTGACCGAAACAGTAATTCAACAAAGAGTTTGTAATGATAATTATTTAAAATAATAATATTTGGTCCACTCCAGGTGACGAAGGAGCTGATGGATCTGCTGAACCAAGACCGCTCGCCGCTGTGTAACACGCGGCCGCCGCACCTGCTGGAGCCGGCCATCCAGCGGCACCTCACGCACTTCTCACTCATCTCGCACGGCTTCGGCGGGCCCGCCATCGTCGCCGCGCTCACCGCCATTCAGGTACCCAACAATCATACACTAGCTTCTGCCCGTGACTTCGTCCGCATAGATTTCGATAATCCTTATTCCTTTGGGAACTTTTATATTTTCCGGGATGAAAAGCCATATAGACTAATGTGTTAATCCAGGGTATGAGCTATCTCCGCTTCAAATTTCATCAAAATCCGTCCAACCATTGTAGCGTGAAAGAATAACTAACTAACACACACACACACAAACTGTCGCATTTATAATATTAGTAGGATAGGATAGCAAGAGGTCTTAAACGCTGACGTGCAAACCGATGAATACTCGTACATGCGACACAGGACCGGTCCTTGTCAAACCTTGAGGGAGGCCTGTCTAGCAAAGCAATGCACGTCTTTCGGTTTTTTTTTATTAAAGAGCTTGATCATGTCGCTCCATGATACAGCAAACAGGTACAAAAGCAACTTAAAAAAACATCTTAAGGCCTATTGATTACTGCTAATATAGCCAGTTTCAATAGCGCCCGAGCCTCATCCGACAAGGGGAAGGCAAAGGCGCTATTACAGCCACCCATAACATAAAACAAGTCAGTAGTAATGCGAAGTTGGCTTCTAAATAACTCGTTTCGGACACACTCCATTAAAATATGGTACACATCTTCAGGTACATCACATTCTGAGCAATTTGGGGAACTTGTTTGTGTTTTTCGCATAATATTGGAAGTCCCTTTTTAGCCTTTATTGTGGCTACCAGACCGACTGAGTAGCTAGAATACTAGCTGCACTAATAGCTAAGTAAAATTCTTACCCTTGGCTCTTAAATAAGTTCTTCAGTAAGATGCATGTAGTGCTTTTATGCAAGGGGGATTTAAATCACCTTCAGTTGTGTTGTACTGAAGCTCCCTGAGGAATTGGTCTCTCCTAAATAATTCTGGTTATTTTTTGTACTAATAACACACTTCTTTTTTACAGAACTTCCTTAACGAGTCCCTGAAGCACTTAGATAAGCTATACCCTCAGAGTGGTATGGTGTCGTCGTCGATGGACAAAACCAAAATGGACCCCGACATCAAGAAGTAACACCAACATAACGGCGGCAACGCCGAGAACATACGAACTGAAATAGTGATGGAACTAAACTCTCAAACGAGAATTCACTCCACAACTTTTAAAATTACGTTCTGCCAACATATAAAAAGTGAATGGAGATTGCGTATTAATTTTATGATGATCTTCGTTCGTGGCCCGCATACAAATAAAGTGCAATTATAATACTCAAGATTGTGAGATATGTAAATATAGATATAAAAAACAAATACCCATAGCGTTAAGTATTTAGCATTTATTTTAGACTTAATTCTCAGGCCATGATTTCGTGCTTTTCTGGAGGCGGAAATATTTTTATTACGAGGTTGTTGATGACTTAATAAATGCAATGAACAAAACACCGCAATAAATGACACATATCAAATTGTAAATAATTTATTGTACAGTGTGTGCCTACGTACTAAAATATTACCTAGCATTTTCACTGATCGTTCGAATTTAGAAAGAAAACCTCTTTAGTTTAAGTTAGATATAGTTTTGCTAGTGAATCAATATGTGAAAGTGTGCCAATTAGTTTAAAATGGATACCAGTTGGTTTCCAGCGATTAAGTATTTAATATTTATTATTATTGTCGCTTGTATATAATAGTTACGAGTCGATTTTCTTGCCTGAACAGGCTATTTGCTCAGATGTACGATACTTACCTACTTTTAAAAACTGAATGACTGTATCATGTGTCAGCGTCTACCGCCAACCAATTTACCAATAACGATTTTAACTTCTGTATGTGTTACTGACCCTATGGGCAAAAGGTTAAGAATAATTATCAATAATCAATCAACAACAGAAGTAGCTTGAGTATTTCATACTAAATTATCTTTATAATATTTGCAATGTGACTCTCGTTATTCTTCACAGGTAAACACTACACCCATCAGGGTAAATCACATTATTCAGTCATTGAAAGTTGAGTCAGTCTAGGATGATTCCTGTGAAAGCTCCTCCTGTATCAATACAAAACTTGTGACGACGTTCAGTATTATAAATGTATACTACCTCTTCTTATATGCCTTACTTGCCTGTATAGTAACTGGCCCGCTTGCACGTTGGCCTGCTTGCACGTAAATGTAAACCCTAGGTTAGCCCCAGGTTAAAAGGTTAATTTGTTAAAATTGTCAGTTCTTATATGAATCAGAGATTCTTTAATAATTTAACCAGGGGTTAACCTAGGGTTAGATTTACGTGCAAGCGGGCCTAAGTGTTAAACATTAAGAAATGCGGCTGACACATGGATCGTTCTGTATTTGTTGAATTATGGTTGTCTTTAATTTTTGGCGGTAACCATTCCTTCGGGATAAACCTGCATAACAAATAAATAAAACAGTTATAACCCACGGTTATATCGATGTAATAATAAAGGTACTTACTTATGAAAATTTTACCAGACCTAAATAAGGTTCTAAGCGAAAACTTAAACTCTTAACAGATGTTTGTGGTTATTCCAAATAAACTATAAAGCACTTGCTCAACTTAAAAAAAAAGGTTCTGTAATTATGTGCCAAATGATATAATTTAAAAATGTAAACATCATGTAGGTAAGTAAATGGTTTTTGTTAGGTACTTTTTACGCGAAGACAAGCAGTTTAATTGTTAGGTACCTATATGAATTACAACATTAAAAAGAAAAACCTTTTGACCACAGCATTTTTTATTATCTCTCCGAATTCAAATAATATTTCTTATCTAAAAATTTCAACATCTTTCTAATAGCTCTCATAAACACGGTCGGAAAAGGTAGTGCTTATTTACCCAAACTTGATACATGTTCATTTAATAACGTATTCCCATCCCTCTCACGCATGAGTAAACATGACTGTGTCGAGTTCAGGTTAATAATCACTACCTATTCCCATTCAGATCCCTGAATTCATAACAGTTACAGGTATGCTTTAAGGTGCGCTGACACAGACAATTTTCTAACAATGCGGACCGGACGTCTCATTCTATTAACTTAGCTCTGGTTGCCTTTTAATTGCCGCTAAAAGTTGCCTGTGTAAGTGCACCTAAAGAATGATTTTTAACTATCTATATCTTGATATTCTTGATCTATGACTGCGTCTCTTGCGACACGATCGCTAACGCTAGTCATCGTCAAACATATAGCCATTAGATTACCCCGCAGTGGTCAAAAGGTTAAAAATAATTGCCATATCATTAAAATGTATTTTTTAAACCAATTTAAGATGAACATTATTGATCTTGTGGCTGCTAGTGCAGTCAAACACTTGAGTTATGAAAAGTATTTTGTATATAAAAAGCATTTGATATTAACTTAATTTTACATTAGTTTAAATTACGCTTAGTTGACATCATCAGTAGAGTGTCGCTAGCGAGTCGTGTCTCAATAAAGAGGCGGTAAATTAATAAAAAAGGGTTCAAGTCCGATTTACACAATAATATCTATAACACATCTAAAAATCGAAGAAATCCAAATAGGTTTATCTCGCTTATTAAACTTTCATGTAAGTACGTACTTCCTCGCAGCACGCAGTATATCGACTAATCGAGACAGATAGTTTGATCGGTAAATTAATCATCTTGTAACACGACTCGCTTGCCAGACTTTAAATTCTTTACTTTTGCTGATTACCTCATTGTCAGTTAAGGCTTTGTTTGTGAAGTTTTTGAAGCAGGGTAAATTTGCGACGAGCACTTTAAGAAATACTATGTTTAAAGCACTTGTTTTATTCAATAGTATTTGGTTGTGTTACAGACGACTTTTTCGATTTTGTAAAAAATGTTTGTCATGAAATGTCGATGAGATTGTGTTTGTTTCGTTTTCTGGAGTAAATGAATGATGTTATATCAGATTTTTTTTAATTGTACCTGGTTGCGTGGAGTTGAAAATGTGTTTAATATGTCAATAACAGTATACAGTGTTTTTTCAATCAGGGGCCGATTTTTGACTTTCGAGCGCTCAGAGCGAAGTTTCACTCGGAAATGAGCAACATCTTCGAAACCGTTTTTTGAAATACGAGCGGTAGAATTGAAAACGAATGGTGTGGACCACTCGTCTTTAAATTTTCTATCGCTCGTTATTTCAAAAATCAGCACCCTGAGGCAGTATGGGAAAATCCGAAACCATAGGAGAAACTTGGTCACAAAATTGCCTAGTCTAGCATAAAATTGTTTCCACAAAATAAACCTAATAGTTCCTAAGACAGTTTTTTGTTTCTCGTATGGTTTCGGATTTTCCCTTTCTTTAATCACAGTGGTGCTAGTGACTAGCATTGCTTTGGCGTGTCCAAAAAGAACACAGACAAGAGTCCCGTGAGAGGGTTTCGGGTACCTTGCTAGTGTATACAGCCAGCTTTATAATGTGTTTCAAACGCGTCACCGAAAATAATACACCGCGGACGTGATGTCGCCACACTGAAAACGTCCATCTAAGTCGAGGTTAATAATATTAATTATTTCATACCATTTTCGACAATTATCGATGATAAGTAAGTTCAATCATTTTATTTGTCTGAAGCTCTACATGTGTTTCAAATACTATAATATAATATACAAAAATATAGTTGATTCCTTTCTTTTCAATTTATCCATTTGGACCGTTTGAACAGACAGAGGCCGCATTTTCTGAACGTATGTAAAACGTCAAGTTTGACAGTAATGACAGTGACGGCGTTTTAAATGTTTTCTTTTTTTTACCATTCTTTCTTTAATTTCAAAGTGAAGTTACTCGGTCGAAACTACCTCATTTCAACAGTTTTGCGTTTGAATTAACTTTGAGTAGGTACCACATAATTAGCCGATTTTTGTTTAGTTATGGCTGATATGGAAGTCTGTGATGATCCCTTAGAGACAAAAAAGTGTTTCAAGTGTAATTATCAGTTACTGGACAACTTGAACGTGGCTTACAGCGAGTCGAACTCGCTGATTATACTTTGGAATAAATACCAGTTATTCCTTTACGAAAGCCTAAACTTCGACGATCCTACGCGGATCTTCACCCCCGAATTTGTTGTGTATCAGATTATAATAGTAAACAATTATTTATTATGCTTGGACTGCAGTGGTAACATTCATGTCACTTCACTTAAATTTAAAAATCCTGCTCAGAAACGGTTAAAAACAAATTTCCAACCGCGAGAGCAGTCCATTATGGCTTTTGTGCAGCGAAAAAATGAACATATCTTAAGTTTGAAATTAGAAAGCGGAACTTACTTTTTATGTTTACATAAAGTTAACACTGAGTTTCAAAAAGAAAAGAAAATTGCTGTGAAATATGACGGCGACAACTGGCCACTAACAAAAACTACTCAAGAAAACTGCCTCTTAAAATGTTTCACAATACCTGAGCATGATGTATCTGTAAAACAAATGTTTAATTTACAAGAAAGTATTTACAAGGATTATGACATTGTCTTGGTTTCTTTTGATAAACTGGACATATTTGCATGTTTATTTTGTCCAAATATGAGTGAGGATGAGATTCAATTGATAAAACTGTATGCATGTCCATCAGAAATATGTGATATACAGATCATAGAGCTAGAAGAGATTAATGCTGTAATTGCTCTGACTTCAGGGACAATAATTAAGCTTCCATTTGTAAAAACTACTCATACACCAGGTCCAATACACCTGAACACAGCAGTGTCCAAATTCTATGTCAAAAAAGAAACCATCCTGTACACTGATGGAGCAGCTTTGTGGAAAACGGAGAAAAGTTTTTCAACAAAAATCAAGTTCAGGCAGTTTTTTCTTAGGCATGCAAAGGATTTTATTACATTTGGAGATCAAATGCTCTGCACAACATACTCTGGCCTGTTATATTTATTTACAGTTGATGATGACTCTTGTTATTTAATACCAGAAGAGGAACTCTACTGTCCGGTTGGTAAACTGTTAAACAACTCTGAGTATTTATTCAATTTATTGGAAGAAGCGGACAAGAACAATGATTTTGTTAAGAGTGTCCGTGTAGAAGGCACTTACATCACTGCTCTTGCCTTATCCAATCGACCAGACCTAATGGACACCATTCTGGAAAATAACATAGTTGTTTATGAACATTATGAAGATGCCATCAAAGAAACTCCAGAAGTAACTCTAACAGAAGATCATAAGGAGTATTTTAAAACAGAATCTGTTTATCTACTTGTTAGAATAACGACTTTACAAATGGAACATCTCGTCAATGAAGTGCTAGCTCAACTGTTTTGCAATTCAAAGATTCACATATCACTATTTACGGAACACAAGTTGTTAAAGACCAATAGCATCCAAATCCCAGAGTCATTAAAAAAAGTCTGTGTTTTAATCCCACTTGATAGAAAACAAATATGTAATGCTTCTACTGTTAAAGCTAGCATCAAAATAGTATCTCATATTCCAGGAGCATACGATTCTAAAGAACCAGTATGGACAACTCTGTACCAAAAGGAGATAAATTTAAATTCGGAACACTTTTTCAAAACAGATTTGATTTCAATAGACAATATTTCTTTGAAAGGCCCACAGGAAACAATGGAGGATCTAATATTAAAAGCAGCCAGTATTGAACATAGCATGTTCAAATTTACGGACATATCAAAAATCAAGGCAAATTCCCTACAATTCTCAATGTTTGTTAAGTTGCCAACAGACTATATTGAGATGATTCGGAACCCTGAGTTGTTTACTGATAGGTTTAACTCAAGAAAAGAGAGATATTTATCAGAGCAGTTAACATCTGAGGAATTTCTGAA
Organism: Acleris literana; assembly: GCA_946894065.1. NCBI lineage: Eukaryota > Metazoa > Arthropoda > Insecta > Lepidoptera > Tortricidae > Acleris > Acleris literana. Next base: position 10,804,486 of record OX335688.1, on the reverse strand, counting down.
ATCAAGAAGTAACTTATCATTAGAAGTTGGTGATGTCCGGGTGGATGTTGAGATTGTAACTGATGAAGTTTCCGGGCCTGTGCTAAAGATAGCAAGTGATAATATGGCGACTGCTCTAAATATTCGCAACTTCTTCGCTGATTTGTTCTATGATGACAATGAATTCAAAACTCGTATCCCTGGCGCAGAGTTTATTGATTATGCTTTCTACACAAGAGCTGAGGTAATTTTATGTCGGAATTTCTAATATTAACCTGAGTGTACCTGGGTCGATTTAAAGGGCTTGTAAGGTCCCATTCGCAAAATGTCCCTTCACATTAACTATAGTCCATTCTCTTAGATAGTGTTGTTACACTCACACATACTTGTGGTTATTGTAATTAAATTGAATATATTTCAATGTAAACTGCCAAATTCACTTGCGGGTGTTACTCCACAAGTGAATTTGTCAGTTTACATCGAATTATATTCGTATTTTATTACAATAACCACAAGTACGTCCGAGTGTAGCAACACTATCTAAGCGAATGGACTACCTATATATGCTACTTTTGCAAAACGTCATATCAATTTCGCATACTGCCCCTTTAAAATGTCTCTGTCATAAAATGTCTCGCCTGGGATAGATCCCTGCAACAGTATTGATATAGACAAGATTTTATGAGACTGTCTTGTTTAAGTTAGCTTATGTAACTATTTGAGAAAATCAACTTATTCCTGTAATTTGCTTCATTAAATCAAGTACCTATTAAACAAAAGGAAGTTTTACGATAGGTATTTAGGAAAGGGATCTTTTGTCAAAGGGACTATCTGCAAACAGGACCTTGTAAAATAATAATATCAGAGGACAATATCACGCAAATTGACCTAAACTCTAGGCTTGGTCTGGGTATGTGTACTTTTCTACTCTTTTTAGGAGAATTGTGGGGCGTTTTTTTTTGTCCAAAATAAATCCAAACAAATTTAGCTCTGGGTGAAAACGTTTTTCACTCCTTAAATACAGTCCAATTTCCAAGATTTTAGAAAATTATCTTGTAGTTGTTATAAAAAACTAGGTATGTATGTTTCCGTTTCTTGATTTTTTAATTTGTTTTTCCCAAGAAATATTTTCTTGATAACGAAATCTTACAGGCCTAGCTTTTTATAATATCTACAGCATATTCAAAAACCGAAAAAATTGGACTAAGTTTAAGGGGAAAACGTCTCCGCATTATGTATTTACAGCCTCACAGTCCTCTTAATTTCAGAGACAAGTCCCATGATCATGCTCCTCATAGGGGATTAATTGATTCCATGAACAAGATTAAGTTTATAGAATTGTAATAAAACTAGCAGCATTAAGGCCGAGCCACACCAGTTGCGTGACGTGCACGTGCACGTGCGCGTTCGCTTTCTATTGCGTTGTATAGTGACATGTCGTAATGAGAATTCATACTATACAACGCAGTGGAAAGCGAACGCGCATGTGCACGTGCACGTCACGCAAGCGGTGTGGCTGGGCCTTTATACTAAATTCTTTTTTTTTTCAGAATTTACAAAAAGCAATCAAAGATGCAGTGAAGCGCGCGGATTCCAAAGAGCTCCATGTGTTAATAGAACAATTTCAGAAGACAGTCATCGGTGGTTTGCCTATTTAGCTAAGACTAGCCTTGTATTGAATCTTTAGGCTTATCAGGGTCGAGCTGTGTATTGTAGGATTTATTTAAAATGTCGAAATCCACTTGAGAGCTAATCTTTCAAACAATGGTATTGTTTCTATTGTAAACTCCAACCGCAAATGATCAGTGCAAAACGAAATAAATAACAAAATTATTCATTTGAATAGCGACTTTGTTTCCTAAGCTTGAAGGTACAAGTTGAAATGACAGCACATTCGCTACAATACTTTTTGAAATTGAGAACGGTACCCAGGTAGTATGTTGCGTTAGTATAGGTGAGATACAGTATAGGTTCTTGTTCCGTCATTTCAATTTGTACCTTCAAGCTTAGGAAACAGTCGCTATTCAAATGAATAATTTTGTTATTTATTTCGTTCCATTTTGCACTGACCATTTGCGGTTGGAGTTTACAATAGAAACAATACCATTGTTTGAAAGATTAGCTCTCAAGTGGAATCTAACATTTTAAATAAATCCTACTATAAACTGCTTTATTTTTTGTAGTAGGTAGTTCTCACTGGCAACAAAGTTGATCAGATGGGAATAGCCCAAAAGATAGAATGCCATAGTTTTATGTAAGCAATAATGTGATGTGCATGGTGATATTAGAATAAATTCATATTTTTTTATTTAAGCAGTTTATTTTATTACCCAACTAGAGGACACCCGCGACTTCGTACGCGTAGAATTAGTTTCCCGCTCCTCCCCCTATTTTAACCCCTTAGGGTATGAATTTCTAAAAATCCTTTCTTAGTGCTCACTTACATCATGAAAGGAACCCCTGTACCAAATTTCAAGTTTCTCTAGGTACAGTAGTTTCGGCTGTTCGTTGATATCTAAGTCAGTGAGTCAGGTTTTCCTTTTATATATATAGATTGATCACCAATTTTCACATCAGGTAGCGCCATCGCTTGGTCACGGTCTTAGTCAGATTAATATAACTGATCTTAGCTAATATGCCTCTCAAGATACGTCGGAAATGACGAGTCTTCTAAGGTCCGTATAAATAAATTGATCTCTCGTCTCAAGATGCGTTTAAAATGACGGTTTTGGCTTGGCGTTTAGTTTGACGTATCTTGAAACTCTGAAGACTAAAGCGAGGTATGGAGTCGACATTCATATTAAAATTGGCCCCAGCGCAAGATACCGGAGTGACCTATGATAAGAACGAAAGAGAGAATATTCAGCTTTTGATGACGACTTTTGCATTTGAAATGGCGGCGGTGAAAATATGAAAAGATTCAACTTTTACTAAAATTTGGTATCTTGTAGCTAAGGATAATCGAATGCCTCGATTATCCTTAGCTACAAGATACCAAATTTAACCTTATGAACGCCATACGTCGGGTACAAAATGTGCCACCCACACGCCAAACATGTTTGCTATGCTATGCAAAATACACCTTATTGCTACCAAACTAAGTCTCTTTTAATCTTGAACTCTTGTCGGCTGTAGCCGACGTGGCGTCAGTGGCACGACTTTTAGTTGACGGCCAGAGCCGACTGTGGCGTTGAAAAGGTTAACCAAACGAGGATGGGTAATTTTATACAGGATGCGTCTCCTCTAACGTGCTTATTAATGATTGGTACTGAGTACTGGTCATAGAGTATGTCCATTTAATCTGATAAGTGGACAAAAGTGACAAACCGCGAATAAATTCGGTACCTAGGGTAAAGTCACTAGTGGTTAGCCAGAGACCTGTAGTCGACCTTACAGGAGTGCGAAGACTGGGAAATATATCTTTGGTACTCTTCCCACTCATACAAAGTATAGGCGGAGACCGACTACAGGTCTCTGGCTGACCACTGGTGACTTTACCCTACTGCTAGTTTAGTCTGACATTCGCCACAAGCTCTTGCCAGACTTTTATATTGCTTGTGTAACTGCATTTTAATTAGGTACCCTGTCCCAAGATTATTTATGAACGCAGTTTTCTCCCGTACATACAGGTACATTCACTAAAGTTGGCACGAATGGAACGAACAAAAGTAATGTCACCTATCACTGTGTGAGTGCCGTCCTTTGAACCGATGTTCGAATTTCAAACCTAAAATCTGTTATTATTTTACACACTTGTATACTTTGGTTCACTCATTCAATCCATTCGTGCCAACTCTCGTGAATCGACCTGAACGTAAAGCGCAAGACATATGACGATGAAAATGCACTCACATGGGGACAGGGAACTCGTTTAGCCTGTTTCAATTCAGGGAACTTGTATTCGCATTTTATACACTTTCGCAGAGAGTCGAGGGAGCTGCGCTGCCGCGGGGCTCCTATTTCTGGGTGGTTTGGCCCTCCGGGCCAGCTGAAGACCTATCACGACCTACACCTACGTCATATTTACGATACCTTGGGATGCCTTGGGTCCGGAATTGAATTTTCATTTGTAAAAACTGCGAAAGTGTATAAAATGCGAATAAACGAATTCAATTGATACTAACCAGCATTCCTCTTTGATCCTTACAGTCCTTGTAACTTGCTTGCAGGGCTACATTTCACAGAATAAGAAGATATAGCATAGAAACCGGTCTATAAGACGTACTTTGCGTCAGCTATCTTTCTCTCCTTTTTAGATTACGTATTACATGAGAAAAAATGAAACAAAATGTAGGCTGTTTTTTCTTCTTTAACTGTCATTGTCACAAGGTTTTACACAGGAACTTCTTTGTCCTTCCTATAGGAAGGATTTGTCTTTCCTTGTCTATAGGTCCAAATACTATAGGTGCTTATAGGTCCAAATCACGCCTTACTTGTGCCGATGTACCAAATAACGAAAGAACAGCTATAGATTCATCTCTTTCCAACTCACTATGAAAACCATAAGTAAAAAGAAGTGAACCATAATGTATTTTCTGATTATTTAGTACGGTTTCTATTCCTTTAGTCTTTATTCTGTGCTACATTTAACCTTTTCAATGCTATGTCAACTTCAAAAGACTTCACTCACACGCCAATGATAGCTTAAAACCAAAACATCAGAGCTAATGTCAACCTTGCTTCATAAACACTAAGGTCTATTTTGTGCTGACGGAAATATCCGTCGTTGGCGTTGAGCCAGTGCTTAAAAAGGTTAAATTGTGAGGGTGTACATATAAATTAAAATCAGGCACATTAGAATTAAATCTATTTATTTCTTAGACCATCCTCCTGAGCAACTCGTTGATCTTGTCTTCGCGGTTGCCGAAGTCTCCGCCGTCGACGTAATGGATGGTCTTCTTGCGCCAGCCACCGGTCGGGTTGTTCAGCTTGAATGGCCACAGGAAGTTGCTGGCGTACTACGGAACAACGAACATTCATTATTGATAATGGAATATTCTAGGCTGGTGTGGCATTTTCTTGAGACCATGAACTACCAGTTTGAACTACTAGAACTAATTTATGCAATGGCAACACTAGGGTTTCATTTTCTTTGGCGAAATGACTATCTTTTGTTTAATATAAATCTTCTCTATTCTTCTGGGTTAAACAATATTGTTTTTGACGTGTTACGGTGGTTTTAACTTGGCCGCCGTTACCGTCAAGTAAATGAAGAGCTATCGTAAAGTTGACGAGAACACAGGCTATGTGAAATCGCACATAAGCTATCAAAGAGATGGGTAAAAAAAGTCGAGCGTTGCCGGCAATGAATTCTATGCTGAATAAGAATAAGGAAAAGCTATTAAGGGCTAAATGTTCGAGCGCTAGGAAAGTTGACACCGCATAGCGCGGGGCACCATAGGGGCGCTCGAGGTGCTCTGCGCTCCAAAGTGCCGCCGCCCGCACGCGGCGGGGGCGGCTCGTGCGGAGCGTCTACTACAGAGGGCCCTGCCAAGATGCTTTGCGCTAACTATCGTTTCTATTCGATTCGTTTTTAAACCAATCGCTTCACTGGTAGATCACGTGACATTTCGTGTCACGGTTTAAAAACGAATCGAATAGAAACGCCAGTTAGCGTAATGCATCTCGGCAGGGCCCTCTGTTCTATGTAATGAATGAATGAATGAAGGAAGCTTTTCACAAGCTCAATTAAGTGTTATGGGACACTGCAAATGGCATGCAACCGATATAATTTTGATTGACAGTTTGTAAAACTGGATTAAATTTCCTTAGGTACGTATGTGTGGGTAGGTCTTCCTTAGGGGAAAACAAGCAAGCACCCGAGGCGCGCATTCCGGGCGCTGCGTATCAAACGCTAACCTTTCTCAGCAGTCGATCGGACGCTTGCTATATTTCGTCACGAATAACTTCATACACAATTGACTGCGCAACGCCCAGAACGCTCGCCTCGGGCGCTTGCTATGGTTAGTCCCTAGGTGGACCGACGATTGCGGGAAGCCTAAGGATGTGAGAAGCACAAAACCGAGGATCGTGATCCTTGAGATCCTTGAGGTCCATGAGTTGCGGCTAATATGATGATGAAGTATATACATCATATGGTGATGAAGACAACGATGATGATAAATAGCATAAGTATTGTTAGGTTACCTTGAACTTGTCTCCAACAGTGAAAATCTCATGGATGAGGTCCTCAATACAGATGATGTTGTTGTTCTTTCCAAGCTTGTCCTCAATGATCTTGTTGGACGTGATGGGCACGCGCTGCCCGTCGATCTTGGCGAACCCGCGCTTGTAGATCAACTGAAAATATCAGGGAAACTTAAATATCCTGTTCATTATCTAAGGGCCCTGCCAAGATGCATTAAGCTTACTAGCGTTTCTATCCAATTCATTTTTAAACTAATCTACTACTAATAGTAAGCATAATGCATCTTGGCAGGGCCCTCAGGTCTCTCTTATATTGCCCACAAAATATATACCAAACTAGCCTGCAGCTTGAGTTTGATTTTAGGAAATATGCACAATTCATCTGTCAGATGGGAGTGTGTCATGTGTAAGGATGTAATTACTCTTAAGGACCAACTATGATTGAAGTACTAGGTATGTCATAAATCGTGAATAAACAGTATCAAATACAACAGTAGTAACATAAGAAAAGAAAAAGCTGTTAAATATAAATAATTTAACATGCCATCATAAATTTCATCATCATATTTGCCATGATGCTTACAGACTGCCCTGTAACTGTTTTGTTGTCCTAATAAATCCAAATAACCAGTAAACAGAAGTTTTACCTCCCTAACACTCTTCAGGTTGGGGTATCCCCAGGTGATGTAGGGCTCGGCGATACGCAGCATGTTGACGGTGGCCTTGTTGAGGCGTACGAACACGCCGTTGTTGATCTGGCGCAGTCTGAACAGCTGCAGAACTTTGCGGACCTGTAGGGCAAACACATATTTTTAATTTTCCACTTATGGTATGGATATATTATATGGATTAAAACCCAAGGTTAAACTTATGGCTGAAAAATTAAGTCTTACAAAAAAAAATTAATTCCATAGTGATAGAGTCAAAATTAGGAAGGATAAAATAAATTACCAGACAACATTATGTCGTGCTAGAGCTTTCAACAACTAGCCCGCAAGGAAAAAAAAATTCAATAATATGCGACAAAATAAAGACCTCCGAACTTGGAAAGGTAATTAGTCTATTAAAAGAAGGCAAAATAGAATTAAATGTACGAGTGCTAGGAAAGTTGCACCGCAAGTGACGGGGCTCCATAGGGGCGCTCGATTCGCTCTGCGCTCCAAAGTGCCGAACAACACATAGAGTGGAGGCGGCTCGTGCGGAGCGAATATGCATACAATAGTTAAATAGTAAGAGTGTTTTTACTTGTTTGACAAGCAAGTAACTGGGACAGCCAGACTTGTATACTGCAAAAGTGTTTGATCTACTTTCAATCAATAAAATGAGAGCTACACTAGCTCCAATTTACTATGTATACAATGTGAGAAGTTATACTATGTTTCAGCTTGAAGTATACTGACCTTGGGTGAAACCTGGTTGATACCACGGATACGCATGACGAAGGCGAGCTTGGCTTCACCGGGCACGTAGTAGTTTCCACGGTTGCGTGCCTACAAAATAAGAAAATAATACAAATATCCTCAATGAACCATTTTTAGGGTTCCCAAAGGGTGCCAATGGAAATTTCTATTGCCGCTTTATAGCATACAAAAAACAAAACAACAAATAATAAAAATTAAATTAAAAATAAAAGGAACCCCTCTTGTATGGGACCTTTTGTGTGCTAATCAGACTTTCATTTAGTTACTTATATTTTTAAAAGCTTTTTTACATTTGGAAATCTTTAGGGTCCATATCCCTCAAAACTTTAAATAAATAGAAAAACAATAAATAAATAGAATCATCATATTTTACTATCGTACCTCTATTGTATATTAATCTGTTAGCTTAAAACAAATTGTTCGAGTGCTAGGAAAGTTGACACCGCACAGTGCGGGGCACCATAGGGGCGCTCGATTTAATTTGCGCTACCAATGTGCCAACCTTCACATATCGCAAAGGTGGCTCGTGCGGAGCGCATAGATTTATCAAATCTAGTCTGTCATCAGATACGATTACATTCATTCTTAGGATGTTGAAAAGAATTAACTCAATTTAAGACAAGTGTAATTAAACTTGTGTCAATAACTAGATACAGGTTAACTGCTTTTTACCCTGCATCAATAATACTGCCTTGCCAAATAGCAGTATTTCAAATAAACTCCTTTAGCAATCAAAACCTCATTACTAACACAAGAGGATTTAATCTAATTTGGCAGTCGAGTCGGAGATAAATGTTTATTGGCTGAGCAGGCCAGAATAGGTCAGAGACCTGAAAATTATATCCAATTTAACCTAGAAACAAAATATTCACCTGTCTGATTAGCCTGATCTCATCACGCTCCCTGATGCGGTATTCCTTAACATATTGCTCTGCCCTCTTGAAGATATCCTTCTTCTTCTTAATGGCAGCTGTGCGCCTCTTAATCGTAACCTGCCAAACAAAAACATAGTATAGGATCATAGCAGTTAAGATATAGTTTATTGTAATTGCTGACAAATTCAGATTCAAGTATGACAGCATTGTGATCAGATGAACTATACCATAAAATTTGTGATCATCATTAACAGAACATTAAAAGAGATTAAACAAAACCTGTAACATAAAAACAATGCAGTTTTGCACTTGCTTAATTAAAAGGGAAGATGACTATCTATTTTAGACTTTGCATTAGACAAATTGAAATTAGGTTTTAATTTGTGACAAACTGTTGCAAATGGTAGAAAAAGCAAAAGTGAGATTGAATCAACATACCTGTACGCGTCTGGCGCGCAGGGCATCTCTCCTTTTGCGGTGCTTGAGCACTGACTCAGGGACAGCGGGCAGCTTTTTGCTGTCCTCCTTGCCTTTCACCGGCTTCTTCTCAGCCACAGGCTTCTTCTGCGTAGTCGCGACCATCGTGCTGAAATATTGTAAAAGGTTAACATTACATTATGTTCAACTACCAACTGTACTTTGAAACAATGATACAATTAAATTGTTCAGTTGACTGTGTGGGCACTTAGGAGATACCTAATTCTATGGGGGCTAACATTTCTTTTGTTTATATTGTTACTTAGTGAACAACACTGCTAAAGATAAAATGCTTTTGAATTTTAGACCTTGATATCATTGAATAAGCAACTTATTGCGTGATGACGGAGTGCACCATCAATAATTAGTGATTTAGAATAGAAATTTTTAAAATATCCAGGGTAAACTAATGAACAAAATTTCCAGAGTTAAAACACCTGTCTAGGAGCTTGGTGATAGCAGCCCTAGTCTAACACTAGCATGGGTTTGAAAAGCATGAAAATAAACTGATGGTATATTATACTCCGATACATTCAATCTTATTTAATGATTTATATGCCCGTAACGTACAGTCAGCCGTAAGGGACAAGTAAATAATGAGGTCTCTACATCGCTGGTCACAAAAAAAGCATGAGCGTGACAACATAGCTTATAGGTTAGGTCGGGAGTGTCAGAATTTGACCAGTTCTAACTACGCGACATGCCCTTCAATAGAAAGCGATATTTTAGATTCAATCGACTTCTTTTAACAATTGATTAGAAAGAATTGACATAAGGAATATCTGTGATACGAAAAACAGTAATACACAGCGGCGGCATGTCAACCCCCGACATGGATCACGCAAAACTTATAACACTTATCACAATACCACACGAAATATCGATATACTGACACTGCAGATTAACTATAATAAAATTATGACAATATTTCCCACATTTAAATCACAAATTAATAAATATTTAACAACCTGCGAAGTAAAACTCCACGCGGCACGTGTGTCAAATTATCAAAAGAAAGACAGAATAGAAATCAAAGACAAAATAGACTTCCGGCGTCCGCCATTTTATTTTTGTGATGTGGCAATACCCCATGACCAAGTTCAAGAAGACAGTTGAATTTATTATGGCCACTTAACTGGAAAATACTTTCTAAGGGTTCCGTACCGTTATCCCCCCATCTGTCACATGGCTGTATCTTTTAAACAGCATTAGGAAGACGAACTTAAACTTTAATACAACCTGTATTAAAAAAACAACAAATCGAAGTCCTTCACGTAATGCCGGCACCACACTTCGCTATTCGCTATTCGTTATGCGGCTGCGCCGTATTTGTTAAAATATTTGCTATTGCGCTTATGCGTTATGCGTGCGAATAAAAAAAACATAGACGAATAAACCCTCCACACTTCGTCGAATGTAGGCGCATAAGCCGAATAACGAATACCGAATAGCGAAGTGTGGTGCCGGTATAATAAGTTGTACGTAATCTGTGCACTGACACACAAAATTTGGTCGGTTGGTTGTTTGGTTGGATGGTTAGTTTGGTCGTATGATCGTATCATCCAAAAAACCTAAAAAGACTAGCTGTTTTTTAACCATGTATTATTTTTATCTTCAAAACTGCCACATCAGCGATTTTCCAAGTTGCAAGTTTATTATGAATCCACCTTTATAACGTCGAGACCATGGTTTTTAGCATGAAGGTAATGAATGCTTATTACTTCCATGGTTTTACCTTCCTCCCGTATTGGCGCGTATTTTCAAACACTTCTTGACGCCTAATTTATTGAGCAATCGTTGCTATAGTTACGTGATTTTAAGTTGACGAGGATTGACTTCGAAGAAAGGTATCTTTTTATAACTGCTAAACAAATAATAAGAGTCAAAATGGTAGAAAAAGATGCTCAACTGAGCGCTCTGGAAATAGGCGAATTGGACATGTTCGTCGAAAGTATAGAACCATCGCGAATTGATACTATAGGAAATCAAGCGTAAGTAAGTTACCAATTTTAAACTTATTTTCTGAAAAAAACTTGTTTCCTAATAAAATCATGTTGCAGCTGGGTAGACTGGCATATCAGGCTACAAAAACTTAACCAGCAAGCGGTTTTAGAAGCATCTTCCATGCAAGAAGAACTTACTAAAGAAACACTGATTTCCTCTGGGAAGGTATAGTAATAAAAATAAAATTTGTAAAATGAGGCAGTTTTGCTAAATTCCATGGTTTGCAATCACTTGGGAGTCTTGTTCTTTTGAGGAACGCATCGTCGACGAACTCGCCGACCAGCCGAATTTGAGCTGTGAGTGCGCAACCATAATGCGATTATTCGACACTCGCTTCGATGCAGCCCTGATAATGCCGTACTTAACTAGGGTCTGCTGCTCGGCGGGATGCACTTTGCAGACCCACAGCCTGCTGGGATACAGGGTTTGTTCTAATCACGGTAGGGAGCGCTCTCCTATATATAAGTGAGAAGCATCTTGCCTCATTTAATTATCTGACGGTAATTGATGAAAAGTACCGTTCGAACCGGCTTATTATATTTTTTATTTAGAAATTGACATTCATATGAAATTCTCCTATATTACCTAAAATTCGTCTAATTATTTTAGTTTTTCGTGTAGATTTTTGTTTTTTTGAACGTCCAGTATACAGGACGTCAAATAAAGGGCTAATTAACGATTACCTTTGGACCTTTGTGTACTAGGTAAAGGTACACGGGGCGCGACCGCTACGCAACGCCACGATTACGGATCAAGTTTTGATTGCCAGTTGAGTTTGTCGCCGATGTGTCGTCCTTCAAGAATGACCCCCATTGTCGATACGTTGATGTTTTAAAAGATCGCGCTACTTTTCAATTTCAGTTGCCAGTATTAGTGCAAGAAGCGATTTGCATCCAAGTGTGGCGAAATAAAATATACCCTCAAATAATCAAACTGGAACCGGCGCCCGAAAACACGTTTGGGGTTTACATGGTGGTTAGTAAGCTGTTCATACTCAACGGCTAGCCTCGCCATTATTACTGGCTAGCGTATGTAAATTGAAATAAAAAACAAAAAACCGCCTTCAAAAACGCAAAAAATAATAATATTGAAGGCGGTTTTTTGTTTTTTAAAACATTTATTTTATTTTATACTTTTTAGTGATCATAATACGCTGTTACGTAGTCCCACTTCTTAGTTGAAATGAAACTTTAACTTATATCAAGCGCGCCGGAAGCAACGCCGCGGGAAAGTCATAGTCATATTTCAACAACTAAATATTATTCGTTGTAGGTAGTCGCTCAACTATCTTAATCGAGATATCTTTTCGCCACTCTTGAAATCGGTACCATTGAGGAGTTCCGATGGCTATCTGTGGTCTTCATCATCAGTTCCACTACACCAAATGATACTTTCTGAATGCAAATGCTGGACTTGTTACTAAAAATACTAAAATCGCTATATGTTTGCCTACAATATTTGAGGAGTTCTCTCAATTCCTCACTGATCCTCTCATCAGATACAGATTTGGTGACAATGGGACCACCTCGGAAGTATATTCTATCAAACCAAAAAAAAATTTTTGAAATCGGTCGACAATTGACGGAGTAATCGGTGAACGTACATAAAAAAAAAATACATACAGTGGAACGTATAACCTCCTCCTTTTTTGAAGTCGGTTAAAAATAGGAAAGCGGTTATACTTTCATGACTTCATGAGCTTTCCGCATATCAATTCTGGTTATTCTTTGTATACGGAGAACATAGACGACTACAGGGAATATGTGTTCCAGAAAACCGACGCCATTTCGGGACGATCAAATTTTCCTTATGACACTCTAAATGACTAAATATATCTTTCTCCAAAATGGGTAGACAGTAACTAAATGGCATCTTGTTAAGCTTATTAAGCGTTTACCTAACCCCTATTCTCCCAATAACTCATCATAACAGCCGAGAGTCATGCCCAGCTGGACATTGGCCTACTCCAACATGACAGGCATCATTTTAGTCAGGACCGTATGAATTTACAGGTCGTATTGACAAACTGATCTTGTGCTACGATTCGACCGACACTTTAATGTGTCCTAAGATGGGTAACTCACTGAAGATCGGTTTATGAACGCGGTCCTCAGTAACAATTTTTTTCACCAGTTGTACCACGAAGCAGCATGTGTGGGACTCCTGGAGACGGTGCTGTTCCACGAGGATGGCGCGCAGTGCATCAGCGACGTCATCCTCGACCTGCTCGGCTACGCAGTCGACCAGCTCACGGCTCTGCTAGCACTAGTCAAGTAGGTTCTACACTATAGTAAACACTCACAAGGCACCCTGAGGTCTTATCGCGGCTCTCGGCAAGAGGCTTTTCAGGACAGTTTTTACTTGCATTCAGTCTCTCTCGGAGTGACCTTCGACTTTATTACTGGATAGGAGTCGTTTGTACCCATTAAGAAACGACGGCATTGCTCTCACAATGTTCAGATGTAAACGTATCTATGTCACAATTTACGAATAACAAAATACTCATCGCACGGATAAGTTACGTCCATTACTGCCGTGCAATAAGGTTATATTATCATATCATACAAAAATAGTAGAATTATAAAATAATAGTAGGTATATAAAATGTTCATTTTCACAACGCGGTGCGTTTTAGCCGCTAAATAGCGATATCTTCCATACATCCTTTAAAATGATTGATCTAAGTATTTCACGGTAAAAAGTAGCAGAATATCTTAACGGGTCTCTAATGTCACTATAATGCTTCTGTAGTAACGGTTACCTGAAGCCGTTGACCACGAAGGACCTGGAGTGTGAGTCGGCCCTCGAGGAGCTGGAGCGACAGAAGCGGACCCTACAGTTCGACATCAGCATGCGATGCATCTCTATTGTAAGGTAAGCACACCGAGGGACTACCTATAAATTGTCGTAGATCGATTACCAGGCCAGAGGAACGTGTTTCCGGGTCAAAGTTAACCAGAGTCCGATTTTTTCCGTGAAGAAGTTATAAAGTTTTGTGTGTGTTACAAACGATTATTGACCCAATCCTACTTTAACACGCACGAAGTCGTTCGATTTTGCATCCTCCGGTATACTCCAATTAGACGGAAGAGGTTATTGCGCTGGTAAAACTAATATCCCGAAGAGACTTGCAAATGGTTAAGTAAGTACTTCCCGGCAGGTACATAACGGAGCATATGGAGGCAGCCGGCGTGGGCGCCGCCATCGCCACCTGCCTGTACAAGACGAGCGACGTGCCCGCGCTGCTCAGCCACCTGCTCCAGCTGGAGCCCTGGAAGAGGACCACCGAGGCCGGGGACCTGGAGACGTTCAGCTGTAATTGCAACCAAGAAGACACGAGGATAAATTACGTTATCCTTGTGTCGTTATTGCTTGTGCTGGTGTCATTTTTAACACGATTCTAGTTTAGAGGTCCTACTTAGAAAATCGAAGTTCGAAGTTAAGTTAGCTCCATCCCTTTATCTCTATTTAGTCTCGAATGACGAGTGACGGATGGAGCTGACGAAAGTTGGAACTTCGATTTTCAAAGAAGGGCCTCAGTTTGCACCCACTTCTGTTTGTTAGTGGTTTGAAATTTCGCATACTTATGTAATTTATTTATCTTGGGTGGTGGAACCAGTAATGGACAAGAACCCAATGATGGACACTTGATTCTTATTTTACAGAAGATAAGGGTTATTCGTTCGTTTTGCAACAATCAATTTAGAAACGTATGAAATTTGAATTAAAAGTGAAGTGTCCATTACTGGTGTCTGTCGGCTAAAAGTGTCCATCATTGGTGCCGTCACCCTACGTCAAATGACTTGCAATATTAATACGATTTTTTATTACCTAATTGTTTTTTTCTGAAAGTGTAAACTTTTCGGAATTTAAAAAGATCACCAATAACTGCGGGTTAAGTTTATTTTTAGAACATGGATACGTAGTGTTTGGTGTTGGTCAGTCGGGCGCTGGTCGCAGCCGCCGGCGGCGGAGCGCGCGGAGCTGCACCGCAGCGAGGCGCAGCTGTGGCTGTGCCTGCGCCAGCTGCTGCTGGAGCCGCGCCTGGCGCACTACTACACCGTCGACGAGACCCGCCGCACTGCCTTCTGCCGGGTGAGGACGACAAGCCGGGTTATTCCCACCTGTTACCAATGGTAACAACTGGGTTTTTTTTTTCCCACTTGTTACCACTGGTAACTACTGGAAATAAAAATTACCAACTGTTACCACTAAACTAATTGGTGGTAACAATTAGGATTTTTTTTCCCAGTAGTTACCACCAATTTGTTCACACTAACCACGAACCAATACCAATTAGTTTAGTGGTAACAGCTGGGAATTTTTATTCCTAGTAGGTAGTTACCAGTGGTAACAGGTGGGAAAAAAAATACCATCTATTACCTGTGGTAACAGGTGGGAATAACCCTCCAAACCAAACAATGAAAGCTTCTTCAAACCTTTTGTACGCCTCAGTAGGCAAGACACAGGCGAAGTTTCGTGTCGCAGACGGCCAGTTGTCACAGAGTTGTTTCACGCTTCATTCATTTCGCATTAGTCCCTATTTTAAACCCTAGTTCCGCCCCAGTAGATATAATTACGGCAAGAGTTACACAAAATTGGTGTCAGCTGTGACGTTTAAAAGGTCAATTGTCCTATGATGAGATGCTTCAGTTAACGCCACCACCGCACCGCCGTACCGAATAGACGAGACCTGGTTATGGTCATGTTTATCGATGTGGATAAACGTGGATACAAATTCTGCCACTTTCTGACCAGTAGGTATGTAAATGCGAAAGTGACGGATGCTTAATACCCACTGCAAAAAACCAACTATAATACGGGCCCTGATGCAAACTCTTCCGCCGGTTGAAAGACCCTGATAAAAACAGGAGAGTTTCATCAGTACTCCTGCTTTCAACACGGATTTCAGGCACTTTTGTCTAAGCTGACACGATTTATGAAACTGCTTGATGAATCACCTGAATTAACAACAAGTTTTTAGAGTTGTTGGTAATTCTGTAGGTCTGCCTACCCCACTCTGGGAATGAAGGCGTGAATGATGATGCATAATAAACTTTAGCATGTAATGAGGCATCGACGAAGATGAACCTTTACGAACACGTTCTTGTTGGCGATGTTGTAGTGAAGAATCTTAATGAGTAAACCCAAATCTATCTTCACTTGTCTCTAAAAAGTTCTCCCCACTACCTGTGCCCCGTTTCACGAAGCTACAAGTTACAAGTTGAGTTCCGCTTGTAATTTGTAACTTGTAGCTTCGTGAAACGAGCCACTGGTACAGATTTTACCCGTAAGTCTAGGCCATTCCTCTCTATCTTGTGAAGGCGTGAGAGATGTGTTAGGGATACACAGAACACTCCACTCTGGTGCCCACTGCGGGTTGACCGTCCACCTTGGTTGTAGTTGCAAGCGCGCATGACGGAGGTGATGCTGGACCAGGTGCCGCCGCTGGGCGAGCTGAAGCAGTTCCTGTGCCGCCTGTCCGTGGGCGACTACTCGGGGCTGCACAACCGCACCAACGGCACCAAGGGCCCCGGCTGCACGCTCATCGAAGTCGTGCCACAGGTACCTAATTAAACTAGCCATTTTCCCGGTCTCTGCAGTAATGTACTATTGTCTATCATATATTTTTTATAAAAGACGCTCTGAGCATTATTTTCTTCCTCGGAGAAAATAGAAGTACCATGGGGTCCTAGTGAAAAAGGGTATAAGTCTTCTGAAGATCAAGTGAAAAAGGGTTTAAGTCTATACTCCGTTCATGTATATACCGTATTTTATTACGAGTTAAGTCGACGTGTAGCCTTTTTCACTAGGACCCCAGTTTGTCCGCTGCTATATATTTTTTAACATGCTTCCAGTATCATACAAAATCGAAAGGACTAAGGAAAAATTCAATACACCCAAGGCAACTGCTCGCTGCGGACGGCGGTTCATTAAGAGTTGAAATTGTCAGAATTATCTTAAGAAATTATACCTTACTTATTTTAAATACATACATGACTTATCTTAAATAAATACATGAACTCACACCTTCGTTCCCACAGTGGGGTACGCAAAGCTACAGAATTACCTACAAGTCTAAAAACTTGTTGACAATTCCGCAACCACATTTTGCACAATCGGCTAAGATGTTTACCAGCATACCTACTTATTAGTGACAGGTTGCAAGCCCATCGCCTAAAAGGGGTGATAGACGGGCGAGTAAGTACGCCGTACCTGGGCATTTTCACGAAAAAGTGTACCCAATTAAGGACTGAAATTAAGGAACTTTAACTTTGTCAGTTTTGTGACGAAAATTAACTATACATTGACGGCCGCCAAAACTGACAAAGTTAAAGTTCCTTAATTGGGTACACTTTTTCGTGAAATTGCCCAAGTACGGCGTACGTACTCGTCCGTCTATCACCCTCCTAACAGTACCTACTACTTACAAGCCTTTATTCCCTTAGTCGACTCTTACGACATCCACGGGAAGACATGGAGTAGCACTATTCTAATCGTAGAGGGAGAATATATACTCTGTTTACGATTCTAATCCAGCAACCACTCCATAATCGGAGAATTTGTCATACTTTAAATTGGAGTTACGTTAGCTCCATCCCTTTCTTTCGATTTAGTCTCGAATGACGGGTGGCAGGGATGGAGTTTTTCAAAGTAGGGTCTCAGGCAATCCCCTATTTTCGGGCCTCTAGAATTAGTACTTTCGGCATTCTCTTTCCCGTAGATAAAGGACACCTATATGCGCCAAGTCCACAAGCGTACCAAGTCGCTGGCCAAGCAGCAGTTACAGCACTTCCACATGGACGGCTCGAACGAGTCGCGCGAGATGGCCCGCAAGCTGCTAGAGTCGTACACGAGCGACGCGCAGCTCGCCATGGACGGCGGAGGGGCCAAGTGCGCCAAGTGCGGGGAGAAGGCCGCCAAGAAGTGCTCTAGGTGCAAGTCTGAGTGGTACTGTGGCAGGTACGTGCTTTACACCTGTCTGAGGAATTAACGGAAATCCTTGGGGAAGGAACTTTTCTCAAACATGCAATGGAATGTTGGCGTTATGTTGGTTATTTTAGGCTTCAAAGTATCACGTTTCGGGCGGAACACCTTGAGAGAACTGTAAAGGAGTTTCATACAAAATTGAAATTTTTATTTTTTTAAACATGGCTGCTGTGTTTATGAACAAGCTAAAAAGCTGTTTTTTTTTAAACTAAGCCGTGCATCCTACTAAAGCTTTTGCTTGTTTAAATAAAGGCACCAGGTACCAAGAGGGCAGAGGTTAATAGGAGTGCGTAGCGCAACTTAGATCGCAGGCTCGCCGTGAAAAGGGGTTGCCAGCCTCGTAACTATCCGGCCTCGCTTCGCTCGGCCGGCAACCCCCTGCTTCCTGGCCTCTGTAGTAATGAACTATTGTTGTACAGTCGAGTTCTTAAATATGTGTACACTTTGGTACCTTGTCTATTAAATGTCATGTTTAAACTGCCATATATGAAAATTGACACAGAGATTTAAGTGAAAAGGTACTAAGGTGTACACATATTTATGAACTCTACTGTAACAGCATTTGGCGTTGTCAGGGGTCTTTTGCCCAATCCCGGTCATGTTTTTCCAATTCGCGCTTAATAACCCTGATCTGGCGAATGCGTCGCTCGTGCAATTGTTTGGCGAGTCTCTTTAGCGCAACTCGCAGGGGATACACAGAGGGCCCGCGTTCCGTTCGCTCTCATACGGAGAAGTTAGAGAGAGTTAGAACTTGAAATGCACCTCGAGAGCGGCGCGTTCGCCGGATCTGGACATACCCTTATATCATTTCAGTACAAATTCGTAGTTTTCAGGTAGTCACCAGCAATAATATATTATCCAATATTGGGCGCAAAATATCTGAGAAGTCTTTATTACTGGAGGTATAAGAGCATGTCAGATATTTTTGCGCCCAATGTATGTCATGCTCCCTGGACACCCCACTGTCGGTTTTGTAATATTTTAAAGCATAACCATAATGTACACAATATGTACCGAATTTGTACATACTTAAAAAGAAATGTACCTCAATAGATCGAGAGTACAATTTATATGAGATTGGGGTTGCTGTGGAGCATCTCCCCAGCAACCCCAAAGATTAATTTAAGAATTTGTTATTTATTAAAACAACGCTGTTGTACCCAATATGTACTCAATTAGTACGCACTTTATTTTAAATGTACCTCCATAGATCGAGAGTACAAATGATCTAAACTAGGGGTTGCCGTGGAGCATCTCGCCAGCAACCCCAAACATTGAATTTAAGAAATTGTTATTATAACCAACATGGAAAAAGTCGATTTTATTCTGTCGACATGTTGTGCCAAAGCTTTCTCTTTATAAAGCATACGCTTATATAGCATACGCTTGCAAATCAGAATCAAATGCGAAAGAGTTTCAGATCATTTGTGCTCTCGATCTATGGAGGTGCATTTAAAAAAAGTGTGTACTAATTCATTACATATTGCGTATGTACAACAGCGTAATGTTTTAATAAATAATAATTTCTTAAATTCAATCTTTGGGGTTGCTGGGGAGATGCTCCACAGCAACCCCAATCTCATATAAATTGTACTCGCGATCTATTGAGGTACATTTCTTTTTAAGTATGTACAAATTCGGTACATATTGTGTACATTAGGGTTATGCTTTAAAACATTAAAAAACAGACAATGGGATGTCCAGGGAGCATGACATCCCAATGTTGGATAATATATTTTATTACTAGTAGTGACTATACAAGCAAGACTAATTAATGTCATGTTCGTTTGCAGAGAATGTCAGGTGCAGCAGTGGCCGCGACACAAGGAGATTTGCGACCAGTTCGCCAATATTTGTGTATAAATTTACTTAATTAGATGTTTCTATTTAAATAATTTTACAGGCCAAAATGCCTATGCCAGAAGAGGTACTTAGTAATATTTATTTATTAAGTTTTAGAAACGTATTTTCACCTTTCGACCGTCTAACGTGCCTCAGAAATATTACAATAAATATAGGAAGAATCCAGTTTTAACATCAGTCCCAAGGTCAAAAATATTTTCCTTAATGCTAATTTATTTTAATAATAAAATGTGCGGTCGGTTTTTTTGGTTTTTATTTGTGTAACTTAGACCTAGAGATTAGCTCGAAGACTTGAGGTAGTCTTTGAGAACGTCCAGCGCCGGAGTTTCCTCGCCGAAGTCCTGGAAAGATACATAAGAGTGTTATTTACTTAACATGTTATTTATATTTATTGAACATCGCCGCTATAATAACGCGGTTAAGGGACTGGGTTAGGCCAGCATTACACCTGTAAGTTATTGCTGTAAGTTATGAAACAAAGCTATATGCAAAAGAGAGATGCAGATATTTGCCACTTACTCTTACTCATAGTTGCGTCTCAAAACTTACAGCAATAACTTACAGGTGTAATGCCGGCCTTAGTTCTGAAGACGCTTATATGCGTTGCCGGCTCCTTGACATCAGTGTGTTCACGTCAAAAAGACATTATGTACTTAATAATAGATAGGACAAAACTTGTTCCCCAGAGGCAATAAGTAGTTTTTCTCAAAAATGTCCGGAAATGTTGACATTCCTATCTACATATTGAGACGCGAAGTACATAGTTTACTGACAGTTCTCAAATTTAAAAAAAAAAACATTGCGTGCTCGCTACACAAGCCCGCAATGTTGCATACAAATTCCATTACTATCTAGCTTGTAACTTTTTAAAAAGTGAAAAGGGCCATAATAAAATGAGGGCACAAGTCTTATACATCCAAATTTTACTCGAAACATAACTTTTTTATTTGTGGCTGGAATAGCTTATGTTTTTTTAAAAACAAAAATTGCGTTTCTCCTTGTCATAAACAAAAAGGCGGTAAGGAGTGATGGTTTTTTCACATGAAGTTTCTGTTTGTATGCAATTCAAAAAATGAGTTCATGCGATGAAGATTTGACTCCAACACAAATTTTTTCTTGCGATTTTTGAGAAAAACACTATATTTGCCTCGGCAGGAACAGCAATTGCGGGCTTCGTATTTTTAAACGGACTCGCAAGCTCGTCCGTTTAATCCAATACTCGGCCCGCAATTGCCTACTTCCATGCCTAGGCCATAATGTACTATTACTTTTAAAAGCCCTCGTGTAAGATCGTATCTGTCTTAGATGAAAACATGCAGTTGCGCGCATTACATTAGAGCAATTCACGTTACGGAAAAACCACTGGACGTGACTTTAATGTATTTTTGTAGGTATTTTGTGTTTTTCAGTAGATGTTAATATTGCTTAGATAGGGAAATGTAATTGGTAATTATTGTTTTTTTATTTGTCAGCCACTGTGGAAAGGTCCAATATGAAATTTGTAGTTCCATGAAACAAAGTAGGAAATCTATTTTGGAAACTTGGTAGGTCTTTTTAGTTACAGAAACATTAATTTTGTTAAATGCTAATGTTCGAGAGAATGGAAAGTAGTCAATGCATGAGCATGCTACCATAGATCTCTCGCGTGCTATAGCGCTAAATATCGGCACTACAGACCAACAGATGTCCATAGCGTTCGTGCTTAGCGCGAATAACACTTTTATACAGTGACATGACTTTCGCCATTCCTGATTCTTTAATAAATGACTTAACAGCTTTCGTGCTCTCATTTTTATTTAGGATTTGCCCCCTTTTAGATCCAACTGATAAAAGTAGGTGATGTCAACAAATTCAGCCCCGAGTATGAGTGTGACAATTAATTTCATAGACAGCAGATGGCAATTAGGGAAATGATACTGCTGTACGTATATTATTAGCATTAAACGGTTGATAGAAAGAGTGTTACCTTGATCACGACGCACGAGCAGCCGACGATCTTCCTGGCCTTGCCGTCCTTGTCGATCTTGCACAAACCGGCCCACTCGCCCAGCTTCTTGTTGTTGTCCACCTGTTCACACAATCAAAAAGATATAATACAAAGTCAGCAAAATAATGTAATATAGTTACATGACGTCATCAAATTTATGGACGGTAGAATAATAAAATTTTAAAATGAATGTTCGAGCGCTAGGAAAGTTGACACCGCATAGCGCGGGGCACCATAGGGGCGCTCGAGGTGCTCTGCGCTCCAAAGTGCCGCCGCCCGCACGCGGCGGGGGCGGCTCGTGCGGAGCGCATCTTAAAAAAAAAAGTTGTCATTTTTTAGCAGTTAAAATCTACTCTAGGATAGGATCCCAATAGTCAGGAACATACATCCAGGAGAACAGAAGTATATCTGTTAGACCTTGGCCTCAAGTAGAATTACTGGGTAAAGTAAAAAAACCTTTGATATGTATTTAACTCTGCTGCCGTTATTGTCAAGTGGTTTTACAACTTCAAGCAGAATAGAGAGGCTCTGGAAACAGGAGAATTAAGTCCAGCAAAAGCGTTGGTTTTCACGTTTGCGGCGAGAGCTATTGTAACGACGCAATGTACTTCTACTGGCATCCTTTTACTGGACCGATGTAAATCTGCCATAAAAATTTCACTGCCAGCTAGTCATAGCTATAGTTGGGATCATTTTGTATGGAAATCCGAGTGCTTGGCATTAAATGTCTTAAAGTGAAGAATTAATATCAGTCAGAGTGGGTTACCTTGACCAAGGGGATCTGGTGCTCATTGCACAGGGCCTGCACAAGCTTCTTGTAAGCGGCCTCATCACAGTTCTCGGCTAGTACGCACAGGACAGCTTGCCTCCTGATTGACAAATAAATATAAATGTAAGTCGCTGACTAGAAATGAATAATAATAGATATAAATAAGTTTGTCATAAATTAGGAAATCAAGTATTCTAATCTATTCTATGATTATGTGGATCAAACTTGCATGGATGCAGTCAAAATTCAATATTAAAAATGTTGAAGTTAAATTAAACAATTCTTAATGGGAATAATAATCTACTCTCTATTTGCTAAAGCTTTTAGATGAATTCATGAGGTACTACATACATACATACATAATCTCACGCCTTCGTTCCCAGAGTGGGGTAGGCAGAGCTACTACACTATACCATTAATAATCGATTTACAGTTAGGTCCACTTTAGGAATAGTTGTAGCACAATTGGGAGGCCACAATCTTGTAAACTCAAGAAATGTGGTACTATGTATGTGCATTAATGTCGGCAATAGAGTGCATCAACTATGACATGAGTCAAGGTGGATATTTCCACACAGCATTAGACTAGAACAGGCTACCACTGTGTGAATATTAGGGAGGTCTCTATTGCCCGGACGCTTCAGTGTGATAGGTACAATGGTATTTTTAATACCTAAATACCGTGTGGGGACCGCTGTCAATCTTAGCATAGAAAACTATTACCAACTTACTTATAATACCTACTTATGTATTCTTACATGTTCCTAGATTGTTACTTTTAACTGATGCACCACTGTATTATTTTATTTTTAAGTATTGTTGGTTAAATAAATGAATTTTGTTTTTTTTTTTTTTTTGAAATACAATACACGTACATACACTCACGCCTTCATTCCCAGAGTCGGGTATGCAGAGCTACACCACATTTTGCACAAACAGGCTAATGTTTACCAGTGTATATTAATAACAGGTTGCAAGCCTAACAATACTACGAGCCTTTATTCCCTAAGTCGCCTCTTACGACTTCTACCTATTCGTAACTAATAAATATAAATAACAAATTGTTTACTGCCCAAGTATACTCTGAGAACAAGAGAGTGTTGAACTCTATATATTTTGATCAAAAATTAATGAAATGAAGTAGCCAGACACAGACAAAAAATTACACCTCATAGATGGTTTAATTTTTTAATTTAAGTCTTAAATTAATTATTGCGAAACAAATGAATAACCCTTATCTTCTGTAAAATAAGAGTCATGTGTCCATCATTGGAGCCTTGTCCATTACTGGTTCTTTACTTGTTTTAAGCTGACCCAGAAAGGTTGGGATTAGAATATCATAAACCAAATAAACAAGTAAGAAAACAACAATTGGTCTTATTTATCTAGCACAGAAGTTAGAGTAAGGCCTTCTCTATGACTTAAGATTTTACCATTTGTCAAAATTGAAGTAAAAGCTGAATTTCAGTGTACTTTAAATAACGGCTAACCCACTTGTCACATTCATGAGCATTTGATACCTTATTTTTATCCCCAATTAGTAACTTACTTGTCAAGAGCCTTTGCTGCCTCGTGGAGGCCATGGACCAGACCACCGTGGATCAGGGCAGTCTTAAGCACTTCCTGGAGCGCTGTGTTCACATCCATAGCACCACCGCTCAACACGGGGTTGTTGGGGACCTCACTGGAAACAAATACCTATTAAAAAACTTTTATCCAAAATCCAGGAGAGAGCATACGCCTGCAGACAAAAGCTAATCCTAATATAGTAAAGGATTCAGCCCCCTGCATTTTTATGTATTAGATCCCTACAATATGTTATGAATGGACTAAGACCTGAATCAATAAATTATGACACGCAGACAATGTTAAATAAATAAGATGCACATACATTCAGACAGACCAAACTTGCTCATACTTTAAAAAGCAAAACAATTAGAAATGATCAACGCGACATTTGCAAACTAAGTAATTTATCATACTACATACATAAACTCACGCCTTTATTCCCAGTTTGGGGTAGGCAGAGCTACAGAATTGCCAGCAACTGTAAAAGCTTGTTGTTAATTCTGTAACCACATTTTGCATAATCAGGCTAAGATGTTTATCAGTGTATTAGAGACAGGTTGCAAGCCCATCGCCTAACAGTACTACAAGCCTTTATTATCATACTATAATATGAAAATGACAGTTTTGTTACATATAATTAACTAAATATTATTCTTAACACATTAAGTGTTCTCTTAGCAAAATATATGAACACTTCTAAACACTGACTTCAGAATATTATAGTAAAAACATTTTACACATCTTTCAAGCAATCAACATTTTCATTCAATAGCTTTATAATAGATTTATCTCCCGTAACGCAAATAAAATCCAAGTAGGTAAGTTTATTTTCAAAGTAGCATGTCTAATAATAACGGATTTAAGCATTTGGATACTTATCATAGTAATTAAACAAAACGGCAGCAAAATACGTCAGGTGGTCTTAAACTCGAGAAAAGGGTATAAATTAATAAAATAAAGTAAATAGTTGACAAGGTAACGTTGTGAACAATAACTTAAGAGGCACTTTGAAAACATTTTAACCTAAAATTTAGAGGTTATGTTGATGTCATGTTTATCAGATAAAAACTCTTATTTAAGCCGTATAAAGAAAAGATCATTAGGGGTAAAACCATTACATGAGCTTTAGGGACTGCAATTATGTAGAAACTTATAAGGTAATACAAAAACAAAGAATACTTACACATCAACATCAGCCATGGTTTTAAATCGGTTATGGACCTGAAATATGAAACGTTAAGGATTGAATGGCGTGCAGACATTTTGTAATTATATTCACAGTCACTTGAAATTAGAAGATCACGGTAATAATAAACGATAAAGAAAATTTCACAGCAAAACGTTTGACACTTTACCTCACGTACCGGAAAAGAAAGACTTCAAAAGACGCCCTCTGGTGTTGATAAACGTCAACTGCTTTGACATTTACGTTCCATTTCCTACACTTTATTGATGCTCAGATAAATAGTTTTGAAATGTTAAATTTTTGTAATAAAATCAGCCCACGGAGTTTGTTTCAAACCAAAGAAAAACGAAAAAATATCGGGTAAGAGCGTGTCGGACCATTACAATAAACACGAAAAAATATGTCGAAAAACAACCTAACATGAACAAAGTTCTAACCCCCGACGCAAAAAGAGGGGTTATAAGTTTGACGTGTGTGTATCTGTCTGTGGCATCGTAGCTCTTAAACGGATGGACCGATTTTAATATAGTTTTTTTGTTAGAAAGGTAACTTAATCGAGAGTGTTCTTAGCGTTGTTTGAGTAAAATCTTTCGCCAATATTAAGTGAATGAGAATATAATCGGTAAATAATATAAATCAAAAGTAGAGGCCGGACATTTTTCAAGCGGCCATCTTCCTTCCCTGACGGTCCTGTCGACTGCACACCGAATGCAAGCTAAATGCACGGTTGGTTTGCAGTTTTGATGCAGTTACGTCAACTGCACTCAAACTGCACTCGAACTGCCATTTTGCAGCTGGGTTGCAGTTCAAATGCTGTCCGTCTAAGCTTGGCAATAAAGAGTTTGATGTGGTGACCAGAGTCGGATGTGGAACCACAATATTCTCAAGTGGCAACTATGTTGCCAATTTCACTCCGATCGCCCTTGAAATTTCCAAACTTATTTTTGCCAAGCTATACTGGTGATATAGCAATGTCAAACGGCGGAAAAATTAAAACAAAAGAGTGTTTTGAGTTGTGTCATTTTGATTTAAGACACCTTATTTTTGTAAATGCAATTACTACCTATTTAGAATTATATTGTGCGATGAAATCATAGTGTTTTAGTGTTCGTCATGTAGATGTGAATTTATATTCCTGTATTTTTGCTATGGTTTTGGTGTTATGGCGCGACATAATGATATTGTTACTATGACTGAATATGTTAAAAACGTATTATACTTTGCAACTGTGAGACCAGATAAAGATCTTATTAGCACACAGGATACGCATTACTTTTCTATAGATAATGAGTTAGTTTACGAAAATTACTACGCAGACTTTGGCCCCTTGAATCTCGGTTGTGTTTATAAATACTGTCAAATGTTGAGTGAAAAGCTGAAGATGTTCTTGAATAAGCAGACTATAGTTCACTATACGTCAATCGATCCGAGGAAAAAGGCGAACGCGGCATTCCTTATGGGGTGCTATGGAGTACTGTACTTAGGGTTATCGCCCAAGGACGCAATGAAGCCTCTTTTGAGTCGTGGAGCGCATTACCGGTTAGTTTTCACTTGAAAAAACTCTGAAAGAGGAATGGTTTTAATTTTTACTGTTAGTTAGTTGGTAAAGTGACAGTCTGATAGTGCATACTGCCTACTGTGCCAAGAGTTGTGAGTTAGATCATGATGGAGAGGCCGCCCCATAGCCAAAATGGCAAAAAAACCCTTATAGTTTCATCATGTCCGTCCGTCCGTCCGTCCGTCCGTATGTCATCGGCATTTTACTCAAAAACTACAATATGTACAAGTAGGTATACTGATGAAATTTAGACTATGGGTGTCTTGTATAAGTCGCTATTTAGTTGGGTAGCAGATATAACGTGTGGCACATATTTCGACAGTTCTTTTAAAAACAATTTTGGGATTCTAAGCTTTTTATGATTAAGTGGATATTTCAAAAATAATCGTTCCGAAAATAGCATAAATTGTGTCTCCCTTCATCTTTGAAACCAAAAGTAAAAAAAAAAAGTAAAGATACCGCTTAATAACATCTTCAATGGTGCGCCGACTGGGACTGGAAGACGCCGACGACAACGACCATTCACCGTACAATTGCTTATATATACTTGACATTGGCAAAATTACATAACTTGTAGACGCCATTAAAATATAAATAATAATAATTACTTTCAATGAAAATTATTTGCAACATGATCAGACATACCATTTTTGAGTTATTGCCAAAAAACTGCGCTTCTCAACAAAAAGACGTATAGCCTGTGTCAATTGAAATGGCCAAAAATGTAAACAAATTAGTACTGTTTGACACATAATCTCAAATATTCATCAAGCGTGTTTTTCTTTAAAACAACGTATAATTAATAGTTATTTAATTTTAAACTTAATGTGAAAGTAAATATCAAGTGTTTAAATCATTGCTAAGACCTCACTTGATCTTTAAAAGCACGTGATTGGTTCTTTTGGTTGTGTTTACATCTTTGCCAATTACAATTGGCACAGACTATAAGTAAGTGCCATGACGATACGCTCTTTTGCTGGTGCACTTTCCACATCGTATTTTTTGAGATATTTTGTGTTTGAAGTAACGGCTTCGGAACCCTACACTGAGCCACTTG
Source organism: Acleris literana (assembly GCA_946894065.1). NCBI lineage: Eukaryota > Metazoa > Arthropoda > Insecta > Lepidoptera > Tortricidae > Acleris > Acleris literana. The sequence goes on along the minus strand of OX335688.1, from coordinate 10,776,604 downwards.
TACTATAAGTACTTATGAAGTGACTGAGCATAACCCGACATGCTGTTGCCCGGTTTTTTTATCTCCCCTGATGGTTTGTTATGAGCAAAGGACAGATTATACGAGGGCTGCTACTTATATGTAACCGGAATAGGGAAAATAAACAAACGTATACCGAGGTACGACTTTATACATATGGTTTTATTGTTTTTCGAAATATTTTTACCTAAAGTAGCAGCCCTCATACATCTGTTACTATAACATCTTAAAGATATCATGCCAAACTGCTTAGTCATTTCGTATATTTTAAATCTGATATTTCACAGAGCATTCCAAGACGCAACGCAAGGCGAATCAGTTTTTACGATATCCATTATGGATTGTCTTCAAGCTATCAAGAAAGCCAGTGATTTGGGATTTTTTGATTTCAAAGACTTTAACTACGATGACTACGAAAGACTAGACAAAATTACAGGAGGCGATCTTAATTGGATTGTGCCAGGTAAGCCCTTGGTTATATATACCTAACTATACATATACAACTATGCATATACAACTCCTTGGTTATATATGTACCAGCTGCCAGCGACTACGTCCGCGTAGAATTCGTAATTTTTTCATTCCACGGAAACCGGGAAAACTAGAAACCTATCGCTATTCCAGACTAATCTATCTCTGTAGGTACCAAATTTCGTCCAAATCAGATCAGCTGTTCTGACGTAATTCTGTAACAATTATCCAAACTTTCGCATTTACCTATAATATTAGTAAGATAAGATTGGTAACTTAGTGTTAGTATATTAAGATTAGTAAGATAAATTACAATAAGCGTAACGTTATGTGAAGAGGAGAAGAGGTGTACGTAGGGAGTACGTATTGTTATTATGATATTTTGAAGTCTCGCTCGGAGAAATGAATAGGTCACCAACTTAACAGTGGGTTAACCCTGTGCTAGCATTTCATCATCATCATCAATAAGATGGTAATAACATCCTGCACGAGCTCCTATCACTCAGGTTCACTTTGTCCATATTCCTATCTCAACCACAATCTCATCCCGGCCACATTCCCATCTAGTCCACATTCCCATTTCGCCCGCATTCCCATTATGTTCACATTTCCAACTCGTCCACATTCCTATTTCGTCCACATTCTTATCTCGTCGACATTCTCATTTCGTTTACATTCCCGACATCGAAATTATATCGAACAGCCCTACAGTCCTAAGTTAGGTTGTAGACGAGTTAGGAATACGGACGAGTTGGGAATGAGGACTAATTGGGAATGCGGACGAGTTGGGAATGAGAACGAGTTGGGAATATGAACGAGACAGGAAGTGGACAATTTGGGATTGGTATGCGGACGAGTTGGGAATGTGGCCGAGATGAGAATGTGGGCGAAATGGGAATATGGACAAATTGAACCTGAGCGGCTCCTATCATTAAGATTGCCTTGACATGCTAGTGCAAGCTTATGTTACTTAGGTATGGGATTTTTATTCCACTTACACTTTTTTTTGTTTTTGCCACCTGCCGCGGAATACAGCGACTAAGGTTTTGAATTTCTGCAGACTTCAGCGATGCATGCTCTTGAAAACTATAATGTGTCATAATCATAATCATTTCAATGTCATTCCACATGTATCGTACTTTTCGTAACAATTCTAACAATACTTTAATGGAAAATTTTGCTATCCCTTGATAAAGGACTACAAAAGAGTCCGACACATGTGAAGCTGTTTTTGGCTGCCTCTATAACCACGAGTGGACTTTAAGATTTCCAAGGTAATCTCACATTTTATTTTATAGGGAAGTTTCTAGCTTTCATCGGACCTGTGGACTACTGCGTCGTATTCTACCACCCACCCGAAATGTATCTGGAATATTTCTTAGTAAACGACGTCAACATAGTCGTGCGACTGAATAAGAGGATGTACGAAGCAAACGTGTAAGTCAAACGAATTATTTACACTGAAACAATATTTTCTTTCAGCGTCTTTGACTTTACCTATATACTTATTATTTTTCATTGTCATTTGCATTTTGGCGCCTAGTGCGGCCACTTTACCAGCTCTGCCTCAGGGTGATTTTTGTGATTATTGTGATTGGTACTGACTGTCTATTGAACACACCCTAACTCTTTTTAAAGTAAATTGTTATAGAGCAAAATAAGCTAATGGACGAACCACACCTCGTTGCAAAGCCAGACACTAAACTCGAGCGTTGAATTATTAAACAGTAACTATTTCTACCCTACTATCCCCATATGCTCACTACGCATAATGCAAACACCCAAAAAAAACAACAGTTTTTTTAATGAGGCAATCAAGCTCACAAGTCTCGGGGACCTGTAGGCAGACAGGGTAATTTGCCAAACCATGGTAGTAACCCGGACAGGCCACACAAGGTACTCTTTTCCGAAAACCAGAAAGTGAAGCAGCCTTGTGAAAAGAAAGAAGCCAATACAGATCATTCCTAACTTTAATATTTCTGCACTAGATTTACCGACGCCGGAATATTGCATTACGACTTGTTTTTCGCGGACGGCTCGTGTCCGCCGCGACACATCCTGTTCAAGTTCCTCCAGATTAGCGAAGATGCTAATGGCGCGCTCGCAGTGCACTGCAAGGTTACGAATCTAATCTTCTTTATCGATAGCTATGCAACCAAACGTTTGATACGGTGACAGGTGGAACGACAATATTTTTGAGTAGATTTATCCTACTTGTTCTACCTGCCTGATGGATGATACTGAATCAGGCTCTCAAACAAGGTGCTTTTATTTACCTAGAGAAGGTCTTCGCAACACTTAGTCTAAAAGGGTGTTCTCCACTATTGCATTTGCGTTAGTGGAAAACGCAATAGTGGAGATTAAGAGCCATCAATTTCAAAAGAAGCAGTCAGCTACTTGGTACAGTCTACCAATTTCATTTCTAGGCCACTATGGACTATTTTAAAGTGACGTTGACGTTTGACTGTACGTCAAATTCTAGGCACCACATTTCTTTGAGATTATAGATTGTGCAGTGGTTTAGGTATACCAACAGGCTTTTCTAAATGTCTGCTGTTGATAACGATGCTGGGTCCTGGAAAATCCGCCCAACAAGCATAATTGGCAACTCTTCATAAAACATTAATGTAGGTTTGTTCAGGCAGGTCTAGGGCGCACGGGATCGCTTATCGGCAGTTACCTGATCAAGCACTACCGGATGTCCGCGCGCGAAGCCATCGGCTGGATGAGAATCTGCCGACCAGGCTCTGTCATCGGACACCAACAGGTATTTCAAATTCAAATTCAAATGTTTTATTGCGTTTTACGTTATAGGTACATAAAGTTTTAAAGTAAGTAAGTCTAGCATCAACGTAAACACCGTAGGGGCATAGCATATTTTACTTTGCAACTCTTTTTACTCTATGGTTAATGGACAAGGTACTAATAATGGACACTTGATTCTTATTTTACAGAAGATAAGGGTTATTCATTTGTTTTGCAACAATCGATTTTGGACCGCATGGAATTTGAATTAAGAGTGAAGAGTGCATTCCTGGTGCCTGGCAGCTAAAAGTTTCCATTATTGGTGCCGTCAACCTAGCTTTCAAAAAGTGTTTCAGGTTGTGGTAAAGTCGAAAAGAGTAGCATGTGAACGTATGAGAGCGAGTGAAAGAGAAATTCAAACCCGAAGGTATTTTTAAGAACTAATTGCACTGTACGATTGGTTCGAAAAAGGTACTGTAAATTACTTTAGTCACAAGCGGGACCTTTTAAATCTATATTTGTTAGCAATAGCTTGGATGGATGTTTCGTCCACCGCGTCCACGGCGATAGCTTTGGTTTTTCAAGCAGATATCAAAGTAATTTCTGGCCGAAATGGAAAGAGATTAAATTCCAAATTGAGATTATAACCTAATATTATATACGTTAATTATGTATGTACCTAAGGGCCGAGTTCACCGACCAATTGAACAGACGGTCAAGTTTTAATCAGCTGTTAATCAATACATTTGACAACTGTTTAACCGCTAACCGTCCGTTTAATTGTTGGTGAACTCGGCCCTAAGTGATAAAAATAATTCCTTCAAGTGTGACCTTGATCTTGACCTTAGTGGCCTTGACTTTAAAATGTGACCATGTGCTTTTAGTAGGAGATCCGAATAGGAGACGATTTGGACCGGGCTGTTTATTCGATAAAAAAAGTTTTATATCAAATTTAATATGCTAAGTAATATATGGCGAATAGGTAGGCTGAAAAATTTCAGTCCAGTATATAATTAATTAAAAATTTAAAAATTAACTTTATTTAAAAAAAATACAATAGCTTGTTTAATGGACAAATTACATACCAATCGAAAGTATGAAGCCTAAAGAATATGCAAACGTTAGTTTGACAATTTTTTTCCCGTCAAACTATTGGGTAGGCAGGTATAAACAGGTAAGTCGGTACTAGTAATTTGCACCAAACCTAACGTTTGCATATTCTATAGACTTCATACGTTCGATTAGTATGTAATTTGTCTATTAAACAGACATTTGCAATTTTATTAAAAAAGTTCATTTTTAATAATTTTTTTAATGATATAAGTACTGAACTGAAATTTTTCAGCCTACCTATTCGCCACATATTATTTAGCGTATTAAATTTGATATAAAATACTTTTCATCGAATAAACAGCCCGGTCCAAATCTTCTCCTATTCGGATCTTAGACCATTTAAATAAACCTTGATATTAAGCTGTGATATGATATGGCTTTGAAATGAGACTTTGGTCTTAAGTGTCAAGTACACCTTCAGCTGAACTTTACACTGCCAACGGTGTTCGTCAAACAGACAAATTAATACATCAACAAAGTCAACATTATTACTTATAATCTTCCAGCTACTTAGCCAAGCTAAAAAAATAATAATACAGCTTATTGGTAAATTGTAGCCTTGACAATGTTGCTAAACTAGAAGGTTGACATACTTTATTTCTGACAGGAATGGCTGGAGCGAGTGGAATCATGGTTGATCAAGCAAGGCAATCTTTATAGGTGAGTCAGCAGAGTTTGAGGCAGCATTGTAATACATCCAGAACAGGCGTAATAGTAATCTTTGCTTATTGAATTTTTTTCGTCAATATTTTTTTAAGGAAGCAGAACTCAAACGAACACCTACATAATTAATGGTGAGAGGGCTTTGAAGGCCATGACATTTTCAATCTCAAGATGCAATCTTAAGACAGGTAGTGCCTAGCCAACCATGAGCGTAACTCATCTTGACTGAGATGTTCGTCTTAATCAAGATACGTCGAAGGGCAGGTTAAGCTCATTCTTGACGCGTTTTGAGATGGGCATATCAGTCAAGATAAGTTTATTGGTAGGGCACTTAGCTGGAATGCCCTTTATGATAGACATTTCAATACAACAATGAGAACAGTGCTGTTTGGCGGCAGGTTAGAGTAGGTCGTATCAGCCAAACGGGACATACACAGATTTAGGTTACCGTCTTTCCTGTGGACATACCCGAAGTTAAGGTTTTTAAGGCCTAATTTTCTGGCTAAATCCACATCCGCATAAACAGCGTCAGGTCTACTTTAGTCCTATCAAATAAAAACATAACTATGCACACAAGCCTTTAACTATTGACCACAGGAGAGACAACTTTTGTTTTTTCGAGTGTGTATGACCCAAAGACATCATTATTTCTGATTCTGAAGCTGACTTTAATGAAGTTTGTGATAGGAAAAGGAAGTATAACGACACAGAGAAGTTTCCGACTCATGAATATGGAGTTTACTCGATTGCTGAACCTAAAAGTCGTCGGCCTGTAATGTTGCAAAGGACGCTGTCCCCCCCGCCCCCGATACAGAGGAGCGTACGATCAGACGTATCGCCGCCGAAGAGGCCGCAGGCCTCGAGGGTCAGAGAAGGTATTTCACTTGTGACAATACCAGGTATTTATCACTAGTTATGCGGTGTTCATAAAGGCTTATCTTTTGCCGCTCACTAAACCTTAAGTATAGGCTCACAGTATGCGGTTTGCGGCGAATCGGCGGTTGTTTTGCTGTGAAACTTCTGTTTGCCTGTCTATTCCAGTAAACTACGCCACGAACTGTGACCCTAGTATGAACGCGTCCTCATATTCCCGGTACCATAAACTAAGACATATACATATCCACTGGGTCGTCGCTCCAAGAGAGCTGTTACGAATTAAATTAACGAAAATAATTTCAAGGGTTATTATAATATTTTGTAAACGGTAAGTTGTGAGTTATCAACAGTCATTACTCGCAATAATGTGGACATGACTAGAATCTTTGATTTTAATTAAATAAATTAAATTACATTAATTGATTACTTACCCGAAAAATAATTTTGATCCTTTGCGAAAGGAGCTTTTCACCGCATAAGTTTATTTTAGCCGTGAAAAGGAATAAAATAACAATGGAAAATTTGTAAAAAAAAAAATTATTTGCTTTAATAAATTACACAATAATAAGTCTTTGTATTATTTATTTATTACTGTCTAGCAAAAGATCAACTATTTTTCGGGTAAGTAATCTATTAATGTTATTTAATTTGTTTTATTAAAATCTTTGGAGTCATGTCCACATTATTGCGAGTAATGACGCCCATTTTTCCGATCTCTGGTTATCAATGAATTATTGAAAACATACCTACTCGAATTTCAAAGCATGAGAACCCCACTCAATTTAGTTTAATTTTAAAGGGATCTGTAGCCAAATAGAAAGAATTTTTAACTAAGTGCGTCATCTTGTTCTTGAGTTTCTTGACCGAGATATTAAGACCTTTGGTAAGAACTCAGGGCGCGTTCATATTGGGCTCAGTTTGCGGTTCTTTCAGAAAGTTTAAAACAAAAGTTCAAATAAATCTTTCCCTCAATTTCACGTACAACCAATATAGACAGCTATTTCGAGCCGCGCCGTTTTGCCTTTTAGTAGTGAGTGAGCCGCAAACTTTGAGCCCAATATACACATTACTTTGCTCTTTGTTCGATAATTTATAATAGTTTACAATAAACAGTAGCTACAAGTAGTACGTTTAGTTGACAAACAGTGTTATTTGAGGTCGGGAGCTGTGTTATTAAAATCATTAGAAAAATACGATTTAAAGTAACACTGTTTGGGTTACAATATTGCAAAATACTTTCAGATAAGATACGTATCGCACCGCAAACTAACTCGTATACTTCGAACAGTGTTGTTTTAAATCCATACTATTTTCGTTCTGAATTATGTTTCACCGATGTGTTGTTAATCATATGTAACAGAGAATGACGGGACGGCAACGCCGCAGCCCTCGAGTTCAAATGTGAGTGCACCAATGTCAAACGCACCGTCAGAGACGGACAGCCATATCGAGTACGTTCCCAAATGGAAAAAGATCCTTTGCTGCACTGTGAGCCGAGATATGTACGAGGAATGTATGTGGGTGTTCGCGGTGCGATGCGTTCAAATTACGCCAAGGAAATGTCAATGCATGTGCCTTTGTTCCTTTTTAGATATGGTTAGTAATTATTTTAGCAGATCAACCAGAGCCTCTGTTTTAGGCGGTAAAAACCCCTCAGTCGTTGGATATCATATTCGCAAAACATGATATTCTGAAAAATATCATAAAAGCAAAACATCATATTCGCAAAACATGATATTCGAAAAACATCATAATAGCAAAACATCACATTAGCAAAAAATAACTATTATTAAGACATGAATTAGACATTGTCGACGGAGCTCCGCTACCGCGGAGCTCCTATTTCTGGGTGGTTTGGCCCTCCGGGCCTGCTGTACATCTAACATAACCTAAACCTACCTACGATTTTATAACAAAACCGGACTATTTGTAAATATCATGTTTTGCGAATATCGTGTTTTGCTAGTATGATGTTATGCGTATATGATGTTTTGCGAATGTGATGCTATGCGTATATTATGTTTTGCTAGTATGATATTTTGCGAATATGATCTTCTTGGGTATAACGGGTAAAAACCATATCGTCTTTGACCTGTTATAGTATTGTCTTAACCCGGCCGCCAAAACTGTCAAGTAAATAAGAGATATCAAAACTTTGACAATACGATAACAGGTTAAAGATGATATGGTTTTTGCCGCGTAGAATAGAGGCCCAGTTCTTCACAAAAAATAAGTCGTATCGGCACTTTTTGCTTGCATTTCAAATTCAAACTTCACATCTGATATGATGTAGTAAATAAATCCAAGGACATCGTATTTCTTCGGATTCGATTACCGTTGACTACTGAATCTGCCTGAGAATGTAGGTAAGTACCTACGAGGGGCGAACCAAAAGTAATGATAATTGCGTATTTACAATTCGACCGAAACATATGAAAGGAGGTTGCATCAGTTACAGTTTAAGGGTGCGTTTCCAACAGAGATGCGCTTTAATGTATTTTCATACATTTAACACCTCGCGACACCTCGCTCCGATTGTCAAATTTATGAAAACACATTAATGGCCTTTATGCTCCGTGCGCGTATCACTGTCCACTTATAGGGTACGGGCACCAAAAGATGAACGATTAAGCGACTACACCAACTTTAGACAGTTTATTCTCAGTGAAATAAACAAATTTCACCCTATTTTATTTTTTTATATGGTACAGTATATGGTCTACATTGAAAATGACTATTATAAAGCCTGTTATTATATGACCGTATTTTTCTACAAATCGTTGAAACCAAAAATGCACCGATTTGCCCAAAAGATGAACAGCGTGCCCTAATTCTGAACGGTTTGGGCCCAAAAGTTGAACTAACATAATAAAAAACCTATATCATTGTAATTCTAAGGCACTTTTAGAAATAAAATGCAAGTTAACGATTTTTTTTTATTGTTAACGTTTATTTAATATTACTTACCTTCATGAGGTTCTTATTTTTTATGCTTATATAAAAACATCATCGAACATCAACATCGAATTAGTATTTTTATCAATAATCATTAGCAAAACTACTTACTTATCTTTTGACAAACAGATAAACCGACAAAAAGAGTTACTTTCACATTTATAATATTATTAAACATTTCCATATATACTAGTAGTGTTCATATTATAAAACTATGCCTAAAAGTTGAACGACTGAATTTACTCAGTTCAACTTTAGGACACACAATTTATGAAATGAACGAACCAAATCAATTAAGTGTTCACATATTGGAATAGAATCCAAAACATGAACTAGTAAATTTAATTCGTTCAAGTATTAGGCACACATTTTTTATTGAACAGTGATAGTTTTCATAGTAATTGAAACTCCAAAATCATTGGCTTAGACATCAAAAGCTATGTTCATCTTTTGGTTTAAAAATACAAGAGCATTTAACGATCATTTTAAGTTCTAAACTTTCCATCTATCATTTCAGTACGATTTATTAAGAAGCTTTAAAAAAAGTACGCCTTGCCTAGTAGCTGAACACCGTTCAAGTATTGGCTTAGGTATACATTTTTGAAACCAATACTTGAACGGCTTATTCTCGTTAACTAACAAAAAAAAGAAATATCGTATAACTCCAATAAAAGAGTAATTAATCAAGAATACACCAAGCAAATTCGTCTAAGACTGTCAATTATTGAATTTTATACGTAATTAAAAGCTTAAATTTGGAGAGCACTATCCTTATGTATTTTCCCATACTATCGACGTTTTCGGCGGGAAGCTCAAGAACGACGACCGATCACGGCCAAAAAGAATATAATACTATGTTAAGATTTAATGGAGGTGTAAGCAAAGAGTTGCTGTTTAAGAAAAATAAATTCCGAACTATGTAAAATTTGTCACGATTTAATTATGTGATTATTTCGATCGAGTGTTCACCTTTTGGGTGTCGTTCATCTTTTGGTGCCCCTACCCTATAGGGAAAATGACCTGTCTAAATCTAGAGCCGTAAGAGGGGCGTAGTCGTAAAGTGATACTTCACCATTATTTGGAACAATATCACCATCACTCAAATTTCTTAATATATTATAATCTGTAATTCTGTCGATAATTTAATAAAATTCTTATCCATCTTAAGCTTTCGTCACCATATGGCGCTACTAAAATATAGTATACCTACTAAAAACGACGAGATTTATATTTTGTGTATGATTGGTACCAACAGTTTTTTTTCTATTGGTGTAATTCATCATTTTTGCGTTCATTTATTTGTTAAATAGATGAAGCAAAGTGTCTATCCAAGTATTATATTAAAACTTTCCAAATGCACAATTAACACTTATGCATTCAAAAAGGGATAAGGGATATTTATGAGAAAAGTATCTACCTCTCTCAAACATTTGTGATTTTCATTAGAATTAATGCAATATTTTATTTTTTAAGCAGCTTTTAACAAAAATTCAAAAGAGAACGATTGGCGATTGATGATGTTAAAGTCGGAGAGCAAAGAGCAGATACCAAACAAAGGGTAAGTTCGTTGATTTATGTCAATTTACTTTCGTGCAAACAGTTATGTTAATGAGTTTCCCTCTTATCAGATTACCGATCTTTACTCTTATTCGCTCTCCTGCTTACCCTGAAGTTTTGCCCAGTGACCACGGTGAGAAAGCCGGCGGCAGTCCTCGGCGTACCCCGAGCAGAGAGATGCCGCTCGGTCGGCCGACTTCGCGTCAAACCTCCAGGCCGGAATCGAAGATCTTCACTAAGAGTTCCACAGTGAGTCGTGTTGTGTCGTAAAACTCATATAGTCATAAGAATAAGGCAGAGTTTAAAGAAATGACAATCCCCTGCCCGTGCCCAAAACAACTAGGTACTTCCTCGTTCAGTCCGCACGCGCTGCCACTTATTTAATATTTATTCGCTTTTAAGGGTTCCTTAGTTAACAAGGAACCCTTATAGTTTCGCCGTGTCCGTCTGTCCGCAGTTTAACTCAGAGACATGGTTGGTGCTACAAAGCTGTAATTTGGCATAGTTATACATTTACATTACGTCGATAAAGTTGTAAAATAAAACCTTAAAAAATATTTTTTTCTTGTTCCCGTCATGAAGTTATGGATAAAGGTGGAGGCCACACTCTCTAGACCAAAATGATGCGTCTTGAATGTACTTTTTCGTCATTCTATCTCAAACAATTTGGTTCCCAATTTTGGTCTAACTAGGGTAGTTAGAAAGAGAGGAGGGGACCAAAGTTTTTGAGATAGAATGACTTCAAGGACGCTTCATTCGGCTTCAGAGAGTGTTGCCTCCACCTTTATCTATAACTTCATGGTTCCCGTACAGTCAAGGGTAAAAATAAATATCCGCACAAAGGTACAAAATATGTAAAAAAAAGACCTTATTGTTATACCTAGTAATAAGGTCCATATTTTTGAGACTTTGGGGTGTAAGTATACATATTTATGCCATTGACTGCATGAAAAGGGAAAGTAAAATATATTTTTCACTTCGCATGCTCTTAAAATGTTACTTTAGTCTGTGCACATCGGGACTAAAGCTCCTTATTAATCTCTAGGGTTTAAAGTATATTCTTTTTAATTTACTTTGGAAACCCCTAAACAACGTTCCAATCACGGTGTGTTTGTGAATGGAGGATTATTGGCATTTTCAGTGATTGTGTATAGACCATTTTTAGGGCGTGGAAATAACCTCAAAATGACAACTGTGCAAATATATAAAAAAACCGGACAAGTGCGAGTCAGACTCGCCCACCGAGGGTTCCGCACATGACACGGTTAACTCAATTCAAAATTTGGACCGCCGTTCCTTGCATAAAGACCCTGTTTTTTGTATTTTATTAAAAATGTATAGTTTTAAGATTTTTTCCTTACTTGTAGTATAAGACGGTATTACTGGCCAAATTTCATAGATTTAGGTCAACGGACCCCCCTAAATACCCCGGAATACCCTATACGATTTTGATTCCCTTTAGAGTGTCGAAATTAACGTTTCTTGCGGCAAAAACGGCCGTATCCTTTTTTTACGTTAACTTAGAAGTTTGATTTTTTCAGAACTTCAAAGGACTGTAGACCTTAGTACACGGTATTAATTTCAACTCTATACCTCCGCGCGTTCCCGAGATAAAATGTCTTGATAGACAGACGGACAGACAGACGGATAGACAGACGGACAGACAGACGGACAGAAAGACGGACAACAAAGTGATCCTATAAGGGTTCCATTTTTTCCTTTTGAGGTACGGATAACCCTAAAAATTATTTAATTTCTTGAAACAAAGTTTTTTTTCCTCGCATTCAAAGTGAAAAGTACTTAGAATGTTTAACGCGAGGCTAAACAACCATAATGACACTGGAGCTATAAACATCTCGTGTCATTACGGCTTGTTTTTGTCCCTTGTTGAACAATGTACTATTTTTACATTATGGAATCGTGTGAGGTATCACTAGATAGAGGATTAAAAAAACAATTATGTAAAGTATTATCAATTATTACTATTATTAGATTTGAAAAAAAAACTGACTAGCTTGAAGGGAATACGTTATCGCATTTTGTATGTTTTTTTAGCTTCTCACTTAGTTAAATCACTTATATTTTGTCACTTTACGTAGGTCACAAAGCTAAAGCCAAAGCAAATTTCCAGTATACTTTAACTAAGCGTTTGTAAATAATAGTGTTTAAATTTATAATGTCTCTTTTTGTAGGACCCGAGTGTAAGGAACCATCGTCCAGATCGTCTTTCCTCCCCGATGCGTACGATGCGAATGCCTTACGTACCACCGCAAAAGGCCGGAAACCACTCCAAGGTGGCACATACCTACTACTTGATGTTTTAATTGGGTCAGGGTTTCGTTTGTCCGAATTTTCGTTTATCCTAAAGCCATTTCCGCCTTAGTGTTCTTATAATACTTATAATACTAACCTAACCTAACCTAACCTAAGTGCAGGTATTTTTGGAAAACTTAAAAAGTTGTCTGACTCAGCTGAAAACCAGTTTATGGCAAATGATAACCCGGAGAAACGTTATTAGGGATTCAGAGGGACACCCGTTTTATCATTGAGAGCGTTTTTATCGTGAGAGGTAGATGGGCTGTTTGCAGGAGGCTCCAGTCCCGCTACCGTCTTACCCGCTGAAAAACTGCAGTGCACGGAGTGATTGTACCGTTGTTTCGGTGTGGAGGGTATGGCAGCGTGTAAAATAACAAGCGTATAATAGAGGCATTATCCATCTTGTCCCGCAGGGTTATTAACGCATTGCCATGAGCTTGGAAGCTCGATTGCCTGACGTAGACCAATTCCATGTACTCTAGCATTTCCGCAAGACACTTAAATCTCCCATGGGCATGTTTCAGCCCTTATTATAACATAACACGCGTAAGTATAATGTTTTCAATCTACGAGGTCGCACCTTGCAACGCTGAATGCTGTACCTAATTACTGTTGTGTCAATGCACTAAAACGGGCGCAACTTCCAGGGTTGGAAACACTATATTTACTCCACCTACTACTCCAATTCAAAAACATATTTTACTTATGCAAAGGCACATTACTCCCAAGTGACGTAGGCTAATAACTAAGAAAGGAGCTAGTATATAATAAAGTAAGCCTGTTTTCAGAACTTAATGAAGATATCGGGGCACGAAAAAACGAATCCAAAAGACGACAGATGGAACACATCTATCAACATCACCCCGCATCACTCGTATCGGCCTCCTTGTATGGACAAAATTATGATTCCAAAGACCTTCGTGCTGTCGCGGGCTTCCTGTAACCCAGGTAGAGATAAAGTTGGTGAGACGTTATTTACTGTAGTACGTACCGTCAATAACGTCAATAATGTCAATAACGTCAATAATGTCCACAACTTCAACTATGTCACCTATCTTTAACTAAACTAATATCTCATAATAAAACAGATTTTAGTAAAACAGATTTCGTTATGGGCGGTTATGAGTGACCTTAGATCTACATTAGATAGTAGCGACCACAACGCAGACAAACTGAAATCGTAATTAGAGAGGTAGCTACTAACACCGACCAAGATACTTAATGGCTATACCTATTTACTTTTCCTTTTACTTTACCTGTTTGTTTGATGCCTATGTCCTGCAGTGGACTGCTGTAGGCTGATGATGATGATGATGGTTTACCTTTCCTTTTGGTTTTGGAATCCAGTTAAAATACATTGATGAGGCCGATTTTGGTCCCGTAGGCCCTCCCCGCCGCCAGCTCGGCCGCAGCCCCAGCCCGCCGCCGATCCGCGTGTTCGAGCAGACGAAGGCCACCAACACCCCGCCCTCCAGCGACAAGGCCATCACGCCCCTCACTAAAGATGCCTCCAAGATTCAGATCAGAGAAGCGCTGTCCAGGCTAAAAGGTAAACGTACCGAGCAAAGCTCTTGAAAATTCTTTCAGGTTCGGGCAAAGTCGGTTGGACTAGCATAAGAGCGTACCTATAGAGACGTGCGAACCCAAAGTTGGTTTTAAGCAGAGCTATTGCAATGTACGGTCACGAACGTTAATTTGTGACCCATTTCAAAAAATAATACCTATGCCAAAAGAATAAACAATAACTTCACGTAATGGAAAATAAAGAGTGCTAATGCTAAATTTTGATAACGGAAAGATTGCTACAAGAAATAAAAGAATTTTGGAAAAATATCGCCACACTCTTTCAAAATAGGGGTGTTAAATTTCATTTAATTAAAAAAAATGTCCTCATTTGCCACCTGTGGCCCGTTTCACGAAGCTACAAGTTACAAATTACAAGTGGAACTAAAAGAGTTTAGCAAAAGGAGTTAGAAACATACTTCCGCTTGTAATTTGTACGAGTGGCCATACATGATCAGTTTTTCCAACGGCCAATCGTTCAGGCGGACGGATGCGATTTGCTTTCAGGCCAAATAACACATACACGATGCTATTTTGCATCCAGTCAGTTAGAACTGAAGGCAAAACCGATCATGTATTAGTATTTTAGTTTGCTCACGAGAAGCTGCTTTTGTAACGCAGAAAGAAACCCCTCCAGACACGACTATTATTGTGGCATTTGTGGCAACGAATATTTTGTTACTGGCAATGAACTCCAACCAAACTTTTTAAACCAAATGTCACTTATGTCAATGTCATTATTGTCAATAATTCGACATAGTAAAAATATAACCCCACATTTTGTCATTTCACGCGAATGTTGATAAATGATAATAAAGGCGAAATAATTATTATGTGTTTTCCGTAAAGCTTTTTTTTAAGTAAGTGTGCTGTTCTATTGCCGCCTGAGATGGGTGCTTTAGCGACAAAAGCTTTACGTCCTCTGAAATCCTTCAACATCGAAAATCGGGCTCATCGAGTGATTTCGAAGGAAAAACCGACGCCGGCTCCGCGGTTTCCCGGCAACATAGAAGATTTGAATCGAGCGAAGAAAGCTGATCCGTATCTAGATGAGAAACTCGATACGAAAGACCTTGCATTCGATAATAGGCTGAAGGATGTTTATGTAACCTCGCACGGAAAGCCAGAGGATGACGTTACGCGTCAAATAAAAGAGCAAAACACCCATAGACCATTACCCCAAGATCGTGGACTCGTCGAAGACTTTGATTTCGGCTTTAAAGAACCAGATAAAGTATCATATGGGCGCACAACACTCCGGCATGCTCTAAACTTTATATCAGCGCACCAAATCAACCCAAGTGAAGTGACTGCTGCGAAAATAGCTCTTGAGTACAAGCTTAAAGAGGAAGATGTGGAAAATATACTTAAATATTTTAAAACATTTGAAGTTTATTTACCGCAGACTGAGAAAACCGAAGCAAAATTTATTGGTCCTGTGAGCGTAAGAAAACATTTATATGACCCGGATGTAAAGAAACTTGAAGGCGACAATCAGAAAAAAGAAGATGACAGTCATTTTTTCAAAATCAAATTGGAGGATTCGAAAAGATAGATATACTTTACTGTTATTCTTAAAGGAATACTGTCTTGAAAACAGATAATTCTCTGTTACTATGTAAATCCAATAGTACATCTCATTTTTAGGTTAACTGAATGAAATATTGCCAGAATAAACTAGATTTTGTTAAGGCACTTTTTCTTAAGTAATTTTTGCAGTAGCAGCTAAAAATAATTAACTTCATCCTACTCACTTACGATATTAAAATGACTTTTTGTTACATATTATTAGTTTTTTGTTAATGTTGAAGGACATTCTCAGTTATAGCAGACAATGCTATTCTTTGCATTGGTTTATTACTAAACTTTGACAATATTACGCTGAGCACCTATCAGGTTGTAAAAAATACCTGAAATAATCAAGATAAACCAGTTTGCCAATAAGTAGTATTGAAATTGATATTTCATAGGCAGAGATTTCAAGTTGGTCATTGTTAATAATAGTAAATATTATTTATTTTGTTTATTGCATATAATAGTGAATATTTCACAAAGTCAATGTGATTTAGATGTAGATAAAATATATTGTTCTATTTGAGAATGTGTTTTGAACTTTTCAGGAACCTCACATATTTAGGTTTCTTCCTTCTTGATAGATTACACTTTGCTCAATGGAAATAATTTTGGTCAACTCCTGTGAAGTTACCCGCACAATATATCAAAAATAGTGCAATCAGTTTATTCTACTTGGGTTGAGCCAACCTTCCTTCAATATAGTAACCACATCAAGTCAATAAGAGCTACCAAATTGAGCAATTTATCTTGTCATATCACAGGAGCAATCAACACTTAGTCATTGATTTCAATGTGTTGTCCACCAATATAGAACATTTTCTAAGAGATCAAGTTAAATTGACTTGGGATTATCAAAAACCCCCATTAATTCGGAATATAAGATGGGAAGCATGTTGAGTGTTACAATAAGATAAAAGTATTTTTTTTTGTCTAATACTTAAGTTGAAAAGTCCCTTATGAATCCAACAATGATCGTGAGGGACAAGATGTGATTGTACATTCTACTGAGAAACTAATTTATTTTGATTTGATTTGGAACTTCTTTACACTATTTTGTTCAATGAGAGCTCGGCTACATTTAGTAGAATTTGTGGAGTGGCAGATTCTGTAAAAAATATTAAAGTTTATTAAAATTGATAAGTATCCTAAATATGCAGCCGGTATAAAATGGGTATAAGCTAGCTTAACTAACAGTTCCTTTAACAGAGACAGTGCTTAACTATGTTACATTAAAACAGCATGGCTGTTTTTTATATTTCAAGATATAGTACCGGCAAATAATATTCGCACTGCTAGATCAAAACAGTAGTAACTCAAAATACAACTGAATTTAAAAAATTAACTTTAATACAACTTCTATGAACTTAAAACAAAATTAGCAAGGATTTTGAGTTGATGCTGTTTTGATCTAGCAGTACGAATCATCTTTGTACTTGCACATCTCATACGATTATCTACAAATGTGACTCACCAAAATTGACGACCAATCAAGAACTAGTTAGTTAGTTAGTATTGCTATTATTCAATTCGTTAGCTGATTAAATAAGGTTCAAAATGGTTTAAAACAAATGTTTGTATATATCGTAGTTTAAAAAAGTTTAGTTTTTAAAAAACCATTGCTGACCTGTTCATACAAATCTCATAAATTTAGTATGAACGCGTCGGCAATGTGGGTATTCGACGGCTCCTATTTTTGGGTGGTTTGCCCTTCGGGCATCCTAACCTAACCTTTTTTTTTTTCGCTGGGGAAATGCGTTTGCGCATACCACCCAAGTCCAGGGGGACCCGGGATGGCTATGTGGGACTCACCAACCATAGTGGCCGGAATACCCACTAAAACCCCAGCGGCAAACCATCTGCGTCTTTAAGGGAGGGCCACGCGACCACGAGCAGGCGCATTCGGCTGTGACGCCTCGACGCTTATGACTTCCGGAGGGTGCCTTGGTTTACTAAGGCACCCTCAGACCTCCGGTGCGCCACGGTGGACGGAGGGGTCCCCTGACCCTTTCGACCGGCGCACTGTTTCGGTGGTGGAAGGAGGTGCGCGTAGCGTCGCCTTGCCCTTCCCCTCCGTCGTCTGCGGAGCGGGTCAGCGAGGGCGCTGGTCTCTCTAGCCCGCTCCGCTGCCTCCTTCTGCGAAATGACTGTTTCGCAGAAGGAGGTTACCTCCCTCCACCCCCTTCGGCTGCCGAGCATGGTGTTCACTAAGCTCGACAGCGAGAGGTCCCCGCCCACGGTGTTAGTGAGCAGATCCTAACCTTTTTTTTTTTTGTTGACGGAGTGGAAATGCATTTACGCATCCTCCCAGCCTGGGGACGGCTGTGCAATGGGAGGTATGACGGACTCTCAAAAGAACTACCGTCTAAAACCACTCCGGCGTTTAACTCCCTTGCCGGTTGTGTTGTGAGGCGCCGCGGTACCTGCCTAAGCATACGCCACTGACACGCCTCCCGGCCTGCTCCGAAGAGCCCCCCCTTCTCTCCGCCTAAGGAGGAGACGACTGTGAACAGCCCGCGACCGTCTCCCCAGACGACGAGCAGCGAACCGAAGTCCACTGAGTTCGCCTTCCCTTCAACGGTCTGCCTGTGGTGGATGGTGCTTTCCGGATACCCAACCCCAATGGGTTGGTCCCATACCCTTCAAACACGCCCCACCACAGCTGTCCCCTCAATAACTACAGTGCCCCCCGGGATTCCAAGAGACACGTAGAAGGACCCTCGGGTGACATGGGAGTACTTTCAGGGCGAAGAGTCACGCCCCCCTGGCGCGCCGACCCTTCCAGTAAACCCAGTCACCAACCGCAAAAGTGACAGAAAGAAGCTGTCCAGGGCAGAAACGGCCTCGAAGGCACACGCAACCGCCCCTTTCAACAACCTCTGTCACTGCCCCCTCCAGGTGGCTGGTTAAGCTTTCCGGGAACAGAAACGGCCTAGAAGGCACACGCAACTGACCCTTCAAACTACCCCAGTCACCAATCCTCAATAGGCAACAGAAGGAAGCTGTCTAGGGCAACCGCCCCTTCAAACGATCTCTGTCGCCGCCCTCAACTGGTGACGAAGCAGCTTTTCCGAAGAAAAGCCGCTCGTCACCATCCCTCCCCAGGTGACAGAAGGAAACTTTCCGGGGCAGAAGCGGCCTCAGGGCACACGCAACCGCAACCTATCAAGAAACCCCTGTCACCTCCCCAGTGCCGCTCTTAGTCTGGTCCCTCACCCCGAGCCTTTCCGGTATGGGTAGCCCTGTCCGGTATAGCCTCGGGGATCATTGAGACACGCAAGCCCCCCCACCACAGCAAGGTGGCAGCACAGTCGGGGGGGAGCAGATCCTAACCTAACCTATTTTTTTTTTCTTTTTTTTTTTTTGACGGAGAGGAAATGTCTTTACGCATCGTCCCCCCCGGCCTGGTAGCCATATGGGGGGGGTATGACGGACTCTCGACCACCCCAGTCTCCTGCGAGAGCTGAGGTGGAAGCATATCGTCTAAAACCTCTCCGGTGTTAACCTCCAAGGGCTGTTAGCGGGGGCACCGTGGGCTGATGACTATTCACCACTGGGTGCCCCCCAGCCGCCCCAGCCTATCGCTGGGGCACCTGCGCTAAAACAACTTAACACCCCGAACCCTCCCCCAGACGTGAAGGACCATAGTGTGGGACCCTATCCCCACGGTCCTACTGGGGGTTCAGGCGGGCGGCAAACTGCCTCCGCCTTCGCCCGACACGTCTACGCCGGAGCGGGTGCGCATCCACCGCCTCCTCGCGCTCCCGCTCCGCCGCCTCCTTCTGCGAGATAACGCTCTCGCAGAAGGAGACGACCGCCAACCACGATCTCTCACTGCTCAGCATGGCCGACACCACGCTGTGCAGTGAGAGATCGGAGAGCCCTGTGTCCGCAACCAGAGTGCGGCGCTCCGGATCCCACTTCGAGCACACCTCTAGGGTGTGCTGGGCCGTGTCGTCCGGATCGCCGCACTCATGGCAAACCGGACTGGGCTCTCTCCTAATCTTGTGCAGATAATGACCGAAGCATCCATGCCCGGTCATCACCTGCACAAGACGGTACGTGACGGTACCGTACCTCCGAAACCTAACCTAACCTAACCTAACCTAACCTAACCTAACTTAACCTAACGAATCTATAGTTCGTTCGTTCAAATAGTGTGCGTTGCAACTCTTTGAAATTGCCGACACCGCTTCGTGCGCGCCCTAGTGGTTTCTTTGTACCAATTGTGGCGGCACATCGAAGCATGCAAACTATTTGAACGAATGACCTATTATACCTACTTTTGCGGAATAACAATGATTTCTGACTGACGAGTAGCAGTGGGGGGGTCCAGCAGGGGAGACACGAGACCATTGCTATAATTGCCGGCGTAAGCCTTAAAACTAAATTGTGGTTTGAATTTCCTATTATTATTAATTATTTGGGCAAGTTAAATAAAAACAATTAGGTATGTGCTGGATCTATGTTTATTATGGAAATGACTTCAAAAACTGTATGACGTATCGCCGCTTAGCTAAGAATACCGCACAAATTAAACTTGGCTGCATATAGTTTAGAACATTGTGTTACGTTAAATTAACTCTTAATTATTATCGTACGTTCAATCGTTGACTTACGCGGTAATGTTAGATAAGCGACGATATGTACCTAATTTAATTTAAATGAATTTCGTCTATTCTGAGGGTATGTGAGCTATTTTTTTTCTGGCTATATTCCTCATATAATAGCATTTTAAAGACCGAGCCGCACACCTGCAATTCGTCGTCTGGTGGCACTAGATAATCCTGGAATTAAATGGCATCTCATTATTTAGGGTTCCAAATGTACTTTTATACTACACTTACTTAAAACGTGTATCAATTAATTACTACCATAATAAAAGACGTGAAAGCTGTTCATTAGACCGTCTCATAAATCTGGGTACCTATTGAATGGTATTTCATCACTGCCCTCATAACTTTTTATCACGGTAGTAACATCGTATGAAAATCCATTTTAACCCCATTTTGAGTTCTTTTTTAAAGTCTCGTTGGCGTTGTCAATCGACCCGCTTTTGGCCCCTTACGCACTAGCGGTTAACCGCAGGGGCGACTAGCCGCGCGGTCGTTTAAAATATATGAAAAATCGCCACCGCGGCGCTATACGCACTAGCGGTTAGCCGCAACCGCATGCGCGGTTAACCGCTAATGCGTAAGGGGCCATACGGCCTCGCTTCTCCGCGTGGAGCAATGATATTTTATATTTAGATACGTTATGCTCATACTAAACGCACATAAAATCCATTTCGCCAATTACTGACAGTGGCTACGTTGCCAGATTTCTACAGACAAAGACGGCAATCCGTAGCGAACGCTATTGTTAGAAAGAGATAAATAGTTGTTTTAAATTGCGTACCCGAATGACGTGGCGTGCCCGCTCATGGCCGCGTGATGGCCGAAAAAAATAAAAAATATTTACGGTACTTACGAATCAAATGAGACATCCTTTCTTCCTTTTATAGTTACAGTATAATTTCGGCAGCCTCTAAAAACACAAGACGGCATTTATTATGACTTATATTTGTTGCATTTCGTTAATAAAACTTTACTGTTTATGACGCGTGCGTGTCGGTGGCCACGGTGCGACTGAACGATAGTAAGGCAATTACCACCCTTTTCGAGGAACCCTTTTGCGTGCAGATGACGTATCTTAATATAAAATTTCATTGGCGTGGAGGCGACCGTGCGGATTGAAAGCGGCACAAGTTGAACCCAAAGTTAAAGTTGAAGCGCGCGCAAGTTGGACCCTGCGAATCGAAGCGCCTTCACCTTCTGTAACTTCTTTTGGCGCGACTTAAAATAATTGTCCGTAAAGAGTTTTACTGGTTTTTAGTGTTTATTTTTAACCACGATAAGGGCTTTTTGGAAAAAAAATGATCATGATTCCGATTTTACTTCGAACAGCGCTTTCAATTTCCTAAAATGCATTTGAGGTTCACTCATTGACACGACATCTTATAACAGTAGTAACGTCACGGAATGGCTCAATCGGCGCGAAGTCCGTCGGAGCGGCGTCCCTTGGCGCGCCGCGCATTGCTCCCGGCGCCATGCGCGCGCCGAGCGTGCGCTCTGACGAGCGCCCCCTGGCTACCCAAGGAGACATGCTCAACAGCATCAAGGTCAGCTCAGCATCAGCATTACAATCACTCTTTATTTAAGGCGCAGTTTCATTTAGCCCGCATGCTGGTAGCAATCCATTGACGAGTTGTTTTGACATTGTCGCGCCGGGATTTATTGCAGCGATGCAAAGTATCACGAAAAACATGCGGGCTATCGACCAATGAAATTGAACTGCGCCTCTATTCTAGGCGGTATACACGATATCGTAGTTTTCCTGTTATGGTATTGTTATGACGTCAGCCGCCATTACTGTCAAGAAAATAAGAGCTGTCAAAACGTTGACAATTCAATAACCGATCAAATACGATATTGTTTTTACCGTCTTGAATGGAGCCGCTGAGCCTACCCTTGTTAATATAGTATTTGCCCAAAAGCGTTCTTGAACGTGACTTTATGATCCCTCGATGTAGTATACAGGGCTGGACACTTTTATAGTCAATTTTTATATAGAATTTCGGTTCATAGAAAATGTTTATCATATTATTAGTTCATAGAATAATCAATACGCGGAATACTTACTTTGAAGATATTTAAATCGTAAATTTTTGTTACAAATAAATTTCAATGTTTAGATATTCATATCAAAGAACATAAAGTTGTTTTTTCCATACATAGTGAAAAACAAACACAGGGATACTTAGAATGGAGAAACAAACTTTATCATTACTTAAAAAGTTGAAGTACTTAAAAAAAACGAGCAAATGGGTTCAAAAACTACGCTGATTCGCCAAGATTCTAATAATGTAAGACACCACTGTAATACTTATGAAATAAAACATGAAATTAATGATTTTTCGTGACAAGGACATAAGGGAAAATTACAAAAATTCTGATTAAAATGATCAATATCTCCGAAACTAGTAAAAATCGCATAGGGATTAAATCGATAGCTTTTTAGCTGTTCTATCAGACCTCGCAGTTTCGTTGGTTTTTGGTAAAGCCCATACATAAATTATATATTTAAAGCTGTCGAAAACGCGTATCGTCGCACGTTGAATACATGTGAATGAAGGGCTTAACCGAACAGGTTTCGTAAGGTACTCGAAACTGACAAAAATCCAAGGAAAACAACGGAATTGGGTTCTTTCGCGTCCGGAAATCGATCTATTTAGTTGACAGATATCTCCAAGAAAACTCTGATAACTCGGGCTCTCCTCTCCCTCCGCCCACTAGGATCCATTAAAGGGGTCAAGTAGACTTTTTGTAAGTACATTCAAATCCATTAATGGAGTCGAGTGGGCTATATTGTCTACTTAGGATTCGTTTACACTTTTTAATAGGTATTCTGGAATCCATTAATGGATTCTGTTGCACTCTTAATTAGACTTCGATCCATCAATGGATTTTATTAAACTTTTAATACACTTGATTCCATCAATTAATGGATACTCGTGGACATTTAGTATCCATTGATGGATCCCGGTATATAAAAAGTTCAATACAATCCATTAATGGATGTTTGTAGACTTCATAGTATATTTAAATCCATTGATGGATCCCAGCGTCTTAAAAAGGCTAAATGACTCCAAATGGATTTAAGTGCACTAAGCCCACTCGACTCCATTAAAAGATTTTAATGTACAAAAAGTCCACTTGACCCCATTAATCGATCCTGTCAATGGATCCTAGTGGACGGAGGGCGGGCTCTGGACCTTATGATGATAATCGCAAGTAACGAGCTTCCTTCCTTACAGTTTCAACGAAGGTTACGAGACGTGTACAAAGCAGATCAATTGACAAAAAACTTCCATGATAAGCTGTAAGTAGATCTGGGTCGTTCTCAAAAAAGTTGCACCGCCACCTGTCAATAGGTTTCTCTTAGAACTTTTTTTTACAAAGCGTCATCCATATAATTGAATTGTCAATTCATATTAAAATACACTTTTTGAATAGAGGTCAAATGCTTTGATATAAATTAAAATTATATATTTCTTCTTAAAGTGCCTCTCCAACTTAGTGAAGGTGGGCTATCAGCTGCTGGAAGCTGTCCCTATTTTTTGCGATGCAGAATAGCTCGGACGCGATCGTCCGAGTCCACTCCCGGATGTTGCGAAGCCACGATTTCTGTCTTCGCCCAACTCTTCTTTTGCCAGCAACTTTGCCCATCATAATCCGTTGCAATTGTATTAATAGCCAAAAAATCAATTTGTAACTAGGTTTTGTCGCTCATCTGTAGTGCCCCAACGCGAGGCACTCGTTCATGTTTCGAGTGAATTAAAACGTAAAAATTACCAACGTAACTTAGTTTGAATACAATTTTTTACTTACATATATTTACAAGATTTAAAACAGCAGTATCGAATAAGATTACTATACTTATATTACGAATTATTTGAAATTTATTTTTGTCCACGACAGTTTTTGTCGCTCACCTGTCATGAGATAAACGCTACCTCTGTGATTATACTATCTCGTCTTACCTGCCTCACCCCGCATAGACCGAGACCTACAGTCCCCAGCTAACGCTGTTAGAAGTAACACGTCGTCAGTCTGCCGTTCTCAAAAAATATAAACAAAAAACTTAAGCGAGCGGGAGTTTGTAATGGGTAAGTAGTCGCTATTCTGTTTTCCATATTTTGGTAATTGTGTGACTTATTGTATTGATATTAATTTATAGCGCGTAAAATATGGTTCATTTGTATGAGTATCAATATGCAGTTCATTAACCAAGTACTTAATTTGTAGTGATGATATGAGGGCGGTTTTCAAAAAAAGTGTACATAGTTAAGGGCTAAAATTAAGATACCGTTAATTTTGGTCAAGTGAGTCACGAAAATTAACTATACCGTTATAAAACAAATGGTGGTATCTCAGGCAAAACTCCTGTAGCAAGTGCGACCATACTATCGGGTGAAGCTTAAATCTGCTTCATTTATTGAATTTGAGATACCTCCAATTGGCTTATGAGAGCAGTATATAAATGAATACATTTTCGTGACTCACCTGTCTAAAGAGTTTCTTAATTTTAGTCCTTAATTATGTACACTTTTTTGAAAACCGCCCATAACTGTAATTTTTTCCATCACTTGTATGTCATTCACCTGTCTAACAGTTTCACTTTATTTGAATGTATTTGTCGCCAACCTGCCCCCATTGTCGATAACCTGGGTACAAATAGTCATTCCCCTAACTACCGCATTATTTAAAATTCCTGTATCTTCTAAAATAATCAAATAAATCACTTCCCTCCACGCGATATCGATTACTCGATTTTATTTCTAGCGATCCTAATTTATCCTAAAAATTCGAAATTAATTCAGCGGTGCAACTTTTTTGAGAACGACCCATCTCTTAAAATTAACATGATTGTTAAACATGACAAGAAGATGAACGGAGTTCTCTAGTTAGTGACTGAGTCCGGCAGAATATCAGCCGCAGCAATGCGCGCAGTACATATTACTATGCTGAGTCGGCGCCCTTTCCTACCATGCCGTGACTTTTGAATCACACATCTTAATTTTAGTTGTAGTTTTAGGGCGGCCACGTACATACGGAATTCGGTTTCGGAATATCGATTCGGAATTCCGAATGCAGTTAATCCATACAAATCAATGACCCTATAGGTAAAAACTTAAGTAAAGCTCCTCTTGCATGTAGTAGTAACCATCTGTATAGACCGTTCGACATTCTATATTTGAAATTTGACGTAAATTCCATATAAGTTTTGTACACAACTACATGCAAGAGGAGCTTTGCTTAACTTTTTTACCTATACCACACATACAGTAGTTTTCCGTTCGGTTTTTTTTTATTCGGAATTCCGAAGGATGGCCTTTGCGTTCGAAATTCCGAACGGAAAAAAACCGTTCCGAATGCAAGTCTTCCATAGAAAATTCCGTTCGCAACGCCGCTGAGTCTGCAACGGACGACTTTATTTTCTATGCAATAAGGTCCATTTTGACTAGCCTAAATTTTAATACAGATTTTTAAAGTTTTTTGATATTTTTTCCAAAACTATAATTTTCGGCTAAATGAACCATAACGTTTCCTTTTTTACCATTCTGGTACGGAACCCTAAAAATATAATCAACATAAATAATAATAAACACATTTAATAATATTTAAAGATTCTTTCGGGATTGTATAGTAATTTGGCTCTTTTTACATAAAAATTAATATCTTGCAGTCTTTGGGTGTTAAGGTGATGCACCCAGTAACGGCGATGGTTTTTCTTATTCCTAGTAGAATATCATCAACAATGCAATCGCGATCAGAAAATCGTCGTTGAAGTCCATACTTATTCGCTGCCAGAATGTCAGTACTCGACGACTAGCTACTCTCAACTGAGGCTTGTAATTCCGAACGAAAATAAACGTATGTGTGTGACGTGTATACGGAATTCTGAATCGAAATTTCGGAATTCCGTATGTATGTGGCCGCCCTTAATAATAATTTAAGCTTTTAATTTTTTTTTCTTTATACTTTATTTAAATTATGAAAACGTGTTTCAATTTGTCATGCATGGCGTACTATGTGAATAAAGATTTTTATTTGATTATCTATCTATCTAAGTACAATCATAAAATTGTTGAAGGATCAAAAATATCCCTACATTATTTTGATATTTTGCAACGTAGCAAGTATCTCTTATGTAATCTGTAACGTAGCTTTGCTAAACAGTAGGACATCTGTGTAAAAACTGCAATAATTACATTTTACACCCGGTATACTAATTAATATCATTGAGCCATTCGTCTAGCCCATTGGTTCTTAACCGGTGGTCCGCGGACCACTAGTGATCCTTGGAAGCTTCTCTAGTGGTCCGCGAGCCATGCCAATAAGTGACAAGAGTCTAAAAGAACCCTTACTTTACTTACATTTATTTACTGAATATTACCTCCAAATCAATAAACCAACTGGGTGGTCCACGGCATAAGGCACTGGTCCCACCGCCGGCGAGTAAGCGATGAACAAAAGATAATCGCTCCAGTGTAAATAAAAGAGAGAGATATATTTTTATTTACACTGGAAACGTAACGGAAATTTTGTCAAATGGTCCCCCAGGACTAAAAGGTTAAGAACCACTGGTCTAGCCTCTAGCTTACTCCGGGGCTCTGAACTTTTGAAGCTCTATTCCTTTTACTCTTTAGGCATTGCGAGAATGAGAAAGAGAGAGGTCTAGTACGTACAATACTCAAGTAGTAACGTAAACCCTAACTCTTTCTGACGATAGCGTAGCAACATAATAATTATCCATAGCATAATATAAATATTCTCATATAGATAACATTATATACCTAATTAGATGTTATAGAGCTTCAGAAGTTTCGTATTTATGACTTAGGAGTAACCAATCAATGCTAAAACGTAATTTCGAACTAAATTTCGTTTTATTTTCAGATTTGCTTAAAAGAAGTCAAAATTAGAAATTAAATACAATTATATCCTTTATTAGTGATTATTATAATGAATAGAATTAGAATATTTAGAGTAATATTTTCCGTATTATCTGTGATCTCCGTTATTAAAGGCAACGTGTGCGACTTTCACCGTTATTATTTTATAATACCTGTAAAAAAACAAAGTATAGGTACGGTATACGGCTTAACAAACTCCAAAAAACGGTTTGAAATTATTAAATACATGGGTTTGCATTTGACCTCCTGTGGCCCGTTTCACGAAGCTACAAGTTACAAATTACAAGCGGAACTCTCTTTCTAGCAAAAGGAGTTAGAAAGAGACTTCCGTTTGTAATTTGTAACTTGTAGCTTCGTGAAACGGGCCTCTGGTTGGCCATTTGGCAGCCTGCCTTAAAGATTGCCGACTTATTTGGGCCCTATACTGCAAAAGTAGATTGATTGCTTCTTTGTTATGATATCCTTGTATCTTCACATTCTTGTTTCGGCACATTCTTGTTTGGTTACTTATATAATAGAGCACCAAGTAAAATAAATAAATAGTTTATTTATCACTTACTTTATATGATAATACATTTCTGGGCAAACGTACATTACTGGGCAAAACAAAATGTGTCCAGAGACGAGAATGTGTCGAAACAAGATATGTCGAAGGAATCAATCCAAAATTCGACGATCGTGTTTCGATTTTTAGAGTCAAGCCGTTAATTTAAAGCACGTTAAAAATATAACGCGTGTACAAGGTCTTAGTGGTGCTAACCCATCGTCCGCGTCCTGCCGGGCGTGCGGCACTGACAAACTCATCCCAGCTCATCTTTGTCTTACCAGCATTACAGTAAACACTCGGTGAGACACCCTGGGGACTGGCCGAATGTTTGTGTGTGTCTTTGCCTCAAAAGGCCTTTAGCCAGCAGGTCTGGCGGTACCTCGCGAGTGTGTGCAGCCGGTATCATACGACTGATATCATGTTATGATTGCAGGCAAAATAATATAAACCGCGAGTAACGTAATATCGCTTAGTTCTGATATATGCAATTTATAGAACATATTTTATTGCGGCACAGAATTCTCAATGTTTGTAAATCTAGTTTTTTTTAGGACTAAATACAGTGTAGCCTAATTCACAGTGCTGTTCTATTTCAGTTATCCAAAAGAAACTTCAAGCTCAGTAAAACCAATGGCCAGTTCAATAAGAACTTCATCTCCGAAAAGCAGAAGAACTGTTCCAAATATAACCCGTTAGGTTTCGATTTATTTTTTAATTGGAACTTTATAATCTTTACAAAATTAGGAGTCGCTTTAAGTAATCCGTGACTGTCGAATAATTTATAAAAATGCTTATAGACTACGATTTTGGAAAGTTTATTTTTCAATTATAAGATTTTTAAGATTGACTATTGTATTTTATTGACCATGGATTTTCTTAAGAGAAATAAGGAGCACATGGTGGAGTGATCAAAAGTATCTGAGCCGACAAGGAGCTCGACGCTGTTGCTATAGCCTCGTCGTTGTTTGGCCGCGTTTCGACGTTTTAACCCCGGGTTACCCTTATATGGCATAATAATATTTGTTCGAAATAATACACTTGGCATAACATGTATCGCAGAAATACTTTTAGTCGAATATTTTTTTTGCTAAAGATCTACTTTGCATAATTATCACTACACACACAAGACATAGCCGCATGTTATGTAGCAGAAGATTATTTTTACCGAATTTAGTTTATATACAATAACAATCCTACAGTAAGTATACTTCTACGATGGCATAATGTTTTTTTCTGTTACCTAGCAGAAAAGTAGGTTAGGTTAGGTTAGAACTGCAGCCTCAGCACAAATGAGCTGTTGCCAGAAAAGTCGGTTAGGTACTTACCTAAGGTTAGAACTGCGTTCCCATCAGAAACGAAACTGTGCCAGAAAACTAGGAGGTTAGATTGGGTTAGTACTTTATGCTACCTAAAATAAAATGCAAGATATTTTTCTGCGAAATCAATATTTGATTAAGTATGTTAATTTAATCCACAATATGCCAAAGTATGATTCTGAATTGCAAATAAATGCGAAGTGATTGTATGCTGAAGGAAACTATGCGAAAGGCAATTCTGCCGAAAGATATTTCTGCCAAGTAACATTATGCATTACAAAAATATGACAATAGAATTTCTGCAACACATTAACTAGTAAACCATTTGAGCACCTTGTCAGCTCCTAATAAATAGAGACCGGAATTTTTGTGGCATTGGCATTTTTGAGTTGTCATAGTGACATCTCATTTGTCTACTTTCAATTAGGTAGGTATGTATCGATATATTAAATTTTAAAATAGACTGTTAACAACTTTTCGTAAACCAAGTAAACACAACTTGTTAGCAATAACACAAATTTTGACATGAAATTGAAAAGCTGGCCTATTGGTAGCCATGTTTGGAAACTGATCAACTGATCAATCATAAAGAATGTTGTTTTCCAAGTAAATGTTACACTTAATTGCATAATGTCAATTTAAAATTTTCATCTACACAAAGGTTATCTGGAAGAGATCGCTTTTTAGCGGTAAGACTTTTAATCTTGTTATTTTTGTGTTCTCTATTGTATTGTATCGATATATTATTATGTACAACGGAAGTCGATTAATAAGATGTCACTGGCGTTATTGAAAAGTGCCGTGAAAACTCCGGTCTCTGTTAATAATGCGCAATGCTTTGATGTCCAAGCGTTCCATTTTGTTCATGTAATGTGCTTCGAGGTTTTCTTTATCTCGGTAGTAGTAGTTGTAGTAACATAAAAACTCACAATGTCCAGCCACTGTGATGAGACAAATTTCAAATATGTTTTTAGTCAGATATTCTACACTTGCACTGAGGGCTCAGACAAGATGCACTACGCTAACTAAATACGAATAGAAACGTTAGTTAGCGTAGTGCATCTTGTCTGAGCATATACGTAATATGATTCATATACGTAATACCGCTATAATTGTTGAATAAATAGCAACGAACCTGAACTGCGGCTTTATTTTAACCGACTTCAAAAGAAGGAGGAGGTTCTAAACTGTTTTGTTTTGATGTTGACGTGATTACTCCTTCAATTGTGGACCGATTATGAAAGGGTACCTAATAGTTCCTGTCGTGAGCTTGGACTGTACCTACGGATTGTTTACTGCTGGTCGAAAGAAAACCACTATTTGCAATTCAATTTGTTTGTAACAGCACAACTGTAGTTTAATTATACTAGGTATGCGTACGACAACGTGGAAGGAGCAGTGAGAGGGTGGAGATGCCTACAAGTCTCAGATCGCAACATAACTTGAAAGCAACAGTTCCATTGTCACCAAGTCAGTAGGTACCTAATGAGGGGGGATCCGTGAGGAATTGAGGAAACTCCTCAAATATTACAATAAAACAAACTAGAAATAAAGCATTCGATTTTATTTATTGGTCAAATAAAATACAAGTAAGGGTCCCTTGTTTGTTTCAATATAATTTTATAGAATATAAGCAGAGGTTGGAATAGGTAGTGCTTATTAACCTAAACTTGATGCATCTTCATTCAATTACGTATTTCCATCTCACTCACGCATGAATGAACATGAGTCAAGTTTAGGTTAATAAGCATTACTACCTATTCCGACCTCTGAATATAAGGTAATGGCACCGGTCTTGGACGCTACAAGAAGAAAACTACGGGTTTTGCTATATCCCTCTTTACTAATTTCAAAAGACGATTTGGCGAATCAATTTAAATTTTTAATATTTCAATCATAATATAAAAGAAACGAATTTTTGTTTCATTAATATAGTATGTTTCAGGAACCAGTTACGGCCAGCCATAATCCAATCATGGACATACTCCAGTCATTACATTTTTAGTACATTTTTAAGTTAGCAGTTATGGACAACCAGTCATGGACACGTCTAATACATCACTGGACCCGTTAGGTATAAGTGTTTCATGGCTAGCTAATTAACAACATGAAGTTAATATAATTAAAAGAAAATCCAGTGTGATCCAGTAAACGAGAAGATGTTCATGACTGGGTTAGTAGTCATTGAACGCACCAGTCATAAATAATGCTTAAGTATATAGAGTTAAATAAAACCAACAAAGTGAGGTTATAAAAATTACCCACAAACACTCAGTAAAAAAGAAATAACAGCTAAAAAAACTCATACATAATTATTTACATGCAAAATGACAAAAAGTGTACTCACCTGTACTGAGATTCTTCTAATAAATAGTGATTTTTCCTTTGAAATTTGCCATCAGGCTTTGCTAGCCTTCTTTAAGAAAAAAAAACAGGCCGATTTCAGTTTATTATTAAGGACGCATTAACTTGGACACTAATCTGGTTATTCCGATGTGTTACCCTAGAGAATTCACCCTAGGGTGAATTCTGGGAAACGAATGTCCGAGAATTTACCCTAAGCTGGGTGAATAATAGGAATAACCCAATGATATTTTATACAAAGATACGTCATCTGCGCGCAAAACGTTCAGCAAAAAGGAAGGCAAATTGCCTTACTTTTTATCTTTTTATCTCTTTCTAACAATAGCGTTCGCTATGGATTGCCGTGTTTGTCTCTGTCAGTAATTGGTCACGGGGTTTGAATACGTTTAGTATGAGCATAACGTATCTTAATATAAAATATAATTGGAATAACCTAGCATCACCCTAAGGTGATTTCTTTAGGGTAACAGATCGGAATAACCGCACTAACCTTAGTAGTTGCAGAGGATAGAAAGTACGTACTCGTACACTAGAGGGCCTCAACTACGTTTCGGCCCTCTATATGACTCGTCCAAAAATTGCACTTTCTACCGAGGCAGACATAGTGCTTTTCACAACTACTGAGAGGAAATAAAATAAAAATTCATATTCAAAACTCAAATTTTAATTTGTTAATATGACGTCACCGCTAATTTTACCATAGATGACTTTTTTTAATCTGGACCCCTATTCTCGTGGCACTCGAGATTAATAAACTAACATGCCAGATGAAGATGTCAACTCCATATAAAATTGTACCTATTTGTTTCGCCATATCTCCCATGTAATTTCATCTCTAGTGGTTCGAGATTAGGGGCCAAGTTTGAATTACATTAAAAAAAAAAAGCAATGACATAGTTTTTAGTCTGTGTATCTTTTCGCGAAAATACACCTAATATTTTACGACACAAAATGGCGTGTTCTGATTGGTCGATTTCAATTTTTCATTTTAAGGAGCTATGACAAAGATTTTCATTGGTTCTTAAAGTTGGACAACAATGTTGTCGACCAATCAGCAAACACGCCGACAAAAACATTCTTGTTCTGTCCTTATA
Organism: Acleris literana; assembly: GCA_946894065.1. Classification (NCBI taxonomy): domain Eukaryota; kingdom Metazoa; phylum Arthropoda; class Insecta; order Lepidoptera; family Tortricidae; genus Acleris; species Acleris literana. Next base: position 10,743,916 of record OX335688.1, on the reverse strand, counting down.
AGTGACGTTTTGTGACCCCAAACAAGACCATCTATGGCCATATTTCCGAGCAGTGTTGTGAAAAGATATATTTGCCACTGATAGCTACACAGAATAAGAACTAGCTACCTTGTCATAAACTAACATAACCTTATTTTTTTTATGGACCCTACTTTAGAAATCGAAGTTCGAAGTTACGTTGGCTCCACCTCTTTCCCTCGTTTTAGTCTCGAATGACGAGTGACAGGGACGGAGCTAACGTAACTTCTTTTTCTTTTTTTATACATGGTGGTCCACCGCGGTATTTCGCAGTGATTTCGCCAGTGTCAAGTGAGTATAGTAAATCAGTTAATAGAATAAATCAAAAGTACAAAGCCGGAAATCTTTCAATCGGCCATCTTCCGTCCCCGAAGGTTACCGGAAACTAGACATTTTTTCACCTAAGATGAGTCCTGTGACAGTTCATATAAACACGTAAGTATTACAAGCAAAGATGAAGGAAAACACTATTATTATTATATTTATTTTAAAGGCGTCTACAAGTTATGTATTTCGTGAGTGTAAATCCCGAATGGGAAATAAAGAAAATGGCCCACAAAATATAAGCTTTCACAGGTGAGTGATGTTTTACAATAAAACTGTTGATTTTCGGCCATAATCCGGCCGTTTTGCAAGTATAACTAGAAACATTATCATGGTTTTACGTCTTGTAATTAATACAAAGGCACTATGTGCAGTAAATGTGCAATTTTAACTCATTTTTAGATTTTCTTTCGGAAGTAAACAATAGTGCTTCCAAAATTAATATCGATAAGTAAACTTTCGATATTTTCATAGAGTAAACGAGTAAATATATCCATGATGTGTTTAAATATCAAAAAGTGAATACATTTTGGGTTAAAATAGCGATGCCTAACAGTTAAAAGGCCGATGTTTTAAATGTCGAAACTTACAACGTTTAATGGCACAGGCGTGTGCCTTTTATAGACATAGGCATAAAATACTTATTGTAGATATTTGGATCATTCGTTATTTTAACATCGGTATTTTAATTTAATATGTATTTTTACGTACAGTAAAGGAAATTGATTCCTAGACCATTTTGGACTATGTCGTAGTGACATAATCAATCAAAACAAAACGTAAGAGACTTCTTATGATTTTATTTACAGTGTCACTTTGACATAGACCAAAATGGTCAAGGAATCAATTTGCTTGACTGTACGTATAAATCTATCGATCGGTAAAAGAGCCTACTATAATTATGTGATATTAATTAATTGTATTGTTTCAGACTTGCAGTATCGCTCAGATTTTAATAAGAAACATATATATATTCAGTAATCACATCCATTCATACGCAACCCAAACCAATTAACCTTGATGCTCAAACAGGAATGGTTGGAGATGCTCTGACAGAAATGGTTCGTCGTTGTTTCAGAAGTTGCAATGCAATCCGGCATCAAAAAAGGGTCACAAACTGTCTTACAATTACAAGGCTTATTCATCATTATTAAAGATAAAAGTTTTATTTTTAAATAAAAACTGTAAAAACTGTCTTTAGTTTTATTACACGACAAAAAAGTTAATTTCTCAGTTTACTTTTTCGAAATAAGGTCACTTTTCAATTGGTAATCAATCACAATTATTATTGAAAATAGGCTTATCCTTTGCCTTTTAATTATGGTTAAACCTAATATATCGATAAACGCCACATCATTGACTGAAAACTTACGCACACTAATGCAGAGTGACACACACGAACACACCTAAAAAGTGGTACGCTTTTGAAATCCAATCGAAAGCGGTCATATATAGACGACTCTTTTTAACGAAGGGAATTTGTAACAGGTGCGAAGAGTACTATTCTATTAGCCGTTTTTACACTCTCTCTATGTTTTACTACCTCTATGATTACAAGTTTCTTTAACTTTACATATTTTTTTTTATGGCAAGGAGAATGCACAAAAACTACATTGGTACATACCTAGCGACGCGGTTCAGGAACTTAAATAATGAATCGCCTATTTTTAATTACCCCGTATGTGAGTATAGTAAGTGATAGAAATTACGAAATACGGCTGTCAGATATTACCTACCAACGAAATCATATCCGGGCGTTTTCAGAAAAAGTTGTTGGTTGAAAAAAGTCGTGTCATCACTTTCATGGCCGATTATTCGAATTTAAAGAAGACATATCAAATGATATTTTTTTTTAGATTAAATATCTTATTAACTTCAGAAATACACTGGAAATATGCAAAATTATTTATGTTAAATTTAAAATAAAGCTAAAATAAGACAAAAGCAGGGCCTGTTTTGATGTGTCCCACACCCTCCACGCCAAATTAGGAGTTAGATAAAAAATACAAAATAAGACTGTTTAGAAGTCAACGGTTTTGTGCTGGTCAGTTGTGAACCGAACTTCAATTTTAAACCTTAAAACCAACACGTTTACATAGAAATCTATTTGAAAAATACAGGTTTTGTTGTCTCGCGAAATAGCGCATGTGGAATTTCCCGCATACGCCACCGCCTTTTTTAATATGTTCCTAGCAATAAAACACCACAATACTGGCTAAATTACATTTACTGCCGCACACATTCGTTTTTTTTTTCCGAACGGAACAAATTCCGTACGTACGTTCCGAATGCAAGCCGGTGCGTTCGGAGAAACCTAATGACGTCATGCGGAAAAAAACCTAAGCAGCGCTTCCATACATTTTTTTGTGTTCCGAATGAGTGCGCCAGCACAAACAAAATGTATGGAAGCGTTGCGTTCCGGTTCCTCATGACGTCATTATTCTTCGAACCCAGCGGCTTGCATTCGGAACGTACGAACGGAATTTGTTCCGTTAGAAAAAAAAACGAATGTGTGCGGCAGTAAATGTATTTTACATTGATTCCATGCCTTCGGGTGTCCGAATGCGGAAATCTTATTCGGAAACCGTATACGGGAAACGTATGTATGCGGCCGGCCTTAATATGTCATGAGATTCCGGTAAACCTTCTAGGACTCTATAGCGCGCGCAAGGCCCTGTGGCAAGGCCATTGTGAATCGTCCTTTACCTTGTTATTGTCTGTCTTGTGTGTAGTATACCTTCCATGTGACCTGTCTTATGCCGGCACCACACTTCGCTATTCGCTATTCGTTATGCGGCTGCGCCGTATTTGTTAAAATATTAGCTATCTCGCTTAAGCGTTATGCGTGCGAATAAAGAAAACATAGACGAATAAACCCTCCACACTTCGTCGAATGTAGGCGCATAAGCCGAATAACGAATAGCGAATAGCGAAGTGTGGTGCCGGCATTAGGTGTCGGTTACAATACTAATCAATACCATATCAATACTTACAATCTGTGGTAACGTGCAATCAAATCAATATAATAATTTGTTGCCTTGCATTATGTTGCATATCTTATAATCTGTGTTATGTTGTATTGCATTTGATCGATCGATTTTTTTACCAAAGAAGGAAGATCATTGTGGGAAATTGTATCTATCGTTATCTTTTGTGGTCGTTCTTTTTAATACCGAATAACCACTGAATAGCTTGCTAGCTAATCCTGGTGAAGACTTAAATGAAGAACGCCTACGGCAAATCCTAAAGGTAAAGTTATTTCTTAAATCTTCGCCCTAAACTAGTCAGTGTATCTATTTTCAGAAAAATAGTTATAATGTGCATTATTATAGTGTGAAAGTCGCCATACTAAGTAATTACCACGGAGGATCTTTTACTCCACCTGTAATGCAGGTGGAGAAAATGTCGAGTTTGACCTATAGGTACTCAGATTATTCTAAGGGTGGTATTCCACTTGTCCAAGATCTTTGTCCAATGTGTATTTGCGTCTCACAGTTTGCTTTATAAAATGTGTGACGCAATGCACATTGGACAAAGATACTGGACAGGTGGAATACCACCCTAAGATGATGCCTATGACAGCTTTTATAAACACTTATTACACTTGTTTCGTTAACTTTACATAAATACTACATTGGTTCAAACCTAGCGACGCCGTTAAGGAATTTCAATAATTAATCACCTATTTTTAAACACATCGGTTGTGAGTATAGTAAGTGATCGAAATTACGAAATGCTCGGGGTTTCTCTGCGTGATAGAATCAGAAATGATGATATCCGCAGCAGAACTAAGGTTAACGACATAGCCCGAAGAATAGCCAAACTTAAGTGGCAGTGGGCGGGGCACATCTCGCAGGACTGATGGCCGATGGGGTCAGAAGGTTCTTGAGTGGCGTCCGCGGAGCGGGAGACGAGCTGTAGGTAGGCCTCCAACAAGATGGAGTGACGACCTAGTAAAGGTCGCGGGGACGCGGTGGATGCGAAAAGCACAAGTCCGGTCTGAGTGGAGAGCCTTGGGGGAGGCCTATGTCCAGCAGTGGACGTCTTTCGGCTGACATGATGATGATCATGATGATATATATATATATATATATACAGATGTCCCAGAAACCGACGTCAACCCGCCTGGGGCTGATAGAGCAGCTAAAAAGCTATCGATTTAACCCCTATGTATGTTCAGCGATTTTTACTAGTTTCGGAGATATTGATTATTTTAATCTGAATTTTTGTAATTTTGCCTTATGTCCATACTAGGTTAAGTTTGTTTCTCCATATTAGGTGTCCCAGTGTTTGCTTTTCACTTTGTATGAAAAAAACAACTTTAGGTCATTATAAAATAATAATAAAGCCTTTTTTATTCAGACATTTACACAATATTTACATTACATATATAACAGGAAGCAAACATATTTTTTCTTTCCACGCACTGGTTAATAACTAAAAATAATCTATTAAAGAAAGAGGACTCCCCTGACTTTAGGTGATTACTTAAAAAAATTACTGAAAAAAAAAATGGGCAAATAGGTTTAAAAACTTTGCTGAATCGTAATGATACTAATTATGTAAGATACCACTGAAAAACTTATGAAATAAAACATGACGTTAATGATTTTTCGAGACATGGATATAAGTGAAAATTACAAAAGTTCAGATTAAAATGATCAATATCTCTGAAACTAGCAAAAATCGCTAAACATACATAGGGGTTAAATCGATGGCTTTTTAGCTGCTCTATCAGCCCGGTTGACGTCGGTTTCTGGGACACCCTGTATATTGTGGTAAAACACTTAAAATCAGTTTATTAATAGAGTCCTAGGTCCTTTAGGTTAGAGCGTATTCTATTAAGGGGTCGTTTTGCAAAGGGAAAATTTTAAGAACAGGCTTTTGCAGAGATGTTTCATGAAAAGGATGTCATTATGCAAACAAGACTGTCCAAACCCTTATCATTGGAATTAATTTAACTTTTTTGTTTCAGATTTATTCAACATGATGGATTTAACATTCAGGCAGCAAGAAGGCAGTTGGTCATTCAGTCCTGTTCCTCTTGGTCGACTTGTTGTCCTTCTTGACAAGTGTGTGTCGAGTTGACAGTTGCGATTTAACACATTTTCTGCTAGACTTTTTGAAACCCGTACAAAATGCACTGATATAGTGGGATGCTACCAAAGATAGGTGTTGAGGTTTCTTCAGAGAGCGCAAGTACTTGGCACCGTCAGCTAAGAGATGTTTGCAAGGTTTCTCTAACCAGGGTGATCTAGGATCCCTATCTTGGGAACTTTGAAATCTATATTAAAATTTGGTTTGGGTGGTTGGTGGATTGGTCATATTGTCGTTTTTGGAAATGGAAATTTGTTTCCATAAATGGTGAGATTGTGAGCTTGGAGGTCGAAGGTTTTATTAATAAATAAATAAAGAATTAATTCAATGTGTCAATGAGAGAAACAAACATAAATTATTAATTTTAATAAAAAAAAATACGTTTTTACATGATAAATTGTGGATTATTTATTATTGGTGTGTTCACTTGAGCTAAATGACAAAAAAACACATGAAAATTAATCTCTAAAAGTAATTGTAAGTAAAAATATTATGCAACTGGAAAATACAGTTTAATAATGGTTAATCTGTTTCTTAGTTATTATTATTTTCCAAAAAGCACATGGAATCATATTTGATACTCCATGCAGTAAGTATAAAAAAAACATTGTAACAAAATTACCCATTGAAAAATAACAAATGGAAAGCATTGAAACAATTTGTGTTTTGAGCATATCAATACATGACACTTGTTAAACTTAGTTACTCATTAGGTTGCAACATGGCATCCACCATTTTATCCTTTTGGATATGCCAGATTCTCTCAAACCTCACATCTGTTCAAGGCATAGTTTGTATGATGGTACAATTCAACAGGTTGATACTTGTCTTGCCAAATCCTGTTTGAATATTATTTTGAGCATTAATCTGAAGTTGTTCCATCAGCATCTGTGGCTAAGCAATTTTAAAGGGCCTGAAAAATGCTACATCTAAAGGCTGGGTCAGTTGCGTTGAGTTGGCCAGTAAAAACACAAAATGAGAATTGTGACTCTTACATGTACTTATTAATCAACATATAGGTATATGCGATGGTAAGGTATCGCCTATTAAGACTTATTGATCTCTTTTGGTTGCAAAGAACCCGTCCTGCCACTTGGCTTCCTTACATTCCTTCCTTAGCTAAAGTGTAGTTATAAATTCTTTTGTTTGATTCCTGTATTCATGGAATTGAAGTTTACTAACGTTTTTCAATCATGTAAGTAGCAATCCTATTATGAGGATTCTTAAGTAGATTTTTTTTCATCCCAAAGCTCCTAAAAGATTTAAATGCTAAGAAATTGATTTTCCAGTCTTCAAAATAAAACATTTTACATTCAAAATCAAATAGTTCAACATTTATTAATGTACAGTAAGTTAGTGGGAGGGGTCGCTGTTTTTCATAAGGATCAAACTATATGGGACCAATTCATAACGAATTTAATGAATGAAAATGAATACGGCTAAACGGGGCCGTGTTTTCTTTAATTCTTCATCAAATCGAGACAATAAATCAGAATAATACTGCCCAGTGATCGTTCTTCCCTTCGCTAAGTAGTGAAATGTGGATAATTCCTTGAGAATCCCAGAAAACGGTCGCCATCTCCTGTCCGGTCGAAGAAACCGTTTTTGCTTCATTTGGAGCACTTTCCCGGGGACAAGTTCACTGCATCCACTGGTTATTAGTTTCGGGAGTATAGTGGTGCGCATCAAAAACTTTAACAGCGCCAAACAGTCTTTGGAAGTGCACGACATGATTTCTTTTTTTCTTATCTTCTGTGAGCAAAAGCGGTATCCATCGGGCCGATAGCTTCCTCATATGTTTGTGTACGATATTTTGAACACGCTTCAGTGACAAGGCACACATCTCAACTACCTCCCTCAACTTCAGTCTGCGATCGTTCAACAACATAACACGGACTTTGTTGATGGTTTCCTCCGTGGTAAGTTACCACTGGTAACTGGTATATAGGCGTCCTGGGCAGGCCTCATCAAACACGGATTTTGTTCCATATTTTAACGCGTTATACCACCGCTTAATGGTGGAATTTCATGGTGAGATGTCGCCATGTACGCTATCTTTCTATTGTCTCATGTAGGTAATGCATGTTTTTTAAAAAACTCGCACTACTATATTCGTTTTGGAGAATTGCTTCAAAAATCGTGGTCACATCACACTGACAATTATAAATTGTGAGATGACCCTGATAGGAGTAGGAAGACGAATCTGAACTAAAAACTGAATAAATAAGAACAGATCTCTTAGGCAATCGATGACGGTGGAAGCAGATAAATCTCTGCGCGCATGAGCAAAGCGAAATCTCGAAAATTCATCAATAAATGTGAGCATATATTTATTATTGTTTTAGATGGCAAAGGACCCTAAAATCAATACCTACTCAACCTTTCAAATGGTGCCAACGCTCAAAGTATTATAAGTTTCCCTGTAGCTTTATGGAATCCTGATTTTATTCGTAATCATTGTTTTCATTTGCAGAGTAAGGCAAATTCTTTGCCCTTACCCACTGATACCTCCTGACAACTCCTGGATGGCATAAAGAATCATGTCGATATAGTTTGAGTTCATGCTGGCACAGATCCGCGATAAATCGTCGGCAACGATGTTTTGTTTTCCGGGTCGATAAACAATAGGTATCATATTTAAAACATGATAGTTCCAAACGCCATATCTCTATTTTCTCGTTCTTTATTTTACTGCAAAGCTTCTGATTAACATAAAAGAAACAGACTGTCAGTATTTAGCGTGATATGCCTGCCAATCAAAAAATGGCGCCAATTGCGAATTAGGGAATAATTCGTTAACAGCTGCCATTATATTTTCTGATTGATGTGCTTCACGGGCCATTAGGTAAATCAGTACTGGGGCTGCCTCTACAGGAGCTGGAACTACAAAAATTTCTTTACAGTAAAGATCAATAAGTACTAATTTAATGATGTATTAAAACGGACTTCAAATGATCCTGACCTTTATATTGAATATTAATAAATACCTGCTTCATCTATCAATCTCCGTTTGATTCCTTCACTTGACTGGATATTTTCTGATTGTTGTGCTGGATAGGCCATTAGGTTAATCAGTACTGGGGCTGCTTCTGCAGGAGCTGGAAATACAAAAAAGGGGTATTCATTTGCATGTTTCTTTTAAGTTATGGTCAATAATTACTAAATGAATAATGAATAAAAACGGACTTCAAATGATCCTGACCTTTATATTGAACATTATTAAATACCTGCTTCATCTATCAATCTCCTTTTGATTGATTTGATGTATGGCAAGTAGCGCTATCTTGTTGGAACCACGTTATTGAGTTCAAACCTTAAAACTCCTGTAACTCCGGGCCCAAAAAGTTTCGCAGCATATCGCAATAACGGTCACTATTGATATTGATCGGTCGGCCTCGTCGATGTTCATGAAAATAAGCATCGATTATTCCTTTAGCAGAAATAGCGGCCCACACAACTTTAGGCTGTGCAGGGGTCATTCATGCTTTGGTTTTGGATTCTTCTTTGCGCAGTACCGACAATTCTGCTTAGTAACATGACCATGTTTATTTAAGTTCTGTTTATCTACTAACCAACTATGGATCAAAGTTGTCTGAAAATAAAGATTTTTTATTTTATTGTTAACATCAACAAAATAAAAAAACTACTTTTCTTATTTGGTTTCAACAGAATAGATAAAGATACTAATAATAATCAACATTGTAAATATTCTACTAGCAGTACTAGCTAGTTCCTTCCTTCCTTTTACCTAATCCCTCCTTTTCTCATATTTTCTTTGACCTGAAACTTTGCCTAATAACTTACTGTCGTGCTTTATGGTATTATAGAACCCATCGCAACTTATATTCTTTAAGTTGTACTGCACTTACTACAGGCAGCGAACAGTGTCAGCCGTCAGTCGGTTTCTTTCTTTGGACCATTGTATGCCCAATTGCCCATCATGGAGAAAACCCTTTCCACGTTTGCGTTTTGAGCAGATATTGCAAATATGTATTGACTGATTTGCAACAATCCTGGTATTCTTACAACGCCGACATTTTTGAAAATATTAACCCACAGTACATGAAGCATTGCATTGAAAAAATCGCTGTGCTGTTCTCGTAGGAAAGTGTTTAATGCCGCAATCTCATAATAGTTGTACATCATTAATGTGCACACCTTTTATGTTTAAAAATTCAATTGTTGGAGTTGTTTCGTCAAAATCAATTTGTGGTCCTTTCTTCAATTCCATCCAACCAAAAACTTTAGATTCATATAAAGGCTCAATCCACGACATCATATATTCCACACACTTGTCGTAAATCTCCTGCATTTTGCTTGAAATGCTGTTTCTTTTCAGGGTTGCATTTAGAAAGCAACTCTTTTACATTCAAGGGAAGAAAGTTTGATACTGCTCGTGCTTTTACAATTGTGCAAGTCGATTCTAAAATTCTTACTATGTCCAGAATAGAGTTGCTTTCTTTTTCAATTTCTTGAATATGCGTTTTGAAATGTGTGCATAAGTGAATCAACGAGAAAAAAATAAGCTTCTCCAAGTTAATTCCCAAAAAAACTCTTATTGTTACGGGTGCTGCACGTGTCGTCGTAAAATATTGTTTGAGAGTTGCAAAGAGTTTCAAAATTCTTTCAACCGCCGGGAAGAGGCTCAGCCATCTTGTTTTGCTGTGATATAATATATTTTCATAGTGGACGTCGACATAGTCGCATATCTCCTTCAATGCTTCTGTTGTTACCGTGTACACTGAAAATGTATTAAACATCTTCATCACTAACGATTCGATATCTACATCGAGAAGTTCAGTACCATGCTGTATGCAGTTATGTATTTAAAACATGTGCCGGATAACCTATGCCTACTAGTTCTTTTTCCAGGTTGTTTTTTAAATTTGTCCAAACATTACGTCATGGCTGTCGGTTCACTCCTCCAAAATTTACATTTGCATTGTCGGCGGTTTGTGATTGTCTTTGTCTCCGAGGTTTCATTTGGCGTTCTTAATACCTCCAACATCTTTGTTGAAACCTGCTTGCCAATCGAAAAATTGGATCAATATTGGGAAAATCTTTTTTGTGTCGTCTGGCATCTGTCGATACACCTCTAAAGGTCACCCTTTCCAGTTTTTTTTAAATCTCACCCATGTACATATAATGCCGGTAGCTATGGCTTCTGCCTTCGTTCTTGCACACGAAATACGTTTTGCAGTATTAGAGTCCTTAAATATAGTTCCCATTAAATGAGATGTGCAATTCATCGAATTAAATGACTGGTGATGTTTTGCCGGCTGCTTGCGTAGCTGCTGCAGAGTTCCCTGATGATCCTGGTTTCGCGAATGCGTCGAGTTTAGTATTCGTTATCACAATCAATATGTTCCTCTTATGTTTGTCGGTCTGAAAATGCTTTTTAATGTCAGCAGCACCTTTGTGTTTTTTATATTAAAATAACTGTTACAAATTGTACACAACATCTCACTAGGCTCTCTACCGTCTTTTATTAATGGGAATCGCTCTTTCAAAACTTCCGTAAAAGTACAAAATCATAGTCTTTTATTACTCGACGCCATTGTCACGCACGCACACGCAATACCTGCTTTCAACACGAAACATAAGACGTGACTAAACTGAGTATGCCGTATCCGCCACCAAAAGGCGGTCCAGAATTGGAGATTTACCCTATTTTCTGTTGTTTTTACGTAAATCTAATAAAAGGCAAAGGTATACTTATAATATCTGTAATAATAACAGAAACAACTCCTTAAACTTAAATGGAAAATAATAATATTTATCCTCTGTATTGAAACAAAAATTGCTCAGTAGCGAGTATATCCTCCATCGGCTTCAATAACCGCGTCTAGTCGGTCTCTCATCGAGTTTACCATGCTCGAACATATATCTGTGCCTATAAACGAATCCCAAATCTCATTTGCGTGATTTTTTAAATTTTCAGTGGTTCTCACAACAGAGGAGTCCCAGTTTTGAACCATAAGGCCCACAAATTTTCGATAGGATTTATATCCGGGCTTTTTGGGGGCATCTTTATTAAATGAAGGTCCTCTTGCTCGTCAATCCACTGCTGCACTATTCTCGCATTATGTATGGACGAATTATCTTGAACGAATTCGATACGTCCATTTCCAAAGCATGCACGAGCTGTTGGAACGAGTGCCTGCTCCAATATGTTAATATAGCCGTGACTATTCAATCGACCTGTAATCTCAACAAGTTCACCTGGCCCGGCCGCAGACATCCATCCCCAATAGCCAACAGAGATTCGACCGCTCCTCCGATTGGGGAGAACATTACCCTCCTCATAGCGGCTATGGTTAACTCGCCATAATCTGAGGCGACCGTCAGCAGCAGATGTAAACACTTTCTCGTCAAGAAACAACACATCACTGAAGTCGTAGTTCCGATAACGTGTCGCAAAAGCAAGCCTCATTCTCTTGTGTCTATCCATTAGTTGTGGCTTCTCAGCAGGCACTCTACAATGTAACCCAGCATCATTTCAACGGCGTCTTATTGTATTTTCAGAAACGTTGTCCTGAGCAGCATACGTGCTTGTGTTGACGAATCGTCGGTATCTCACGTCCTCTAGTAATTGTTGGTCTTGAATGGCGGAGGTCTTTTTTGGTCGGCCAAATGACACATGATTCGTGATAACGCCTTCATCAGCCCATCTTTGTTTCCATAAATAAACTGTTTTTCTCTTAAATGGAAAATTATTTGTATTTTTTATGACGAAGTAGTATTCTAAAGCCCATAGAAAGTTATGTTTTCGGCAGTAAGTTATTGTTATTTACATTGATTTTTTCTTACCGTGATACCCAATTCGTCAGCAATGTCAGACACAGATATACCATCCTCGCATAAGGCAATAATGCGATGTTTTAAATGATCGTTTATGCGATACATTTTTACCTTCAAAATTGTTGAAAGATCATAAGAATCGGTAAGTCAATTGGAATTAAAAATCCAAAAGTGACACATTATTTTAAATAGAGTCATTTGCTAAAGAGTTTGGAATAGCAATTGTTATACGACTTGAAGCGTCAAGTGGCTGGCTGATTACATCAAGATTATGGAGTTCGATATAACGCTAATACGTTCATACGCTGCTGACAATAGAGTCGTGTTTACGTAATTTTGATTGTTTACATAATTTTGATTATCATGTTGGATATATAATAATTATGGTTAATAGTGTATACATATTTTTGAACTTTATGTTGTTTCTAAGTCTATGGTTTAATAGATGGGGACATATTATTGCAACTGTTGTATACATAGTTATGTCTCAAACTATGTATACTAATTTATGTATATTTTTATGTAGCCAAATTTATGACCATTTAGATGACTATGCTTTTTGTCACTCTGTGGTGTATACATATCTTTGACCTTGACTGTACTTAGTGCCAATGAATAACCAACAACAAAATCACTTAATCTTCTTGCACAACTCCTTTCTCAACGAAAGTAAACACGGAAGTGATTTGTGAAAAAAGTAAACAATGCAAAGCATCTATCCAAAAAAACAAGATCCTTGGCCGCCCCCGCGGTAAGTCAAATAACAGGCCCCCGCGGGGGAGGGTGCAGATAGCCACTCTATGTTCGGTCGCCGCGCGCCGGCAGGCGCGGGGTGTACAAGTATTAACAAGTCATGTAACTACGAGATGCAGCAAATTGACGCGTCTATTTGGCGAGCATTCTGTCACGCCTACCTCAGGTAATTTCAGTGCCTCCAGTGAAAAAGGGAATAACTCAAAATCGCTACTTTTCATGAGAGGCAAAAAACCAATCTGACGTCGTTTTTGGGTATTTAGCGTATAATATTAGAACTTATTATGGTTTTGGGCTTTAGGTATAGTTTATAGCTTTTGATTAATGGGTATTGGTTTAATATTTATTTACTCTTTACATATTTTTTTTAAGTTTTTATCGAGTTATGCCCTTAGTCACGAAAGCATAACGGTATAACATGATTTGTGTTACTCAATTCTGTGATACTTTAAGACGTAAGACGACTTATTCCCTTAACTACGACTGTTCTATGGTTATAACAATACTTATTATTTCTATGTTTGTTGCAAATAAAGGAATAACGCGACTTATTCAAGAAAATTTAATAGGTATAAGGGTATAACTCTGCCATAAAATACACTCGCGAGCAAAATAATTGCATCACTTTGCATTTTTCCATCTACACTCAATATCTTTGTAAATCTTTACTCGAATTTAAAAATTGTAGTACCAAATGAAAGCTGATAATGTAACGCAATAGAAAATGCGTTATTTCAATTGAATATCAAGTCCTAAGTCTGAAATATGCTCTAAAACCAGAAAGTGGTGAAAAAACGCTTCTAAAAGGGATTAGGAAATCTAAGAATGATAGGCATTTTATTTATTAAAGGTATTTATTACAAAAAAAATAATTATGCATCAGTATTTGGTATTCCCTCCCCTAGCCCTCCTCACACAATCTAATCGATTTTTCATTGATTTTATCAAGATTTTCACGTAATCTTGCGGGATGGCTTCCCACTCCTCCAACAAAACTTGCTTCAGCTCCTCCACATTAGACGGGGCAGGATTCCGCTGCCGAACCCTCCTTTTCAGGAAGTCCCACATGTGCTCAATGGGGTTTAGGTCTGGGCTCATCGCTGGCCAGTCCATGGTGTCGATGCCCACCTCGCGAAGGTAGGCTGCGGTGGCCCTTGCGGTATGACAAGGGGCATTATCCTGCATCAGGATAAACCCCTCATCAAACATACCCGCGTAAGGGACGACATGCTCCTCCAGGATTTCGGTGATGTACCTGGCAGCGTTCAAACCACCGCCACGGCCACCACCAGGCACGAAAACCAGCTCCGTGCGCCCGTCGTAGGAAATGCCGCCCCAGAACATGACGGAACCCCCTCCATAGGCGACTCTTTCGGAGAAGCAACATTGTGCAAATCGCTCTCCCGCTCTTCTGTAGACTCGTCCTCTTCTATCGCAGCCGTTCAGGCAGATCCTGCACTCGTCTGAGAAGAGGACTGGGGTCCACTGCTCAATTGTCCAATTTTGATGATTTTGAGCAAACTGACGTCGTGCTTCACGGTGCCGAGGCAGCAATTTGGGCCCCGTCGCAGCCCTTTTTGGGGTCAGGTTGGCTGTCTTCAGTCTTCTCCTTACTGTCCACTCGCTGATTGCAACTCCTCTTACTTCTTCGAGCTGCTGTTGGACAGCAACAGCTGTCTGGTGACGATCTCGTAGAGTGGTTGTCACGATGAACCGATCGTCCCTCTCCAAAGTGCACCTTTTCCGGCCAGTTCTTGGCCTTGAAGTAAAGGCCCCAGTCTGTCTGAATCTTCGGTAGACTCTACAAACTGTAGACTGAACCAAATTCAGCTCTTCAGCTACTGAACGCTGACTGCGACCCTCTCGCAGTAGGCGAATGATGACAGCGACTTGAACTGCTGGGGTGTCCATTTTTCCAGGTCTTCTCGATGGGATAATATGCGGAGATGTGTACCGGTCGACTTCTGATAAGTGACTGATAACCCCCCCCCCTCTAACCCTGTTTTATAGCCGTCTAAGGGAGCACAACTTGTGCATGCGGTAAGGAGTAATCGGCCACGAACCATAAAAATGACCGTTAGAGCTCGTTCCCACTATGTCGTCTGTCGGGACGATTTTTTATCGTGTGTCGTTGCCGCTGTTCTCACTATGTCGGATGTCGGATCCGGATTTCAATCGGGTGTCGGCGGTACTGTTCCCACTAGTCGTCTGTCGTGCACGATCGCAGCTGGCGTGTATTTTTCGACAGTGTGCTAGTGGATAGCGAGGCAGTACAAGATGAACGTAGATGAAATGTTTGTGGTTTTGTATTATTTGCGAAAGAAACGATTAGAGGCAGTTAAAAAAAGGAGATATTAGGTACACCCAATTCTCATGGAAACATTTACCTTAGGAATATTTCAGAATTTGATAGCTGAATTAAGAAGCGATGAAGTGAAATTTTTCAATTATTTTAGAATGTCTATAAGTACATTCAACGATCTACTATCTCGGATATCAGGATGCATAAACTACACAAATACAGTATTTAGAGACTGCATTGGCACTGAAGAAAGGCTGTCCATATTTTTAAGGTAAGATAACTTATATTATTTGTTAATTAACAGAGCTCGGAAAAATGTAGTGCTAATTTACCTAAAGTTCGCAATAGGACGACGAGTCCTTATAACCACCAAAAAATATGATATATTTTTATTGATCGCGGGATTAAATATATAGAGTCACTGGCTATTAGTTCGTACTTATTTATTTAAAAAAAAAATATACAGTCAATACCATCTTTGGAGACTTTAAATTTGACTAAAATCAAAGTCCGAATCTTGTGAATGTTGAGACCAATTAGAAGCAGGTGATGCTGGTTCGACAGCGCCTGTAGAATAGCCATATGAAGCTGATGACTGCGTGTTCTGTTGTCCTGGTGGATTAATATTCTGGCTTTGCGACAAATATCCAGCTCGCATGTATTCCCGTGCCTGCCAACTATAGTTTGATGAGGACACACGATTTTGACGCTTCTTTTTTATATTTTGGATTAATGATAGCACGCCTGATTGAAGCTCTAAAATTTCATCATCATCAAAAGACACAACGCTCGGTAAAATACCTTTGAAAAATGAGAGCATTGGATGGTCTTTAGTGTCTTTACCCTGGTCTGTTGACATTCTGCTATCCAAAAACTGGCACATTTTTTCATCTAGGTCTGTGAGTTTTCTCTTCCTACGTGATAGTGATTCTTCTGGATTTTTAACCGACTTCAAAAAAAAGAGGAGGTTCTCAATTCGTCGGGATATTTTTTTTTGTTTTTTTTTTTTTTTTTTTTTTTTTTTTTATGTATGTTCCCCGATTACTCGAAGACCACTGGACGGATTTGAAAAATTTTTTCGTTGTTCGAATGGGTATACTTTCTAGTTGGTCCCATTGTCACCACGTCAGGATCTGATGATGGGATCATGGAGAAATCAAGAGAATTCCTCAAATATTATAGGCACACCTATAGCGATTTTGGTATTTTTCACTGTAACTCATGCATTTGCTTTTGAAAAGTACTATATGGTGAAGTGGAACTGATGATGAAGACCACAGATGGCCACCGGAACTCCTTAACGGTACCTATTTCAAGGGTGGCGATAAGATATTTCGATAAAGGAAGTTGAGCGACTATGACGAAGCACATTTAGGTTTAAATATGACTATGACATTCCCGCGGCGTTGTCTGCGGCGAGCTTGAAATGTTCTATAGTTTCTTATTAATATTTAGAAGTGGAGCTACGTAACAGCATAAATAGGATCACTCAAAAGTATAAAATAAAATAAATGTTTAAAAAAACAAAAAAACCGCCTTCAAAAAGCAAAAAATAACTTCTTTAAAATGGTAGGTAAATAGGTCAGTCCAACTGAAGTCGGCGTCCAACAATATTTTAACCAAAAGCAGACTTCAGTTGGACTGACCTATTTACCTACCATTTTAAAGAAGTTATTTTTTGCTTTTTGAAGGCGGTTTTTTTGTTTTTTTAAACATTTATTTTATTATCTGTTGATTTGCCCGTCTCTGAATATACGTCTGTTGGACGCTCGCTCACAGAATCGTGCGTGCGATTCGGTTCCGCAATTTAAAAAAAAAATTGCATTTGCTCTTTATATATATATGGCTTATTAGTCTTCGCCCCAGCTCCAGATTTCTGGACTTCATTTTTATTAGCCCTCATCCAAGCATCTCGCAAATTTGTCCACTTGGTAACAACTAGTTTACCTGAAAATAACATAAATGTGAAAGACAATGATTAATATAAGTTTACCGCGTAATCGTTACCGCGATTAGTACTAATTGAAATAAAAAACACTTAAATACGTATGAATCGCGTATATTGTCTACATACCCATAAGTTCCGAGCCTTTACAGCACTCGTTTATCCTCCTGTCAAGGCTCGAAACGTTAGGGAATGTAGTCAACACACGCGATTTATCCCTTTTTTAAGTGTTTCATTTCAATGAGACAATAACTACTTTATCATTTTTCAGATTATGTGCATCGGGTTGTTCCTTCAGAGAATTGCACTACAGTTACAGAGTAGGTGTGTCAACTATTAGTAAAATCTGCAAAGAAATGAGTTGCATTATCTGGGACACATTAAGGCACGAGTTTATGAAATTGCCTGATACTGAAGGCAAATGGTTGGAAATTGCAAGGAGTTTTGAAATTAAAGCCAATTTTCCACTCTGCCTTGGAGCCGTAGATGGTAAACATATGAGAGTTGTAAAACCAAATAAGAGTGGCTCGATGTATTTTAATTACAAGAATTATTTCTCATTTGTTTTATTCGCTGTTGTTGATGCAGAATATCGTTTCATTTTTATCAGTGTTGGCTCATATGGGAAAGAGTGCGATTCTTCGATATTTAAAGAGTCGGCCATATGGAAAAAAATGAATGAAGGCAGTTTAAATATACCAAAAGCAAGGCCTCTACATGAAACACTACAAAAAGAAATGCCGTATACTTTCGTTGGCGATGAAGCCTTTCCTTTGTCAACGAATTTGTTAAGACCTTATGGAGGCACTCACTTGGACAACACGAAAAAAATATTTAACTACCGTCTGAGTCGGGCCCGAAGGTACGTGGAATGTGCGTTCGGCATTTTAGCCAATAAATGGAGAATATTTCATCGAGCATTGGATGTCCACCCAGAGACGGCTATTGAAATTGTAAAAGCGTGTACAGTATTACATAATTTTGTAAGGGAAAAGGACGGGCTTAACTTCGAAGACATACAGAACGCTACAAATAATACGATGCCACTGGAAGGACTGCAAGTCGGAAATCCCCGTGGTGGTCCTATTGCTAATGATGTTCGAACTGAATTCGCGAACTACTTCGTCTCACCAGTAGGCATGGTGCCTTGGCAAAATGAAATGCATACCTAAATACCTAATACCTACGCATAACGAGTGAGTAGGTACCTACTTTTTATTAAATAAATTACTCACCATACTTATGTCTTTCTTTTTCATCTAACTTCTCAAAATCTGGTACGAGCACGGAACAAATTTCTCGCCAAGCAGCCAACTTCAAATGCTTATTTTTATATTCTTCTATAGTCTTGTCCCAAATAATACCTCTTTCCTGAACAAGTGCGATGAAATCTTCTGAATTTATATTAAGTACAGCCATTATTACAATTTTGCAGCATAAAAACACAATACTCTCCTTCCGCGCCAAAATATGTTTGCGCAATGCGAGCGATCGCAACGACGCGGCAGCGACGCGCGGGTGTGTGAGGGGGTGCCGCGCGGGCGGCGCGGGCGAAATCGTTCCGACATCCGCCAAAATGTGAACAGCGCTATATTCACTCGTACGCGAGCGAGACACGACACGATTTTTTTCCGGGCTTGGAGGGCTGGCAAAACGCACGACATTTTATGTCGTATCCGACACAAAATCGTTGTCGGACGAGTGTGAACAGCTTCATATAAAATGTTCTGCCAGTGGAACGTACGATTAAAAATCGTCCCGACAGACGACATAGTGGGAACGAGCTCTTATTTGTAGAATACTACATCGATTTCCAAGTTTCTTAACTTTTTAGAAAGCTTAAATTTCAAGAGACTTAATTACATTTAAATATTTCAATAAGATAATACCGTTTACAAAGATATTGAGTGTAGATGGAAAAACGCAAGGTGATGCAATTATTTTGCTCGCGAGTGTAAAACCAAATCGTATTAAAAATAAGACATTTAATCAAAAATCAGTGGTTTTTACTCGCTGTCGTTATAATTAAAGTCATCCATGTCAGGGTCTTGCTCAGCCCTTTCCGTTTCGGCATTCGGAAGATTTTTATAAAAATCATGACATTCGCTGTCAATGAATGGCAGAAGAGCCAGAAGATCCTTCTTTTTCTCCTTGCTTATGGGGATAGGTTTGTCGGATATATTTGTCAGCGAGTAGTTACTGTTAATGTCTCTTGCTCTTCCGTATCTCTGGAATGAAAGACTTTGAAAATCACCCTCGTCTGTTAATTTTTTTTATATTGAACAACCAATGGATCAATGTTCCTGTATCTAAACCAAGTTATCTCAGGCCAGTAAACCTTCTCTCTGTCGATGTTATTTTTTCTCAAAACTAGAGGTCCTTTTAAGAGTTTTTCAAAGTTGTAGAAATTTTCCAATACCATTTCTTTAACAGTAAATTGTCCTTTTTTGCCAGCAGACCTTACCATCTGGTAATAATCTCTTGGTAGATGCAAAGCTTGTACCTTTTTTTTGGCTTTTTCTATGACAGAGTGATCATAGTCGCACTCCATATGCGTATGACCAGGCACTAGAAATTTGTGATCAATCAATTGAATATGGGTACATTCTTTCATAATTGTTATAAACATAGCACTTACGAAAGAGTTTTTGTTTTGTCCCCCACAAGTGTCTGAGTACAGTATAATTTTATTTACTGTTAGGGGAAGTTTTTTAATATAATCATACAGACATGAGGCAATTTCGTTTCCACCACGCTTTCCTGAGCATTCGTGCCACATGTAGCAACTTGCATTCTTTTCTTTGCAGTTGTGTATGGTTAAGTTAAAGGTCCAAAGGCTTCTTTTATAAAATGCCATGCCAGAGGACAGCAAAGGAGTCGGCAGATATTGCTGAAGATCAAAAGATAGGACTACTAATGATTCGTCATTTTCAGATAATATCTTATCATTTCTTTTCTGATCGTATGCCTTTGTAGCCTGTTCTTGGTGATCATTGAGCTTCTTTTCAAGGTCTGCTTTTTCTTCGGGTTTTAAACTATATTGAATTTCAGCTTGTAACCTGTCACATTTTGTGCAGGTATCCACTTTCGGGGGCTTAAAAGATAGATTCAGACTCGCAAATATTTTCGAGTAAATCGTCTTACAAATACGGTCCTTTTCTGAAACATTCTCACAATATAGTGAATACATTTTATCTAGGCTGAGATGACTTGGTAAAAACTTTTTCGTCGTCTTGTTACGAGCGTAGTGACTTTCGTATTGCGGAAATGACAAAATATGTTGACGAACTTTTTCAAGTTCTTCTTCCGACCACTTGGGAGTAGAAGCAATACCTCTTGACGGTGTTGGAATGATTATACCCGATAGCGAATCTCTTTTCTTTGTAGCTTGCAGGAAGACAAACTTGGCACTTTCACCAAATATAATCAAGAAACAATTTTTGCATACTTTTTCGTGTATGTTTCTTCCCCAGTGGATATGGTAAGTAAATGTGCAGCTCCTTACTTTATTAACGTTTACCTTTGCTACTTTTTTTTCTTCTACTGAAATTAATGAAGATATGTATTGGACTCTTTTATCGTATGACCCCAATTGCCAGTAATGTTGAAATAATTCTTTTCGAACTTGTTCAGGAATTCTGTTTTTACAGTGAAACCTACAGATTTGAAGTTCTTTCATTTGCCGTGCTGGTCTTGATTTTCCTTTTGAATTATATGCCTGCCCAGTATTTCTTAACTGTTTATTTTCGTATCTTTTTGAACGACTAATTATGTTAGAAGATCTTGATTTGGGTATAGAATCTCTATTGACAACTTTTCTTAAATCATTTCCTTCATTGCGTGTTGGCTCCGGCTCATTGACGGCGTTCGTTTCTGATTCAACCGGTTCATTCAATTCAGCGTCATCATCGTCAGAATCTGATACACACCATCTTTTAGCTGGTGGGCTTGGGGGCTGCCAAGTAACGTCTCTAACACTGTCGTCGCTATCGTAAACAGTTGCATTTTGACACAATCCTGATGTTGATGGTTGTTGATAGTCCTAAAAACAAAATAAACTTACATGATAAGCTATAAAATAATGCCTATGCACAGCAGTGTAATTATAAAAACACTAGCTTCTGCCCGCGACTCCGTCCGCGTGGAACTCGTTTATATCGTAGCTCCATAGCCCCCCCCCCATTTCACCCCTTAAGGGCCTGAATTACGGGATAAAAACTATCCTATGTCCTTCCCCGGGACTCAAGCTATCTCTACACCAAATTTCGTCCAAATCGGTTCAGTGGTTTAAGCGTGAAGAGGTAACAGGCAGACAGACAGACACACTTTCGCATTTATAATATTATTATAGTATGGATTAGGTACCTACCATAGACGCAAATGCGTGTTGCTTATCCAAGGTCTTTGCCGCTTATACCCAATTCTTGAGCTGTAACCAGCAAACACTGTAAAAAAAAATAGAATTATTGCATCATACACACATTAAATACCTACTTATTTGTAATCAATTTATATTACCTTATTTCCAGCATTATTATTTGACTCGTCTCGAGAGTCCTCGATAACGTTATGTATTGCGTCATTATCAATATTTCTTTCAAGTTCTTGAATGGATATCTGCCCAACCTGTAACCGTTAACAAAAAAGCATTATTAGTAGCAGTACCTTCGTTCGCTTTGTTACCCGAATAATCCTCGAGCTGTGTTGAAAGGGAGTCGAGGGAACGAATAAACAAAACAATGCACGCTATGGATTAAGGCACTTTTATTGCAGTCGTCTTCCAAACGCGGTTAAGCACTAATTAACATTAACACCCCGGCTAGGTACGGGCGGTAAACATTTAGGGTCGGTACTGTGGGCTTGCTGGCGGAACTAGGAGAAGCTAACACCTGTTTCTCATGCTTGTCGACAAAGTCATTTTTAAAATTAAATTAAATTAAAGGGGCGCCACCTGCTCAGATGCAGGATTATTATTATTAAATTTAGGTAGGATATAATGTACGTCACCGACTTCAGAGGGATGAATACACCAGCCGGGCGAGGGCAAGGGCTAAGTCAGGAACCACGCGGCGCCTGCTACGCCCACCTCGTGCTCCGCAGGGGAAATGAAGAGCCCCTCTATCCTTCCAGGACCACGGGAAGCACGCCGTGCAACCGTTGGTAACACCAAGATCGAAGTAAACGCAAAAATAAAACCCCTGAAACAACGCAATTTGTCTTAGTACAACACTCACCGAAATGGGTCCTTGCCGAGGGCCTGTATAACTGCAGGCTTTTAGCAGGTGGATACATACCCGAGGGGAATACAATACACGTATTGTGACTGCTGTGCTGATGTCAACCCTTGGGGGCTTGTTGAAAAAAATAAATAATGGCGTCGGCACCAGCCTCAATCCTCTTGAGGTTAAATGAGGTCCGAAATGCACCAGTACTGAAAATAAACACCCACAAATAAGCTAGGTCACTTAACACGGCAAATAAACTAGAATTTAAGCTTAAATACTCACAAAAACTCAGGATAATTCGAGCTTGAAAATATAGCGAACCGGCCGGTAAAAGGCTCGGAGGAAGAAGACAAAACAGAGACGACTGACAGCTTGCCATCCTTAAAAAAAACATATCAACGCCGAAGGAATTGAAATGATGCTAGACTTCCAAATAAAATGTGCAAGTACCAAACGGATTAAAAAAAGAACAATAACGAGGATGTAATCCTAATATTTCCAAAATTTTTATTTTAATACTAAAGATAGGCGCTAATTTACTGGTGGCAACATTACATAAGTTTTGTTCTTAATACCGCACCGGCGCTAAAGGACGAAGGCAAGGCGACCATTCTGCCACAGAAACGATAAATCGGTAGCAGGGTAAATTAAATTGCAAATTAAGGGATAGGTGAGGGGTTAAAAATATATACGTTACAGTACCTCCCTACCCAAGGAAGATTTTGCGCCAAGCAAAATTTCAAGCTGGTCCCCAGCCTAAACAAAAACAAGAAGTCCGAGAAATCACGAGCCCAAACCTACTACGCGTAAACATCTTCCATCAAAACATCATACATCATACAATGGACTTTGCCCCAGAGAGGGAGTCCTTGAAATCATAGGTTCGATGCTGGGCTGCTAACGTGAAACACAGTGGCCAGCTTCGAGCCTACTACGCGTAAACACCTTACATCAAAACATCATACAATGGACTTTGCCCTAGAGAGGGAGTCCTTGAAATCATAGGTTCGATGCTGGGCTGCTAACGTGAAACACAGTGGCCAGCTTCGAGCCTACTACGCATAAACAACTTACATCAAATGGATGTAACACACCCACCGCAACCATCAACTGAGACACTGGCGGCACAACGAGACGTAGTCAGCGCCGGGTTGTGCGTCCAGGGTCCACAGGAACACCAACTGCACAACATCTTGCCCCTGCGTATATTGGCAGGGCAAGTTACAGCAATAACCCCTAAAAAGGAAATATGAATAAACAATAGAGAACCCTAAAAGGGAACTACGAGAAAAGTGTACACGGCTTGCACTCGCCTTTACTGGCGATGCAAAACAAGTCTTCCACTAATAATGTGGGGGAAAAATAATTTTGTTTCAGAATTGCAAGCTTCTGAAACAAAACCAGTCCTCGCCATCAACAGGAACAACAACAAAAATATAACCCTGTAAGGGAAACAATAAAGAAGGGAAACAATTCTATTTCAGGATTGCAAGCTCCTGAAATAGACCCATCTCACACCATCCTTACAGTCCACAAACGGATTAAACCCGGGAAGAGAACTTAAAAACTTAGATATGTAACACCAAACCGAACCCACGCGATTTCCCAGTTGGTCGTACAAAGTGACGACATACTGTACGCCATCAAATAAACTTAATGGTCCCAACCATGAAAGGTTGAGTCTTAAATCATAGGTAGGAATCGGGTCACTAACGTGAAGCATGACGGTTCGACTCCTAACCTACTACAGCTTAAAACTAGTAATATCTGCCAGGTGGAGGCACCATCAGGAAGACCAGGAAGGGAAATACTGAGGTAGTTTGCTAAATGCAACAGAACTAAGGGTATAACCGCCCAATCCTAACAGATTCTGTCAAGATCCTTAACAGTGAATGTGAAATTGAAAATATGTGTTGCTATTAACACAGCACAAAATCTAATAAGTTCCTGCAAAGCGAAACAGCGCGTGCCGCCCTTTCAGGAAACCAAGGAAATCATAGCTTGGAACCGGGCCACTAGCGTAGAACATGGCTGGTCGATCCCCAGCTACTACAGCCGAAACACAAACTAAAGGGCAGTCAAAAAAAAAAAAAAAAACTACCACGACCTAATCAATTGGAGGCCAATTTGACCGTCATCAAACAAAGAAATAACAGCCACATACCTAAACTAGATATTAGGCTTGGATGTTCACCAGAATGTTAGTGGAAGGTTGCAAGCCCTAACCCTAACATTACTACAGGCCTTTATTCCCTTAGTCGGCTCGTACGACATCCACGGGAAGACATGGAGTGGCACTATTCGGTCCCGGATACCACACAGGTGTTTACTATAAAACCCAAAACTACTTCCTCGTCGGGATACTGGCGGCACAACGAGCAGTAACTCGACAACAGGCTATACGTCCAGTTTTCTCAACGGAAATCACAGCCTTTGGCCAATTAAATTCTTACCCTAAACATTACTCTTGAGATTTTGTATATGCCAAGATCCCAAATTCTTACCGCTAACATAATCTTCCAACTCATACACTAATGGAGAATGTTTGCAGATCACCCTACACTTTAAAAATTTAGGCGCTAACTTGGCCATAAAAAACTTAGCAGCGTCACTCAAGGGGAACGTTTTCTTCCAAACAATGTCACCAACTTCATGCTCTGCGGTTTGTCGTCCTTTATTATAATTACGAGCCCCCTTTTCGTGGGCTTTACTCAAGGCAGACTGAACTTGGTCGAAGACGTCACGCAGAACCCCTAACTTATCAGCGTAGTCATCGCATGAAGCAAACGATAAATCAAGATGGGAATTCGGCTGGCTACCATAAACTTTACCACAGGTAACGGCTTCGCGACCATGTACTAAGAAGAACGGTGTAAATCTGATCGACTCATTGACGGTAGTATTTAAGACGAACTGAACCTTAGGTAACGTCATGTCCCAGGATCGATGGTCATCCTTTACCAGAATAGATACGGCGGTCATCACGGTTTTATTGTATCTCTCTATCGTATTCACTTGTGCACAATACCGTGGAGTATAATGGACCTGAGGAATAGAATATTTCTCGAACAAGGCTTTAAGCTCTCTACCAGTGAATTGCGTCCCATTATCCGCAATCACTGTACGGGGCACTCCATGCTTGAGAAACACTTCATCCTCCAGACGTGGTGCGATATTTTTACCAATAGCACGTCGAAGGGGAAACAACATAACAAATTTTGAGAAACAACAAACCACAGAAAAAATATTCGTAAACCCAGCCCGAGTTCGAGGCAAAGGTCCGATTAAATCCATGCTGATCACGCTGAACGGGCGCGAACAGCGTTTAGGTTCGCCCATAAGACCGGTAGGTGGTCTCTGCAAATGTTTATATGCAGCGCAAGTATCACAACCTCGTATAAAGTTAACCACGTCTTGATACATCGAAGGCCAGAAATAATTGAAAGACAGGCGTTTGTAGGTTTTAAACACTCCAAGGTGCGAAACGTCGTCGCAATGACAGGTTTTTAGCAAGTTTGATCTTTGGTCGGAGGGAACGACCTCCTTCCAATCAAACTCGCTAGGGTAATGGAATTTATTTTTAGAGTAACGTAGAAGTTTATCATCTTTAATTATAAAATTTGGACAAGAAGTGGGAAACTGTTTACACTTCTCGAAAAGCTTATTGTACCAGGTACAGGCGCGTACCTCAAGAACGGGTACCGCACGAGACAACGCGTCCGGCACAACATGTTCCTTCCCTTTACGGTGCACAATCTCAAAATCATAAGGCGACAACCGACATCCCCAGCGGGCTAATCTCCCTGTCGGGTTGGCCAAGTTGAAAAACCACTTTAAACTGGAATGATCAGTTACTACCTTAAAACGAGGACCTCCCTCCAAGTACGGACGAAAGTGTTCAACGGAAAAAACGACCGCAAGTGCTTCCCTTTCAGTGGCCGAGTAATTGCGTTCAGCTCGATTTAATGAACGGCTAGTAAAAGCTATCGGATGCTCTTGACCGTCCGGCGATAACTGTGATAAGGTTCCACCAATTCCATAACCGGACGCATCGCAATGCACGAGGAACGGCTGGTTAAAATCGGGGCAAGCCAGGATGGGAGCAGAAATTAAAGCGGACTTCAACTCTTGGAACGCCTTGTCTGCTTCCTCAGACCAAGAAAATTGGGAAGCACCTTTACGGGTGCTAGTCAAAGCATTAAGAGGTGCAGCAATAGCGCTAAAGTTCTTTATGAATCTACGATAATACGAAGCTGTTCCTAAAAACATTTTAACTTCCTTACGATTGTTAGGAGAGGGGTAATTGACAATGGATTGTACCTTAGAGGAATCCGTGCGCAAACCACGTTCATCAACTACGTATCCTAGATATTTTAATTCGTTACGGAAAAATTGGGACTTCTTGAAGTTAATGGTTAGGTTAGCAGAATTAAGACGATCCAAGACGCGCGAGAGCAACGAAATATGCTCTTCAAAAGTTCGACTTACAATTACGATATCGTCTAGATACACAAAAAGCCTGTTATTAAATTCTGGACCAAACAACTTGTCCATTAGTCTCTGCTGTGTGCCAGGTGCTCCAGTTAAGCCGAAACACATGACCTTAAATTGGTATAAACCGCGTCCGGGTACCGTAAAAGCAGTACGCTCCCGAGAGGCAGTATCCAGAGGTATTTGCCAAAAAGCACTCTTCAAATCAATCGAAGACAGGAACCTAGCATCTCTTAATTGATCCAAAATACCCGATATATAAGGTAATGGATAGGCATCATGTTTACTCACATTATTCAGCTTCCGGCTATCGATACAAAATCGCAACTCACCGTTTGCTTTAGGTGTGAAGAGAGTGGGATTGTTCCACGCACTAGTGCTAGGTTCAACAACATCTTGTTCCAACATCTGATCTAATTGTTTATTAAGCTCAGCTAAGCGGTGAGGTGAGATAGGATAATAACGCTGTTTTATTGGGGAACAATCACCAGTATCAATTTTATGAGCGATCAAATTAGTACGGCCTAAGCCTTTCTTTTCAAAAGAAATGCATTCAAAACTTCGTATCATATTATCAGCAATCGTACGCTGTTCTGAAGTCAATTCATCAAATGAATGTAAACGGACCTCCGAAACAGAGTTTCCCGAGAGTATGTCTCCTGGTGTAGCATAGTCACGAAATAGATTTGGAGCAATACTGAATGCTTTCCAAAAATTAACCCCTAGAATCATGGGCGTAGTCACATCCGGTATAATGTAAAATTTAATAACCCGAGTCAAGTTGCGAACCTTAACCGGTAGGGAAAAACTACCACAAACCTTGGCTTGGGAATCATTAGCGGTGGCGATGTACGCAAAATCATCACAACCGTCTAAAGTAGCACCCCAAGACAAGAACAACTCGTATAAGTCAGATCCTAGAATGGAGATCGAAGATCCCGAATCTAACAAACCATAAAATGGAGTATCATATATCTCAACCGAGACATGAGGACGATCGTCAACACGATCCAAAATATTCCGAACCACCGAAACGTTAGGAGAGACAAAAGTGTTTACCTTTTGCAAAGAATCAGTATTAATAGTAGGCTCCGCAAAACTAATAGCAGAGTTCTTAGATTTACTAACATAAGGACTCAAGGTTTTATGCTTTTGGCGGTTCGGTCTCACGAGTTTTTTGAATTATCAGGAACCGAAACCTCAGCCGTTGAAGTAGAACCCGAAGCGCGCGGTGAACACGTCGGACAAGAGGGATAAGATACGTCAGGCTTCCCGCACTTGAAGCAAACCACCCGTCTTGAAGGACAATTCCTCAAATCATGCGCATCCACCCGACAACGCGGACAAAAACGCTTAATAGTGTTCGCCTCGACCTTAGGACGCGATATAACCCTACAACACAAATCCGCCGCAAGGGTAGTTGTGGAGGGTTTAGGAGGTTCTATGAACGAATTGGCCCGCTGCCAACTGTCCTCCAAAACACGGCACACATTTTTAAGTTCCTTCAGAGATGAAACCGAGTAAACAGCCAAAGGCACCGAATACTCCGGCCGCACATTAATAGAAACTATGTCGTATTTTTCGTTGTCCGAAAGAGGTTGAGTTAACCTGCTAAAGTAATTCTGCATAATACTAATGTAAGTGGATATGTTCTCGTTAGCTCCTTGAGTACGGTTACGGATTTCCTTCAGAAGGCGCCGGTCATAGTCAAAAGGTAAAAATTCTTTAAGCAACACCGTCTTAAGTTGCTCCCACGACTCGATGTCTGATTTGATACCCCGATACCACAAGAGGGCGTCTCCCTCAAACAACTCGACAGCCGAAGACAACAATCTACCCTCCGGGATTTGACGGGAACCACGTAATTCTTCCAAACGCTGTAAAAACGCCTTAACGCATGATTTACCGTTAAATTTTAAGTTTAGAGACCACACATTTTGATGTTTATTGACGCAGGCTGCAGCCACCGGATTAACTTCGGTGACAACAGCCTCCATGGCTTCTCCTTCCGCGTCACCAAAATTAGGAACGCTCGACTTGAACACTGAAAACAAATTGTCTAACTTCCTTAAGATGCGCATAAGTCTATCCATCAGTCTCGTATGCGAGGCGATCTCCGACTCTGAATCAGGTACCGTACGCGTTAAGCGGTGAAACAAGTGATGCCCTAACGCTTGCACTCTATTCAATGATTTTAAAGTCGGAGTAGGTTGCGTGACAGTAGTCAGCTGCTCCAGTTCATCCAGCTTACATTTAATAAGGTTCAACTCCGGTTCGACCTCGCCCTAACATAATCTTCCAACTCATACACTAATGGAGAATGTTTGCAGATCACCCTACACTTTAAAAATTTAGGCGCTAACTTGGCCATAAAAAACTTAGCAGCGTCACTCAAGGGGAACGTTTTCTTCCAAACAATGTCACCAACTTCATGCTCTGCGGTTTGTCGTCCTTTATTATAATTACGAGCCCCCTTTTCGTGGGCTTTACTCAAGGCAGACTGAACTTGGTCGAAGACGTCACGCAGAACCCCTAACTTATCAGCGTAGTCATCGCATGAAGCAAACGATAAATCAAGATGGGAATTCGGCTGGCTACCATAAACTTTACCACAGGTAACGGCTTCGCGACCATGTACTAAGAAGAACGGTGTAAATCTGATCGACTCATTGACGGTAGTATTTAAGACGAACTGAACCTTAGGTAACGTCATGTCCCAGGATCGATGGTCATCCTTTACCAGAATAGATACGGCGGTCATCACGGTTTTATTGTATCTCTCTATCGTATTCACTTGTGCACAATACCGTGGAGTATAATGGACCTGAGGAATAGAATATTTCTCGAACAAGGCTTTAAGCTCTCTACCAGTGAATTGCGTCCCATTATCCGCAATCACTGTACGGGGCACTCCATGCTTAAGAAACACTTCATCCTCCAGACGTGGTGCGATATTTTTACCAATAGCACGCCGAAGGGGAAACAACATAACAAATTTTGAGAAACAACAAACCACAGAAAAAATATTCGTAAACCCAGCCCGAGTTCGAGGCAAAGGTCCGATTAAATCCATGCTGATCACGCTGAACGGGCGCGAACAGCGTTTAGGTTCGCCCATAAGACCGGTAGGTGGTCTCTGCAAATGTTTATATGCAGCGCAAGTATCACAACCTCGTATAAAGTTAACCACGTCTTGATACATCGAAGGCCAGAAATAATTGAAAGACAGGCGTTTGTAGGTTTTAAACACTCCAAGGTGCGAAACGTCGTCGCAATGACAGGTTTTTAGCAAGTTTGATCGTTGGTCGGAGGGAACGACCTCCTTCCAATCAAACTCGCTAGGGTAATGGAATTTATTTTTAGAGTAACGTAGAAGTTTATCATCTTTAATTATAAAATTTGGACAAGAAGTGGGAAACTGTTTACACTTCTCGAAAAGCTTATTGTACCAGGTACAGGCGCGTACCTCAAGAACGGGTACCGCACGAGACAACGCGTCCGGCACAACATGTTCCTTCCCTTTACGGTGCACAATCTCAAAATCATAAGGCGACAACCGACATCCCCAGCGGGCTAATCTCCCTGTCGGGTTGGCCAAGTTGAAAAACCACTTTAAACTGGAATGATCAGTTACTACCTTAAAACGAGGACCTCCCTCCAAGTACGGACGAAAGTGTTCAACGGAAAAAACGACCGCAAGTGCTTCCCTTTCAGTGGCCGAGTAATTGCGTTCAGCTCGATTTAATGAACGGCTAGTAAAAGCTATCGGATGCTCTTGACCGTCCGGCGATAACTGTGATAAGGTTCCACCAATTCCATAACCGGACGCATCGCAATGCACGAGGAACGGCTGGTTAAAATCGGGGCAAGCCAGGATGGGAGCAGAAATTAAAGCGGACTTCAACTCTTGGAACGCCTTGTCTGCTTCCTCAGACCAAGAAAATTGGGAAGCACCTTTACGGGTGCTAGTCAAAGCATTAAGAGGTGCAGCAATAGCGCTAAAGTTCTTTATGAATCTACGATAATACGAAGCTGTTCCTAAAAACATTTTAACTTCCTTACGATTGTTAGGAGAGGGGTAATTGACAATGGATTGTACCTTAGAGGAATCCGTGCGCAAACCACGTTCATCAACTACGTATCCTAGATATTTTAATTCGTTACGGAAAAATTGGGACTTCTTGAAGTTAATGGTTAGGTTAGCAGAATTAAGACGATCCAAGACGCGCGAGAGCAACGAAATATGCTCTTCAAAAGTTCGACTTACAATTACGATATCGTCTAGATACACAAAAAGCCTGTTATTAAATTCTGGACCAAACAACTTGTCCATTAGTCTCTGCTGTGTGCCAGGTGCTCCAGTTAAGCCGAAACACATGACCTTAAATTGGTATAAACCGCGTCCGGGTACCGTAAAAGCAGTACGCTCCCGAGAGGCAGTATCCAGAGGTATTTGCCAAAAAGCACTCTTCAAATCAATCGAAGACAGGAACCTAGCATCTCTTAATTGATCCAAAATACCCGATATATAAGGTAATGGATAGGCATCATGTTTACTCACATTATTCAGCTTCCGGCTATCGATACAAAATCGCAACTCACCGTTTGCTTTAGGTGTGAAGAGAGTGGGATTGTTCCACGCACTAGTGCTAGGTTCAACAACATCTTGTTCCAACATCTGATCTAATTGTTTATTAAGCTCAGCTAAGCGGTGAGGTGAGATAGGATAATAACGCTGTTTTATTGGGGAACAATCACCAGTATCAATTTTATGAGCGATCAAATTAGTACGGCCTAAGCCTTTCTTTTCAAAAGAAATGCATTCAAAACTTCGTATCATATTATCAGCAATCGTACGCTGTTCTGAAGTCAATTCATCAAATGAATGTAAACGGACCTCCGAAACAGAGTTTCCCGAGAGTATGTCTCCTGGTGTAGCATAGTCACGAAATAGATTTGGAGCAATACTGAATGCTTTCCAAAAATTAACCCCTAGAATCATGGGCGTAGTCACATCCGGTATAATGTAAAATTTAATAACCCGAGTCAAGTTGCGAACCTTAACCGGTAGGGAAAAACTACCACAAACCTTGGCTTGGGAATCATTAGCGGTGGCGATGTACGCAAAATCATCACAACCGTCTAAAGTAGCACCCCAAGACAAGAACAACTCGTATAAGTCAGATCCTAGAATGGAGATCGAAGATCCCGAATCTAACAAACCATAAAATGGAGTATCATATATCTCAACCGAGACATGAGGACGATCGTCAACACGATCCAAAATATTCCGAACCACCGAAACGTTAGGAGAGACAAAAGTGTTTACCTTTTGCAAAGAATCAGTATTAATAGTAGGCTCCGCAAAACTAATAGCAGAGTTCTTAGATTTACTAACATAAGGACTCAAGGTTTTATGCTTTTGGCGGTTCGGTCTCACGAGTTTTTTGAATTATCAGGAACCGAAACCTCAGCCGTTGAAGTAGAACCCGAAGCGCGCGGTGAACACGTCGGACAAGAGGGATAAGATACGTCAGGCTTCCCGCACTTGAAGCAAACCACCCGTCTTGAAGGACAATTCCTCAAATCATGCGCATCCACCCGACAACGCGGACAAAAACGCTTAATAGTGTTCGCCTCGACCTTAGGACGCGATATAACCCTACAACACAAATCCGCCGCAAGGGTAGTTGTGGAGGGTTTAGGAGGTTCTATGAACGAATTGGCCCGCTGCCAACTGTCCTCCAAAACACGGCACACATTTTTAAGTTCCTTCAGAGATGAAACCGAGTAAACAGCCAAAGGCACCGAATACTCCGGCCGCACATTAATAGAAACTATGTCGTATTTTTCGTTGTCCGAAAGAGGTTGAGTTAACCTGCTAAAGTAATTCTGCATAATACTAATGTAAGTGGATATGTTCTCGTTAGCTCCTTGAGTACGGTTACGGATTTCCTTCAGAAGGCGCCGGTCATAGTCAAAAGGTAAAAATTCTTTAAGCAACACCGTCTTAAGTTGCTCCCACGACTCGATGTCTGATTTGATACCCCGATACCACAAGAGGGCGTCTCCCTCAAACAACTCGACAGCCGAAGACAACAATCTACCCTCCGGGATTTGACGGGAACCACGTAATTCTTCCAAACGCTGTAAAAACGCCTTAACGCATGATTTACCGTTAAATTTTAAGTTTAGAGACCACACATTTTGATGTTTATTGACGCAGGCTGCAGCCACCGGATTAACTTCGGTGACAACAGCCTCCATGGCTTCTCCTTCCGCGTCACCAAAATTAGGAACGCTCGACTTGAACACTGAAAACAAATTGTCTAACTTCCTTAAGATGCGCATAAGTCTATCCATCAGTCTCGTATGCGAGGCGATCTCCGACTCTGAATCAGGTACCGTACGCGTTAAGCGGTGAAACAAGTGATGCCCTAACGCTTGCACTCTATTCAATGATTTTAAAGTCGGAGTAGGTTGCGTGACAGTAGTCAGCTGCTCCAGTTCATCCAGCTTACATTTAATAAGGTTCAACTCCGGTTCGACCTCGCCCTCAAATTCCAATATCTCATCGGAAGGTACCTCCTTACACAATTTACTAATTTGAGCACGTAACGATTTAACATCGTCCATGGGTGTAGCATCCCTAATAGTCACTTCATAAATTAATTCATCTTTATGCAGCAAAGTAAAGATAATTGGACGTTCCTCCATTATTTATAAAGTTATGCAAATTATTCGTAAAGTTATACAAATTATTTATAAAGTTATACCAACGAACAGACAATCAATAGTACACTTTCAAAGATGTATATAAAATGCCTTAATTCCCTAAGGGAAATCGGCAGAATTACAGAAATAACCTTTAATGAATTTCAAGCCCAGTACAGTAGCAAGCGCATTTCCTTAACGACAGAAATATAATCATGTAGGTTTTAATGGGTTTTTTTTTTTTTTTTTTTTAAGGCTGTACCTTTCCAACAATAATAATAAGAATAATGCAAATGGTACCAACAAAAGTAATGTTTTTTTTCTTTAAAGTCGACTGTACTTTTTATCAATAGTAAGAATAATGCAAATGGTACTAACAAAAGTAATGTTTTTTTTTCTTTAAAGTCGACTGTACTTTTTAACAATAGTAAGAATAATGCAAATGGTACCAACAAAAGTAATGTTTTTTTTTTCTTTAAAGTCGACTGTACTTTTTATCAATTGTAAGAATAATGCAAATGGTACCAACAAAAGTAATGTTTTTTTTCTTTAAAGTCGACTGTACTTTTTAACAATAGTAAGAATAATGCAAATGGTACCAACAAAAGCAATGTTTTTTTTTCTTTTCTCTATAAGGTCTACTGTGCTTCCAGGAAATCACCTATTACCTGTTCCAAACTCAGGTTGAGTGAACTTGGAAAAAATGACAAGCTATCCTTTTCTTTTTTTTATCTTACTTTCCAGAGATTACTTGTTACCTGTTCCAAACTCAGGTTGAGTGAACGTGGAAAAAATGACAAGCTAGGTATCTTTTTTATTTTTATCACTCGTACTTTCAAGAGACCACTTGTTACCTGTTCCAAACTCAGGTTGAGTGAACTTGGAAAAAATGACAAGCCATCTTTAATTACTCTTTTTTTTTTTTAGAGTCGACTGTATGCTTGGAAATTGTCTCAGTAAGGGTTAAACAATACTACAAAGATAAAGACCTGAACAACGTACTATATTTTTTTTGGTGTACTTTCGAAAAAAACAGCAAGTATTAAGCGATTGATACTATACCAGGCACAATGAACAAAATTTTAGAACAAAACAAGCATATCCATATATTCTCTGAAAGCTGACTATACTTTCAAAGAGAAACACTCCCCAATAGTAGGGAGTGGAGATTATAATCCCCAAATAAAGAATATGATATGTATGCTATTTATCTGGAGTGACCTTACTATTGAAAACACAATAATACTAAGTTACTCTACACAAGTTTAAGTTTATTTAAATCAAAGCACCTTATGCTGCCAATTATCACTGTTAACTGAACCCTAAATATGCAAAGTAATTGCGGATAACTTTCAGACAGGAAACAATGATACATTTAGTACATGATATGTAAGCCGACCAAATTAGGCAAAGCCTTATCCTACAAAATTATAATTATATTTATCACACTAGTTTACACTGTATAAACGGCAAAGGCAAAAATATTTGTAATTGCATTCCAACTTGATGCCCTTAAATACAAATTTATCCTAGTAATAGTTACAAAACAAGCATATGAAACAGGGTTAAAGCCACAGGAATGAAATGGTATTTAAATTAATAAATTATATAATTATGAATTTAAAGCTTTAATCCTACCTACTCGTGCTACTACTGTGTCACAAGAACCCAGCAAAATAGGCCACACGTTGGGACTGCCACCGTTACCCGAATAATCCTCGAGCTGTGTTGAAAGGGAGTCGAGGGAATGAATAAACAAAACAATGCACGCTATGGATTAAGGCACTTTTATTGCAGTCGTCTTCCAAACGCGGTTAAGCACTAATTAACATTAACACCCCGGCTAGGTACGGGCGGTAAACATTTAGGGTAGGTACTGTGGGCTTGCTGGCGGAACTAGGAGAAGCTAACACCTGTTTCTCATGCTTGTCGACAAAGTCATATTTAAAATTAAATTAAATTAAAGGGGCGCCACCTGCTCAGATGCAGGATTATTATTATTAAATTTAGGTAGGATATAATTAGGGCTGCCATATTTTGGTAAGGTATCATCGGGACGCTTTGGCTGGCTGAAATGGCGAGTAAGAAAAAAAAACAAATTTTAGGGCAAGGCAAGACAAATATTTATTTTCTTATTACATAACTTAGGAATTAGCAGAAGAAGTACTCGGCATGTTATATTTTTCCGAGGACTTAACTTTTTTTAGCAAGGCTATATTGCCTTTAACATAATGGTAAAACTCAATGCATGTCATATTATAGTTTATCTGACACTGTAATATTGACTCCACTGTTTTCGGCAGCAGAGAATTCCTTTCATCAGTCCACTGAGCCGTCATTAAAGAAAACACCCTTTCCACTGTAGCGTTGTGGGCTGGAATTGCAAATAAATACTGGCATAGTTTAAGCATTTGGCACTTTCTTTCGGGATTTTCGGTTTTGTTCAAAAAGTACATCCATTTCTCTTCCAGAGACTTCTTCGACTTCCATTCTTCAGATGCCCGTTCAGACTCCAAAAAGGTTTTCAGATACGTATATTCTTCATAGCATCTGTCACCCAAAATCTCCACACCATGTTCAGTAAGATATAGAATTGTGTCTTCAGTCTTCGCCCATTCTGGGATTTCAGTTAGCGTCATCCAATTGAAAATTTCATATTTATTAAATGAAACAGACCACTTTTTCAGATAATCTATTGCTGTATTATAAAACAGTACCGTCTCCTCCTCAAATTTAGAAATCAATATTCCTGTTTCAGGTGTTGGATTTTCCCTTTTAAGTTTATTCAATTCTATTTTAGTTTGCATGCCAATAAACTTGTCAGCTTTTCTTTCAAGCAGTTGTTTTTGTGTTTCATCTAAGATGTTTTTTATTTCAATTATAGATATTTTATTCTTTTCAACACTTCTTACATTTCGTTCCAATAAGCTCAAATTGGACAGCAAAAAAAGAAAATAAATTTCACTGACCGGATTTCTAAAGAAATCTGAAATTATTTTAGG
This sequence comes from Acleris literana, assembly GCA_946894065.1. Taxonomy (NCBI): domain Eukaryota; kingdom Metazoa; phylum Arthropoda; class Insecta; order Lepidoptera; family Tortricidae; genus Acleris; species Acleris literana. The sequence continues at coordinate 10,707,244 of OX335688.1, read as the reverse complement.
TGGCCGTTCTTCAGCGTCAAAAAAATCTTTAAGCGGAATCCAAAGTTTTAGGATTCTCTCAACAGCGGGCATTAACGACAGCCATCTTGTTTTTGAGTGCGACAAAAGAGTTTGGTAATTTATATCAATAAATGAGCAGAACTCTTTCAGCCTTTCTGTGCGAACTGTGTATATCGAAAAATAGTGAAAAATCTTTAGGACAATGACTTCAACATCCACAGATAAAATTCCAGCAGCGCTGGATACTGTATTGTGCAGAATGTGGGCCGGACACCCAATTCCTTCTAACGATTTTCCTAATTCTTCCTTCATTCTCTTGAAAACATTGTTTTGACCATGTCGATTAAGTCCTCCGAAGTTGGTATTGGCGTTGTCTCCACAAAAAGCTATTAGTTTATCCAAAGAAATCTGCAGTTCTCTTAATGAGTTAATACAATAGTTCGATATTGTTTCCGATGTTTCATTTTTTAAAGAATCAAACTTCAACAGTTTTTGTTGGATACCGTCAGTTTCCGTAAAATATTGAACAAGTAAAGGAAACATCTTTTCAGCTTTGTGATTGGACGCATCCGTGCCTATACCGTAAAAAGAAACTTCTTGAATTTTTTTTACAGTTTCATTCACGGAGTGTGGAGCGAGAATATTTGTTACAATGGCTGTAGCCTTTGTCCTAGCTGTAGACTGCTTTGCAGCAACTTTTGAGTCGGGATACATTGTGGAATTCAATTTCACGGTACAATCAAGAGATTTGAATGACTGATGGTGTTTAACAACTTTATATGCTGTCGTTAGTTCCGCTGCAGCAATAAGTACTTCTTCTTGGGTATTTTCTTTAATCATAAATCCAGATATGGGCCTTGCTGTCGATACTGTCATGAATTTAGTTTTGTGATTGGTTGTAGAAATGTGATGTTTTACGTCTCCCTTACCGCCGTGAGAAATTGATATAAAACAATTACAAATAATACACATCGCTTCTTCATTTGTACGTCCTCTCTTTATGAAACTCCACTCTTTTGTATAATCGTCCGAGAAATGACACTTCCTCTTATTCGCCGTAGACATTCTCGTTTAACTTTAAATAATTATGAACTGCCGGCACCACACCACGTACTAATCAAAAAATGCACAAACACAAAACCGTTATATGCGTTTGCGCGCGGTTGGCAGCGGGGCTAGCGGGGTACTGGCTCACGCGGGCGGTCGCCGGTGCGGTATGGTGGGTCCGCCCCCTCACCCCGCGATTACGATTTGCACAGTATCGGGACATTTTGGTATATGTCGGGACGTCGGGACAGAGACTTCAATAACGGTGACAGTCCCGATATATCGGGACGGATGGCAGCCCTAGATATAATGTACGTCACCGACTTCAGAGGGATGAATACACCAGCCGGGCGAGGGCAAGGGCTAAGTCAGGAACCACGCGGCGCCTGCTACGCCCACCTCATGCTCCGCAGGGGAAATGAAGAGCCCCTCTATCCTTCCAGGACCACGGGAAGCACGCCGTGCAACCGTTGGTAACACCAAGATCGAAGTAAACGCAAAAATAAAACCCCTGAAACAACGCAATTTGTCTTAGTACAACACTCACCGAAATGGGTCCTTGCCGAGGGCCTGTATAACTGCAGGCTTTTAGCAGGTGGATACATACCCGAGGGGAATACAATACACGTATTGTGACTGCTGTGCTGATGTCAACCCTTGGGGGCTTGTTGAAAAAAATAAATAATGGCGTCGGCACCAGCCTCAATCCTCTTGAGGTTAAATGAGGTCCGAAATGCACCAGTACTGAAAATAAACACCCACAAATAAGCTAGGTCACTTAACACGGCAAATAAACTAGAATTTAAGCTTAAATACTCACAAAAACTCAGGATAATTCGAGCTTGAAAATATAGCGAACCGGCCGGTAAAAGGCTCGGAGGAAGAAGACAAAACAGAGACGACTGACAGCTTGCCATCCTTAAAAAAACATATCAACGCCGAAGGAATTGAAATGATGCTAGACTTCCAAATAAAATGTGCAAGTACCAAACGGATTAAAAAAAGAACAATAACGAGGATGTAATCCTAATATTTCCAAAATTGTTATTTTAATACTAAAGATAGGCGCTAATTTACTGGTGGCAACATTACATAAGTTTTGTTCTTAATACCGCACCGGCGCTAAAGGACGAAGGCAAGGCGACCATTCTGCCACAGAAACGATAAATCGGTAGCAGGGTAAATTAAATTGCAAATTAAGGGATAGGTGAGGGGTTAAAAATATATACGTTACAGCTTGAACAAATTAAAAAAGCACCATTTAATATTAGGTTCGTCTTAACAATTTTATGTTTATTACCGTAACTCGCAACTTGCCCTCGCTTCGCTTCGGTACATAAACCAGAACTATTATTCCTTATATAAACCTAAATACTCACGTCACATGTATTACGTTCCGGTTCAACAATACCAAGGTCGTGGAGAGTAATAAGCTCACTCTGCAATAAGCACAAACATAAAACGAAAATTAACAAAAAACAAAATTATGTTAAAGTTACGAAATGTTAAGGTGTAGGTAGGTACGTAGGACAAGGTTGCTATGGTATTTATACCTACCTCCTGATAGCCATCGTGTCCAGTGTCACTCCAGTTTTGATAAGCTACTGGTTCTAACGGGATCTGTAAAATTGGTAACAACTGTTACAGTCAAAGTAGGTACAATAAGTAATAATAGGTAAAACCATCTCAAAACGAAAAAAAAACGCTAACTTTGCACGTGTACGATTCCTAATACAAAACAAAACTAAGGCTATAATCGGATGCTATGCACAAATGCATTTTTTATTTATTTATCTTATCTATTCTCTTAGATAGTGTCGTCGCCTTTGTATCGCGCCGCCTTGGCGCGTGCCGCCTTTTGTCAAAGGATGCCGCCGCGTAAACACAGAATGCGAGCGGCGTACCTAGGGTTGCCAACTTTTTTTAGATGAAATAAAGTATATTTAGGTCGGAGAAAACAAATTAAACAGTATTTTAGAAAAATTAACTGTATTTTATTTATTTAATGTCTTAAACACATACTTTTTAGAGCTTCTTGCACAACTTATTAATTTACAGTCTTTTTTAAAAACTTCATAAGCCTCATCACAATTATAACTTATATTAAAATAAATGAGCAGCTCATTTTTATTAAATTAATTGTTGCTCTATTTCTGTCCTCCCGCCACTTTGCATTCATTACTGAAAAAATTCTTTCAGTAAATGCTGAGGTGGCGGGAACAGACAGCAGATATGAAACTATTTTAATTATATTTTTAAATTCTTCTGAGGTATTTACAAGTAAATGGCTCCACTTTTGGCCAGTACTCATTTCAAGAAAATCTTTGTCTTCTAATACTTTTTCATGAATTATTTTAAAATTTGTTAATTCGGAATATAAATCATCCATACTAATATTGAGTCTATATAAATTTAGATTATCTATAATTTTCTCAAAATGATCATATGTGACCAAAGACTTTAATGAAAAACAGCTAATTAAAGAAAGCCAGTTAGTCTGATTGAAATCGAACCATTTCTCTAAATATAAATTTGCCTTGTTAATAAAAAGTATGAAGTTATTAATAGTTCTATTAAAAACTTCTTGGGAAGACTCTGTAATAGTTTTTAATACTTTTTTTGTTTCATGGCCAAAATACTGATCATTTTTTCTTTGAATTAACTCAGTTTTTAAACCAGTCATAATGTTATAAACATCTAAAATAGTTACATTATTTCCTTCTAATTTTTTGATAGTTTTATTAAAAACATTGAATATATGGCTAGCATAAAGAAGGTAACAATGAACTACATTATTTTCCATTTCTCCATCCAACATTAATAATTTTTTTATAACCTCTGGGCAGTCAACATCCAAACTAACAAAGTAGTTACAAATTGGTGTCCAATTAAGTAAAATTGTATCTATTGCTGGTAGAAGTATGAGAATTTCATTTATTTCATGAAATTCTCCTTCAGCCTGTGCTACAAATCTTTTTAATTCTTCTCTTCTGCATGCAGATACTGAAAAATGGCTATAGATTTTTAGTATAATGTTCTCAATGTCATAATGCAAACAATTCATAGCATGTTTTACTGAATTGTGCACAATATGGGCATGACAATTTCCTTTTATTAAGTCTGGCACAACCTCTAATATGTTTGTGTATAATGAATGATTATGTCCAAAATTTGCATTTGTATTGTCCGCACTAAGACCAGATAATTGGCTGAAAGAAAGTTGATGAGACTCTAAGGAGTTTTTGATAGCTGAAAACATCCCATTGGCTGATTCATTTGCATTTTCATAAAAATCAAGTAACTTTTGTTGAATTCCATTATCAGGGGTAAAATATTGAACTACCAGAGGAAACAATTTAACATTTTTTTTATTGGAGGCATCAGTTTGTAGACAATAAAATACATTATCTTTATTTAACTGGTCAATAACAGACTGCAAAGAGTAAGGGCCAAGAACTTCGGTCACTAATGCCTCCATTTTTGTTCTAGCTAATCGTATGTTAGTGGCTGTTCTGGAATCGACATAAATAATCTTATTTAATTTAACATTACAATCCTGGCTATTGTATGATAAATTGTGCTTGACAGTATGGTATGTTGTCGCTAACTCGGCCGCTGTTATCTTGGTGTCTTCATTAGAAGGGGAAGACAAGCCTGATGTAGAAGCAGAAGTTTTAGGAAAAAACTTTTGTAACAATCCACTAGATTTTCTCCTTTCCGTTTTAGCTTTGTGTTTTTTGCTGGCCATATGCTGTAAACAGCATAGCACCTAAAAACATGGAAAAAAAAGATTTATTTTATGCAAAACAGTTACTTATCTAATAATTTATGCATATCAGAAAAGAGAAAGAGACAAGCAAGAGGAGACCAACCAAAACACCAACAAAATTAACAAACGGTGACAAAACTGACAAAACAACCTGCCCAACACCTGCGTGCGAAATAGTGAATGTTAAAGCACATATTTTACATTTAGCATTAAATTCGCATAAAGGATCACTCGTTAACCAGTCATATTGGCATTCCCATTCGTGCTTATATTTTTGTTGTACCTTAGACAGTTTGGCTTTCTTTCTTGGCGTAGTAGAAGGTGATTCGTTTTCACTTTCCATCTTTTGTGCACTAAAACACTAGTTTGTACGCAACGCAATTGATTGTTAAACTTGACTTAAACCTTCAAAACAAATATTAAGTCCACGGTCCACGTCCACATCCATACGAGAAAAGGTTATGTTCTGAGAAAGCACACGCTCGCATCGCATGTCTGTCAGTCAGTGGGTGACAGTGACAGTTTGAAATCTTCAATATTTCAAATTGACAGATTCGTTTTGAAACTCCATTTAATTTTAGTTGTTTGTGGCTCACACTTATAGTGTAACATTTTGATCCTAAAAACAGTATTTTGTATACTTTATTTTTGTTCAACAGTAAAAAGTATAATGTAGTGAAAAACAGTATAATACTGTTTTTAACAGTATAGTTGGCAACCCTAGGCGTACCCGCAAGTGAATTTGGCAGTTTATATCGAATTAAATTCGTATATTATTACAATAACCACAAGTGCGTACGGGTGTAGCGATACTATCTAAGCGAATGGACTTTTACTAGGTACCTACTTACTCATGTTATAAATTCATCCTCGACTAATGCCGAATCATAACATTCATAACTCATAACTTAGATAATAATAATAACAAAATATAAAACATACAAATTAGAAAGCAATCATGGTCTTTCAATTTAGACACATCGTTCTGGTCAACTGTAGTAATTGATTTCATAACGAGTAGGTAAGTACCTAAACATTTATTAACATAATAGCTAACTAAGTACCTGTTTATTTTGTAAGAAGTACAATCGCTTATTCAAATTGGTACTTCCCAGTTCGGGAGAATTAATCACTAAATTCGTTAACTTTCTTCCTCTTCATTTTTGGTTTAATTCACTCACTTGCACGCACACTGTTTGAGCCGCAAATACTCACTCCTGGATTCAAAGTACGGCGAGTTTTAGTCATTTTTTATCAATTAAAAGAAACAATTAATTAAAGTGAATTATTTTGCGTCTAAAAAACAAATAAATATTATTATTAACGAATAGTGTATTCCCAAAATCGAAACAAACATACAAAGCCTTAAAGTAATTAAATGAGGTGTTTCCTATTGAGAGTATCCTAGCCAATAGCAAGGTGGCCTAGGTGCGGATATGACCAATCGCGGTTAGCGGAGCAACGGAACGCTTCGAGTTATTCCTTTATGCACTCTGTACTATAAGGGAATAATTCGAGTCATGCCTTTATGGACAACGTGCAATAAGGACATAGTTCGAGTTATGCCTTTATATACACTGTGCAATAAGGACATAGTTCGAGTTATGCCTTTATATACACTGTGCTATAAGGCTATAATCGGTTTTAGTTCTTTTTATGTACACGTCGCTACGGAACAACACAAGTTGTTTCTTTTTGTAAAAAAAATAACTGTAGATATGTCTTTAGGTTGCATGTTTTTTTCGAGTTAAAAGCACTAGTACCTTTAGACCGATAAAAAATTGCGGATAAGTAGAAATATGCCTTTAGAAACGGTGAGTTATGTCCATAGCGTAATCGAAAAATCTGAGTTAGGGGATAGCTAGAGATATGTCCTTTTGTCACAACATGCAATGGAACATGCTGAATCCAATGGTGTAGTAAAAACATAAGGGCATAACTCGTCTTATTCCCCTTTTCACTGGAGGCACTGATTTATGATACAGTAAATAGCCAGGACAACACCGGGATAATTTTAAGTTACATGGGTTGGTAATATTTTTTTTCTTGTAATATAAAGTTATTCAAGGCCAAATATTTGTACGGGGAGTATAATATGACCAAATAAATACGATAGAGACGTGTTGCCACTAACTCATGTAGGTATCTATAGTTACAACAATTTGTCATGACACGGCAGAGAAGGCGTCGCGAGAAGTCCTAAGGACTGGTCAAAAGTAAGTTTCGTGATTAAGTTAAATAAATTCAAGTAAGTTAGTGATAAAATATTTCTCACTAAATAAATGCTTATAATTTAAGTTTTGGAATGACTACAAGTGTCGGGTGCGTCAAAAAATGGCAGCAATTAGGAAAGAGAGAACTGGAACTGGGGGGAGGGCCTGGTGTAGCACCTCCATTGACAGCACTCGAAGAAAAAGTAATATCAATATTAGGTCCGCATGGATCCCGTTATGGATGTTGAGGTTTGTTGATTTTAAAAATCTAAGATTCTTACTACTTAATGTCTTAAATTTAATCAAATAATAAATTGTTTCCATGTACCTAAAATGAATCAGGATCAGGAGGCTGATAGGAGTATATTGAATGACCAGCAAATAATTGATATAAATTTAGCTGATTCACTCATCATGTAAAAATACCATTATTTATTATACTTATACAATTTAGAACTTTACTACATTTACGACTTTTAACATTATTCAGATAATATGATTCCCATGTTTTTGGTGACCGCGTTCTGTAAACTGAGCTTACATTGTTGGAAAGCTTCGTCAGCTTCTTTTGTCCACGCTATGGGAGTTTTGTCGTTACGTTTTGCTTTATGTACGTACCTAAGTAATACTTCTTGGAATTTTACCGCGTCCGGCATATGCGGTCTGTAAAAGTTAATCATGCCTAAAAATGTTCGCAAATGATTTACCGTTAGTGGCTTGGGATAATCTATGATGGCTTGCACCTTGCTTTTTAATGGCCTAAATCCATCTGTTGATATCTCGAATCTAAGAAATTCTACTTTACTTTTTTTAATGACGCATTTTTCTAAATTGATTGTAATTCCAAATTCACTAAACCTTTTAAATAATTTCTCGAGATGACCGTCATGTTCTTCCTCTGTGAGAGAAGCCACAAGTATGTCATCACAATAGCTATACACGAAATCAAACTCGCTCAAAACTGTATTATTCATAAATCTTTGAAACGTTTGTGCTGCATTCCTCAATCCAAAAGTCATTCTCTGAAATTCATATAGACCAAACGGTGTTGTAATTGCTGTTTTCTCTATATCGTCTGGATGAATCATTATGTTATGATAAGCTCTACGTATATCTATACACGAAAATATAGACTTACCTGCTAACAGATAGGTGAAGTCGTGCACCCTGGGAATCGGATAACGATCTGGCTTAGTTATCGCGTTTAAGGCTCTGTAGTCCCCACAAGGACGAATTTGTCCATCTTTCTTTGGAACTACATGTAAAGGACTAGACCATGGACTCTTTGAGGGTCTGCAAATACCCATTTCAATCATATCTTTAAATTCCTTTTTTGCTTTTTCGTACCTTTCAGGAGGCAATGGTCTAGTTCTTTGATGAACTGGAGGGCCTGTTGTCTCTATGTGATGATACTTAGAGTGTTTCGGTGTTTCAATAAATGACAAAGGCTTCAATATTTCCGGGTACTTGTTAAGTAGGTCAAACGCAGGATTATCAGTGCTTAGTGATGTAATTGATGAGTCAGTATGGTTTATGATCGTACCAATTACCTTTATACTAGTTACCTCGTCTATTAATTTTTTTCCATGAAGATCTACAAGTAATTTAAAATTACGCAGAAAATCTGCTCCTATAATCGGTTGTTTTATATTGCAAACAATAAAAGTCCATTTAAATACTCGTCTCAAATTTAAATTTAGCGTCAATGTCACATAACCATATGTCGCTATTTCTGTATTGTTCGCTGCGTATAACTTAAAATCTTTTATTGGTTGCAATAAATCTTTGTTGTATTTAAAAATTTTGGGTATAACCGACACGTTAGCCCCCGTGTCTATCAAAAATTTCATACCTGATATCTTGTCTGTTACATTAAGGCGATAATTGTTTACCATGGTGCAGTGTCCCGCCGGTGACGACTGCACGGCGTCTAGTTTTCCTTCTGTACCTTTTTCCAGTTGCATGGCTCCACGCACTTGTTGGCCTTGTCTCTGAATCTGAAGTGGTAAAAACATAACCAATCTGGGCTTTCCGGTGTCTTCCTCGGACGGCTGCTGCTTTGCGATCGGCTTCGACTGCGCTCTCTTCCGTAGCTTCTGACTCGGCTTCTGCTCCTTCCTGTATCCCTGGCCAATTCGCTGATCCTGTCATTGATCTTCGCTAATTCCGCTGCGATGAAGTCTCTTGGTGGACTCTGTTTCTTGTTTCCTTGGCTGATTTCGGCGATCTCGCTCGGTTTCCAAGTTTCCATAACCTTATCCGCTATGTTTGATAGGCTCTCCAAAAACTTGGTGTCCGCGGCAACCAGTACTGCTCTTACCGATGGTGGTAGATGTCCCATCCATAAAATCCTTAAGGTGTCATCGTCCATCTTATTACGCGCAAGGTCACGCATGCAACGTAACAATTGTGAGGGGCGCTGATCTCCCAGTTCCATTTCTGACATCAGCTTTTGTAGTCTTTGTGTTTCAGATTCTTCGTAAATACTTAGCAATCTCTCTTTAATTGTTTTATATTTTTCTTGCTGTGGCGGTTTTTCCAGGATATCCGCTACTTGTTGTATTACGTTTTTTCCTAATTTTGCTATGACCATGTTGTAGTTTGCTAGGTCCCCTGCCTTTTGCTGTGCGAGTATGGCTTCGACCTGCCAAAAATCTGGTAACTTTGCAGACAGCGATATCGTCGATAACTCCACTGTAGTGACTGCTGGACCCGCAGCTCCTGCAGCTTGCGCTTGTGGCGGTGTCGGCACTTGAGACATGGCGACGCGTCTTGAAACTTGCTTCTAATAACCCTGGCGCGCGGGGAGTCGTTTCCCAATCTTATATTGTTTCAAATAAGTAAAAGTTCGCACTGTTACACTAGAGCTCAACCAGAAATGTTCGAAATGTTCTAAGTCGGGGTCACCACTTTAGGGTTCTTATGTGGGAGCTCTTTAATTAAACACAATTATTTAATTATAAGTATATTGGCACATATAAGCTAGTACACGCTCGGGAGACGACTGGAGCACCGTGCCGCGTCCCAACGCTACCTAGCGCCGCGAGGCGAGCTAAATGCTGACGACAGTATTCTTAGTATTCCTTGTTCCTACACTCTTCTATGATAATTGAATTCCTGGATAAAAATATTCTCTTTTAAATTTTAGTGATATATCCACCATAGCTAATATTGGTACAATTTACCAATTGAATAATGACACCGACCGGACCCTAACCATAGAAACCCCACCACCACCAGAAACAGAAGCTCCTATCCCCATAGGAAATGTTCCAGAGCGATCAGGTCCATCACTTTCCTATACTTAAATGTAGATTATAAACAAATTTCTAGCTATTCAATTTAGTTGACGAATAATACACTTGAAAAGCTTAACATAGAGTTGTTTTTTTAGGTCGAAACTTGAGACGCGGAGGAAGGCCCCATAGAAGTCGTCCACGGCGTTTGCTAGCTCAAAGTATGTTTTAAATTTAATCAAAACTTTATTCTTGAATCTGAATATAATATAGGTACATACAATAATAAAATAAATAAATAAATAAATATCAGGGGACAATGTCACACCAATTCACCTAGTCCCAAACTAAGCTATAGGCTTATATGGGTACTAGACAAAGATATAAATACTTATATAGATAAATATATACCTAAATACATAGAAAACATCCTTGACTCGGAAACAAATTCTTCGCTTCGTAGGCAGGGTCACTACCATATAGGCCAATGCAACATCAAATACTATATACAATAATGATATGGACGTTTTATCCATAGCAAAAACAAAAGTCAAAATCATTTATTTCAGCCATCTTTGGACCATAATAATATTAAGTGTTAGTAAATTAAATTAAAAATTAAACCTAATGTCAGTAATGTTCTAACTATGCACATATCTAAGCTAACCTACTTGGATTAATGTGCCAGTGCATGAATCGGTGTATTATTAATACTAACAACAAACATGTAAAAAATAATGTCTAAGGAATAATAAAGGCTTATTAATCTTATTATTATTATTATTCTCAGATATTTATTAAATTTTCCGTTAATTAGGTTTTTTACAATAAGTATTAAATATAAAAGTAAAATAACAATACTAATGCAAAAATAAACATTTTTGCAAGTTGGTAGTGACCTTGCCTTTCATAGGCAGGCTAGAGGTTCCAGGTTCAATTCCCGATAAGGACAAATATTTGTGTGATGAATGTTCTGATTTGTGAATGTTTTCTTTATGTATATAAGTATGTAGGTACGTATATATTGTTGTGTAGTAAAGTCAAGGCTCAAAATAAATATCTGCACAAAGTTGCAAAAATATGTACACATAGACCTTATTGCTATAGTAATTCTTAAGTTTAAAATATGATATACTTTATATTTAATTTAGGCAATACATCTGCTTTAGAAGAGGCTCGGGCATCAATAGCACGAATTGAGGAAATGCTAGCAAGAACTGAGGAGGCAACCGCTTTAGCAAACTTAAAAAGAGCTGAGGCAGATTTAAAAAACGCTGAATCTTTTGGGAGCATTGCTCAGTCATTAAGCGTTATAGCCGAGAGCATTCAAGCCTATCTGCCACATCGGGTAAATATTAGGGCTCTGGATATCCGTGATACATGCCGACCCGAAATTTAAGACTAGTAACAATTTTTTGAATATTAATTTACTTTACTTTGTTTCAGAACACTGAATAAATAATTAAACAACAATATTCATATGGTCTATGTTTTATTTAACTTAACTCCTAGACTGCCACAAGCGTTGCACCAAAAGAACTACGTTGATAATGGCCCTTGCTGCAGTTCAAGGCTAGTCTGAGTCCTTTGTCGACCAGCTCGCGTTGGTATGTTGTAGTCTTCAACACTAGCATCGGCTTGTCCCTCAATCAGCTCTATTTGCGAGGTATTCTGGTCTTCCTCACTTTCAACATGTTCTGTGCATTGCAGTGCAATGTTGTGTAGAACACAACAAGCATTTACAATTCGTGCAGCCACTTGTGGCTTATAATAGAGCCTTCTGTCTATATGTAAACATCTGTAACATAAATAAGAAATAATAAATTAAATAAGACTACTGTGTATGTATACCTCTGTATTTTGTTCCATCTGTTGTTTTATGTAATGTGACAAGCAATAAATATTCTGACTGACTTTGTGTTAATATTATTAATAAAAGTAACTCGTCTGTGTGCCTTTTCATGTTTAAGGGGCTACCATGCCCATTTCAGACGTTTTTGAAGAAGTTTAAGTCCTTATAACTTAGTCAAAACTGAATGTAAATTTATGAAAAAAAGTATTATAATTATCGATATATTCATCTTTGATTTTGACACACAGGGTTATTTGTTTCAATTTTTTTTAAAACATGACTATAAATACACAAAATTGGATATAACTTTTTCATCTTGGCGTCAATTGATATGGAAAGTACATCTAAATATTCTTCATCAAGGTTTTTTTCTGAAGTGAAAAATATGGAAATGAAGGCCAAAAAACTACTTTTTTGGAGTAAAAATGTCAAACTTTGATAGCATAAATCTCGATATCAGTGACTTGTAAAAGAAAAACTTAAATGGCAGCTAGTTTAGAAGAGCAGTGTTAATGCAAATATGTTTTATGCGACGACGAGGTGTAATGACCTCCTATCTAAAAAAAATTGTTTTTACAGGAAACGAAAAAAACGTTTTTTTTTTTAACAACCTTTTAATGAATAATTTTTATCTTGTGAATGTATCATCATAGGAACCTTAAATTTATGAAATTAGTGTATGTAAGGAAATCCTATGGTTTACTGAATAAATGTAGTTAGGAGACATTGTTTTGAAATTATGGATAGTTTTAGCTTAGTTAGGTGGTATTGCAAATAACAACAAACAGAAATCCAAAGAGAAAATATTTATTATTAGACATTTTGAACAGTTTTATATTTCTTTTGTTCATTAACGTTTTACGTAACAAATAGAAACAAAGTTTTTCTGCGATTTAATGAGTTATCAACTCACAAGATCACTTTAATCATAACATTGCGTATTAAAACTTTTCCTTTCCTCATCATATTTTTTCTTTATCTTAAATTATAATTTAAAGAATATTAATCCTACTCAGAATCATAAAAAAGGTGCTTTGCTTGTCAACTAAATATTAAACAAAAGGTAAAGCATCATAAAAAGCATGACAGTCATTAGGTAAAACTGCTTTCAATTGCTGTAGGTGGTTGTACTTAGTTGCCTTAATTGGTAATTTGTTCGAATGAAGTGCGTGATATGTCACTTCGTTTGGTAACAGTTTAGGTCGCTGTGGTAGAGGGATCCATTCTGCGTCAAAGGCTAGCTTTACTTCGATAGTCATCGTATTGTATCGCATTACTCTTATGTTCACTACTTGTGGATCACCTGCTTTGCGGCCTGGCCGAATACTCTTATAAATCAAATTCTCAGAACTGGCGTAGTTTTTGATGAAATTGTAATCCACCTGAACTGTTTCGTACGGCATGAACCTACGGGGTTCTTTGGTTATGGTGACATAATCACTTGGCAAGTGAATCTCCCGATTTTTTGATTTACGCTCAATTGCGCTATGAACCGAGTCACACTCCATCTGAGTGTGACCCGGTTCCAAAAACTTCTGGGTAATTGTAACATTGTACTTTTTGCTTAAATTTAATAGCGCATTAGACAGTACATTGTTGCGGTTTTGGTACGTGCAACCGTCCGAGTATATTACTATAGGTAGTTGTTGCGGAATGCAATGCCTCTCCAAATAGTCAATTATGAACGTACTGAAAGTGCTTGATGATAAATCAGCAGCGGTTTCATCGAACCAGTAACAAGTGCAGTGGCGTGTTATTAAATTAAATACAGTAAAATTGTGACACGTTAATTTTGTCTTAAAATATAAGGCGCTCGCAGTTAAAAAAGGACAAACCTTTACAGACTCTAAGTCCATAGTAAGCAATATAAATTGTCCCGCAGCGGCCTTTTTCTTGTCATCATCCTTTTCTTTTCTAGCCCTGTTCTTTAAATTTATATGTGTCTGATAATCCGTTTCATTCAAATTGCCAGTTTTGTAACTTGAACAAGTGTCGCACATGTCTTTTTTTAGAATGTACAGTGAGAGATTTTCCTCGTAGTTTTTTTTTTCAAAAGAGCATTTGCACGATGGACTTTCTTCTTCTTCTATGCAGTAAGATTTATAAACTTTGTATAATTCTGAAAGTGAGTGATACATTGGTTCCAAATATAACTTACTTGAATCCTTTCGCGCATAATGCGACGGCAATTTTGGCAGACAATTCAGAATTTTTTCTAATGTTAGAATCTTTCTGTCTAGTCCAGCTCTCGGCTGTCTATTCGTATTTTTGTTTTTGTACACGTCTTCTTGGGTTGGAGTCATTCCAAAACTACCCTGTTTAACCCATGACTGAACCGTATAAGAACCAAGTGAGAGTGTGTTGAGGAACATTTCTCTGCACACTTGGACTTTTTCAGTTTTTTTTTTATCTATTGGCAATGAATAAATCAGTGTTCCTTCACGCCTAGAGTTTACACCAGCTGACTTAGTCTTTCTCAACGTTTTTGAGCGTGTAACGAATCCTAATACATAAGTCTTTCGTTGATCCCAGTTTAATGTCTTCCAAAAGTGTCTATAAATATTTTGCCGACACTCTTCTGTAAACTTCTGACAACCCCTTACTTTACTTTTCTCGCAAAACTTGGAGTTGCAACTTTTGCCAAGCTGTCTCGAAGGCCGTACTGTATCATGTTGCATTTTCCTATCTCGAGGCTTTGAGTATCCAAGGTATTCTTCGCCTAGCATCCGACTTCTTTTGGCTTTGTTTCTTTTCCAAAAACTGGGATCAGCAGAGTGGCGACGTTTCCTGCCTTCGTTCATATTTCCAAAATATTCCGTATCTTCCATTAATTCAGAATTTGTTGCATTGTTGTCGTCGTCAGAATCATTAATAGGATGTGGATTATCGTTTTCAGTTGACGTATTTCTATGTAAAGCTATTAATGTTGATGGACTATTAGAGCGAGACATAGAAGCTCGTAAAAGAGGGGCAGACTGATATTTTTTAAGGTTTCGAAAGTTATTTATGGTATCATGTGTTAAATCCGATAATGATAACGATCTAATTTTTTCGCGAAAGTGGCTAGTGTTAGATGGACGTGTGTCATCGTCAGGGCAGGCGTTTTGCTCAGCCTGGTAGGTGTCTGATGGACGACACACACTATCGTCGGGGCAGGCGCTTAACTCAGGCTGGTAGGTGTCAGATGGACGACACACACTATCGTCGGGGCAGGCGCTTAACTCAGGCTGGTAGGTGTCAGATGGACGACACACACTATCGTCGGGGCAGGTGTTTTGCTCAGGCTGGTAGGTGTCAGATGGACGACACACACTATCGTCGGGGCAGGCGTTTAACTCAGGCTGGTAGGTGTCAGATGGACGACACACACTATCGTCGGGGCAGGCGTTTAACTCAGGCTGGTAGGTGTCAGATGGACGACACACACTATCGTCGGGGCAGGCGTTTAACTCAGGCTGGTAGGTGTCAGATGGACGACACACACTATCGTCGGGGCAGGCATTTAACTCAGGCTGGTAGGTGTCAGATGGACGACACACACTATCGTCGGGGCAGGCGTTTAACTCAGGCTGGTAGGTGTCAGATGGACGACACACACTATCGTCGGGGCAGGCGTTTAACTCAGGCTGGTAGGTGTCAGATGGACAGCACACGTCATCGTCATAGATTGGAAGTTCAGGGTGACCTATTGCAGGTGAACGAGTAGTGGTTGCTTTGCGGCGGGGGCGAAAGTCGGTTTTTGGTAGATGAAGTGTGTTGAAATCGGCGTTAGACTGAAAAAGTAATCGATACATTTTCATTGGTTCATAGATTATTTGTTAGTAAAATCCAAAATTCACAATTAGGTATTAATTTTACGAATTATTTCCGTAAACCTTAAAAATACTTACTTACTGCTTAACAGTTTCGACCAAATATTTATTTATACTCCTGGGCAGTAGAGTGTCTCAAAGTAGTTACTTTATCTTTATCTAATCGGGCTAGTATCTTCTTTGCTCTTACACCTTTAAAAATAAGGCCATCCTTCGGCATTTTTCTGAAAAAAAAGACATTTTAATAGGAAAATAAAATATTTTTTCCGGCTTTATCTTCTATCTAACAAAGTTTCGTATCGTATTTAGGATTTTTTGTTAAAACAATAACTCCTATCTGCATTAAGTACATGTCATGAGATTATTTTTTCCAGCTTTATCTTCTATCTAACAAAGTTTCGTTCCCTATTTAGGATTTATTGTTAAAACAATAACTCCTATCTACATTAAAGTACATGTCATAGGATTAAATAATTTCATGATTAAAACAATAACAATATCTACATTACGTAAAGATGTTAAATGGATCAAACACTTTGATTTACATTAATAACCATCAAAATAAACGTTTTTTACTAAGAATAAATGATGCAACGAAAGTTAATAAATAATTATGACAAAAATACACGATGTTCTAAATGAAAACCGTTGCAGATTTTTAGGTTCTTAAACTTTTAACAAAATACACAAATTCACTGTTCACTTTTGTAATACAGACGGTGTTATTGACATTTACTTACCTTATTATAATCGATTACACACTAAAACCAATAAAAACGAAAAAAATGACACAATTAATCTTTGCTCATTGCACGAAACTTGAACAAGTAAACAACAAATAGTAATGGCTGCCACCCACGAGCCGTCCGGGGAACCCCTCTCTTTCACACCTTACAAAATAACCCGCGTCTTTTCGCTTCCCTCAGTACGCCACAGAGTACCTTTTTTATATACCGTAATAGAGACCTATCTCCGCGGTCAGAAAAGGTAACGCGAAAGTGTCGCCCTCTGAACTTGTGATTTGTAACTATCTGTCAGATTCATATACCTATATATATACACACAAGCATAGGCACCCTGAATTACTCTTTTCAATTTATTCTAAACGTGGTGTACTTTTTTGCTGATTTTGGATTTAATAACATCATCACATCATCACACACATCATTAATCACATCATGCCAGCAAAAAAGTAACCCACGCTAAAGATGATAAAATAATAACACTTCGAATATTTTATTATTTATTACAGGCTTTATTTACATCCAACTAAGTACAGAATTCAACATTAATACAATTAAAAATTAAAACGAAACGTATTAAAATTAAAATTAAACTAAGCTACACAAATATTAAAGATATAAATAATAACCACCACTATAAAAAGGGCACCCCCTCTAGCAGGTCCGCTCGCGGCATGGTCCCCATGACACTGGCTACATTACCCCTCTGGATAGCTAGCCCAATCCTTTGGGAGAGGTAAACACCAGCTCTAGGATCTCCGGAGGATTCTATGAACCGGGAGGACAGGGCCTTAATAAAGCTTTTCATATCATCTGACCAAGGTCCCATGGTTTCCACTGCAAAAAATGAATGGCCCCAAGTTATCCGGATTTAAATGTCGGCTTTTTCGGCTAGCTCACCAGTGCATGGTAGGCACTGTGCCTAGTATGTGGGGTGACTATAGGTATTGCAAGTCATAAACACAACCAAATAATAGATATTATCCGTTGAAAATTATAAAGCCGGTTATTTTTTGTTAACAATCTTTAGCATTACATCCATACATATAACAGATCTGCGGGTCTATTATGATCGTGTTTATTGATGCGGATAAAACTTCTGATACTTTCTGGACAGAGGCCCGTTTCACGAAGCTACAAGTTACAAATGACAAGCGGAAGTCTCGTTCTAACTCCTTTTTGCTAGAAAAGGAGTTCCGCTTGTAATTTGTAACTGGTAGCTTCGTGAAACGGGCCAGAGTATGTAAGAGCAAAAGTGAATCCACCATGATAAAGGCGACCATGATACAGGCCCTGAAATTTTACATGGAAGTGGTAAAGAATAACTCAGGGCGTAATGAATTGGTACTTAAATAACAATATAATTTTCTCACTAACCTGGAATTTTTTGTGTTGGTACAGCTATGTTGCTGATACGATTATTCTGGCACGAATATTTTTCTTCGAAGTGCACATGACAAACACGTCGGTACTGGAAAATATGACTATTTTCAAGTCCTAATATGGGACCTCCAACGTTGTAGACACACGTGTTAAACATCTCCTTATGCTTTCCCGGATTCGGAAACTTATGTAAAGTCTCCTTGGATCCTGAATGAAAAGAAACTAGCCCAGAATATTATATTAGCCCAGTATATATAAATGTGCCGCCAGTGTCAAACTCAAGTCAAACCGTTAATCGACCAGAAGCTACCAAATTTTACAATGTGTTGCAATACATTAAAAAAAATATCTCCCGTTAGAACATGTATCTTTTTTGTGCTTGTGATTTAGAATTTTCGTGTGCTGTTACTATCTTTATGCAAGTACTTGGTGTAATCTTAAAGTTTTGAATGTTAAATGAAAAAAAACACCTTCGCGTCATAATAAAAAATCTACTGTAAATATAACAATGTCTTTGAGCTGGTCATACTACCGTACTGATGTTCTTTTTCGAGCAATAACACCATCTATCGCAGTTTTCTGTTATCAGGTACTCAAAGAACAGACCAGATGCCGTAAAGTGCCATCTATACGTGTGGTTTAAAGATGTGCGAAAATAATACTGCCGAAGAAAACGTCATTTAGATCCATAGGATTCTTTGCTCTTTAGCCTCCTTTTTAATTTGACATACTTATCCGTTACTTCAACCCGAATAGCCAGTACTGAGATTGTGCACCTGCAGTACGCCGCGAGAAGTGTTAGAGTAAACACGCGTGCGACGTAGATAGGAGATATTGGCAGCAAAATCTACGCAAATGAACTTAGGAGCTATTTTCATTTTTTTATATCTCACTAAATAATGCGAAATCCAGTTTGGTGGTGTTGCTAGTGCATGCGAAATAATACTTTAAACCCATATACATAAGAATCACAAAAATGACAAAATGTCAGTTAGGAGGTCATTACACTTCGTCGTCGATGTATGTATGTATGTATGTAAACACTTTATTGTACAAAAGAAAAACCAGAACAATAAAATTAATATAAAAATATGTACAAAGGCGAACTTATCCCTTTAAGGGATCTCTTCCAGCTAACCCTTGAGTGATTGAGAAAAGTGAAAGATTGCGCATCGAGTAAGCAAGTGTACAAATTTATTTTGAAGAACATAACACCTTAACCAATAAAGCCTATATAAATAAAATAATAATAAAAAAATACATTCAAATACTTACACAAATAGATACAGAAATATATATTAATACTTAGATATACATACATAAACTACTTTTTATGTACCTAGAGGATATTTGATATTTAACAACAACGAAAAGTTTAGAGCATCAGATCGAAGGTCATCTGCCCATGGTAGCCCCTTAAACTGCTGAACCGATTGAATTTTGATGAGGAGCTTATAATACTGAGGAAGGATATAAGATAATTATAATATTATTATAAATCTAAGTACTTAGATAAGGAGTACCATTAGGTTGCAAAGGGGGAGAGTGATAAAGCTATTGAAGGTGAAAAGGAGTTTCACATGGGCTTATAGCGCAGGCACTGTGTATTATTATTTAATTTTATATTGGGCTTACCTAAAACGAGCTTTCAGAATGCCTATACACCTTTCAACAACATTCCTCGTCGATGCATGAATGTCCGTGTAATATGACTCAGGAGAATTAGGCTCATGGGTATTTAAAATTGGAGTCATCATTATTCTCCTGAGGGGGAATCCTGAATCACCTTAAAAAGAAAATATGATTAATGAGTAATTAACAGCCATTTAGGTCAATTGCAAAAAAATTGTACGTCATACAAAAGAAATACAAAGGAATATGTCTTTATTTTTTCATACAAAGGAATTTTAGTCACACAAAGGAATTTATAAGGATGAGTTCATATAGAAAAAAAAAACGTTGCGTTTTTGATTTTATATTTAAATGTTTAATATTTTTCAGTTCCACTTAAAAAAATGACGATTTTTGTAGAATTATCTACTAATAACAAAAAAATCGACTCTCCTCGAGGACTGTCATATTCATTACCTAGGTTTATATAATATTTCAAAAATCAGATAAAGAAATACTATAAATAAGTATTAAAAAAAATTATTAAATGAAACATAATTACGTTTCGATAAGAAAATGTTTGTTTTTCCTGCTAAATACCATAAACGACCTGTAATATCTTATTATACTGTAATAATTGCCTCTTTAACGTTACAGTCTCGTTTATGGTATTTATTTATTTATCAGAAATAGTACCTTGTTGCAGAGGATAGAAAGTACGCGATTTTTGAAAGAGTCATACTAGTGTGCGAGTCCATAAATTGCACTTTCTACCGAGGCAGACAGTGCTTTTCACAACTACTGAGAGGAAATAAAATAAAAATTCATATTCAAAACTCTAATTTTAGATCATGTTAATATGACTCGCACGTTTAATCAAACAAAGGATTAACTCAAAACCAAAGTCAGTTTTAGATAAAACTCTATTATCAAAAGTTAGGGTTAAAACTCGAATGTATTTCTATTTAGAGATATTTCTTTGTTTGATTAAACGTCATCACCGCCAATTTTACCATAGATAACTTTTTTAAATCTGGACCCCTATTCTCGTGGCACTCGAGATTAATAAACTAACATGCGAGATGTGTCAACTCCATATAAAATTGTATTTGTTTCGCCATAGCTCCCATGTAATTTCATCTCTAGTGGTTCGAGATTAGGGGCCCAGTCTGAATTACATTTAAAAAAAAAGCAGTGACATAGTTTTTAGTCTGTGTATCTTTTAGCGAAAATACACCTAATATTTTACGACACAAAATGGTGTGTTCTGATTGGTTGATTTCAATTTTTCATTTTAATGAGCTATGACACAAAAATAGATTGATGGATTGTCATTGGTTCTTAAAGTTGGACAACAATGTTCTCGACCAATCAGCAAACACACCGACAAAAACATTCTTGGTCTGTCCTTATAAGTGACGTTTTGTGACCCCAAACAAGACCATCTATGGCCATATTTCCGAGCAGTGTTGTGAAAAAAACATTTTCTTAAAACTTCAAGTACTTCTTACAGAAAATAATTACTATAAAAACATAAATCGTGTCCAAATAAAAATTCCCTCTAAAATAATTAACCTCAGACAATCTTTTTACGTGATCTAGTCAGGTCTATAAAAAATATTAATGCACCTATTAATTACAGGTCTAAATCTTGATTATGAGAATAGAACATGGTGTTTAAAACAAAAAACGTATCCAAATACAAAAATACCTCCAAAATAATTAACCTCAGACAATCATTTTACGTGATCTAGTCAGGTCTATAAAAAATATTAATGCACCTATTAATTACCGGTTTAAATCTAGATTATGAGAATAGAAAATCTTAATTAATACTTTTGCTTCAACATGGTGTTAGGGAGTACCTATCGGAATGGTAGATAGGAAATTATGACAATATCGCTCAAACGTCTGAATTGTGATCTGCATTGGTACTATGTAGACATGAAGCCTAAATGCCTTTTTAGGAAAACGTCTTTATCTTAAAATCTCTTTATTTTCTTAATAGAAATAGAGGTTAATTGGCCCGGTAGCCAAGATATTCTAAGATAAAGACGTTTTAAATTGTTGCATTCTTAAATCCAGAGGTTTTGCTAGAAATACATTTTGCATCCATGTCTTTAGAGTAAACAAGACATTAATTAAAACAATCTAGATGTTTGAGCGATACTGTCATTTGGCTAAGCTATTCTGATAGGTACCCTGTTTAGGTTACAATTAAAGAAAATAAATCTCATCACAATCATTAGCTAGCTTGTACTCATCAGATTCAAAATTGATGTTGATAAATTTTACAATACACACAGATGGAACTGTGTCCCTATCAATTTTCTTTGTTTTAATGAATTTCAAATTCGGCTTTTTTACAGTTCTTAAGAATCTTACTTTGTATAGACTTTCGCTTGTTTTAACTTCTACACCTTCAATAAAACCTACATAATATACCCATTATTTTTTTCATACTATCTGACTAAAACACTATCATCAGTTTTATATGTTACGTTTGCAGTTTCTATTTCAGACACTTCTTCAGTCTTATTTTTTATTTGTAAATTATTATCACTGCCATTATTTTCGGTTTCAGTTCCAATATCCTGCTTAAAGTCGTAACCAGTAATCATTTCCTTTTCTTCTATCCCCGCCTTTGCAGTACCTACTTACTTTGTTTACGTCACATTCTTTCAATTCCCGGTCTATCTTTAAATTTATTTTTATCTTTTCGTTTAAGTTTTCTTGTTTTTTCATGATACCTGATGTAGATGGGGTAGGGTTTTTATAAATATCATTATTTATTTGATAATTTGTATCTATGCGTTTCAATGTTAGTGGCCCATGTCTATTAATATCAATATACCTTTTGTTTTCTGGAGTATATCTTATATCAGATAAAATTGACACTTTACCTTCAATTCTTTTACGTTTTTCTTTAATTCCTTTACTGACTTCAACATTGTCTTCTCTCAATTTTATTTCTATTTTGTTTTCATCGTTTTCGTATTCGTCTTCTAATAAATCATCATCATCTTTCCAACTACTTTTATCTGACTCAGCATAACTGATCTTGCATTAAGACTCATACTCGCTAGTGTCACTGACTTTATCAAAATGACGTTTTTTAATATTCTTCTGCTTATTTTCTTTTATCTTCCTTTTGTTATTTTTTTTTTTCTCTGTCTTCTTAAATTATGTTCTTTTACATCAAAACAGGCACAATAACCAGAAGTAGTTCCACAAAAACAGCTCAATTTTCGATATTTTATTGTATCCGTATTGGGCATAGAAATCACTTGATGTATAGCTATAGTTTCGGGCACAGGTACGAGGTCTTTAGCAGGGGAATCTAATGTGTTTACAGACATCTCAGTCTCTTCATCAGATATAAAAAAATATTTAATCTTTGAATTACTGTTTATGAGTTCTTTGTAGGCAGCTTCCGCATCAGGTATGTCTCGGCCGTGAGTGACATAACTGTCTAAATTCCGTTTCGTAGCTCCTCCTATACCATCTGCCGCACCTTTGCCGTGACTAGCTTCGAAAAAGGACCATGTTGCCTTTTCCAATCCAAATACCGATACCGTTTTATTTAACATGTAAAAGTTCTTTTTTTGCCTGTACTGAGTTGACGGGCCGTCAGAAAAGAAATGAAGCGTAGTTACTTTAGGAAACTTGTAAAATTGGAGCAATATGGGCCTATTTGGCTCCAGTGATACAACTTATCAGAGGATAAGTTGTATCACTGGAGCCAAATAGGCCCATATTGCTTCAGGGCTATCATTTGTGTTTGGAGAAATTGTACAGAAAGGTGTTGGTGCCTGGTCGTCGTCTTTGGCGTAAAAAACACCAGTGTGCAATGAAATCTGTCGTTTTAATGCCTCAAAATGTAGTGCTTGAACTTCTTCTGCTAGTTTACAAGCATAATTTTCTGAAAAATCGCAGTGTAATAGAATTTCCTGATCAGTCAAACTATCCTTTAATTTTTTATAAGTTGTGTATTTATGAGCAATATTAAAATGATGTTTCTTAAACGACAGCATCTGATCACAAAACGTTTGCAGCAGTACTTCGAGGGCCTGTGTTACTTCCTCTTTCACTGTTATCTTAGTTGTTTTGGTATCATATTCGTGTTTCTTTGTAATCCATCTTTTCCATGTCATTTTCTCCTTCTTATTATGTTGCGATAAATTAAAATTAATGCGTTTGTTACGGCAGTCTCTACACTCACTGTACATACAATGTTGATTGTTGACATCACATGCAATTGTTGAAACTAAGTGGGCTAAATTGTCATTTTCAATTATATTTAATTTCTTTAGTGTTTCTGAAATGAACTTTAGGTTAGCGTGCTTAATACAGGCACAAGTGTTTCTGTCACTTACTTTTGGACTGATTATGTAAAATGGTTTGTATCGATTAAACGTGGCGTATTACAATTTTACACCTTCCCTTTTATATTTAGCATGTACATTTTTCATGGTGTCTAATAAATATCGTACCTGTTCTTTCCTTTTATGTAAAGTCCTATATTCTTTTTTACCTGCCGAAGCACGGCTGTTGTCATCTCTACTTAGAAAACCATTCAGTTCGTTTAAGCGAAGCATTTTTCTGTCTTTCAGTTGTTTTGAGGTCCGTATTCTTCCTTTAAGTCCTAAAATAGTAGTCAATTTTGTTTTCATTTTGTATTTTTTAATCATGTCATTAGTTATAACTTGTTTTAAGGTTTGTCTTTCTTGATTATTGGTTGTTTGGGAGTACTGTTTTTTTAATGAGTCTGTAAGCAATATATTTTCAAAAATCACTTTTTTAACTATGTTTTTTTTCTGGGGTTCTAATTTGTGGTAAACTTTCCTGAATATAGTTTTCGGTTTTAGAATTAGGAGTTTGATCATTCTCTTGGATTATATTTTCTTTAGGTGGATTTTGTAAGTGTTCGATATTTTTTTTTCAAGTCTTTTACTTGCTTTTTGAGTCTGTAGACATTCTGTTTCAGACTTTTAATTTTGTTTCCTAATAGATCTATTGTAGATTTCAACATAGAATTTTCTTTTGTTAATTTGTAACGAAATTTACGTTTTTCTCGTTCTTCTGCATTTTTTTGGGCTTCTTTAGTAGAATCAACTTTAATATTATTGTTCTTTTTCAGTTCTCGCCGATTCAATCGCTGCAGGTTCCGCTCATTTTCACTTAGATCTTTTGCTCTT
Source organism: Acleris literana (assembly GCA_946894065.1). Lineage (NCBI taxonomy): Eukaryota > Metazoa > Arthropoda > Insecta > Lepidoptera > Tortricidae > Acleris > Acleris literana. Next base: position 10,682,380 of record OX335688.1, on the reverse strand, counting down.
CTATATTTCCTCAGTCTGTTCTGAATTATTTTTCTTCAATGCTTTAAATTTTTCAGGATTGGTATCTTTCAACCTTTGAAGATACCTACCTTTTTTGTCGCTCTGCGCCCGATAAAGGCATGTTCTAAAAAAAATGCTTCTGTAAGTATAGTAGTTAGGTTTTTGAGGTACCGTAAACCGAGGTTACTTTGATTTACAGAGTGACTTTGATAGCAAGTACCATTCCACACAAACGTATTTTTTGAGGATTTGGAATGAAAAAAATGGCATGTAGCCATAAAAATTTCCTTAGTTCATAGTGATTCTAATCATGCAAGAAAACACTGAAAAAAAAAACCATGAAATTAGGGTTTTTCGTAACGCGGACATAAGGAAAAATTACAAAAATTCCGATTAAAATGATCAATATCTCGGAAACTAATAACAATCGCTGAACATACATGGGTGTTAAATCGATAGCTTATGAGTTTTTCTATCACCTCCTTAAAGCTTTGCGCCTAGCTACTATACACTCTGTATATCGAAAAAGAGCAACATCTAGGGGGTGGTTTACTAGAGATTATTCATTCAAATATTTAATGGTTTCAAAGTAGTTTAACTTTGATTATAGTGTTTTTTTTTACGGGAAACTGAAGGTCTCAATTTTTTCTTATTAATCGAGTGTAAAAACAGAAAAAACCGATTATTGCATATTTTTATTTTATCATTTTGTCTTTTAGTTTCTATAAAAACTCGCCTTTAACTTGAAATTTGATCAAAGTACGTTGGTTTACGGTACTGACTGACTTTTTTTTTTACAAAATAAAACATTCTAAAACAAAGGTAACGGATTTATTTCGCGTGTATCAATGATTTGTTCTGATATACCTATATGTTTCGAAAACTTTACAGTTCCCGTGTTCACGGCAGACAAAAGCAACAAACGAATCAATATACATGAGTTAAAAAAAAATCGTTATTTTGATACCTAATAATCGCGCATATAGACATCAGTAATCAATAAAAAAACAATCACAAATAAAATCCCTCATTTTTTAAAAGTATTCTGTACAACGTTAATCAACTTAATAGTTTTAAATCTTTTTTTTACTTAAAAAATAAGGCATTTTAATGCTTTACAATTTTTTTTGAGGACTTTATTCACTTCTGGCATCATTGAAGTAAAGAGAAATCAAATAAAAAAACAATATGTATAGACCTTTAGGCCGCACATAGAGGTATTTGAACGATCTACGCGGCCAAAATTATTTTTATGCTTATTAGATCTCAAAACAATGTTACTAAATAAAATAACAAATATTCTTACAAAAAAAATTATTTTTACAAAAAAAATGTGTATTTTTTTATACAAAAAAGATCTTTTAATAAACAAAAAACTTTTTTTTAATAAAGAAAGGTTTAAGTAATAAAAAAAAAAACTTTTTTTTAAAATAGAAATACAATATATTTTTGTATCTTTGCTTTTTTGTAAGTATTACATTTTATTATATTGTTGGATGAAATTACCATCTGGACGCGCCATAAGTAGTCGGGTTATGTGTGGTGCCACCTTAATGAAGGGGGTGATGACAGACAGCTGCCAATTTGGACAGCAGTCTTGTCTCGCGAGTGGTTTCGTTTTGTTTTGTATCCCAAGTCCCTATCCCAATTTCTGTTCTTTACAGTTGATAAATGTGTTATTTTAATAAGAGTCTCCTCACTTCTAAAAATATAAACAAAAAAGCAAACATAGAAATAGATAGTAGGTATATTTTTATTAAAAAATACTTTTTTTATAATAAAGTAAATTTTATTTATTAAATATTTTTTTTTATTAAAAATACTTTTTTTATTAAAAAATGTTTTTAACTTTCATCATCGCTCTCTGATGAATTTTCTGGCTCTGCAGGTACAAACATTGCCAAAGTTTCAGGTAAAAACGATTTCACTTTCCTTTTTTTTACAGTTCGCAGGCTACTTAGTAAAGGATCTGAACTAAGCAAAAGGCGATTAAAAATATCCTGGTTACAACTTTCCCTTGAAAATTTCCTCGCGAAATCTTGGCGGTAACATCTAAAATGTTTGTTGCGAGCCTCAGCTGCTTCCTCGGAAAGTTGTCCAATTGGCAATAATGCGTTTTCGATGATGACTGCGCCATGGACTAGAATCTTGTGCATTGTTGGCGTCATAGGATGCCAATCATAAAGTTCCTTATAAACACGAGCAGTTTCTGAAGCATATCTCTCATATTTTACAGGATCAATTTTGAATCCGCTTGAAATAACTTCCAAAATGACTTTTAGTCTATAAATAATAGAGCTGGGTCGTTGCACGTTTTGATGAAAACGTAACGAAACGGTTTTTAGTTCGCCAGAAACAGTTTCAAAAAACAGTTCTTTAAAAAACGCTTTTTTTGTAACACGTGACTTCTTGTTTCGCACGCTTAGGCTGTTTTTACACCGACGAGTTGCAAATCGCGAATACGCGATATTTTACGAACTTTACTCTTTGAGTTAAAGGGTTTGCGGCCGACACTATTGGTGTCTTTCTCTAACATGTGAGTAAAAGAGGGACGCCAATAGTTGCCAGCCACATACATAGCCACTCACTTGCTCGCGGTTCGAACAAAACCTTGCCTAGATGGCTCTCGACTTTTCGACACACGACCGCGCATTGTCATGTTTCATAAAAAAAATTGTAACTTTGCTTTCACTGAAGGTTTTGCTATAAATTTTTTACACAGTAAAGCTGAAAAGTCATAAAATTTGTTACTTCTTTTATTTTACAGAGTATATACTAAAAATAATTATTAAAAAAACACAAAGTTGACACATTGTTAAAAATTGATTACATAAAGTAGAAATCAATTTTTTACTAAAAATCTAAAGCGATATCATACCCTTTTTTTTTGTTCAATTCAAAGTAGATTAAATCACCTTTATTTTGATACCAAATAACATGTATGTCTGTTTAAAATCTAGAGTAAAAAACATTTCAATTATGATTTCAAACTCGCAAAATTATGCAAGGCGCCGCGAAACAATGAGATTGTTTCATAATTTTTTTAAGGACAATAAAGATGCAAATGCACCAAAATATAGTCATAAATAGGGTAACACACTAATATTCTATAAATATAATGCATTTTTTAGTCGATTGTGTGCGTAAATCTTGCAATATAACTCAAAAAAACAAAACAGGATTTACGTACCTACAAAGTTTAGGTCTTGTCGTTCGACCGATCACCACCAACAGAAATAACTTGAAACCCCATTAACACGTTATATAAACACACCATATCATGCACTTTACAACCATATAAATATGTTAAGTAAATCAATACGATTAGCACACAAAAAACACTGTTTTCATCACAAATAAACAACCGTTACGTCACTTCGCGTCACGTGTTGTTGTCGCCGGCGCCGGCACTGAGTATAAAAACAAAGATGGCTTCCTAGATAGGTTAGAGGCACATTCCGCGCGCGGCGGTACAGGTCTACAAGTAAATGCAGCGGATTAGGAATTTATATTTTGTGTTAATGTCAATTATTTTTTTGTAAAATGGCTTCTTAGTTTTGAAAAAATTATAATTGCAGGCTAGATCATTATTTAATGCTACATATGGTAGGTATGTTTGTTGAATGATTTATGTTAGTAAATGCGAGTTTGAAAATGATTTCTTTCTTAATCAATTAGGTATCTACGATAATATTAATTATTTATGTAAAAAAAGTTCATGAAAATATTTGCTTTGCGCTACACGCGGAAGCTTATATTTAAGAGTAGGTAAGTACTTATAAATAATGGAGGTAGGTATATTTTTTGAAATTAAAATAAGTACCTACTGATCTCATTCCATTTATTTAAATCAAATATTTGTGTATTTATTGAGATTCATCATGAAGTTTTTTGTATTAATATATATTTTTTAAATAATTTCGTAGTTAATGCATAAAATACGGGTTCGGTGCACCTACCTTCGTCGAGCTAAGTACTTTAGTCAGAGCTACCTAGTAATCCTATCCACTCATGTATATAAAAATAGGCCAAATTCTCAATGAAGTGCCAACAAAAGTAGCGATCTAAAAAACGAGCCAAGCTTGACACTTGATTATTGACAATCAAACCAATGTTTTTGGAGGGATTTCAGTACTTTTTGTTAATAACCTACTGAATATATTTCCGTAAAAAAATACATTTTGATACTACCTAGATCTTACATATACTTATCTAATGTTTCATACATTAAGTATGGAGATAATAAGTTAACTATTTTCCGATTAAGAATATATATTGACATAAATAATTATAAAACCTGACTCGGTGCCAAATTTCAAGGTCATCGGAAAATACGGTACCTATAAGCTTGATGAGTAAAAAAACATTTTCCTAACTGTATTGGGGAAAAAATTATGAGGGTGGGTAATATGACACATAAAGGTATGCTATGGTATATATACGGCATGAATGGATTCGTGTAAACAAACACGGTGCCATCCCAGCAGGAAATAAACAAAACAAACGCTTTAATTGAGAACAAGTTTTATTACATAATATATACGAAAATATACAGCGAAATTAATTAAAAATAATATCTACAGCGAGCTTCTGTGTTTGACCTTGTGTTTGTATCTTAGCGATTATCTTATAAAACTACTGCAAGGCAATATAACTCTCGTGCTTATGATGGTTCTTAGATAAGTAAGACCGCTATATGTACAGAACTATACTAATGTTTAGTGTGATATTCCTCGAAACATATCTCCAAGCAAAGCGTCACGTGGCATTGCTTGCAGATATATTTCGAGCGCGACTGTAAGCACCACACACATCGTGCATTTTTTGTCACGCCTTTGCCAATGAAATGATTGCCCTGAAGTATAGGCCGGCTTTGTCCACCTGGGTACTGGATTATGGACTTTGGTTTGACCTCCAAAGTGCGCTGTACCTGAGGTGGCATATAAGCCTTAATCATTTCATCAGCCAAACGTTGCCTGAAACCACGATTTGTTGCGGTAGTATTTCGAGTTTTAAATATGACGTACGAGTTGTGTATCGTCACATTTAAAAGGCGCCGGAATACTTTCTTATACCAGGCCATGTTTCTCGACCTTTCTATTGGGTGAGCGGAAAGAAGCTGGTCTTTTTTATCAATGCCCCCCATGGCTAGATTGTAATCAAGGACAATTTTTGGCTTGTACCGGTACATTCCATATTTTTCTTTTCCCCCCACCTCACCCTGATGGTATGTAGATATCATTGATACAATATTTGTATCACGCCACATCGTAACGGCCACATCTCTACAAAAACTTTGGGCGACCTCTCCAACCCGCATTTCGCTTTTTGCTAAATTTTTTATGGCAGGTGGGACAAACTCCCTGTTTATACGCAGTGTTCCAAAACAGTCGGTTTTTTGAGATTTTAGGTATCTCGCTAATAATGGAGAATTGTAAAAGTTATCCATTATTAGCGTATAACCCTTTCCCAGTAATGGTTGAGCCAAAACTTTTACAATTTGAGCTGTGGCATTTGGTGGAGGCGGAGGCAACGAAGATGTCGTTGTTTGGTGGTTGTCATCAGTCAAGTTAATGATGTCGTCAGTGTCCGTGTCCTTGTCGACGTGGTGGTCGTCAACTGTACCGTCTATTTCGGTCTTGTCTCCTTTTCCCGTATAGACGAAAAAGCTCCATAAGTAGCCCGTTTCCGACTCGCAAAGCTCGTAGCTCTTAATGCCCGCTTTCGCGGCTTTTGAGGCAATTTTTTGCACGATCGACAGCCTTCCGTGCCACTTAAGGAGCGATTCGTCTATTGCTATATTTTGCCCCGGAAAATATAGACTGCTGAATTTTCTGTTAAGATGATCCAGTACAGGCCATATTTTTCGGAGTTTGCGCTGGGATCTTGGAAGTTCTGTCAAGTCAGTCAGATTGTCTGCAAAATGTAAAAGTCGTTTCATCAAAGAAAATCTGTTGTATGTCATTAGGTCTTTAAAATATTTTAGGGTAAGGTAGCCATTTTCCTTCCAATAATCAGTCTCTACAGTTAGCGGAGCTAAACCTTGTAGGATAAGTATTGCTAAGAAAATGACTACCTCCTCCCTGTCCGTGTTTTTCCACTTAATCATTCTAGAGTTTTCTGTCGTTATCCTGTCTATAAGTAAGTTAGAATATTTGTTCGTCTGTCTCACTATGAGGTCCAGTAAATCATCGTCAAACATTTTCCTAAAAATGTCCAGTGGAGTCGTGTCATCGTCTATGGTAAAAGTCGGTCCAGGTGAAGCAGTAAAATCTTCACGCTTTCCTGTAAATACGTCGTGGTCGCAGCTCCACTCAAACGTTAGATGGTCAATCGGTAACAAGTCTCGTAATGTCCGGTCAGCTTCTGCGTCTTGGTCTTGGAGCCATTGCTGAGCCTCTTCTCCCATATTCGATGGTAAAACCGCTTCTTCTAAGGTAGTTACGTCCACGGGAGTTGGTCTTTGGTCTTCCTCTTCATCGTCACTTTCGGCTTCTAACTGCGTGCACCAGTTCTCAAAAATGTCTTCCGCTTTCTTTGTTCCATAATCTAAAATTAAACAGCCCATTTATTTAAATACAATACATACCATACCTTCACGCCTATCTCCCAATGGGACGCCACTATGGAACGCCAGGTGCGCCGGTCTAAACATAAAACTTTCACTTCCTCTACATTCATCAACCTCTTCATGCACGTACGTTGATTTCCGATGCTTTTGGTTTGGCCTTTATTCAGAACATCGCGAATCTGATCACTGTATGTGCGTCTAGGGCGTCCCCTACCGACATCTCCACTCACTCTCGCTCGCCACTTACTTGTGCTCATACAATCGCCATTTACCTTGAGTGACAGTACTAGGTACTTAACTTATGAATTAATTTACCAACCTAATCCAGAAATAACTTGTTTTTTCCACTGAGGTTTGATCTCAGGTTTCACGTTATTGACTTCTTTTAGTATACCTGTAATAAAAAACAGGAATAAAAAACTGCAATTAAGTAAATACGTAGGTATACTTTTTATGTTCAGTACACTAACCATCACTTGACTGTTTTATTGGTGAATAAAGTAACGATGACGGCGTCGACTTTGGTGTAACCTTCAGGGTAGAGGTTGCAGGTGAAGCTGGTTGAGCTTTTTGAGTTCCTAAAAATAATGTTAATTAATACACACGTTCAAATTTACTAAAGTGCACATATGTAAATAATATAACACTTACTTAGATTACCGGTACTCCAATCTACGTGCATTGGTGAGTAACCTGGAACTTCCACAATGCTGTCCAAACTCACCGTGCTACAAAAAAGTGAAGCATGAATTAATAACCATTTTTGTTTGATATTTTATAGGTATAAGTTATATTAAATTGATAAGACATCCAAAAATAATCACCTCGTGGGAGTACCCCAATTACGCTCGGTCTCGCGAGGAGGCGTATTCTCTAAGGTCTCAGAAACTGGCTGATCATCTCTGTAGGAGAAAAAACGAGAATATAAATCTTCAATGTTCATTATAAATCCTACTTTCTACTCATACTATAAACGTGAAAGTTTTTGTGGATGATTAAATGCTTGTTAATCAAGTCTAAAATGACATTTGTATGAAATTTGAAACATATCCTGGATTGGTACATAGGATTAACGAGAAACGAGAAACGAACGTTCAACTTATCTCGGAAAAGTTGAACGTTCTCGAGGGAAAAGCGATAAAAAACTTCATCGCAGACGGAGTCGCGGACAAAAGCTAGTCAATCACTTGTGAGGATAATAAAGGGTTTCTTACGAAATCTCCCATGGCCTCAATTTCCGGGCTGGAGGCGTTGGTGGAGTACCAACCACCAACCTGCACGTCGAACGTTTCGGCGACTGTTTCCTGAAACACAATTTAATACGGTTTTAATATGGTTCTATATATGGTATTATACATATACATATATAATATATATGTAAGTATATATATATATATATATATATATATATATATATATATATATATATATATATATTTCATATAGTTATGTGTGAATTACCTGGTTTGCTTACGAGGGGGGGCATCGGGTAATAAAAATCGCTCAAGTTGCTTCTCCCGTTTTTTCCCAACGTAAACATTGCGCGTGTCCACAGGTAGGTCACGCATTCTTTTTTTTGTGTCAGCGAGAGCCTTCAACACCAGATTTTTTTCTTCTTCGTAAGTTCTATGAAAAAAAGATACAAATTATTGCCCACTTATTTTAACTTCGTCTGGGTAAATGTCATTTATCGCTATAAAACTTGCCGAGCAGTCTTATATTAGTATTATGAATGTGTGTCAAATTTCATCCAAATCCGTGTTTAAGTGTGATTAAAACACAAAAATCCATACTTATTTTATAGCAATAGGATAGGATAGGTTATCATATGGGGAGTGTAAACAAATAACTAACCTGATACTGGGTCCCGGAATTGCAAGTGGATCATTATTATCAATTGGGGGAAATAATTCTTTTGGCGCTATTTTGCCCTTTCCTCGCCCACGTCCCGAAATTCCAAGTGAAGGATTTTCAAATGGAAGTGGGGGAAATAATTCTTTTGGCACTGTTTTGCCCTTTCTTCGCCCACGACCTCGTCCGCGCCCTCTACTCTCTCCTGGACATTTTCCTTTTGCTGGTCTGTTAAAAATAATGTCAGAAACCCAAGAGTGAATAAGCGTGTTAGTTTCTCAGAAGAAATTCCATGCAATGCTTTATTTATCATCAGCCCAATCATTCCATAACAGAAAAATTAACACATTATTATAAAATAAATCACATTTAAAGTCCCAGTTCCAAACCACAGACATTGTTATAGAAAAATGCATTTTTTTATTATTTGTAAAAGGTGAACACTGAAATAAAACAGTTTATTAAAACAAAAAAACCTATTACATTTAATGCTTTAGTTCAGTCTCTCGTTTTTGCTCATTATTTCAAAATTGTATTCATAAAATAGTTATTTAGTAACCGGTACATAAAGAACCTTAAGAGCTAATTATGTACCATTGTACATAATTAGCTCTTAAGGTACTCGGGCCTGTAATTCGCGTGTGCAATGGCATACATAACTTTTTCTAGAAGCTTAAAATGATAATGACAAAAATAAACAATCGCTAACTTTTCTTGTATACTTTCCTCGATTTTTCTGCTAACAAGTTACTTGTCAGCAAAGTCATTTCCATTATTACGATTGGCGTTAATAGTTTGTGAATTTTATTGCTAAATATTTACAAATTTCATGCAAATTTTAATAGTCACTAAACAGTTCTGACAATTTATCAGACATGTTGGAATATCAAACGAAACGCCATTTTGTTGAAATCCATAATTATTGAACGTAACCTTGGTAACCAAATAACAAATCGATGTATATTAATCATCTATTTTTAGTAACTTAATAAAAATGTAATTTTAAACACATTTAGTCTCAATTTTTTTAATATACGTTATTTTAATTGGTAGGTGTTAAAATATTTTGAACGGTTTACTATACAAATTAGGATGTCAAGTATTCACTAAGCGCCAAGAATGATATCCGGAATGACCGTAACCATCATGGCAATAACAACCTTATAATAAATATTATAGAACTGTTATTACCATCGCAACGCTCATTATTATAGAATTGTTTTCACGCTTCGGTTACGCTATAGGTGGTATTCTGATACCATTAACGATATCAATATTAGCGATTTATAGTACGCGAGTAGAAAAAGTAAATTAATAATGCATGTCTTCACAGAAAATAATAATTTTAGCGAAATACCAAACCAATAAATGCCATCACCATAACACAGTACCTAGGTAATAATTAGTAGGTTAGGTAGGTACGCAAAGAAAACGTCCCAAATCAAACGCCTTCATGCCCTGTGTACCCCGTGCCTTATGTACTATACCTAAGCGAAGACCGAAATGGCTCTTGGTAGCCGCAGTCACACATTTGTACTTACAATTGTCATCACTTGTTCGGTAGCTAATCCTGTGTATTATACAGTATATTTTAAACATTGTATTGTTTATATATGAAGCTAAATACTTAATCCATTTTATTACTATAAGTTATCCAGTAAATATTTAATAATCTTAGAAATATAGGCCGTTAAATCTCCAACCACGTCAAATAATTACCGTCAAACTATTTTAAAGTGAGATTTACTGTTTATCAATGTGAAATAGGATTGAAATATAGTTTTAATCTAATAATCCAATAAATACTGAATAGTTTGATATATAATACTAATAGAAATATATTAAATTGAGTACTTACGGCATTATTGAAACACTGAACTTTTTCGGCAACTCACGATCACAGCTCACGATTCGTACACCTTGCGAAGTAACGTAGATAAAAAATATTTAAGTGCAAGTCAGTTGGCTGTGTATTTTTTTAAGTATTGCCATCTTAATTGTCTATGGTTTGAACACAATTTAGGCCACATCCGACGGGCGCTTTACAGATTAAAAAATATCAATCGCAGAAACGTCGCTTGGTTGCTCCAGCTACCCAAAGCCATTTAGAGACGTGCGAAGTTGGTAGCTCTGGCTACCAGAAGCAAGTGAGTGGATATCATCTTGACTTACCCCCTTACTAATAAACGTTGAGTAACGGTTGTATAGCTATACAGTGTTTTGTCATTATCTGTCAAATTCAAATATAACAATGCCAGATAAGGACAAAACACTGTATAGCTATACAACCGTTACTCAACGTTTATTAGTAAGGGGGTTTGTGTATGAGTAAACATTTCCTAGAGTTAGTTAAACATTTAAGTTACAGTACAAGTAGGTACCTGTACCTAGAAATTCATGTATAAGTTATATAGATACCTAAGTATACGTAGTAAATAATTTCAAAAACAACTTCCCTTCGTACTTTATCCAGGCTTAGGACTGGCTGTATTGTAAATAAACATTATCTACAGGCGTACTTAAAAGTTGATTTTATGTACATGATTTTCATTGTATTTACATTTATTTACAATCTGTACATCTCCTGAACTCCTATTATCCTATAATTCCTATATACATGAATACAAATTAAATCTATCTTGGTCCAGGTTTACATTAAGGAACATAAGTTGCCTCACTTTGTCAGTTTTAAGACTTGATCGTCTGTCAGACACAATCAAGCCCGTTTTGCTAAACATCCTTTCACATGGCACAGATGTTCCTACAACATTACAGTTGGTCCGATATATTTCCGCTAAATTCGGATATATGTTTCGATGCGCTTGCCACCACTTTCTTGGACAGTTAAAATTGCCGTGACTATCCCTACGTAGCAAAATGTCATCATCCACGTACATCTGCACTTCTTTAATGGCTTTCGACAGTGGTGTGCCTTGCTGCGTCGATATCTTTTCGGACATAAATTTATCGAAAACCGTCCACGCTGAAGTAGGGTTCTCTGTAAAAGGCTGTACAGTTTGAGGTGTCTGGATTTGTTTGGCGACCATTTCCTGGACCTTGTCTTGTACTCTGCGTTTCGTTTTTTTTGCTTTGTTTTCGTCAGAAAATGCCGTCATTTTATACCGAGGGTCTAGGAATGTACATAGCGCAAATGTACCGCTCCTTTCTACATTACCTAGCCTCGCCTCGATGTCAGTCTGTAAGGCTCTTAGGAATATACTGATCTGTGGGCTATTGTCTTCCGATCGGTAAAAGGCTTGACAAGTCTCTCCTAAGATCCTAGTGACGACTATGACGTCTCCTCCAGTAACATATTTCTCACCACTCATTGTTGCCGTTATTTCTTCGAACGGCTTCAAAATTTCACACAGCTTGGTGAATGTTTCCCACTCTTCTTCTGAAATAATTGGCAAACTACTTTTGTTCAAGAGAGCCATTGTAATTTTGATCTCGTCTTTTAATTCTGTAAAACGGGCCAGCATATAGTAGTTGGAGTTCCACCGCGTGTCCACTTCTTGAATAAGCCTCTTAGGAGTTTTATTTTTTAATATTTGTTGGTGGTCCAGTTTCTCACTTCCGACGGCACTTTTTTTAAAAAACGAAACAATTTTTTTTACTTTCGATATGCTATGGTCAAACATTTTAAGACCATCAGACAAAATGAGGTTTAGTTTGTGGGCGTAACATCCATAATGTTTCCATTTTAAGTGGTCTATCACGGCGTTGATGACGTTAGAAGCGTTGTCGGTGACCGCGAAATTTATTTTATGGGTAACCCGCCATTCGTCAGTAATTGCTGATATTTTGGTTGCTATATTTTCAGCTGTGTGGTGACCTCCAAAACTGCAACAGTCCAATAATACGGTTTTAAAGTTAAAATTTCTATCGAGATAGTGTCCCGTTACCGCAACGTAGGGCTCAGTTTTTCGGGATGTCCACATATCAAAGGTTATACATATGGAGTCGCATTCCGTGGCCACTTCCGGTATAATTTTTTCTTTTGTTTGCATGTACAATGCCGTTAATTGGGAATTAGATAAGGTCTTTCGTGATGGTAGTTGGTACCCTGGAATCCATCGCATGAGCTTACGAAAAGACCTCTCCTCGACAATGCTAAAGGGATGAAATGCATCGACACATAGCTCGAGCACGTCCCTATCTATTAATTTTTTCTGGTCTTTGGAAAATTTTTTCGGGATGTAGCTCTCGATAACGGTCGCTTTGCGTTTCCGGGCCAACTGCGATGCTAGTTCACCTTCGCCAGCTGTCGGTCTAGAACTAGAAGGCCCTGGTACCTCCACAGGTGTCGGTCTAGATGGCCCTGGTACCACCGCAGGTGTCTCCGACGCTGCCGTCGGTGGTTGATGTTGGACTGCTGCAGTCGATGTAGACGCCACCGCTACATATTCCGCCTTTTCCACTACTGATGGCAGTGACGTGAATAGGGAGATGTGCTTCCGTTTTAAGTGGTTTTTTAAGTTTGCAGTCGTTGACTTGTAACTCAGAACATCCTTACAAGTCAAACAACGCGCTTTTAAGTTTTCAATTTTTTCAAAATAGTCCCACACTTCACTACAGTTTTTCCTTTGAGACATTATAACTATTTACAAATTTACACGAATATTTACAAATTTACACGAATATTTACCTACAAATTTACTTATAATAGAAGATATATTTACAAAACACAACGTTAAAATTACTACACTACTATATACAAAAACTATCACTGTAACGTTAATAATTTTGAACAAACTAATAATAGCAATAACACGTCGCTCAATTACGAACTCAAAATCGAACTAAAAACCTTGACCTTGTAATAAAGTTAACAAAATCGAAGAAATTTTTAAACAATACACCCTAGAGCCAAAACGCATTGTTCGCATTCAAAGTAAGAAGTAACAACAACCTTATTTTTAATCGCACAGGGAAGACAATAAAATAAAATCAAAATTTCGAAAATTCGAAAATGATTGCAATAAAAATTAAACCGTATCATAAAGTCATACAGTGTGATTTCAAATAAAGTACTCGTTATTATTTGCATAGCAACCAGCCACAGCCCTCAGGTGGCCTCGCGCGCAAAATGGCGTCGATTTGATTTCCCGATCGCCGATCAGACTGGATAAAACCGGTTTCTCTCACCTGTTATTTTAAACGCCATAATATGTCTTATACCTTAACGATAAGGCTTATTTTAGCATTACACAAGGTTTCGCATCTTGAAAAACTAGTTTTTGGCGAACTTGGCAAAGCCACCAATAGATTTTAAATTTAATAGTCATTGAGGTAAGATTCATTATACAAAAAGCCATTTTTTTTTAAACTGTTTTTTAGAACTGTTTCCATTCCGTTCCCGCCAATGTCGATCGATAGTTCGATAACTGTAGTGAAAGCACTACAGTTTTTGTTGGAAATTCAATTTTAAGGGGTTTCAATTAGAGTACATAATAATTTAGTATATTAAAATAAAGCGTTTCTAGCTAAAACTAAAATGTCCTAATAGATCTATCCTGCTCTTTCATCATGTTCGTACCTATTTTGGTCTCACTTTTAATGTTGTTTTGATTAGTGAGCGATGTGAGACTGACTGAGTAGAGCTATTGAAACAGTTTTAACACAAACTGTTTTTTCTCCTGGCAAGAAAGCGTTCGTTCGTTTCTTAGTAGAAAAGCGTCTCTAAAAACTGTTATCGGAAAAAACGCCCAGCACTAATAAATAAGCTCATAACTGATGCCAGTTATTTCTGCAGCTAAACTGGGGTCCTCAAAGAACCTTCTGCTGGTATTCCCGCCATTTGTATTGCCAAAATTGGATTTAGGCATATCTATTATTAGCCCTGTTTCAGTGCGAAACCTTCTTTGTATCTCTTTTTTCGTTTGTTCTTCTTGGTCTTTCTCCTCTTTCGTTTTTCGTACCCTGTACTTTTTTACTTGGAGTTTGTAGGCTAAATGTAGGATCGATTCGAATATGCGAATTCTGGCGTGTAAAACCGATATGCCGAATTCAAGGGCTTCAAAATTCACGTCTCTGGAATAGTCCAATTCATTAAAGTCTTTCGATGTTGCTCCACATATGTAGCACCTACTTGTAGACCTTGTGCCTGTGGCTGCATTGCAGACCTTTCCATCTACCATGGTCATTATAAATCTATGCTTAATTAGGAACTTTTTCCCTGCTATTTCGATTTCTGTTGGGACTAAGGAGCTAATAGAGCTTTTAACGTGCCTTATTTCCTCTTCAGTAACATCTGCGGTTTCCTTGATAAAACGAAATCTAATTGGTCGGCAAAATCGCGGTGAAGAGGGTACTGGATTATTCCATAAAACTTTTTTATTTTTATCCCCACAAACTAATTGAATAGGCACGAAGCAGCTTTGAAATATGTTTGAATCAGAATCGGTATAACTTTGTTGTTTTTGCTTAAATTGTGATTGTTGGGACCCATCGCAGCCCCATTTACTAATAAGAGTTAGGCATTCACGCTCTTGCTCCTTTAAAGTTAGCAATACCTCTTCTAGGTACCCTGATAAACGCTTAGCGGTAACATCCATTAGAGGCTGTAACTGAGCTTCGGCACTGGTACTCGTTACCGTAACTGATTCTTGAGGTGGGTAAATTTTCTTCTTGGCTTTTTGTAAGGCACTATAGCATGGAAAAAACTTCTTATTGGTTTTTCTTATAATCTCATACTGTCCTTGGGTCAAATCAGCATCTACAAACATTTGCAAAGCTTGCATTGGTGTTAAGGAGGAGAATTGGTCTTCACTTGATTTTGTACGGTAAAATGCTTTTTTATATTTAGTTGCTCGTGTCGGAGAGCTGGAGATATCCTTTAGTACAATTGATGCATCTTTTTTACCAGATTTTCCCAGTTCCACTGTCGCAGCATGTATTATAATCTCTTTCCCAAAATTAGAACGAAGTTCTTCAGTCTTCCGCCTTTTGCTCCTCTCACTTGAGTCTTAGAACGACTTGGATGGTCGACCTGGCCGATTTTGTGATGTCGCAACAACAGGTATTTCAAAAGTACAGGGTGGCCAAATAACAGGTATACACTTTAGTTTTGTAATTTTATTCTATGAAATATAAAAAATATTAACTATTCCTTGTTAAGTATAGTATTTAGAGCCGGCAGTTAAACATGGAAAATAATGTCAGACAAATGTCCACCTCTAGCAGCATGGCAGATGTGAACCCTTTTCATTGCGTTTTTCATCACATTTTCACACATTTCCTGCGTTATCTCAGTGACTGTGTCTCGAATATTTTGTTTTAATTGCTGAAGGTTCATTGGCCTGTTAGCATATAGACACGTCCCTTTAGATAGCCCCACAGAAAAAAGTCAGGAGCTGTTAAATCAGGCGATCTTGGGGGCCAATCAATGTCACCGTTTCTCGAAATTAATCGACCGGGAAACCTTCTTTTTAATGTTTCTATTGTGGCTCGTGCCGTGTGACACGTGGCCCCGTCTTGTTGAAACCACATGTTTCCCAAGGCCAATTGACTCACTTGATTCGAGAAAAAATGGATTATCATCTCACGGTACCGATCTCCATTCACTGTAACAGCATCACCCATAGCATCTTCAAAGAAATAAGGCCCAACTACCCCTCCTGACCAAATTCCACACCAAACTGTTACTCGACGAGGATGCAGAGGTCGTTCGTGGATCAAAGAAGGTTGTTCTTCTCCCCAATAGCGAGAATTTTGTTTATTAACAAATCCGCTGAGGTCGAAATGAGCTTCGTCAGTCATAATTATTTTTTTATGAAAATCTGGGTCTCTTTCCAGCTTGGTTAGCATAACACTACAGTAATCACGACGGCGTTCATGGTCTCGAGGCTGAAGTTCTTGAGTTATCTGTACCTTATACGGAAACAAACCAAGGTCTTTCTTCAAAATTGTCTGTAGAGAAGTCCTCTTAAGTCCGAGTTGTTGAGAACGTCGCCTGGTAGACAATGTGGGTTCTTCGGCTACACTTTGACGAACAATTTGGATATTCTGCTCAGTACGAGCCCTTCTGACACGATGAGGAACTGCTTTATCTGTTACGATGCCATACTGCTCAAATTTATTCACTAAACGAGCTATTGTTAGCCGCGAAGGTAAGTGATTTCTACCAAAAATTGGCCGCAATTTTCTTAGAGTTTCCGCAATACATGATTGGGTTGAGTAAAACGTTATAATAATTAAAACACGTTGTTCCGTCGTAAAACGATCCATAACAAATTTGCCGTATCTACACAAAGTAATTTTCATGCAACAACTGTCATATTTACCGCCAAAACAAAATGGCGGCAAAAAAAAGTTGTATACCTCCAAGTTGGCCACCCTGTACCTTCCAGCCAAGACTGGTTGTATTTAATAAAATTATCTTCTTTATAGTGAGCTTTGCTCCATCTTTTTTTGAATTCAGATTTGAAATGGGCAAAACCACGCTTCAAGTGGCTAATTTGGTCTTCATTGTAATTTTCACATGAATAAAGTTGATCTCTTAGATAGTTCAGTTTGGCATCTAAATTAGGCAAATTTTCCTTCTTCATGCGGTCAAACAAGTATTGCCGAGTCACAATTCTTACTCCTGAAGTACCCTCCGAACCTAAAATAAACGAACACGATTTTAAAATCGCAGACAAACATTTCGAGTTTTATACGAAATTTCACTAAATATCTTTAATCGCCCAAAACTGTATCTATCCGGATGTTTCCGGAGGTGTTTTTGCTAGTAGTTATAAGAAGAAAGATCAAATAATAACCTGTAATAGTAACCATAGCCCGATCTACCCCGATACATAAACAAAAACACTAGTAAAGTAAAAATATTGAAGGAAATCACAGCACGAAAATGAGTTTCTTTTTATTAAAAAAAAAGCATAATTTTTTTAAGTTACTAAAACTTTATTAACATAGAATATAAGTTTCTTACCTTGTCCTTCAGAATCCATCACTTTCAATTTGTAAGAAGAACTTGATAACATAAAAAATCACTTCGGAAGTTCAATGTTTAGTAAAGCGCGCCGAGAACAAACGTACACTAGGTGAAACGGTTAAATTCCGACTGACGCTACGGGCGCGGGGTGCACGCTAGCAGGTACAAAGGGTAGGGGTATTGTGCCCGGTTTAGTGCTTTGTTTGAGGAACTCGTTTTTATCGGTATTATTATTATTTTGTTTTTGGGACTTTTGGCCGCTTAGATCGTGCAAATACCTCTATGTGGGCCGTTTCGTTTGTATGACGTTATACAATGTCATCCAAAGGAAACAAATTTTGCTGTGACAAAACAAATAAAAGTAAATAGGTTAGAAATTTGAAAGGTTTTTATAGTTCAGATATACTGTTTGTTTTACGCATAGATTAGTCTAGGTTATAGAGATTAATATCAGGGTAAAACAATGAAACTTACGTCATTGTAGCGTCACACAAACACAACTTTTATTTCGACGAAATTGACTCAACTGCCGGCATCAAAGCACTACTTGAAAACAAACATGTCTGACAATTAGATTGGTTAGGTTGGTAGTAGAAACAGTGTTGCTGCATGAGAAAAAGTAATCGATGCGTTCATAATTGCTTCAGAACTTCGTACACTTCGTCATACAAAGGACGTTATACAAAGGATGAAAAGTTGGGACAAGTTTTCATCTGTGAATTTTATGATGTTAAGTGTCTATCACATGTAACAAAATGCATTTAAATGAAAAAGCATTCAATAATCAAATCAAATCAAATCAAATCATCATTTATTTCGGATTACTCCATATCATATACTCATAGGTTAATTACAAAAATACAAACTTAAAAACTAATGTTAGTGTGTACATCCACTTAAGACTATTTGTCACGCCGGTGCGCTACATGTAACTGCGTCCACCGATGCAACAGCGTGGAGTCCCAGCGGTCCTTGAACACGTTCAGGATCCTGTTGGGGCTGGCTCGGAGCCTCGACAGGAGGGAGGCGCACCGTTTACGCATAATCGCCGCGAAGCTATCCGTGCGCGCCTCGGCGAACATCGGCGACGCGCTGCATCGCCAAGGCAGCCCCAACAGCACCCTGAAGGCGTTGTTATATTGGACACGCAGATCACTGATCTTCCTCCGCGTAAAATTGACCCACAGTCCGCACGTGTAAAATGATTGGCAGTAGGCTTTAAAAAGCGTTACTTTTACTGGTTGTGTACAGCGTGCGAACCTGCGAGCCAACATGTTGCACCGGACAGCCAGCGACCTGCGTTCCCTTTCCACATCACAGTTGTCTCTCATGTCGTCGGTGATCCAGTGACCCAGATACTTGAATTTGGTTACCCAGCATAAAGGTGTACCACAAAGCGTGATTTTGGGCAAATCCGCGAACGTTTTCGAGCCCGCCTTAAAAACCATCACTTCGCTCTTCTTAGCATTGTATCTGAGTCCATGGGCCCCCGCATACGACTAGCAAATCTCCAGGAGTAGGTATGCAGTTATCTACTGTGCTGATATGAAACATTATTAGATTCTGCTAAAGATTACAGAAATAATCACCTAATAAATAAAAATCTTCTCCAGACCCCACTATCTCATTTAATTTATCCTTCAGTGGATTATTATTCCACGCTGCAATGTCATGAGTTGACCCAGGATTACTGCTGTCAACACACATTATTCTAGCATTTGAATCACAAATCTGAAATAAAGGTTTGTTTAATATTAAGATTTATACAACTTGTAAAATGCCTAACAGCCATATAAATACAAACTTACAATCATGACGTTTAAGGAATAATATCCTTTTCTATTGAAGTATCTCTCCTCATGTTCAGCAGGAGGTACAATGGCAATTTGTGTACCATCTATGTACCCCAGGACACCGGCCATCCCAAACATCTGATAAAATCTGAAAATCATGACATGTTTTACTCATGTAAACTAAACATAATTCTTTGTTACTAGTGCATTTCACATCCAAGTAAGCCGACTTTGGTTCCTTATTTCCTTACAGTAAGTAAATAACAACACTCACTCTCTCTTTATTTCATCCCGAGCTTCCTGTGTACTTGGGAATTTGACATATTTATTAAAAATATGAGGCAAATTAATAACCTCTGTCACTTGGCGTATTGCTCGTGACACCGATGGCTGGGATATGGAATGGCTACTTGACTGGCCTACTAAGGTCTGATACGAACCACAAGCATAGAAAGCCAGCGCCACCAATATCTAGAAAATGAATATTTGTTGATTAGAAAGACAGACGAGTAGCTAGTGAAATGAATTCCTCTACATCTTAAAACTGTATACTCACCTTGGTCTCAGTATCGATGCCATCTGATCGAAGACTTACAGGCATATGTACTCACATGTCCTTGGACAGCCTGTAAGTTTTGATGAACTCACGATCCGTAAGATCGAAAGCAGAATTTCGTGCCCTTGTTGATAAATTCCTGCTTCGAACTTTACCACGGTCCACAGCATTAGCAATTTCAAGGTATTCATAATAGAACATCATGATTCGACGGAAAATAACAATTTTATTGAACGATCGATCCACAAAAAGTTGCCAATATCGAACTTTATCCCAACCGCTAATAATGACAGATGAGACCCTCGGGTTCGGTTGTGTTCCGATCGACGTGCGATTGACACAACTGTCAATTTTTTAGTAGAATATACTCGCCTCGGCGAATGATGGGTCCTATGACACTGACAGTTATTCCGACGCTACAACCTTGTAGTGGCGTCATCGTTACATTAGAATCAAATTGGAGGCGTCTAAAATTGACACTTATTAATTGTAGGTAGATATATGCCATTTTAATGATATTTTGTTGGAATTTTCACAATTTTTAAAATTTATAAGAAATTATCTGAATCAGACTTTACGTTTACGTCTTGCCAAACTTACTTCGTTTGGAAGATATCGACTAGTGTGAAAAAATATCGATAAACAAATGTCGATAATGGTAACTGGTCAAGCTTCTTGACTCAGGCAGGCAGGGGTCTAAC
The DNA here is from genome assembly GCA_946894065.1 of Acleris literana. NCBI lineage: Eukaryota > Metazoa > Arthropoda > Insecta > Lepidoptera > Tortricidae > Acleris > Acleris literana. The sequence goes on along the minus strand of OX335688.1, from coordinate 10,661,973 downwards.
TATTTGGTTTCTCGATAATGAATGCTTTATTATAAACGGTTTTTAAACAATATATTTTAATTAATATTAGGTAAGTACATTGACATTATCTATACAGTAGATTGGAAGGAAGAAGAGAGCGCGGCGGCGTGCGTTGCCCGTTTTATAATAGTTGACAGCGCCTCTCGCGGCCATCACGGGAAACTCGCTACTCGGCTAGTGACGAGGTTTCGTCCGTAACATATCTGGGCCGCCTTGAGAGCTTCTGCTCTCAATAGGAGTGAGTAAGTCAGCGTAGCTCAGCCACCAGTCTTAAATGAAGTAGCTCAGCCACCAGTCTTGAATGAAGTAGCTCAGCCATCAGTCTTGAATGCCCGCCGCTGCAGCGCCCGATATGGAGATAGGCAGAGGGCAAATTTTTGAGAATGCCCTCTGAATGATGCCGGTCGCTGTACGAATTTTAGCGACTCGCGACGTATTATCTCGACCGGGGAAGGTGGTCAAGATTCTGCCCAGTTGCCATTTGAGTGGGGGCGTGTTGTCATCTTTGATGAGTACCATTGTGTTTGGTATGATGTCATCTTTTTCTTGCTTCCATTTTGTGCGCCTCTGGAGCTCAGAGACGTATTCGGTTGACCAGCGTCTCCAAAAGTGCTGGCGCATCTGCTCAACGCGCTGGTACCGGGACAGAGCGCACGCCGGTGCGGTCAGGCAGCAGTCGGTGGCGGGCGCGGTCGCCAGCCGGCCCAGCAGGAAGTGCGCTGGCGTCAGCGGAGCTAGGTCTGAGGGGTCTGATGACAGAGGACACATGGGGCGGGAGTTCAGGACGGCTTCGATCTGTGACAAAACCGTACTGAACTCCTCATAAGTGAGGTTAGCGTTCCCGACTACACGCTTTATGTGATGTTTACTGGACTTTACCCCGGCCTCCCACAAACCGCCAAAATGAGGTGCATATGGAGGAATGAATTTAAATTCAATTTGATTATCTGAGGCATAATCAATTACAGACTTTGAACTGCCTTGTAAGAAGTCCGACAGTTCTCTCGCAGCTTTAACAAAGGATCCGCCATTATCTGAAAATATTTGCAAAGGTTTACCTCTACGAGAAATAAATCTTTTTAATGCTAGGACGTAACATTCAGTTGATAAGTTAGTGACGAGCTCTAAGTGCACTGCTCTTGTAGCAAAACATACGAATAAACACAAATAAGCCTTTTCTAATTTTGCCCCCCTCCCCTTCCGGTTTAAAATGTACATGGGTCCGGCATAGTCGACCCCGCACCTCAAAAATGGGAAGCCCGGTTGTAGGCGCTCACTAGGTAGGTTGCCCATGATAGGTTGCAATGTCCGACCTTTCATGCGAGTACAAGTTATGCAACCTTGGACGGTTTTTCTTGCTAAGTTTCTACCACCTAATGGCCACCACGACTCCCTAATGTGAGATAAGAGCGTCTGAGGCCCTACATGTAACAGTTGTTTATGCTCGAAACGGAAAAGGAGTTGTGCAAAATGATGCTTGCTACATAACAACATAGGGTGCTTTTTATTATAACTGAACTCAAGCGAGTTTACTAACCTACCACCGACGCGAATAATATTATTTTTGTCAATAAATATGTTTAATGCAGATAAATTTCGCGATGGTTGTACGGGTTTATTATTTATTAAAGCGTCATATTCATGAGGAAAAGATTGTTTTTGCACAAAGTTAACTAATAAGTTTAATGATGCGTTTAATTCGTTAACTGATAAAGCGTCGTCGGTACATCGATCTTTTTTACGTCTCCGCGCGTTGTATATGAAGCGTAATACGTAAGCTAAAGCGCGTTGCATCCTTTTGAACGACGAGAATCCTTTAAAGTCAATTAGACACGACTCGGTATTATCTGCCTGCATAACAAGATGTGTAGTAGTTATGGGAACCTTTGATTTTATCTCTGGCAAATCTGATTCATCTATTTTAAAATTCGAAGATAAGTTTAAGTTTAACTCACACTCGCGTAAAAACAATGGTCCCTTCCACCAAACATCGTGGTTAGTCAGCTCGTCAAGACTTAAACCGCGCGATAATATATCAGCTGGGTTACTCTTGGTACTCACGTGTAAAAACATTGCATGTCCGGCCAATTCGTTAATTTCCACAACACGGTTCTGAACGAACGTTTTTAATAACTGCGGAGACGTTTTTAACCACCCGAGCACAATAGTAGAATCTGTCCAAATCACTATGTTGTCGAAATTAATTTGTAACGAATCCCGTATTTTATTTAATAATCTCGCACCGATAAAAACACCAAGCAGCCCGAGTCGGGGAATGCTAACTGGTTTTAGCGGTGCAACGCGGGTCTTTGAGCACAACAGATGAGTCGTTACATAATCATCATAATCAACAGTACGAATATAGGCGCAAGCGCCATACGCATCTAAGCTCGCGTCTGTAAAAATGTGTAATTCAATTTGTTTATAGTTACTACCTATGGCGTGCCTAGGAATGCGTATGTTGTGTAAATTAGATAGTGATTTAATAAATTTCTCCCAACACAGCACTACGTCGCTAGGTACAGATTCATCCCAACCTACTTTGCTTAGCCATAGTTTTTGCAACATTATCTTTGCTATTATTACGACTGGGCTCAAAAGGCCCAACGGGTCGTATATTTGCGATACTATCGATAAAATCAAGCGTTTAGTGATGCTAGATGCACCTTGACTGATCGCAGTCGTTAAGTGAAGTTCGTCCGAGTTGTTGTACCAGCCGAGGCCCAGTGTTTTACTGGAACAGTTCTCGCCGAGTGACAAATACTTTGAACTAGTATCGGCTTGCGCTACACCGGGAGCAACGTCGGGCGCATTGAATATCCATTTACGTAATGGTAGACAGCCAGACATACATACATCGGCTACTTTATTGCAGATGTAAGCTAATTTCGATTTATCGTCGTGCCCAGTAACTAGGTCATCGACATAGAAATTATTTAATATAGTATCTGAGACTTCTTTATCCTCACACTCTAACCCTAACTGTCTCACACATCGAATACTAAGAAAAGGCGCCGACGCCGTCCCGTAGGTAACAGTGTTAAGCTGATACACAGATAGTGGGTCGGATGGACCTTTACGCCACAAGATTAATTGCAAATTCCTTTGATCCTCTTGAATAAGGATTTGACGGAACATTTTCTCTATATCAGCGCATGCTACGTATTTAAATTTTCGAAAACGCAACAAAATAGCAAATAAATCGTTTTGCAGAGCAGGCCCGGGCATCTGTATGTCATTAAGCGATTTGGTATTTGAGGTTGACTGGCTCGCGCTAAAAACTACACGAAGCTTAGTAGTGAGACTGTGCTCGCGAAATACTCCATGATGCGGTAAAAAGAAATAAGGCGAAGTATAATTTTCAACGCGCGTCATGTGCCCCAGGTCTAAATACTCTTGCATGAACGCGTTATACATTTGTTTGTATTGCGGGTTGCGTTCTAACCTGCGCTCGAGCGACATATACATGTTTAGCGCGGTATTGTAACTATCGCCCAAGACATCAGCTGATTCCCTAAGCGGCATGCGAACTGAGAAGCGACCGTCGACGTCACGTTTAGTTGTCTCGGCAAATAATGTCTCACAAGCGCGCTCTTCGGACGAGTAGCATTGTTCCTTGTGCGGGACTTCTTCCAGTTCCCAAACAGGGTTGCCAACCGTAAAAAAATAACCCTCGTACATATGCAATTAAAAATCTCGTATTTTGACTTTCAAACCTCGTACATTTATTATGCATTGAAAACGTGCTAAAACCAAAATTAAGGCATATTGAACTACTGGATTTATTTTTATTTATTCTTATTTTTACAGTTGTATGTAATTCTGTAGTTCCGCCTACCCCACTGTGGGATTATAGGCGTGAAGGTATGTATGTATGTATGGATTTAGGACTATGTACTCAATGAAATAAACTATTGCAAGTTTCCTACTAAATAAAACATCACTTAGTGTTGTACTTCAAAAAATCTTTATTATTACTCAAGTAAAATCACAAAAAAGTATCTATATTATTATGAAAATTTGCATGGTAAGTACCTAACTTAATTTACATCTCCTCTCCAAATATTATGTCAGGAACATGCTCACTGTCATCATTTTTTCTGCCGTATATTTTATCTGTTGTCATGCGGCTATACATTTCTTTTGTGGGTTCAAAATTGACGCAGTTTCCAGTACGAGTTGAACCTTTCGCGCTCTCTGCAGCAAGAAGTGTGCCGTTCACTGTTTCCACAGTTAGCCGGTTTCTTATCTCTGTCTTTATTAAATTGACTTTACTAAAAACCCGCTCGCAGTCAGCATTCGCATGGGGTAGGGACAGTGTAGATAGGGCAAAATGAGCCAGCTCGGAAAAGTCTTCAGTTTTCAGTAATTGAGCCCAAAACTTATCTGGCTCACTAATTTCATTCAACCCTTTAGGATGACGAGCTTGTGCATTTGGCAAACTCCTCCATTGATTGTCGATTATTTGTTTCTTTGCGTGATCAGCTGGTGCGATTATACGGGGGACCACTTCCATAAGAGGCATAAGTGTAGGGAAATGGCTCCTAAAATTGTGGGAAAGCGCTGACGCAGGTTCAAAAACTTGTAGCTTTGACAAGACAGGATCTTCCATGTTATATCGCTTTTTAATTTCGGTGGCTGCAACTTTGTAGAAATTTTTGCAGCATGAGAAGAACTGTGTAATATCTGCAGGCTGTCTGATCACATCTGGATTTTTCAACAGCTCATACACTTTGACGCCAAGATACAGTGCAGCGTCATGGAGCTGATGACGCTGACTTTCAGGGTTAATTTCACCAAGATTTGGCGTCATGACATATTCGCGTTGTAAATAACGCAATAGGATTTCCTGGTAGAGTGTACGAATTTTCTCATGAAGATTGTGAACAACTACTTTCTCGCTTTGAAATTCCAGATTGAATTTATTGAATAAAGGGAGCGACCATTCAAGGAAACAGAAATAAAGTTTGTAGAATGGGTTGCTGAGTTTTTCGAGAATAAATACTGCTCGATTTCTTACATCGGTTCTTGCTCTATGTGCACGATTTGTCGCAAAATCGATAAAAAAAAGACGTAGGGCCTCCCATTGCTCTAATATCCTTTCAACCACTGATAATAAGGAAAGCCATCTTGTCTGTGATGGTTTCAGTATTTTGTGAGGCTCCACTGCAGCAAACGACTGGAAGTTACGAAAATCAAATAGCCGTTTATCACTATGCTTAAAAAAGTTGTAGATATCTCTAGCCAGTTGTTCTACACCTTCAGGCAACTGTTTACAGGCTTCACTGGCACACAAATGGGCCGAGTGACAAACGCACTTCGTGATTATGATTCCTGGAAAATCGCGTATTAACCTTGTTTTTACTGAGTCGTTATCACCCATCATGACATTGCACCCATCTGAGCCAAAGCCGATCACATTTGTCAATGGAACATTACGGTTAGTTAATGAATCGATAAGAGCTCTGTATAAATTCTCTGCATTGGCAGTAGGAATATCATCAGCATCAGGTGTTTCCTTAAAAACTTTGTACAGCTCCCAAAATGCGCTACATATCTTTTGAGCTTCTTGATCAAAATAGCGTACCACAACGCAAGCAGTTTTGACCGTAGAAACATCGGTCGTCTCGTCCGTCATCACCGAGAACTGACATTTTTGTAATTTTTGGGCTAAATCTGCTTTATGACCTTCTCCAAGAACGTTCTTTACCACACCTGTAATTTTGGTTCGTTTAAGTTCAATTTCCTTGATCAATTTAGAATCCGTCACAACTTCTTTTAATAAATCTGTCAAATGGTCAGCAACCGAGAATGCTATATTATGCTCCGCAAAAAAAGCAGCAAGTTTAATTTCTGCACGAGCTTTCTCTTTATTTTGTGGAGTTAGACCTCTCTGGAACCCAAGCGATGTTAATGTTTGTGTTTTTCCACTGGATCCAGGTTTGTTGCCCAGGTGTTTCTTGGTAGAGGCATGGGTTTTTAAATTGGATAGTTCAGCTACCATTGATGTTCCCGGGCAATATGCACATTTAGCTTTTGTTAGATCATTGGTGTCTGGCAAAAGCCAGTCTTTAAAAGTCGGATCCTTTAACCATTGCTGTCTAAAATTTTGTACACGATGTTGCGATAATGTGTTACCTTCCTTTTTTCTTGTCCAACCACCCTTTTTCGATACTTTTCTAGGCGGAGTCAAAGTAGGCGAACGGTCACTTTTTTCGTCATTATCACTCATAACGATACTTCTATTACACCACTAAACAATGGACGAAACAACGAAAAGACTAGGTATTTAACAATAAAAACTTCTTTTTTACAAAAACTTAAATTAGCCACACGTAACGTAGTACAACTTAAGACGGCAGGCCGGCATGCAACGAATGGAACACGTAAGGAACAGAGTAGAAATTTGCGCTATGTGTGACAGAGACGAGTAATGCGAAGAACGAAAATTTTTATTAGCCGGGGATTTCCCGATTGACGGGATAGCTGTACCATAGACAATCATCGCGTAAATGCATTAATGAAATTTTTGGTGTAAAAAGTTCCTACAAGTTTTGATAGATAGGCACTAATTTTTACTATTATATAATGGTGATGTAAAATGTTCGTATGGCCATATTATCAAAATCTCGTACATAATTGTACGAGGTTGATAGTGTCCTCGTACCTCGTACGAAAGACCACAAATCTCGTATTTGTACGAGGAACCTCGTACGGTTGGCAACCCTGTTCCCAAAACCGTTTAAATTGTTGTTCTAATGACAAAGTTTGAACTAAATTACATTGTACTTGATTAATGCGCAAGTCACTATGCTTATTACGAGTATGAATGCGACCTGAGACTATCCAACCTAACTGAGTGTTTTGCAAATAAGGTCCGGTAGGTAACCTAATTCTACCTTCTATGAGTAAATCCCAAAAACAGTCTGCCCCAATCAACAAGTCTATTTCGGATGGTGTACAGAATGTCGGGTCTGCGAGTTTAATATTCTCAGGAATGTCTATCAGATTCGCGTTGATACCTATAGCCGTTAAGGTACTCGTTATACGCGGTAAGACCATACAAGTTAGGTTAGCGGTATAGTCTCCGTTGACCGATTTAAGTTTAATTTTACATGAATGAGTTGACTGCGCGACTGAGTTGCCAACTCCTGCAATTCGGTATGTGGACTGTATTGGTAAGGCGTTTAATTTTTTACAAAAAGAATCTGTAATGATACAATGTTGGCTGCCGTTGTCTAACAGAGCCTTTGCTTTATGATACTGATTGTCCCTATCTAATATTTCTACTAATGCGGTTGAAAGTAAAATAGGCTGTAAAACGTTAGTCGTCACAAAGCTAGTACTCGCGGCGCCGTGAACCTGCGGTTGATTAATTACATGAATGCTGGCCGTGGTGTCGATAGTGGAATCAGATGATGTCCGGGGCTCTAGGGCTGCACCGGGCAATAATGCGCTGTCCCTACCGCACTCGCCATGTAGCAAGGTATTATGCTTCTTACTACATTGTCTACATGGGCCAAAATAACACTCACTGGATGCGTGGCCGAAACGCAAACAGTTCCTACAAAGTTTCTTGCTATCTACAAAGACTAATTTGTCCTTCGGTGATAATTCTAAAAACTTATTGCAGGTATAAAGCGAATGATTTGCGTTGCACATATTGCACACGCGGGGGGTACGTTTAGTAAATTTATTATTACCTTGAGTTGATACGAAACTGTGCACTTTGTTTTGAGGCCTTTTAAAATACTCTTGGGTGACCTTTGTATTAGTACTAGAATAATGGTTGCCGTTAGCTTTGACCATTTCTAGCATGTCAGCTTTGTCTCTAAGGAACTGAATAAGATCATTTAAACTAAACCTTTCTTTTGTATTGCTGACAGTCATTTTAAATTGTTCCCATTCTTTTTCGGTTACTGAATCTAATTTGGATACGGTAATATAGATCATTAGCGTATCCCACGTGTCAGTAGGTTCACCCAATGATTTTAAAGATCTCAAATTCTTAAGCACTGTGTCTATTAATTTTCTAATTAGCGATGGGGATTCTTTACTTACAGAGTGCATGCTAAACAAGGATTTTACATGATTGTGCACCAACAATTTGCTATTATTGAATCTACTTTCAAGGAGGTCCCATGCCGTTACGTAATTATCTGGAGTGAATTGAAGCGACTTAATAACTTCGGCTGCATTGTCTTTCAGAGCAGCTCGCAAGTAGTGAAACTTTTGTATATTATCGAGCTGCTTAGAATTATGGATCATGGAAAGATAAATGTTTCTAAACTCTAACCAGTTATCGTAGGACCCGTCAAAGGTGGGTAGCGTTATAGTGGGCAACTTTATCAAAGAATGAGATTCACTGAACTTAGATTCATCACTAGTTTTAACGTTATTGCAATTTATTAAATATTCTGCGTCCGTCATAGCACTAAAATAAATATTCTCGAAGGATTCACGAGCTTCTAGTTGCGATAAAAACTCACTATCGGGGGTAGATTCCTCTAAGTCACATTGAATGGTATTAAATTCTTGCAATAGGCACGCGTTATTGTTAACTCGTAACTTTAGCTCCATTAATTGCCTTTCAGTTAATTGAGCTCCTTCGAAAGAACTCACGTACTTCGTGAAGGAAGTAAGCCTGCTTTTGACTGTACCTCGTTTTTTCGGTAACTCACGAATTAATGCACTATTTGAATCCGTGGCAATTGGTTGCGGCGATTTACTACGCGAAATATCGGAACTAACACTCATTTTGACGATTAATGAAATTTAGGGGTACTCACGTAACTCGAATTGTCCAGCGGGTGAATCATGCGCACCACGTTGCACCTAGTTACCGCGTGTTGCTCTGTCTACTGTAATTTTGAGAAAGAAACGGTTTTAGCACACTGTACGACACCGGGGGGTTGGTTGGAACGATAATGGTCAGACCCGCTTCCGCTGAATCACGCTGCTGAAGATGCGCAGGCCCGTAGATGACGATCCGATTCGAAGGTCCAATGGTCAAGCTTCTTGACTCAGGCAGGCAGGGGTCTAACTATTTGGTTTCTCGATAATGAATGCTTTATTATAAACGGTTTTTAAACAATATATTTTAATTAATATTAGGTAAGTACATTGACATTATCTATACAGTAGATTGGAAGGAAGAAGAGAGCGCGGCGGCGTGCGTTGCCCGTTTTATAATAGTTGTCAGCGCCTCTCGCGGCCATCACGGGAAACTCGCTACTCGGCTAGTGACGAGGTTTCGTCCGTAACAGTAACAAGTATACAAATTTCAGTAATGTCACCTAAAAACGTTTAAAAGCGTTTTTGGGAATATAGTTCACCATTTTTGTAGCAATATGGCATTTAATTAATAAAAATATTAAATGAATACATACTGTCAGTCATTACGAGAAATATGCTAAACTAATTTAAAGAAAAGCATTCGTAAGCATGTCAGCAATTGATCTAAGTGTAATAAAATAGGTTTTTGATAGTGTTATTGTCTTTATGTTAGATGAAAATAAAACAACGTGAATTTATCAATGTATTATTGAATCAGAATCCGACAATCGTGCATTACATTCGGTTTGATTTTCGGTGTCCCAATCTGAATCAGAACTACAGGACTCGGCAACATTAATTATAAATGGTTCATCCACTATGTTATCGTATTTTACGTCGCGATCCCAGTCTTCCAAACATATTCTTTTTGTTCTTTCGGCCACTTTCCGCCAATCTTCGGGGGTTACGTGATCGCACGCTTCTTTTAATAGTGTCATCATTTTATTTGATGTAAAAGGCGGAGTTGTATTATGTCTTGCTGCATAACCTTTTACTTGTGCCCATATCATCTCAATGGCATTGTATTGACAGTGGTATGGTGGTAGTCTTATTATCGAATGACCTCTGGATTTTGCCAATTCGTCGATTAAATAATTCTTTTGTGCTTGAGGCTTATGCAAATTTAGTAATCTTAGAAGCTCTTTTTTTAACATTTGGTTGTTTGCTTGTACTCCAATACTTTGTGGCCAAGCTATTATTTCATGTTTGTTGTTGTTAGCAGTGGGAGCTTTATTTATCTGGACAGAATGATACGGAGCGTTATCCATTAAAATATAATGCGGTTCATTCAAATTTTCTAAAAGTTTCATCAACCAATTTTGGAAGTTTTCCGAATTCATTTCTTCGTGATATTCTGTTGTCTTCACTGATTTAAAAGCCCACAGGCAATTAGGTACAAAGCCTTTAGCTGTTCCGGCGTGGCAAATTATCAAACGCTGGCCTTTACCTTCTGGCGTTTTGGTACTTGACTTTGCCGTATCATCTGTCCATGTTTTACTAACTGAGTGATTGGCATTAAGCCATGTTTCGTCTAGGTAGACAACCTTTTCCCACGCTTCAATGTTTTTAATTTTCCGAAGAAAATCACACCTCATCAGAGATATATCTGTGCGTTCCATTAATATTTTTCGTTTGTCACATTTTTTATATTTAAATCCACAAGCTCTCAGTACTATTCTTAAACTAGTGACACCACCTTTAAACAACTCCGCAGATTTGAGGGAAACCAAAAGTTTTTTACATGTCGGAAGTTCACTTCGTAGATAATACGCGTAAATCTGATTACGTATCGCTGCCATATCAAAATCATCAGGCTTCGTTATGGGGCATGGCCTCCTTTTTTTCTTTTTCGGTGTCGATAGTTGGTTCTCCTCCATTGAAGATTCGCCAAACTTTTCTTTCGTAATCCGCGAAACTGTATTTTTCCCGATTCCCAGTGCATCAGATACACGATCACGAACGTTCTCAAGAGGCAGCAAGGGCCCACCGTTTTGTGTTTCTCGAGCAAAATAATCGCGTAAACGCACCACAAACTCACGATTTTCACTGTTAAGAACAGTCTTTCGCTGTCTTTTCGGCATTTTAAAATACCGATAACACAAAATGTCAACAAAAAACAGAAACAATAACAACAGTAACAAAAAGTCGCGATAATAAAACAGAACAAAACATGGGGTGCATACAACTATACAAGGCGTTAGCACTCGTACTGATATAAGAATTGCACTTTCCGTGCATCGCATTGTTATCATCAGTTTAGTGTTGCCGTCATAAAAAATAAATACATGTATGGGGTGTTAATTACTTTAATTATTACAGGAGTGAAAAATAATATATGAATAAAGAAACATTTATCTAATTTGCACTATTCAAACGTTATTAGATTTAAAATAATTATAAATATTTTTTTTTAAGTTAGCCGACTTGCAGCTTTATAAAACGGCCCCCTGGCCGCAGGACAAATACTACTTTGCCGATAGTGTCGGTACTTGCACATCACTATCAGAGATGTCAGTGTCAGTGTCATAGGACCTATCATTCGCCGAGGCGAGTATAGTGTATAACGTTCCGTTTAAGTTCTATTGTGTTAGGAGAATACGACGTGTCATAACTTCGATCGATCGTTAACTTTGAGTTGAAGTCGAACTGCAATTGAATCGTTACTTGATAGTAGAATAATAAAGAGCGTTAAACTTGCCGTCCAACTGAGTTTCTATTACGATCATAACACAATTTTGTTAGTAGAATTGAACCCCAGTAGCGTCAGCGCCGATTTTAGTGGCGCGGTGCCGCACGGCGGCGCATATTTCACCGCGTTGCGGCACCGCAACGCTATAATCGGCAGTTTGCGTTGTGGCGTCGCGAAAAAGAGCGTTTTATTGTCTGGTAGAGTAACCAGTAGGCCTAGCAAAGATCCAAGCGACGTTAGAGTTTTTCCATTCCATCGAGTTGAAATATATGAGATGACGTGGTTTATCTCAAAGAATCGCCAATGGCTAGCAAAGAGCCAAAGGGTACGCGTTAGAATGGAATATCGAAACGCCCAAAGTAGCGATCAGTGCTGTCACAATGTCAAAACCCATACATATGTCTAGCAAAGTGCCACTTAGCGTTTTCCATTCCATCAACATGAAATGTATGCGATGACAAGTTGGTCTTTTTGTGCGTTTCGATATGTTTCGGGAATATGGATATTGTTATAATATAATCATAGAACGTAATATTTACAGAATTCAACATTAATACAATTAAAAATTAAAACTAAACGTATCTAAATTAAAATTAAAATAAGCTTCTCAAATATTGAACAGCATACAAGGAAGCATATCGAAACGCACCAAGCGAACAGTGCTGTCAATGTCTAGCAAAGAGCTATTTTTGACAAACATTCTTTTCCATATTCCTCAGTTGATTAACGCTAATGTTTTCTCACAGCATTGGGCTCACGCCTAGAAGCCATTCCATTGGAATTTGTTTAAAATGGCGATTTTTAGTCAGCTGTGAGAGAGGATTACTTGTGTTAAATCAAGTTTTTTATGTATTCCTTGCGACTTTTTTTGGCTGCTAACTATTGAAATGGTTGACTAAAGCTGCAGCAAAACTTCTTAGCAGTCGTCTCCTCTCGGGAAGCGCTGGTGGATATTTGACGTGAAAAAGTTCCCGTGCGGCTACTTACTGAGTAAATCTCTTGAGATGAACAAGGGTAATTATTTTCGAAGTAAGTAAAGGAATGATGCGAGCTACGTTATTAACATATTACACTACTGGGTACTTTCCTACATTGATTTGATAACTAAGTAAATAAACACGTATTTCATAGATGGTATTTTTTCAGGTCCTGTTTATTTACCATAGGATGTGGCAACAGCAAATAGATGTATTGAAGCACCCAGTAAACTAGTAATGCCAGCCCTCAACCAGCCATTAAAATATGAATTCGGTTACCCAAACGCTAAGCGCAAGTTAGTGGTGGTTTTCCCTAGACGGCATCTTTCTTTATAAATGCACCTCTTTGTTCTCCTTCATATGCCTATAATGAATATAATGATAATAATATGAAGTAAAAATAAAACATACTTAGGTAGGTATTCATTGCTTTTGTGTCTCGTAACAATATTAAAGTTGGGGCCTCCTAGTAATGTTTAATGTTTAATGTTTATTTGGGCACAAACAGTACAAGTAAAGAAAAAATATTACAGAAAAACTTACATAACACATTGACCAGTGAAATTGCCACAATTAACAAATACAGTACAGAGTACCTAATTATTATAAAACCTATCAGTGTAATATGATAATTGTTTAGATCGTGGCAGGATCAATACGAATTATGATAAAATATGAGCTAAAAACTAGAGATGCGCCGAATAGTAGTTTCACCGAATAGCCGAATACCGAATACTATTCGGTTTAATTCTTACTGAACCAGATATTCGGCCGAATTATTCGGTTTACCATTTCATTGTTTCGCCGCTTAAACGATTATAACATGTAGGTACGCTACGTGTCGCTGCTGGCTAGATGACTAGCGAGCCGTAGCTCACCGCTTGCCTAACTATAGGTTAAGAAATAAATATGTTGACTTGAGGTTTCAAAATAAACGTTGATTTGAAGTTTAATTGCTTTATTTTCTTAGCTTTATTCAACATATTCTTCATAGGATTTCTTTGACTTATAATATAATAGCCAAGTCGTATAGCGAAGAAAATAGAAATACTTATACTGAATATATTTGGCACAAAAACCGAATAATTCGGCTGAATACAAATAGTGAAAAAGATGCCGAATACGCCGAATACCGAATACCAAACGAATATTAGGCGCATCTCTACTAAAAACTCTCACTGACACTGCAAAAATTAAAGCGGTTACTTCAAACGCTATAACTACTTGGAGCAAATTTTACTCTCCCTCATAACATTGTGTTTTTACCCGTATGGTACACCCATACATGCATACATGCTTACACAAACACACACACTAACACATCACAAGGCACTTTTTTCCTTCTTCAATTAAATGTTTTATTTTTTATTTATTCCTTTAAGCGTGACCTTTTTATTGTACTTTCTATTTACCAAGTTAACTGTATCCACTGAGCATGAAAAACAAATTTTGTATCAATAAATGCATACCTTAATAAAAATCATTCGACTCAGAAACTTTAATATTCATGCAAATCACATAAATATTTATCTTTACCTCCTAGCTCTACCAGCTAAGTTGATATTGTTAACCTTCAATTTTGGTTTGGTAGTTAGTGAGCTTGCCTATGAATTATGACAATACTATACATAGTTGTCATAATTTAGTAGTATACCATGCACTGTACGGTCGAGTTCAAAAATATATGAGCATTTCCAACTATTAATCTGAACATGCATCTCAATAATATTATCTAAGTAACGGAAAACTAATAAATATCTGTACTAATTATTTTTCAAAATTATTTAGCCAAGTGAAAGTACATAAATATCTAAGCAAGTTTTTTTTCAAATATTAATAAACATATAGTGGCAGAAAAAAATGTTTTATACAGTCGAGTTCATAAATATGTGTACACTCTGGTACCTTGTCTATTTAATGTCATGTTTAAACTGACATATATGAATTGTCACAGTGCAGCGATTAAAGTGACAAGGTACTGAAATGTACACATATTTATGAACTCGACTGTACTAAAGTGCACACATATTTATGAACTTTTTATACCATTTTTTGAACCATTATTATTTCTTCGTTTCATTATTTAATGAAACGAAGAATGCATGGAAGAAATTACGTCGCGTTCATAAATTTGTGTACAGTTTAGCACCTTGTCACTTTAATCGCTGTGAAAATTCATATATGGCTGTTTAAACGTGACATTAAATAGACAAGGTACCAGAGTGTACACATAAAAATTTAATGCAATGCATACGAACACGATTTGTGTATGAACTCGAAGTGTTATGTTTGTTTAGCTATTTATGAACTTCTACTTGTTCACATAAATTTGGAATACGTTAGTACAGATATTTTTGAGCCACTAAATGCTTATAAATATTTGAAAAAACACTTGTTAAGATATTTATGCACTTTCACTTGGTTAAATAATTTTAAAAAATATTAGTACAGATATTTATTAGTTTTCCGTTACTTAGATATTATTGAGAGGCTTGTTCAGATTAATATGATAGGTGATATGTGTACATATACTCGATCGACAAGTCTGTTCAGATGTTTATGTACATTTCTATGTACATTTATTTTTGAAGCCTTGGAAATGCTCATATATTTATGAACTCAACTGTAATATAAATTTTGTGTTCAAGGTGATCCAGAATACACACAGAGATCGTGGATAATGATGCTGATTTCAAGGAAGGACCATAGAGTGGTGATTCAGCGTTGATGAAATCCTATTTATTCGAGATGCTTGCTAGAGGCACATCCAGTATTAGCACCATAGTGACATATATGTGTATATTATGTATATTGCATATCGCAAAATATGGTGTTGAATTTTACTCATTACACTGATGATAAGTCAAGTCTCTACTTTACATCGTCATAAGGCAAAAAGTTGAGGATGATGTCAAGTTGCCTTTCGGATAATAACAATTATTAATGATGCTTTTTAGGAAATTAAAAGACTTTAAATAATGACTATTGATTTATTTTCTTCCTTATCATGTCATAATGAAATGAAATCAGTTGTCTGGATAAAGTTACTTTGACTATATTAAACTAGTAAGTATAAGTAAGTTGTTTTAAAAGAACTGCCATGAGGACCCAAAACCTGTATTAATTTAACTCACATCACATGTATAAGTAGTTTCATTCAATCTATTAATTCATAGCAGCTCTTGTGAACTGACGCATAAGGACATAATCCAGGATTCATTAATTTATTTACCTTTAATTATTAACCTTTTCAACGCCACAGTCGGCTCTGGCCGTCAACTAAAAGTCGTGCCACTGACGCCACGTCGGCTACAGCCGACAAGAGTTCAAGATTAAAAGAGACTGTTTGGTAGCAATAAGGTGTAATTTGCATAGCATAGCAAACATGTTTGGCGTGTGTGTGGCACATTTTGTATTCGACGTATGGCGTTCAAAAGGTTAAACGTACAGTAAGTAAGTATAATGCACTAAAGGGCGCTTTCCCTGAAAAGTGTACCCAATTAAGGACAAAAATTAAGGAACTTTAACTTTGTCAGTTTCGTGACAAAAATTAGCTATACATTGACGGCTGCGATATATGGCTAATTCTCGTCACAAAACTGGGTTATTCCCACCTGTTACCACCAATAGGTATGTTACCACTGGTAACAGCTGGGAATTATTTTCTCATCTTTTACCACAAAAGTACTCGGTGGTAACAACAGGGAATCATTTTCCCATTTGTTACCACTAAAATATTTGGTGATAACTACTGGAAATGCCCTAAAACGTCTACAATTCATGTTATACAAACATTTTAAATTTAAATCAATCAATCATTTATTGTTGTCACATAGAGGCACATACATTGAAAAGAAAGGTGTTGTTATTCTAGATTAGTCAGTTCATGGACATGGACGCCCTAAAAGGGCACTACAATATTAAGGTACTTAAAAGCAGTATAATAACAAAGAATATAAACAATTCAATTAATTAACAAGTAAAAGCACTAACACACCAATTGACCTAATCCCAAACTAAGCTCTAGGCTTGTACTATGGGTACTAGACAACGATATAAATACTTATATAGAGAAATATATTATACTTAAATGCATAGAAAACATCCATGACTCGGGAACAAATATTCATGCTCATAACACAAATATTTGCCCTTACCGGGATTTGAACCCAGGGCCGCTAGCTTCGTAGGCAGGGTCACTACCAACTAGGCTAACGTGTTGTCAAGACAGTGCTTGCCAGATTAGGAATGCTTGCGTTTTCCCCATTAATTTAGCTAAAATTCAAATAGTTTAAACAAGGTTTAAACTAATGTTATTAATTAATCTCTGTTCTATTCATACAAGTAATCTTTAGCACAATCTGTCACAACTCATAATACGATTTAGTATTCTGTTATAAATTTGTTAACTTAATTTAAGTAATTACATTTTTAATTTACATTGTAACTTAGGTTTAAATAGTGACATAAGTACTTAAAATTTAAAAAATTACATACATTAAATCATGCCTGTTACCCAGAGAGCTACATTCATATGAACATAAAAAAATACTTAAAACTACACTAATCTGACAAAACGCTATTAGTGAGCATTGTTCCCGAAATGCTGGCGGCATTGCTACCTTGAATAGCAATTCTTAATCGTGCCAAATATAGGCCAGGATTTTGGTCACGAGTTGCGTCGGCCTGTCTTTAAAAATACGGTGTGCTCAGTGTGCGAAATTATTATGAAATTAAGACTTAATGAAACCTATACTAATAGCCTTAGATTTCCGTTTGATAGGGCTTTTCAACCGTATCGTATCTATATCTCCATCCAAAATTTGGGTTACCTATGTTGTGTATGCATTGACAGACTTGACTTGACAGTTGATGTCATTCATTACGTTGATTGACGTTTCAGTTAGAAAAAACCATAGACAGTTGTGGATATTTTGCCAACCTACAAATAATTCTGCGTGGAAAACACGACTCCATACTCTAAATGATCTTTGCTAAGAGTTTGTGATGGAATCGTGATGGAATCGCTCAGGCGTTCCGTTTTGAATGAGTAGGTACTTTACTACGAAACTTGTGCGTAATAGGCTCTCTACATTCACGCGCGATCGCGCAAATGCAGTATAGTCCATTCGCTTAGATAGTGTCGCTACACTCGCACGTACTTATGGTTATTGCAATACAATACGAATATAATTCGAAGTAAACTGCCAAATTCACTTACGGGGGTTACGCTGCAAGTGAATTTGGCAGTTTACTGCGAATTATATTCCTATTTTATTCAATAACCACGAGCATGTGCGAGTGTAGCGAACGCGTGAAAGTGTGAATGTAGAGGGCGTTTGCGGGTTCGCACCTTGTTTTCGGTATTTTGGCCCGTGTCAAAGGGCCCGCGAACGCGCGAACGAGGCAACAAGGCTCCACATTCCAACTTTTATAAAATATTAGCCCAATACCACTAGAATACCACTAATACTGTATAAAATATTACGAACATTCAATTACGATGAATACTCGTCATCCACCATCTTCGTTTCCTCCATGTCTTTTTAATTCGTTTTTTACTTTTAATTTTTTAATGTAGACCTAGTTACATCGTCGAGCGCGCGAACTATACTGTGAACACTGCGAATGTGGAGCAGTCAGCTAGTGTGTGTAGGTGTCAGCTAGATAGGTACCTAAATTGTACTTATAAAATAAAATACTGCAGAGATTTTTTATGTTTTATGTAAAACCTCAAAAGAGCGCAATTCGGACCGGCATTAAGGGGTCAAATGAAGGTAAATTCTTAATTTTATTATAACTAATTAATTGTAACATTTAGTTTCCTTTAAACGTCGTAATCAAAAAATACCTACTGTTAATGCAAGAAAAATATACATATTTCATATTTTATTACTTACCTATTCATCATTATAACACGTTTATTTTTTAATATTGAATATTGAAAAACCGTTCTTGATAATTTGTCTGAATAGAACGGAATAGCTGCCGAAACGCCTGTCAAAGAAGAGGCGTTTTTTCTTACTGCAATCATGTTTCAAGTTGCCAAAGGCAACATTCGATATTGTTTTTATAAATATACGATGCACAAATAATCTTAAATAATGAAACTTGGGTAATAATAATACAATGTTTTATATTTACAATTGTTTATGTCTTAAAGAACACGCATTTGAAAAAAAAACTTTCTTTGAAGTGGGTTCAATAATAATAACAAAATCCATTCTAATCGAATAAAAGCTAAAAAAAACACCTCTTCATAATGTCAAAAATTATCACTGCGCAATTACAAGTCTTACAACGACTTTGTTTACCAATCTTAAATTTTCAGAAAGTTGCTTTTAAAATGAGCTTGTAAAAGCAGACTCGAAAATCAAGCAAAACTTACTAGCAAGGGAGTATTATAAATTCCTATAATAATACGCGACGCCTTAAAAGATGGCAAATCCTTAACCTTGATCAGAGACAGTGAATGTCAAATTATAATTAAAATGGGATGAAGTTCACTGAAACAGCACCCATACACTTGCTACAGTCACCAAATCTGATTATGGCTTATACAGCCGATCGCAGATGAGAATAGAGAAGATTTTTTTTTTTTTAAATGAGTGAATCAAGAGTTTGAAATTGATTTAACACCACCAGACATTTGTGAGAAGGCTGCAATTGCAAATGAGAGTGCTTTGCCAGAAAAATCTATAAATTGACTGCGTCTTTAAAGACACAATCTACAGGTTATGAAAGTAAAAAATCAAAAGTATTAACGGCAGAAGACATGAAAAAGTTTATTAATGATGCTCCAGATCATCTATATCTGGCTACAAGGGTATGATTTCTCTCCTATTTATGATTTTAGTTCATCATAAGGTTAGTAATTCATTTGAGTTTATAAGTAAAGTTTGAATCTGTTCGTAGGTTGCACTCATATTTGGGGTTTGTGGAGCCTGCAGGCATGAGGAACTGGCAATCATTGCACTTAAAGATGTTGAAGTTCACGGAAATATACTACTAATACAAATACCTAACATCGAAACCAAAATACCAAGATCTTTTACCGTTGATGGCCCATTTGCCGAAATTGACAAAAAGTATCAACGTCAATGGACAAAAGTGAGAGATTTTTCCTAAATTACCAAAAAGGTAAATGTACAGCACAGGTCATAGGCGTAAATAAATTTGGTAATACGCCCAAGGAAATGCCAACTTTTTGAATTTGCCTGATGCTGATCAGTATACAAGACATACGCAGTGCCGTAAATAGGGCGGTGCCACCGGTGCCCAGGCACAGGGCGTAGACTCTGGGGGGCGCAAGAATGGCCAGACCAGGCAGGACTATTATTTTTTCGGTTTGCTCCTGATAAGTTCCCGCTGCGCCCCTAGTGCTCGATTCCAACACATACATACCTATATGCCAGTATAATCTAAAACGTCTATTAAATTAGACAAAAAATCGCGCTCATTTTTTTGGCAACGCACGAGTGAGCTTCTTGAAATGACTGTATTTATTTGATAAATGTGACCATAGTTCAAGTCTAGGTCTACTTAAAGCTATAGTCGAACTAGATTTAAAAGAGATGTCTCCCAATGTGGTAGTCGCTATAAAGATATTTTTAACAATGCCAGTGACTAGCTTCCTGCGAAAGATCATTCAGTAAGTTCAAATTAATAAAAACTTACTTGCGCTCAAGGATTGGCCGAGAAAGTTGGACCGGCCTAGCGATTTTGTCGATTGAACGCGACATAGGACGGTGCCTGTCGTATGAAAAGGTTATCAACGATTTCACAATGAAGAAAGCACGAAAAGAAATTCTTTAAAAAAGTTTATGGCTTGCTTTAATAAATCTTTACTATCTGAACTCATTTATTTGTGGTCTCATTCATTTGTGTAGCTGTGAATAATCTTGCAAATATTTTCGAATAAACGTTTTTTCACCAATTCATACTTAGGCCGCACCCGCACTACTGCTAAACCGCCGCGGTTTTTAACCGCGTGACTCTTTTATCAAGTAAATAATCAGCTGCCAGTGCGGCCGCTTGCATCAGTTTTACTTGATTTAAAAGTCACGCGGTTAAAAACCGCGGCTGTTTAGCCGTAGTGCGGGTGCGGCCTTAAACAATTTATATTATAGTCCATTCACTTAGTGTCGCAACACTCGCACGTACTTGTGGTCATTGTAATACAATACGAATATAATGCGAAGTAAACTGCCAAATTCACTTACGGGTGTTACGCTGCAAGTGAATTTGGCAGTTTACTTCGAATTATATTCGTATTTTATTACAATAACCACGAGCATGTGGGAGTGTAGCGACACTAAGCGAATGGACTATGTGCTACCTTCCTTATTCAAAACTCTACCATACCAAGTACTTATAATTAAATTAATTTATAGTTTACTGAAACTTTGGAGGGTGTTATTTTATTATAGAAGTATGAAGACCATAGTGGCCTAAAAATTAAATCTTAAGCATCAGGGTGGGCAACGCATTTTCACTAGTGAACTTGCGTTTGAGTTTTAGTGAGTGAGACACAGTGGGTTGTTTAATAGGCGAAGGATCCACTTAACATCAGATGGCTCGTCTGCTTGTTTGCCCAAATCAGTTTAAAAAAAAAAAAGATTTTTCTTCCAAAATTTAGATAGGTAATTGATCCACCAACACCGAATTCATTGGGCTTTATTTTATCACTATGAATGAAATAAAGTAGGCCTATACATAGCATTTCTCTAGGGTACCTATAATATAATATCTTGAAAAAAACAAGGGCACAGTTATAGAAGCTCGCACAGGGCGCAGAAAAGGCTATTTACAGCATTGGGCATACGGAGGACATAGGGACGTCAGCCACCTTACTCGCTGACTCTAGTGGTGATATAACAACTCTGAATAGACATGGTGGGTAGCGCTCAAATAATGTTGTAGAGGGGATACATTGAAAATTCTAAACAGTCAAAACCATATGTAAATTTGGAACCACAACAGGGCCTAATACTGACTCATGTGTAAACCGGACTGGACCAAGTGCCTTAAAATCTGGCAAACATTTCTTGCAGCTCAATAAGGACTATAAGGACCCAGTGACACAACCTTGTGAAATTAATGTTTCACTCATAGCTGAGTAATTCTATGTATTCAATGTATGGGAATATCAAACAAATTAATAAAGTTTTAAAACTTGTGCGAAATGATACATTTGGGTGTGGTGTTTAAAGTTCACTGGTCTCCCCCCCCCCCCTCCTCCACTGGCCGCTTCACCCCCCCCCCTGCCGTTAAATGTGTCCCCGTTAACGGTTTTTTAACATTCTTGGGACAACTATAATAGATACAAAAAAAGGGTCAAGGACAAAAATGTTCCTTATTCAATTTTAAACAGAAAAGGTTATATGTATTTTTTTTGTAGGATCGACGGTTTTCAAGCTATAGCTTCAGGTACCGGCGACTAATATATCGCCTTCGTACTTATATCTTATACGATTCCATACAAATATGACTTACGAAAATTGACAACCAATCAAGAACTAATAGACCAATTGTAGTGTTTTTACCGTTATTCGTTAGCTGATTAAATGAGGTTCAAAATGCTATATAATAAATGTTTATACATATCGTAGTTTTCACGGAGGAACCTTTTTAAAAACCATTACCGACGCGTTCATACTAATTTGTATGAACGCGTCAGCGATGGTTTTTTAAATGCTTCCATCGTGAAAACTACGATATTTACAAACATTTGTTGTAAACCATTTTGAAAATCATTTAATCAGCTAACGAACAACGATAAAAGAACTACAATTGGTCTATTAGTTCTTGATTGGTGATCAAATTTCGTAAGTCATATTTGTATGGAATCGTATAAGATTACTACTACTTACGTACGAAGGCGGTATATTAGTGGCCGGTACCTGAACCTATAGCTTGAAAACCGTCGATCCTACAAAAAAAATACATAACCTTTTCTGTTTAGAATTTAATAAGGAACATTTTTGTCCTTGCCACTTTTTTCGTATCTATTATAGTTGTCCCAAGAATGTTAAAAAACCGTTAACGGGGACACATTTCACGGCAGGGGGGGGTGAAGCGGCCAGGGGAGGGGGGGGGGAGACCAGTGAACTTTAACCTTTTCAACGCCACAGTCGGCTCTGGCCGTCAACTAAAAGTCGTGCCACTGACCCTACGTCGGCTGCAGCCGACAAGAGTTCAAAATTAAGAGACTTTGTTTGGTAGCAATAAGGTGTAATTTGTATAGCATAGCAAACATGTTTGGCGTATTGGTGGCACATTTTGTATTCGACGTATGGCGTTCAAAAGGTTAAACACCACACCCAAATGTATCATTTCACACAAGTTTTAAAACTTTATTAATTTGTTTGTCAAAAAACATAGAATGACTCAACTATCAGCCAAACACTTAATTTACTAGCGAACACTTTCAATATCACACTCAATAATTGTACAAATTGTGTCATTAATTATTATGTCAATAAAAAATTAATAAGATAGAACTGTATTAAAAAAATTGATTTTTGAACAACTTTATTATTTTTCAACTGTATTACAATGATGTTACAGAATTAATAACATAAAAGTTTTGAATTCATTACTTGTTGTTTTCTTATTTTTTCGCAACTGTGTTAAAAAACGTTGTTCGATACACGTGCGGAAATGTCATTTTTCACTCGTCCCGTTATCTTGGTGCTCGTGAATTAATTACATACTTTCCGCACTAGCATTAAAATGTACTATATTGAAAACTCTTTATTCATACAATAAATTTTTTGATCTTCATATTATCACTAAGGCAAAGATAAAACATTTTGACGCGAGTAGAAAAAAACAATTATGAAGTAGGAAACATTTTTTAAACATTAATCAACGGTAATGGAAAGGGACCTTATGTTCAAAATGCTTTTTTATTTTAATAATGGCAAGTCATCTCTTTTTTTATAATTAGATCTACAAAATGAACATAGTTTCAACATGCATCTAATTGTTTAAAATATAACAAAAGATGTTGTAGATCACATTTATAATTTCTTAAGCATTAATCAATGTTTTTTATTTAATATAAGGTGAGTTGGGGCTACACCTACAGGGCTTTTGTAATTTTTCATACTAATTTTAAAAGTAGAACATGTTTTAGTATGAAAAGTTACAATATGCCCGTAGATGCAATAGCCCCGACTCACCTTAAGTGTAGTTATTATTGAATTATTGGTATCAACCTTTTTTCATATATTTGACTACTCTTTTAAGATTTATTTTTACAAAAGTGGACATTTTAATATTTAAAAAAACAGTATTATTGTACTTCCTAAATATGAAATAACTTTTAGATGATAAAAATATATTTATGAGATCTTACTTATTAAGATCCTACCTCTAACAGTTATTTTATAATATAAATAATTAGGTTGGGTTATGAAAACAGTTTCTACAAAATATGACTTATTAAATTTGTGCATAAATCAACAGAAAAATAGGAACAATAAATTACTCAACTTAACTACTTAACAAAATTGTTTTTTTATATAATTGTGCTATAAAAACATTTTTATATAATTGTGCTGTAAAAAATTGTTACTTTTGCCCTGTTTTATTCTTGTTAACACTAATCAAAATCAAACAGTACAGTACTCTTCCATGTTTTCCCCGAGCAGATTACTTCGTCAATCTGCATAAATGTGGCCAGAAGCATTCAACATTTCTTTAACATTCCTCAACAGTCCTTGTTGCGCTCATGCAACTCGGCCACTTTTGGGGTAGCGAGTGCGGCGACTGTACTAAGAGCGGCGACTGTACTGAGAGCGGCGGTGTAGCGGGGGAGGGCTACATGGACAGGTCGGGTTGAGGGCCTGCAGCGTAGACGGGCCGGGCGTGAGGGCTGGGATACTGGACGGTACGTGCGCGGAGCCCGAACGCGTTGGACGGGCCGGGCACGGACTCATGAAAAACGACCAAAGGAGTGGCAATTTACTTTTTCACTTGATACATAAGCATTTCAAATATTTACAAATTTAAATTTATAATTCTGTATATCAACTGTCAAAAGGACCCCTGTATGTCATTTCTTTCGTTGACGTGTCTAGTAGAGCAAAGCATAGACAATTAACAAAGTTTTTTCATTTTCAATGGAAAAAATGCCAACGTAACGGGAAAAACGAATGGAAAAGGCGATTCGATATTCCATTCCATCCGCGGGCTCTTTGCTGGCTTCGTTTACGCTTAGGCGTTGAATTCGTTAGAGACGAAAACGCCTGGTAGCGATGGGCTCTTTGCTAAGCCTACAGTTCCTCGTGGGTTTTGATTGTGGATAGACGTGTCTCTCTGCCATGGAGCGTCGTAAGAAACTTATTGCTTAGTTGTTATTAAGAAGACATTACTCTGTTTTAAATAAACGGCAACGAAGATACTGGATACATCCATTTAATAATCCCGATGGCGAGTACTTTTTTCGAAAATACAAAGCATTAAAGATAGACGAAAAAAAGTTTTTCGCCTACTTTAGAACGAGTGTATCATCATTTAAAGAGCTATTACGCGGATTATCAGAATATATACAGAAAAAAATATTAAAGGAAGGAAACCTGTTACTGCTTTGGAAATGCTGGGCTTGACAGTAAGGTAAAGTAAAACAAATACTTTTTTTTTTAATTGATATTTATGGTACAGCCGGCTGCAGAGAAAAGGATACCCCCCTGGTAAACAAATCAAACTGTTTAAAAATTTCGAGGATTGCTGGATCATATCCATCATGGGGATATTTACTTTTTGCATTTTTATATTTTTAATTATGCTTTCTTATGTTATCTATTTCAAAGTATTAATTGTTAAGTATTTTAGGTAAGTATGTAAAAAAAGATAGGCATATTGTGAAAAATATACGTTTATTTATTTAAGTATATGCTATCTGCGTTACTTAAGTTAAATTATAACATAATAATAATTATGAAATCATAACCTTTTTTTATTTTCAAATAGCTTAACTACGGATTTACAGATTAATCATTATAACGAGAAAAATACATTGGGAGGTCCTAATTATAATATTACATTTGTAGGGCTTTAAAATATCATTACAATTATATCTATGCCTAATTTTATGTTATGCGTAACCGTTATTTCTTCATTAACTTTTTACTGACATTTCATAAAATATTAGACTAGACAAGTGTTAAAGAACGGTTTGCTTTTAGATATTCTTAGGAATATAATTACTTACTTACATTATATTATGTAGTTTATTAAAACTGCGAACTTGAATTGTGTGTGTGAATCACTGAGAAAGAACCAACATGCTAATCTATAAATATAGTATAGCAATTTACATCTTTCTGTTATCATCACTTATCACAATTTGTTATAATTATTTTGAGACAACTTTAAATAGAGGTGTATAGGCAACGCGTGGGGTCAGATGGTGTGTCACCTACACTTGAATGAAGAAGGAGAATTATGAATTGATAATACCAAACTTTGTTTTTTTTTTAAATTAACTATAGGATAAGGAACCATCAACTCGTGCCCACTTTTGTATATTTTTTAATTTTCAATTAACAATATATCCGCGTTAGTTAAAAATTAAAAAATAAACCAAAGTGGGCACTATACTACAAATGCCAAATATAATGCAAATAAATGCTACTCGTGTATATTAATATCGGAGAGGATAGCCGTTACTTTCTATCACTTCCTGAAGCCGATTTGGCATACTTAAAACCATTTTGTTGCACGCATCACTACTTCGCATTAATTCCCAAGTTCTTTGGACCTCTTGGTCCAGATTTTTTTTTGTTTTTATTTCACTGGAATCCCAGTTTAAAACCATCTGACCCCACAAATTCTCTATCGGATTTAGGTCCGGACTTTTTGACGGCCAGTCCAAAACCGTTATTTCTTCTTAGGAAGACAGCCATTCCTGAACAAGGCGGGAGCGATGCACAGAACAATTATCCTGCACCAGGTAAATTTGGCCTACAGGATACGCAACACGCACTGACGGCAGCATCACGTCCTTCAACACCTCCAGGTATCGCTCGCTGTTCATGCGGCCGCCTATTTCCACCAGCTCGCCTGGGCCCATGGAAGACATCCATCCCCAGTAACCTGAAAACAGTCATCTTATATAATCTACTGTAACATGTAATATACGTAAAAGTCAATAGAATAGAATATATATGTATATAAAGTCTTAAACATAATATTATTGAAATGTTATTTACCTAGTGTTAATCGCCCGCTTGTCCTGAGGTCTAAAACGTTTTTAGGGTTAAACCTCTCCCCAGTTCTTCTCCATAAAATTTTTTGGCCATCCTTATCCGACTTAAAACATTTTTCGTCAGTAAATATGACTATTTCGTTTGCCCAATCGAAATTTAAATACTGAGTGGCAAAGTTTACTCTGTCGATGCGATGTTTCTCAGTAAGCTTAATTTTTCTGGCCGGTTTGTAATTATGAATACCCGCAGCATGCAGGTGTCGCCGAACTGTGCTAAGCGACACTCCATAAGTCTCAGCAGTTGAGCGTGTCGTTTTGAAGGGTGCCTCTGAGTGAACTTGCACTATGTTACGGTGTCGCTCCGATTCCTCGGTGTAAGCAACCGGGCGAGGGCCTTGGCGGGCACAGTTCACTTCACCTGTCGCTTGATAGGTACCTTTGTATCCACCTACGAACTGTATTTTTCTGCAGATATAAAAAAAAAACATAAATTATTAGCAAACCAAATAAATAATCATATAGGTATAATCTCAGTAGGTATTCATATAGGTTAAATAAATAAATAAATAAAATAAATAAGCTATCGTGTAACTCTTACCGTTATTCCCATATCTCGTGCTATTTTCTTTATCGATTGCTGCTGTTCCCACAGAACAACAATCTTAGCCTTCAAAAAAGTAGTTAATCGAACCATTATAAGGATTATTAAATCGGATAATATTAGCTAGCGGAGAGATTCACACAGCGGATCGGCACAAATCGTAATAATTTGTGAAGTCATTATAAAGTTACCCGCAATCACAAAACAATAAATGCAGCAAACAATGTCGAGTAAGCAAACTAATTATTCAAATTTAAACTTTAAGTCTCTGTTTAATACAGCAGCAATCTTCGATGCCTTTATGAAATAAAATGACGGTAGATGCAACAATCAGTAACAACCATGAAAGCATATCTATCTATCTATACTAATTTCAACCTAAATAATAAATTGAGGAGTGGAACATGGTGGAAGTTGCAATTTAAACCATAACGTATAAAAGATTAGATCGTTATCAAAATTGTTCGATTTAAGGAGTAATGCAATTCAAATTTTTGCCAAGATCGTCAACGGAGTCGATAGCCTAGTGGTATAAGGCGTCGCGTCGTAAGCTAATCGGCTAGCAGCGGCTGAAGAAGCGGGTTCGTATCCTCAATCGCACATATGAAATGAAATGTCTTTTTGTATGTAAGTTATAATTGGTATTCGGTTCGACCAGAAGCCAAGTAGCAAAATAAAGAAAATTATAATATTTGAGTGGTATCGGTGGATGCTCGGGCAGAGGTGGGTGCGGGGCGGGGGAAGCTAGCCGCTCACGGCGAACGTCACGTGACGTTCGCCGTTGTGCGATAATCTTTAAAGTCTTGGGGGGGTCCCTTTTCTCTGACGCTGACTGTAATAGGAATCAAATTAAGGATTTTGCATTATACTGTTAATAAAAAGAGGATTGTCTTCACAGTATTTAATAGGGTGGTCACAAGGTAACACACTACAGTGAGGTGCAAGGGTCTGGTTCAGACTGCCTGGTGCTCTCCTGGTAGGCCTCTGCGTGTGACGTCACCCGATGACGTCGTAAACACGCTCCCGGCCCCTCACGTCCCACCGCAGCATGCAACATTGTATGCCATTGCTGACATACCGCTAACACGGCCATACTGACGGCAGCTTTGCCCTCAAAGCTTAACCTAAAAACAAAGCACAAAAACAGTGGACAAGAGGGGTTACAATCCCTTGCCCAAATTAAGTTCAGCCATCTGAATTAATCAGATATTTGTTCAGCCGGCCACTTTCTCATATTCTCGAAAGTGACCGTCACTCTATGAGTGCTGCCGTTGGGTCTTGTTCCCAGCACTTCAAATCTATCATTCCGTAGTACCTTAATCACCTTATAAGGAATGCTACGGAATCTGCCTCGGAGCTTTTTATAGCCCGGATTCCCTTTACTAATTCGAATTAGTACCATATCGCCAATCTGGTATGGGGGTTTAACAAACCTTTTGGCATTAAATCTTTTCATCTGCCGCTTTTGATCTGCATTCAAAAGCTCCCGTGCCTTTGCACGTATGACCCTCAGGTCCTGCCTCTCACCAGCCGACGTGAGATTATTCGCTAAAAGCGCTTCACACAGCATTGTTGGCGTATAGCCCAACAATAACTCATTCGGAGTTCTGCCAGTGGTTCTGTTCACTGAATTATTTAACACCTGCTGTGTGACTACCAGGGCCTCACACCAGTTTTCCTCTGGTTCATCCCTGACTATACAGTTCATCGTATTTAAGATTGTTCTGTTCAGGCGCTCCACTTGGCCGTTTGCTCTGGGCAACAAAACAAAATTTATTACCAACTGTATAGAGTGCTCATTACAGAAAGCACGCATGGCTCTTGACGTAAACGCTGTTCCACGATCACATACAAGCCTCCTAGGTACTCCGAATAAATATGCCATGCCTTTCAGTACCTTAATAACCCCCTTAGTGCTTGTATCTGCCACCGCTTCCAAAAAGCAGTACTTTGTAAAACCATCCTGGACAGCGACTACGTACTGGTAACCTTCCTTGCTCTTCACAAATGGTCCCAGGTGATCAGCATGTACCGTTTCAAATGGGATCTCGCCTTTAGGTATGGGGTGAAGCAGACCTGGCTTACGACCAGTATCACTTTTACCTAGCAGACATTTAAAGCAATTGTCCACATATTTCGAAACAACCTTCCTCAACTTAGGGAGCCAATATTTCCTTTGTATAGCAGCCAGTGTTCTCTCAACACCTTGATGTCCGCTTTCGTCATGCATAATTTTTAATACACCCAACCTGGCGTTACGCGGTACCACCCATCTTAACCCCTCCGGGGTTTTCCTGTAAAGATGGCCTTCCAATAGTTCATAATCATTGAAATATTGTTCTCTGTCACCCTCGTTGTTGCCATCTTTCAGCGTACTAATTATATTAGCTACGCTCTCATCAGCCTGCTGACATTCTAATAGGTTTTCCGCCGTCTTGAACTCGTAATTGAGAAAGACTGGATTACGACTTAGGTAATCGACATGAGCAACTCTCTTTCCCGGACGATATTCGATTTCAAAGTTGAAATCCTGCATATAAATCCACCAACGGGCGACCCGAGGATTTATCTCTTTCTTCGTCATAGTTGCTCTAACAGCGTTGCAATCAGTCACAACTTTAAAATGTATGCCAATCAAGTAGACACGAAAGTGCTTAAGAGCTTGCATCACAGCCAGAGTTTCTAAATCAAATGAGTGATATTTTGATTCATCTGGTGAAGTACGCCTGCTGTAGTAGGCGACAGGGTGTAACGCCCCATCTTCATCTTTTTGCATTAAAATCGCGCCCAAACCTATGCTTGACGCGTCTGTGTGAAGTTCCGTTTCTGCATCAGGATTATAAATTTTCAGAACCGGCCTTTGAGTTAGTATTTGTTTGATATGCCGAAAAGCACTTTCGCAATCGGAGTTCCAGTCAAAGTCAACATCTTTCTTGAGCAATTCGTACATCGGGCTTACTTTAGAAGCAAAATTGGCTACAAACCTTCTAAAGTACCCAGCTAAGCCCAGAAACTGCCGCAGTTGTTTCACAGTCTTCGGTGGCAAAGCTTTTGCCACGCAGTCTATTTTATGATGACTAGGCCTCACTGTACCTGCAGAAATTTCCCTTCCAAGATATTCAATGGTCCTTTGAAAGAAACGACACTTGGCAATGTTCAATGTTAATCCAGTTTCACGCAGCCGGGATAACACCTCCTCTAGCTTTTGTAAAGCTTGCTCTTCATTCTCTGCCGGGATAAGTATGTCATCTATGTAGACTAAAATCCCATCAAGGTCTTTCAAGACATTGTTTAGTGTTCGCTGGAATACAGATGGTGCATTCGCTAATCCAAATGGAGTTCTTAAGAATTCGTATTGACCGTCAGGTGTAACGAATGCGGTCTTCTTGATCGATTCTTCTGCTACCGGGATTTGATAAAACCCAGACTTCAAGTCCAACGTCGTGAAGTAAACCCCTTTACTCAAAGTATCAATGTGATCTTCTATCCGAGGAAGAGGATAGCGGTCCTTTACAGTAATGCGATTCAATTCACGGTAGTCCACGCACAGTCGACTTTCACCTCCTTTCTTTTTCACAAGTAACATTGGGCTGGCATACGGAGAATCACTTGGTCGTATTATTTCAGCTTCTTTTAGTTCGTTGATCATCTTCTTTACAACTTCTCTTTCAGTTTGAGCCAACCTTCGAGGTCTAGTATAAATCGGTTCGTCGGTCGTCAGTTTAATGGTTAATTCGGAAACTTGAGAACAGCCAATATCGTTAAGAGATGACGACACACAGTCTGAATATTGCGCCATCAATTCTTTAAATTGTATCTGTCTCTCATCAGACAAAGCTCCGGTTTGGATAGGATTCATCTCCAAGGCTGCCGCAACGATATGATTCCTTTGGTGGTTTTCTTCATAGTTGATATGAACACCTTCCTTGTTAGCTACTTACTTGTATTCCAGGAAACTCTAGTATGTCTCGTCCCACTAACAAGTCCACAGGTAGGTCATCATCGTTCATAATCAATGGAGTTATATCGATTCCCACTCCATCGCTGCTTAATCTACACGCCGTCTGACCAACAGCGGCTGCAATACCCCCTTTGAGCCCACTCATAAGTGCTGTGCTCGGATTTGAGTGCAATCCAATTTTTTGTGATATTCTTTGACGTATAAGTGTTACCGAACTGCCGGTATCAATAATAGCTCTCACTGGATAACCATTTATGTAGCACGTAGTAGTCATGCGTACCAATTTATCAGCGCACAAGTTAGTTGGGTTTAGTTTTCGGAAGCAATTTTCAACCGTATGGCCATGCCGATGGCCATGCCGATGGCAATGCTTACATTGTAACCTCTTGTTTATAGTCGCAAAAGTATTTGAGGGCTTGCGTTGTTCTTCTTGAGCTACATCCGCTTTAGTTTGTTTACTTTTACACTCGTAGCGTCGATGGCCCGGCTTGCCGCACTTATAACAAGGTCCCTTGTTATCGACCCTTTTGCCGAAATCGCTCTTCTTAAAGCGTAGTCGCTTACATTGTAGTTGTTTATAATCAGGCCCACTTTGTGATAAATTATTCTGAGAACCGAGAGAACGTCGTGACATTTGGGTTACCATAGCTTGCATAGTTTCACAGCTTTCAAGAACTACCCCAATACTTCTGTCTGTTATACCACCCAGCATAATGTCCATTTGCTGCCTTTCGGTTAAATCTAGTCCTAGTCGCTTAATCATAGCAGTCATGCGGCCAGCATACAAAACTAGAGACTTTACCTGATTACTTTTAAAGTTCACAATTTCTTCCATCGTGGTGAAAATATTTGCTTCCCTCGGATAAGCAATAAACAAGTCTTTCTTAAATCGTTTCCAAGTTCTTTTCTTAGGGCTCCACAGATCAAACCAAGCTTTCCCTTCACCTTGTAGAGCCTGAGTAGCCTTGAACAAGCAGCGGCGCTTGCTCCAGTCACATGCAGCTCCGATGTCCTCAACTTGCCGCAGCCATTCCTTTACATATCTCCCATCTTTGCTCGGGTCAAAACTAGGAACTGACCCCAGTTCCGGAGTTGGCGAACGATAACGTTTTCGCGATCTAGGCGGCGGCGTATTACTGGACGACGTAGAGCTTGACCGGTCCGATGTAGTTCTACGAACACTGCAATCACTGTGAGCACTACGATTCCGAGAACTTCGCGGCATTGTCTTTATTTTATTTTTATTTCAATTAGGTCCTTATCTCACTTTACACTTCGGAGAGTTTTTGGGAAATATCCCACCGCTGTGTTAATAAAAAGAGGATTGTCTTCACAGTATTTAATAGGGTGGTCACAAGGTAACACACTACAGTGAGGTGCAAGGGTCTGGTTCAGACTGCCTGGTGCTCTCCTGGTAGGCCTCTGCGTGTGACGTCACCCGATGACGTCGTAAACACGCTCCCGGCCCCTCACGTCCCACCGCAGCATGCAACATTGTATGCCATTGCTGACATACCGCTAACATTACTTAACTACTTATACTTAGAATACTTAATTGGTCTTTCAAAAATACAATGATTAATTTAAGAAAAATCAAACTCATCGTCTTGTGTACCATAGGATTGTGTACCTGACGTTTCGTCCAGGGTAAATGGTGAATTTATTGGACGTTGTTGGTTTGATGGCTCGGAATGTATCTGTGAGGATGTGGCAGTCCTCGTTGCAGGATTCGAACCCCCTCCAGGAGTAGAAGTGTGGTAGCCACTCTTAAAAGTATTATCATCTCTCTGAGTTAAATATCCTTGATTATAGCCCTGATGCTGATAACCTTGAGAATAGCCGTGAGGTATATATTGCTGAATTGAAGGCCGAAGAATGTCCGTTAGTATTGGAAGCACCCGACTTTGGAATATCAATGTTTGATGTTCATTCAATGTTTGAAGAGATGGTAAAATCCCTTTGAAAAAATGCAAATGTCTATTCTCCGGTGTTTTTAATATTTCAAAAATATTTTCTTCAAAGTCATCCCTCTCATTTGCCTTTCGTTTTCGTGATTGACTTCGGTAACGAGGCAATGCTGTTACGAGTATTTCATTTTGGGTGTCACTATCCCCTTCCACTACATTTATACTGGAATCAGTTGCATTTTGTGAAACCTTTTTCAAAAACTGTAATTGTTTATTCAAGTGATATTCTCAAAATTTTGCAGCTCCAGCTCCAGACCGATTGGCACTTTTTTTTTGATATTTACTATAATTATCCTTTAAGGCCTTCCACTTCTTAACTAGTTCATTACCTGAAACAGAAAGCATCACAAATGAAAAATAGTAATGAAGATTAATACATAAATAATAGTTTAAAAAAACGTAAAAAAACACGCTTTTATTACCAAATTAATTTTATTAAAAAATTATGTAGGTACGCAAACTTTCACAGTTGAAAATGTTGTTGAAACTGAATAACTTCAAAAAAAAAAAACTGCTTGTTCCTGATTTAGGTAAGTAAAATCTGATTGACTTTGCCTTGAACAAGCAAAATGTAAATTATTTTATTAGTACATGTGTCTTTGGAAAAGTAATTCAACTTTAGCAATACTAATCACCTGTAGCAGTTTGCGTAAATAAATTAATAGCACCTTGTATTATTATACCTACATTTGATTATTTTATTACATGCCTACTAATTATTATTTCATTTCAGATTTCTAGCAACTGGCAGTGACTTCAAAATAATACATAAAAATTACTACCGAGGAGCAAGTACAATATCGAAAATTGTGAGGACTGTTTGTCGCGCCATATGGAAACATCTATCAAGTCAAAATATACCTCCTATAACAAAACAGTTTCTAGAAGATGTCGCTATTGAGTTTGACAAGCAAGCGAATTTTCCTAACTGCATAGGAGCTCCCGATGGTAAACATGTCCGTATTTGGTGTCCTGCGCGCAGTGGATCACTACTTTACAATTATAAGGGCTATAATTCAATAGTTTTATTAGCTCTTGTTGATTCTAGATATAGATTCATTTTTGTCGATATAGGAGCATATGGAAAGGAATGTGACTCCGCCGTTTTCCAGAACTCGAAACTTTATGATTTGATTATTACACATAAATTACCTATTCCAGCACCAAAGCCCTTACCAGGTAATCAAAATGCAACTCCATTTGTTTTTGTGGCAGATGAAGCAATTCGCCATCTCGAATAACGTCATGCGCCCTTACTCAGGGAAGCATTTGTCGGTACAACAAAGAATATTCAATTATCGGTTGAGTCGTGCCCGAAGAGATGTGGAGTGCGCTTTCGGCATCCTAGCCAATAAATGGCGCATATTACACCAAGCTATGAATGTGCAATATGAATTTGCTACAGACATTATTAAGGCATGTTGTGTACTACACAACTTTGTTTTGAATCGAGATGGAGTACAAGCGGCTGATGACATTATCGTTAATGATTCTGATCTTCAAATGTTGCATTCGCCGACAACTAATGAAAGTAGTATGAGCCCACATTTAATAAGAAATACATTTTGTAATTACTTTTCTAGTGATGTGGGTTGGGCCAATGGGCGATTTTTCAGCAGCGTCTTTTTCGTTATAATTTACATAAATGATTTCACAAATGCTTTTCCAAGCGTCTTGTTTTATAAATTTGTCTTTATAAGTTTCGTCACTAGAATCCCACAAACAAGGGCGTTCCTGAACCAAAGATAATAAATCAATTTCAACGTCAGACATTTTAAAATTGCTTCTGGGTTGACGCGTGTTGTTTTTGAAGAGTGATAGAAACAAACTGAATCATTGTCAACAAGTATAACGTCATAACGCTGGAATGTGCGCCGCGCCGCTAATATCGGCGCTGGCGCCGCTGCCGATTTTAGCGTTGCGGTATCGTAACGCGGTTAGGTGTTGCTGAAATATGCGCCGCCGTGCGGCACCGCGCCACTAAAATCGGCGCTGACGCTACTGCCAATTTTAGCGGCGCGACGCCGCAACGCGGTTATGTGTTTCGGCCCCAAGACTCAAGTCATCTTTGATTATACGCGAAAGTGTCCTAGGTGGTATTTTCATTTCCCTGGAAAAGGATCTTCTGTTTTCTTATGGGATTTCGGCGAATTCTGGCTCTTACAGCATTAACGGCTTGTTTTGTTTTAACAGTACGTGGTCGGCCAGATCTTTTACTGTCATCGACAGAGGACGTTTTGGTGTATCTTTGAATGGTACGATACACAAACATTCGACTGATCTCTAACTTTTTTAATGTCTCAAAAATGTGGGACGGCTCCATTCCTACCTTATGCAGAGCAATCACAGCAATTCTATTTTCTTTGACACCCCAATCCATTATTAAATTAATTATTTTAATATTAAATTGTTATAGATGATGGCAAAAACATCCAAGCACTTACGTCAAAACACAACATTCGAAATTCGAATTATTATTTTTCTTAAAATCATTTTTAACTGCCAGTAACAGAACTTATGGCTAGACTAGGTACTTACTTACAGCACATTGATTGAATGTGACCCCTACCTATTTAAATATTTATTGTATGCTGTATGGTAGAGGCGGCGGATTTTTTTTGATTCCGGTTCGCTATAACCAAAAATGAAATACCATATTCCTTCAATGTCGCAATGCCAAAACAGATTAGAATCAACCCACGATAACTCTGCAATGAGGTGACAACAGTAGAAATCATAAGTTTGTTTATGGCAATACTGATTTTTAGTCACACAAAACGTTTTGATACTTACAAGTAGGTATAGCTCTAATTATTATGTACTACGCGCGGCTTTTTATATTTCCCTAACTCTATCTATGGAGGTATGTATATGCATACTGAGTCCTTGCTTCTACACTAATATTTTGTATGTTTGTAACGAATAAACTCAAAAACTACTGGAATGGAATCATTTTTTTTTTTCCATTAGAGTGCTACTTTATCCCTGAGTATCATAGACTGATTTATTTATCTGCGCGGATGGAGTCGCGACAACAGCTAGTATACTATAAATGCGAAAGTATGGTTATCGCTTTCATAAACTGGTGCACTTTGGCATAGGGATAGTTTGAGTCCCAGAGGACATAGCCTACTTTTTATCCTGGACAATTTGGCAGTTCTCGATGAAACGCGATGAACCAATTCTACACAGACAAGATCGCAGGCAAAAATGTATGTCGCATAAGTATGATAATTATAAGTTGAGGTCTTACATGCATAAGGCACAGTTAAAGAATTTGGTTCGCAGGCCACTGTAGACTGTGTCATGACGTACCTAATCAATCAAAACGTAAGAGACTTTATAAGATTTTATTTACAGTGCCACTTTGACATAGTCCAAAGCTGTCCAAGAA
Source organism: Acleris literana (assembly GCA_946894065.1). Classification (NCBI taxonomy): domain Eukaryota; kingdom Metazoa; phylum Arthropoda; class Insecta; order Lepidoptera; family Tortricidae; genus Acleris; species Acleris literana. The sequence goes on along the minus strand of OX335688.1, from coordinate 10,625,313 downwards.
TCAAATTCTTTGTTTTTACTTAATAAAACAAAAAGCAATTATTGACATGTTTAATCACTAAATGAGATAGGTATCTGAATCTAAAAATTCCACTCTAACTGTACTTTTCTTCCTGAACTTCAACTTCTCCGAACCCTTCCTTTTTCAACTCTCATCATCACTTTGCACATTTATAACGTACGTCAGGTTCAATTTGTCTAGTTCTATTATGCTTTGTACAGAATTTGCGAATGAAGTTCATGTTGTAGTATGAACAGCTTCAGATAATTCACGTTAAAGAAATTAATAAACAAGTTAAAATACAATCCTACTATATTATTATAAAGGCGAATGTTTGCGTGTGTGTGTGTGTGTGTGTGTGTTAGTTTGTTACTCCCTCACGCTGCAACGGGTTGACGAATTTGGATGAAATTTGAAATGGAGATAGCTTATACCTTGAATTAACACATAGGCTACTTTTAATCCCGGAATATTTAAAAATTCCCGAGGGAATAACCGTAATCGAAATCTACGCAGACGAAGTCGCGGGCAGAAGTCAGTATTATAATAAAATAACATCATCTTAACCTAATCATTTAGTTAATATGTTATTTTTTCATAATAGAATATTATTTCATGGTATCAATATACAGGGTGTATTGCAAGTCGTGTGCCAAATGAATAGGGTGGGTAGCTACAAAGTGCCGACAAAGTGTGAAGGACAGAAAATAAAAATCGCCACGGTCAACTTTATTGAACAATTAAAAAAAAAATAGAAGCTCTGAGGATCTTCCAACATCATAAAATCTTCTTCAGCTCCTGACTATTCTTACGGTATACCACATGTCTAGAATCACGTTCAGTTTTTCGGCAAAATATGGTTTCTATCTAAAATGGTAGCTTACATTACCCAGTACTGGAATGTAGTGGAAAGCATGGTTTTCTTCCCTTCTTAAAACCGACCACACTTTCAAATGCTGATTCTCAGCGTCTCAGCTACATTTCAAACTTGTTAGTGGGATCATCATGAAATGCAGCAAGAATGCGTTCTTCAACAGCAACGTCTACAGCAACGTGTACTTCGTTGCTGTATGTCAATAAATGTCGATAACAACAATAAAATTCAAATAATGCCTATCTCTATTTATTTAAATGTTTTCCCGCGCAATTAACTTTTCGATTTTGTTTTTTATTAAGTATATTTTTAATTAGGTAGTTACCCATGCAATAAACTCAAGAAAAAAAAATGCGTTATTTTTTAGTTACTTGCGTACTTATCGGATACTAAGTTATTGAAATAAATTAATTCTATTATTAGGTTTTTAATCATTTTAGATGACCATTTTATGCCTTTTTATCATTAGTAAAAAAAATTAGTCTCAATTCATTTATCTGATCGAATCTTACTTTCAAGTAGGTAGTTTCAAAGAAGTACTGGGTAATGTAAACCACCATTTTAGATTGAAACCATATTATACCGAAAAACTGAACGTGATTCTAGACATGTGGTATACCGTAAGAATAGTCAGGAGCTGAAGAAGTTTTTATGATGTTGGAAGGACTGAGGAGCTTCTATTTTTTTTTTTAATTATGCCATAAAGTTGACCATGACGATTTTTATTTTCTGAACTTCACACTTTGTCGGCTAATATTTTTTTCATTTGTTACTACATGAATAAATGTAATATTTAATTAGAATACGCATACATTAGAGATAAAAAAAATATAAATATTTTTGTGCTATCACATTCAAGAAAAAAGATAGGTAAACAAAATGGTTAACTTTTGGAAGATAACGAGATTTTTTTCAAAAAAAATATTATAAAAATTCCGTGGTTAGGATGAGTGTTAATTGGCCCAAAACGTGTTGCAAGTGACCCTAGCTACCCACCCTATTCATTTGGCACACGACTTGCAATACACCCTGTATAAGAGTAAAATATCAAGAATTTTCTGGGGCTTACTCGTAGAGTTGAGAATTTCATGTAAACATTGCTCCTTTTGCTTACGGACGGACTCCATTTCTTCTTTTACATTTTGGAAATGAGTTATCATCTTGAATATAAGTTCTCGAACTCCACTTTTAATAGGTTTATCCATTTTGAAAATAGGAATCGTTAAAAACCTCAACAAAATATCCATGTGATACCATGACAATATGTCATGTTTGAGTGACATGAACGAACACAGATTATGAGAATATTTTATGGGATACCGTTTAATATCTTATGCAAAGTTATTGTGGGATGACTCTATTCTTATAATGTCTATAGCCCGAAATGACTTACGCCTACTTCTTAAATTACCGTATTCTTAATATGACTATAATTCATATAGACTCTTTCGCGTTTTGATAAGTTTTCAATTCTACAATTTCCCAAAATGTCTAAATCTTGACTTTATCGTGTTTTGATAAATTTTGAATTATACCATTTCCCAAAATGTCTAAAAATCAAATTAACTTCATACAAAACGTCACATTGTCAAAACACCTAAAACTCAGTATTTATGGAAAATATTTAAAATTATGTTGTATTTTAGTTTTTACGGCAATTATGAAACTAATGCTTTTTCACCTTCAGTCTTAATAATAATTCGGTATTTGAAGTTATTGTTCATTTTACCAACTATACATTTTGGATATCGGATGTAATGTGTAAATGTTATTATGAAATTTTATTGTATTGAAAATAAGTCAATTTGGGAATTTAGGCATTTCGGAACTGAGACAAAATGAGATTTAGTCAAATATGTAAAAGGGCATTATGATATTTGATTGTAGCGAACCGGAATTTTTTTTTTCACATGTGTGCAGTCTATTGTGCGTAAAATAGGGACACCATGAGCTGCTCGGAACTGACCCGCAACCATACGTAGCCGTGGTCGGTTCCTGGGAAAACCACCCATCTCCTAAGCCTGTAATAGTAGTTTACGTGACGGTTGCGTAATGCCAATTACGCAGAGTCGCGTATAATACTTTATCTACACACATATTATAGGGGGTGAACAATGAATTATGGGTTTTCGGCTAGCTCGAGTATCCCAGCGGTTCCAGGAGACTGGAGGCCACGTCAGGAAACATGGATCTGGGAGACGACGTGACCGCTATATCGTGTCGACGTCATTGTGGAGTCGATTCTCCAACGCTGTTGAGCTCCACCAGCAGCTCCGAACAGCTCGGAGGACGTCCGTGAGCGTCTCCACAATCAGGAGAAGGCTAAGAGAGGAAAAAATGCTGCCCCGTAGGGCTGCTATGGGCCCGCAATTGACGGCAGAGCATAGGTGAATCAGACTTTAGTTTGCCCGAGAACACCTGGATTGGAAATTTGACCAATGGAAGTCTGTCCTCTTCTCCGACGAGACGAGAGTGTGCCTTTACTGCAACGATAGGCGTAGAATACTATACAAGAGGCATGTGGAACGTTTCTCACAAGTCTGCATTGAAGAGACCGTCAGTTACGGAGGAGGAGCCTGCATGTTTTGGGGCGGTATTTCAACCCAGGGCAAAACCGACCTTGTGTGCGTCTCCCGCACTGGAGGTGGACGTGGCCAGGGGTCCCTGAATGCTCTCCGCTACATTACAGAGATTCTGGAGGACCATGTGACCGGTTTTGTCGGGCTTGAATTCACATTTATGCACGACCACGCCCGCTGCCACACGGCGTTGATTGTTCGGGACTACCTGGATCAGGTGTGGAACTCTGTGATGCACAGAGCACCTTTGGAATGATCTGAAACGGCGGGTGCGGTCTCGTGATACTTCCCCTGCCACCATTGAACAGCAAATGGGACGCGCTGTCGTCGAGGATTGGAATGACATCCCTCAAGAACGCGTCGTGACGTTAGTGAGGTCAATGAAGGATCGTATGGAGGCTGTAATTAGGGCTAGGGGAGGCAACAGTAGGTTTTAAGTTTAGTTTTTTTAGTTTTTCATGAAAATTGTTTTATTTTATACACTCAGTAATGAATGTCACATTTTTATTGAATAGACGATTCAGTAACCTTTAAAATGAGGCCCCACAGTCACACCTTACCTTAGATGTAATAGGGTTTATAACTGCTTGCAGTCAAAATTGCAAAAGGTGCGATTTTTTTGACGCCGTGTGTAGATCCTAGCGCTGCTCCTTGAAGGCAGCCAACCAGATATGCCAACTTATCCGTGCCTGCTTAGTTCTTTTTTAGTATGCTAGTATTGAACCGGTCCTAAAACCCACAAAATTTTAATTTATCACCATCAACGGAAGGTAGATTTAGTTTTGGTAACTTTGCCATAGTAGTCACTTTAGCCCGTGCTTCATCAAGCTTTATTGACACTACAATTTTTTTATATTACTCTTCTGCTTTCTTTTGATCCTCATTTATATCATCTATATTAATATCTTGAGACACCGATACGAATTGGTACAATTCTTTTTTAAATGCTTCCATAGCTGTTTTTAGCTTTAAGTGTTGGACCAATAAATCTTCATTTAATCTTTGGAAATTAATTACTGAATGCTTTATAATAATCCGACAGACTCCATTTAAAGAATATAAAAACTGCTTGTATCACTTTCTTATAGGTGGTTACTTACCGTTAGTTCATAGTGCTTATAAGATACGATTGAGCGTACCCCTCCCGTACGACCTCTAAGTTCGTCTCGGTTCTTCGAACGAGATGATTTAACTGATGATGTAAACTGCAACGAATACATAATACGAAATCCTTAGATAACCATATAAGAATTGCTCTAGAGATGTGGGATTGGACTCAGAACCGCTTACGTATCTTACTGAAATAATAGAACTTACTTGTATTATTCGGCTTTAGAGGCTTCTCTGTTCACTTAATTTTGTAGAATCCGCTCTGTTACACGTAAATATCGAATTTGTACCGCACCATTTGCCAGTGCCAGTGAGTAGTTCGTGATCGTGACCTTTGATTTTTGATCGTTGTTATATTTGTAAGGCAAGCCCGGATTTTGGGCTTGTATGGCAGTACCGCCAGTGAGTGAATGCGGCGCCGAGTGAATGCGGCTAGAATAAGACTGAAGGATGAGACACTGGAATTCGAGGATAGAACAGTATTTCTAGGTGTCACTCTGGACTCAAAACTGCAATGGAGTGCGCATATATCCACACTTGCAGGTAAACTAAGTTCAGCGGCTTATGCGGTAAAGCGAATCCGACATCTTACTGACGTCGAGACGGCGAGACTTGTGTACTATAGTTATTTTCATAGTGTTATGAGTTATGGAATTTTACTGTGGGGAAGAGCGGCTGACATCCAGACCATCTTTGTATTACAGAAGCGGGCTGTACGTGCTATATATCAATTGGGGTCTCGTGTTTCGCTTAGGGATAAATTTAAAGAAATCAATATTCTTACAGTCGCGTCGCAGTATATCTTTGAGAATATCATGTATGTACGCAAACACATACACGAGTTTAGGCATAACCGCGACTTTCATAATTTAAATACTAGAAATAGGGATAAGCTCGCTCTTCTGGGTCACCGTTTCAGCTCTTCATTTGCTCTTCGTTTGCAGGGAACTGTATACGTTTCTACAATAAGATACCATCTGATATCGTCAATATGCCGTTCAATAAATTTAAGTCTCACATCAAGCGCTGCTTGTTGGGTAGGGCATACTATACTATAAATGACTTCATTGGTGACCAAGATGTATTTAAGTAGTGTCTAGGCTATTACTTATTTAAGGTAATTTCTTAAGTCTAGGTTATTTCTGATACTTCTATCTTGATAAAAATGCCTTTAAGCAAACTGTGTATTCAAACACGAAATTGTATGTTTACTTTTGTACTTTATCTTTATTAGTTCTTGTGTGTACAAGACGCTTTTAAATGAGAGCACACTGTGATGTTTCTCGCCGGACAGCTATATCACACAATATTACTTTTATGTTGTCCGGCAGCATGAGCACGTCATGCTCGCTCAAAGGTCTTTGCTTACGGCGGCGTCGTTGATCGGGTCGCCACCTTCCCGAACACATGGTTGAGGGAGGCGATGGCTGAGATATGCGTCATACTCGTGAACGGGTGCTGTTTGTGGGGTCCGGTCTGTTCACGTCTGCAAGGACTTGTTGCTCAGTTAATGATACCAGTTATGGCTTTTGACGTAGAGATTTGAAAAAATGACCTTCTGCTGGAGTTTCTTGCGGCGCTTCTTCTCCGCAATGATGGTCTTGTCCGAAGCGCTAGTAGATTCACTGTATATTACCGACGTGTAAAAGAGCCTGTATGTGGCCAATTTACTGAATAAATATTTTGATTTTGATTTTGATTTTGCCACTGCGTTCGCTTAGCATCCTCTCTTGCTGTAATGATGATATTCAGTTGCTTTCTTATTTCCTCAATTGACTCCGTATGTATTTTCATTTTCAACTCATAAACCACATCCTCTGGGAAATTTTCAATTATTAAAAATCTCAAATGTTTATTATTGGTATTTTCCCCAAGCGACTGCAAAACACGAAGGAGTCTCTCAATGTCGTCGAAAGTTTTCCTACAGTCTTCGAACCTTTCAGCCCTCTTAATCTTATAGAGAGTTCAGTAGTGTGCATCAACAGTTTAGACTCACTTGCCGTAACTTTCTTTCAGAGTAGTGACAGCTATCTGATAGTTGTTATTAGTAGTCTCTAGTCCATCTAGAACAGTCTTAGCTTCATCCTTTAACGAAGCCTTCAGATAGAGCAATTTGTCGAAGTCGCGAAGATTCCTTTGATCGATATTGCAACTAAAGTGGTCCCAAAACTGATGCCATTCTAATACATCACCATTGAACAAGGGTAGGTTGAGTTCGGGTACCTCTGATACCAGTTATATCCAAATTAAATAAAAATAAATATCACCGGACAATGTCATACCAATTGACCTAGTCCCGAACTAAGCTCTAGGCTTGTACTATGGGTACTAGAAAGAAAGAAAGAAAGAAAATAAGACAGTCGTTGTCTAGTGTGAACAAATGGGGTCTCAAAAATGATACACCTATTTATAAAATAATATAATAACTAAAGGTACACAGATGTAGTATGAATTAAAAAACTATTTGTTTGACCAGAGGTCATAATTCGTGGGGAAATCTTAACAGCGCGATGTAGCGCTTTCACTCGACGTAACAGCGACATCTATCGGTGAATAGCGAAACTAACTAACTAACTTTGCTAACTGAACGATGTACGGTTAAACATTCCATCCACCAAGGACAACAAGACAAATTGTCCTTTTCTCCGCCCACCTTGGCACTACAGTTAAAAGGAAAAACAACTAATACTACTAACAACAAAACAATAAATATATTATAACAAGTAAAAAGTGGGAGCCGGATCAGTACTTACTAATGAAATTTGCCTCGAGAGACAGATAAATACTATACAAGATTATACATGCTCTTGGATGCAATGAAAATATAAAGTGTTTACACGCTAAACTTAACTTAAAACTAAGATTCTACTCAATTGTCTATTGGCAAGAAACACAGTTTGCCAACGGACCTTTTAATTATGTTACCCTTGCAACGTAAACTGAGAACTCGTGTGATTCCATCCAACCCTGGGTGCTTATCCACGACGATACCGTACAACCATTTAGATGGTGGCAAATCGTCCTCCTTTACTAACACGATGTTTCCAATAGCTGGCTCAGGTGTATGATGTGTCCACTTATAGCGATTCCAGCTTCCCACAGGCCGGCAAAGTTCGGAGAGTGAGGTGGAATAAAATGCCAGCTCGTCTCATTATTTGCAAGTTGATCCGCGATTTCTACTACGGTTTTAGATCTTTCTTCGGCATATAATTGTTTTAGTTCACGAGCAGCGCCCACAAAGTTCGTTCCGTTGTCGCTCCACAGGTCTGCGCAGTGACCACTACGAGCGGTAAAGCGCCTGAATGCTGCCAGGAACCCCTGAGCAGTAAGGTCGCTTACAACCTCAAGGTGAATCGCCCTAGTAGCCATGCAAATAAAGAGGCAGATGTATCCTTTATAGGAGTGATGACCTCTACCCTTCGAGGTCCTTATATTGATGGGATCTGCGTAATCGACTCCGCTTTGCAAGAAAGGTCGACTAGCGGTTCCTCGCACTGAAGGTAATTGACCCATAAATGGGTTTCTAGACAACGCTAAATGACGAGCACAAACTACGCACTTCCGGACGAAGAACTTGACCGCCTTAGTCGCTCCAAGTACAAAGTATTTAGATCTTAAGTAATTGAGCATCAATTGAGGATTACCATGCAAAGTCTTTTCATGTGCGTGGTCTATAACTAAGTACGTAAAGTGCGATTTGGAAGGTAGAATTATCGGGTGCTTCATGTCTGGACTGATTCCTGAATGCTCCAATCTACCGTTAACCCTCAAGACCTCAGCTTCATCTAACATAGGATTTAACGAGGTAAGTTTACTTTTTATACTAATGCTCTTCTTTTCTTTCAGGTTGATCAACTCTTCTCCGAAATGCTTTTCCTGTACAAACTTTACGCATATAAGTAAACTGTCATGAATTTCTTTGCTAGTTAACCATTCGCAGATAACTTCCTTTCGTGCAATCTTAGCGACTCTTCTACAATAAGCCACAACACGGATAAATATAATGGGCAAAACAACTGAGCGTTCTCCAGTTACCCATTCTAACTGCCGCCAACACATTAGCGGCATTGTCACTAACAATAGCCGATAATTTATTGCTTATTTGCCAGTCATTAATAATTTGCTTCAAAAAAGCACACAAATTTTCACTGGTATGCCGATCATTATAGTTTATACAACCCAACAATACCGATGACAGTTTTGTATTTTCATCGATGAAATGGGCCGTGACAGCAATATAACCATCGGTAGTTGAGGATGTCCAAGCGTCAGTACCCAGACAAACCGTAATACATTCTTTAAGTTTTTGTTGTATAGCTGTAAAAACTTCTACGTATATTTTAGGTATTAATGTATTGCTCAGCGTTTTTCTGGTCGGCAAATGGTAGCCCGGACACATTGACACCATTTCTATTAATTTTCTGAACTCCGGCTCATCAACAATACGTAGCGCATGGTGACCTTTTGCTACTATCTTCACGACTTGCCGATCTATTTGTTCGACCCGGCGTGCCGCCGGTGGCCGCCTTACGTAATTTGTGATTGTGTTCACAACGGCTGCGCCCGACGGTGGCAGTGTGACGGTGGTACTGGTACCGCTAATCTGGGCAGTGCTTGTTGGAGCCGAGCTAGTTGAATCACCATGCGAAGGCCCTGCTTCTGATTGTTCAGGGGTCTCTAACATTTCCGATTCTGTAGATGACACTATCTACAGAATCGGAACTAAACTAGGCTGTCTTTCAATAGTCAAAGAAACCGTAGGGTGTTTATTTTTTAAGTGTCTGTTGAGATTGCCGAGAGACCCATTTTTAGTGCTTATGGATTGATGACAATAGTTACACTTTGCGTGCTGACCATTTCCTTCCGCCGTAAAATGAAACCATATTGGGCTTCTTTTCCTTGCTTGTCTAATTGGTGGCATTCTCGAATATTGTTATTCACGAATTTATAAATGAAATTGTCTAAATCCGTATAAACACAAATGAGTCAACACAACCGTCCACAAGTTCCACGATAAAGTTCCACCACAGTACTACATTTAAACCAAAAAAATCTAAATTACCTACTTTCTATTAAACATACTTAACTAGTCTTTTGTACAAACAAAACAAATTCAAAAGTTCACAACAAAACACTGTTACATATTATAATACCGTTGTCCGATTTATTAAACAAGATTTTTAACTAACAGTCTTTTTTACATTATTGTCCACCAATACTAGATAATATTTACAACAATATCTCACTGAAACACATTTATTTAACACCGACAAAGTCAATAAACAAATGCACTCTGCGTAGCGGAACTAGCGGAAAGATTGTGTTGTACAACATGTAATACAAACAACAGCGAAACATTTTACACAATTAAAATTTAAAATCCAAAAAGTTCGTTTCTGCCATAATATTATTGTCAAAACATCAACATAAGCAACGTTGTAATCAGATAAATAAATCAATTTTGAATTTAAACTCGTCCAAGTAGTGCTTAGTTTGATTTGACCGGTTAACTTTCTAAGTATGGTTCTATTAAGTATCTTATTCAAAATGCAATGGTTATCGGAATCGCTTTGAGCAATGTATGGTTCTGAAGCCTATACTGTCAAATACCGTTGCACCTTTTAGTGTTACGTATTAAGTCTTCAAACAAGCTGACAACCTAACGTAACAAACAATAAACGAAACGAACAGTTGTGTCCCACTCGCGCTTGTGCAGAACACGCTTTGAAATAGTATATTTGTCTCGCTCTCGCTCGTTCACATCGGAGCGCCGTGCAACGAGCGAGCCGTGTGCTGTGCTGCGCTCTTTACTAGTTCGCTGATTCGCTCCTTTTCGCCGGCTCGCCGCTCATTGGCGCTCATACGTTCACCCGATTGGTAAAGAGCCAAAGGATCGAAGACCGATTAAGGCCCGGCGCCCATTATCGGCATCGGCAAGGAAAAGGATTTTAGGTGGCAAATAGCAATATACTATAACATAATGGCAATAAAGTAGAAATTTCCGTGATATGTGGTCGTAATAACAAAAATACCGCTTCGGTATGCTTGAGGCTGCTGTATCGGCAGCCTTGAGAATGCTTCGGGATGCTTCGGCATCCTTCGGCATTCTTCGGCAACCTTCGGTACGGGCCGGCGCCCATTATCGGCATCGGCAAGGAAAAGGATCCTTCGGCATTCTACATGCAAGCGCACACTATCGGCAATTATGCTTTGGCATGCTGCAACGTTCTTAGGGATGACGAGGCGTCCTTAAGGATGCCGCACCGTCCTGTAGCTTGCCGAAGCGTCTCAATATCGTATTTCTCATCATAACAGTCTCAGAGTTGTTACAAGCTAGTTGTCTGAATTGTATTTAATATGGTGGACTGGGATCTAGTGTTCATAGCAACTCTTGCTGAAGAAGAAGAGAAATCTAATCAATCAAGAAGATTTTGGGTGAACAACCTTTGGAAACAACGACATATGTCCGGTGAATTCAACAATTTATTCAATGATTTGCGTTATGACGTTCGAAAATTTTATGATTATTATAGAATGAGTTATGAAAATTTTGAAAGTCTGGTTCATTTGCTTCGACCTTACATGGAGAAAAAACAATCAAGATTTCGCTCACCTATACCTGTTGAAGAAAGATTGTCTGTGTGCTTGAGGTGAGTAATAAAAAATACTTTAATAAGTTTAATCATGTTTATTATTTTTTAATTCACATATACTCGTACAGGTATGATTCGAATGGTGACTTCAGATCGCAGACTGCATTACTATTTCGTCTGAATCTATATTTCTTGCTGCGCCGGTCATAGGACTGTCGTCGTGGAGCGATTGTTGTTGACATTCGAATCATATCTTTATTTTTAATCACATTAGTTTTGCTGCAGGTAAAAAATAAATTTTTAAAAAAAATTACAAATTCAAGTAATCATTGGTTTCAATATTCTGGTAATCATTGGTTTCAATATTCTGGTAATCATTGGTTTTTTGGGTTGCTTGGGGTGTGTAATAAGAAAAATCGTCCATGGTGTAGTTTGATTGATTCACAGGAGGTTTTTGTTTCGATGTGGATGGTTCATAAATAGATCTTGTAGTTTCAATATTCTGTGGTGCTTCTGATACTTCTGAATATTCGATTTCTGCCTTATTAACAAGAATCAATACATCTCTTTTTACTTGAAGTTGCAACTTTTTCGGTAAAGATTTTACCGTAGCAGACATTGATTTAAAAAATATATCTATAGGATGTTCATCTTCGTTATTTTTAGAATCTATATATTCTTTTAATATCTCAGCTGTGGTCATGTTATGTGATCGAGGACGCGACTTTTGAGAATCTGAATTTGACATTTGTGATTGTGGCCGTGATTGAGGAGAATCCAAGAAAGAATCTTGTGTCTCCTCGGAAGAAGAATCTAAATTAGATACCTGCGCTCTATTTTGTAAAAATGTATTCAAGAATTGGAGTTCTCTTTCGTATTTTATAGGCCTTTGTGGCTTTGCAGAATCACCACTTTTGCTTATTCTATTTTTCATCGCTTTTCGATAGTTGTTTCTGATATTCGTCCACATCTTGAGACATTCTTGAGCTGAAAATAATATAATAAACATATAAATGAATGGCTTGTTAGTTAAACGTAAAGATAAAAAAAGATAAAAGATAAAAGATGTTTATTCAGTAAGTAGGCCGCACGGGCACTTTTACACGTCAAAAATCTACCAGCGCTTCGCAAGAGACCACTGCTGAGAAGAAACAAAGTGAAATCAAGGAGCACATGCTGGCATTCACACAATTGCTGGAGAGTAGTAAATATAATGAAGACCGTTTTAATTCTTTAATTAATAATGGCATTGGTGATTGTAATTGTATAGGAACTGTACCAACAGCTGTGGTTCAGCCAGATGTGGCTCTTGATTCTTCTAAGCTAAGTGCCCCAAAAATAGTTTTAGATGAGTCCCCTAGACAAATTAGCAATAATAAAACTATTATTTATTCGGATCAGATAGGGTCTGGAATGGGTTCCATGTTAAGAAACAAATTGACACAAAATGTAACAAATTTTTGTTATCATAATGCAAATCTTATGCAATTATGTCATTTAATATCAAAGGGAAGTTATGACAGTTCTACTACTCTAGTGATTCTAGTAGGAAACAGTCTTGGTATAGATAAGTCTAGTGTAGGTAGATTATTGTCAACATTAAACCTTATTGAAGAGGCAGGCATAGGAAAAATTTTACTTTGTGCATTACCATATTCACAAAATATGCCATACAATTATAATAATAAAATAGCATACTTAAATTCTTTAATGTATAATGCTATATGTCATAATAGTAAATATCATTTCTTCGACTTAAATAAATTTATTAAGCACCTCACGCTAACATCTGAAAAAATTCATTTGCCAAAGAAATATATTTTGACTTTGGTAGAACTTTTGGCTTTTAATATAGAACCAAATAGATATAACAGTGGTACAAATTCCATTCCTAATCATTTAAACTAAAGTATAGGACAGCGGAAACACCTTTGAGTATAAATATAGTTCATCAAAATATTCAAGGGTTTTCCAGCAAAGAATTAGAAGTAGGATTATTTTTAGATACTGAGAATGTACACATTATGTGTATTACTGAACATTGGCTTAGACCAGATCAATTAATTTTTGATTTCGTTAATTTTAAATTAGTTAGTTTTTTTGCCAGAAAATCCGCCATTCATGGTGGTTCGTTAATAATTGTTAAAAGTACCATTAAATCCAAAGAAAGGAAAGATATTGTTAGGCTATCCATAGAGAGGCTTGTAGAAATCTCATGCATAGAATTAGAAAATTACATAATTATCTGTGTTTACAGACCACCGTCAGCTGATTTTAGCACATTTGAATCCAGTATGGAAAATGTGTTAAAATTAGTATGTAAAACCCAAAAGCATGTTATTGTCTGTGGAGATTTTAATGTTAATTTACTGGAATCTTCAAATAATACTATTAGGATCTTAAGTTTATTTAAATCTTTTAACTTAGGTAATTTGTTCTTTGAACCTACACGGATAGGAGTTTCAAGTGCTACCTGTTTAGACAATATTTATTGTAATTGCGAGTGTTTGGATAAGGAAATATTTAATTGCTTTAATTCTGATCATAGTGGCCAGAAGGCTTCTTTTTTAAATGATTTTCATCAAGAACCGCAGGCAATAACATACAGACCCATAACTAGCAATCGTTTAGAATTATTCAAAAATAAAGTTGAGAGCAATCTCTGTGGGTTATCCTTTTCAAATAATGATTCAAATAGTATTTATAAAGATTTGTTTGATGTAATTCTTCATCAATTTAACAACAATTTTAAGATGAAAACTGTTTCTGGGTCAAAAACTAAGTTTAGTGAATGGGCTACTGTAGGCATCCATAGAAGTAGAAATAGGCTTTATGAACTATATAGAGAGAGGGAGGAGAACAAGAATGCTGACTTCTTAGTTTACGTTAAGAATTATTCGAGGACCTTCAAGCGAGTTTGCTTAACTGCTAAGTCAAACTTTTTAAGTCTTAAACTCAAAGCTTCTGATAATAAGGTAAAAACGGTGTGGAAAATTATAAATAGAGAAACGGGTAAATCTAAAACTCGTGATAATCAAGTCACCCTAAACAAGGGTGACAAACAAATCACGTCAAACAAAGACGTGGCCTTAGCGTTCGAAGATTATTTCTCCACTATAGCTATTAATACAACGAAATGTCTTCAATCATCTGCGATTGTAGCTCAAAAACTACTTTGTGCTAATGTTACTAAATGTAATGTAACCTTTGATTTTAGCCATGTAGATTCAATTTCTATTGTTAAGGTATTTAAATCGCTCAGTTTAAAAAAAACTGAGGATTTATGGGGAGCGTCAGTTAAAGTGATCCATCATGTCATAGATATAATTGCACCTCACTTAGCTTTAATCTACAATAATTGCATTTCAGAGGGGGTTTTTCCAAATGTATGGGGGTTTTTCCGTATGTGTCCGGCACCCGCAACACAGGTGATATTATGTATAATGTTTCGTAATCCGTATATATTGTATGATTTAAAATAATAATATGATTATCAAAAGTGCCTAGGTAATATATTCTAAATTTTCAAAATTATAATATTTTTTTAAAATTGGTATTATTTAAATATTTTTAATAATATAATAGGTACCTAAGCTATATTTAAAAATATAATGTTTCTTTTCAGGTTTTTAATAACAGGAGTCAGTTTCAAAACTTTAGCATTCAATTACCGAATGGGATTTAGTACAGTTCGTTGTATAGTCCATGAAACCTGCCGTGTAATCTGGAATATTCTTGGCCGTGTCGTTCTGCCAAAACCAACAACAGCACAATGGAAGATAATTGCTAAAGACTTTGATGAAATATGGAATTTTCCAAATTGTATTGGTGCCATGGATGGCAAGCACTTCAAGATTCGAGCTCCAAATAATAGTGGAAGTATGTATTTTAATTATAAAATTTTTTTTAGTATCGTTCTGCTGGCTGTAGCAGATGCTAAATACAGATTTGTCATTGTCGATGTAGGTGCTTATGGTAGAAATAGCGACGGTGGTATATTAGATCATTCAAAATTGGGTTTAAAAATGCAAAACGACACATTAAATATTCCTCAAAATGTGAGCTTACGAGGAATAACTGAAGAATTACCCTATGTTTTTGTTGCTGATGAAGCATTTCCACTAACGAAAAATATAATGAGACCGTACCCTGCGAATCAATTGGCAAATATAGAGAAAAGAGTTTTTAATTACAGACTAAGTCGAGCAAGGCGTATCGTGGAGAGTGCTTTTGGCATTCTTCAATCAAGGTTTGAAATATTTCAGAGGAGAATGCAATTACAAGCAAAATATATAGATAACATCATTTTAGCCTGCTGTTCTTTACATAATTATATCATTAACAATGCAACGACGGAACTTCCAAACCCACTACAGGAAAGCGATATTTTAGAAGATTCCGTGGATAACAATGTAGTAGGCGATAACGATATTATCATGTGCGAGGGTATGGTGGTTAGAGATCAATTCAAACAATATTTTAACTCTGAACATGGGTCAGTTAGTTGGCAGAATAATATTGTCAATAGATCATAAAATACTAACGATCTATAAGTCAATGTAATTAATCATTATCATATTGACGGTACTTATTATAACTCAATAAAAATAAAATGTTTAAGATGCGTACTTACGTGTTTTATTGAGTTCTTTGGCGATTTGCTCCCACGCATTATGTTTCATGTGTTGGTCACTGTAGTGACGCGATTTTATATTGTATAAACACTCATGTAGACGAACTAAATTAATAAGCTTTTCTTCCGCCATGACATTCGATGTGACAGCAAACAACCGGTACACACAGCGATTACCTCGATTGTGTTGTGTGAGTCAACTGATGCAAATGGCGGATGCCTCCCCTCGCCCCGCAGGGCGGCGTACCGAAGGTTGCCGAAGGATGCCGAAGGATGCCGAAGCATCCCGAAGCATTCTCAAGGCTGCCGATACAGCAGCCTCAAGCATACCGAAGCGGTATTTTTGTTATTACGACCACATATCACGGAAATTTCTACTTTATTGCCATTATGTTATAGTATATTGCTATTTGCCACCTAAAATCCTTTTCCTTGCCGATGCCGATAATGGGCGCGGGGCTTAAGGACGCCTCGTCATCCCTAAGAACGTTGCAGCATGCCAAAGCATAATTGCCGATAGTGTGCGCTTGCATGTAGAATGCCGAAGGATCCTTTTCCTTGCCGATGCCGATAATGGGCGCCGGGCCTAAAGCGGGTGATCGACGTACGAGCTATTATACCGCGGTTTTAGAGCGACGGTTTTACTCGCGGCTCGTCAGCGCTGATCGACTAGCGAGCAAAACAGTCGTGCGATCGCGGCCGGTTCAAGATGTCGTGCTCAAAATATGAAGTTTTGTGTTACCTCGCTATAGCATGCAACGAAATTAGAAAAAATAAGCGTAGACGCCCTAGAGTTTGGGTTAAAAGTTGGATCGAAAAGAGGCAGCACTTGTCGCATACCCATTTGATACGTGAATTGTCAGCAGAACCACTTGATTACAGAAATTACCTCAGAATGTCTGCGGATTTGTATGACGAATTGTTGACGTTAGTGGCACCCATAATACAAAAACAAAACACAATAATGCGAGAAGCTATATCTCCTCATGAACGTTTGAATGCTACACTGAGATACCTTGCAGAAGGTAAAACCCTAACCAGTTTGCAGTATTCTACTTTAATATCTAGGCAAACTTTGGGAAGAATTATTCCGGAGACGTGCAGAGCTATTTACGCAGCATTAAAAAACCAATATATTAAGGTAAGACATTTATTTTTTGTAGTACACTTTTTATGAGCTGTATATGTAGTCTTTAATACACAGCTCTGTTCTTTGTTTGTACTTCAATAAAATATGAACTAAAACAGACAGTTTTCTCAATATTTGTAATTAAAATAATTTTTTAATCAAACTGATAGGTTCCCTTCTTACCCGTGGTACTACCGGTGGAACTACTGGTAGTACTACGGGGATTATTTTTTGCCCGTAGTACTACTATCCAGTCTGGTAGTAGGTACCACGGGAGATTTTACTTTACCCCTGGTCCTACAGATCAAGGGCAAAAAATAATCCCCGTATATATAAATAATACCAGTAGTTTCATTAGGTAGTAGGTCCACGGGTAAGAAGGGTCTCAATCTTTATAATTAATATTAAACTGAAAAATTTGAAACATAATACTGCAATGAGTCTGATGATATTCGTGTGTTAAACTGATCTTGAGTATCATAGCCTTCAAGTTGCGGAGTTGTGGCTGTGGACGTAGACGTAGATGGTCTGGTGTTAACTGAAGTAGAAGCAGGCATAGAAAATTGTTCATTTCTTATATTATAATGTTCGGCAAATGTGTTCGTGCACACAGGTTGCACTGAGCTCGATGTTCTTGGGAGATGGTTATTAGAGTAATTAAAGCCTTGTAATCAGTGGTCTCGAACGTCATAGAGCGAGATCGGTAGAGTTGCCAGCTAAAATCGGTATATTTGTACCCAAAATCGGTATTTAACAAAAAAAAATACAATATTCAATCAAATTTGTTTATTCATTTAAAAAAACTTACGGACTAATTTATAACAATCATACTTAAGTATAATTATTTATTATACCAATATTCTTTGGCCATAGCCGCGGTCATGTTCGAATTAATTTCAAAATCATAACAATTAGCTGTATTAAAGAGTCGTTTTGAATGTAATAAACCAGTAATCGATTCAGTAGACAGCCTATTTCGCTGTTTTGTTTTCAAAAGATTTATATGTGAAAATATGCGTTCAACGTTAGCGGATGAATGGGGAAGTGATAAAATATTAAAGATGAAATTAGACAACCAAGGAAACATTTGAGTTTCATCGCCACGCTTTAGTAAACTTACTTCATCCCAAAATAGTTCTACATCATCAGGAAATGTTTTGATTTGTTCACAATTTCTCAAAATGCGCCACTCTGTATCAATTTCCTGGAAATCATTGCTGTGAACAATATTGGGAAAGAGCCTACTCACAGGAACTATCGAAGCAGTTTTGCCAATTTTAACATTTTTTGGATCAATTATGTCTAAACCTTTTACCGGGTTATTTTTCAATGGAAACCGCGTGGTTATTTGCTTACAAGCTTCGATATAAAAATCTAGGCATCTGCATTTAAACAAATTTACTTGATCTGAGTTTAGATTTTCTGAACTACTTAGTAGTGTATTAGACGCAGCAGCACCATAGTATACGGCGTCAATATCCATAAAATGTCTGGGATTCTTAAAATCAACATTTTCGATTGGAGTACTAGTTAAATATTCTCTTTTTAAAAAACAATCAAAAATAGTTTTTAATGTTCCAGTTATTTTTTCATATAAATTATGAATTTTCGGGTGTTCTGCTTGCATTTCTTTATTTAAATCGGTAAATAATGGTAATACAAAATCTAAAAATTCCAAAAATAATATCGTAGTGGGATCTTGGAGCTTCTGTAATATATGTTCTGCAGCTAAAAGATGATCATTGTTAGAGATTTGGTCTATAAAAAATAGTTTTAGAGCAGAGAGTTGTTCCAATATTCTCTTCACTGCTGCATGTACTGATAACCAGCGTGTTTGAGAGGGGTGAAGTATTTTCTGTACTTTTAAGTCGCAAAACATTTGAAAGTTTTTAAACTCTGCCACTCTTTTTGGGCTAGAAGAAAAGTAGTTGTAAATGTCTCTTACAAGATCCTCTATAAAGCGTGGCAATTTGGCACAAGCATATGACGCGCAAAGATGAAACGAATGGCAGGCGCATTTAAGTATAAAAATGTAGGAAATTCATTTTGCAGCAACAGAAACAACAACAACAGAATTATTACGTCCCATCATTACGTTTGCCCCATCAGATGCAAAACCTATTAGATTATTTTTATATGGAATATCATTGCTTCTAAAAAAGTTTACAATGTGTTCAAATAAGGTTGCTGCAGTAGCTTCTTCTAATGGAATAAGAGCTAAAAAACAATCTTTAATACGATTCATTTTCGCATATCTCACAACTAAGCACAAGTGTTTGGTTGTACTAAGATCAGTGGACTCGTCAATAATAAGCGAAAACTTAGTTTGCCCTAGATCTTCACATAAATTATTGAAACTTTCTTTACCTATAATATGATCAATTATGTCATGAGTTTTGGTCGAAGAGCATTTTATTTCTTTTGCTATTTTTGAATCAGGACAAACGGCTTGCATCAACTTCGGTAGGTGCTCCATAATAGTGAATGGTAGATTGTGTTCAGCAACAAACGAGGCTAATCTTATTTCACCTGAAATTAAAAATAAAGAATTAAAATTACGTAGGTATATCTAGTAGCGATTAGGGTATAATTATACCCATTGCTTCTATAAACCGATAAGTAGAAAACAAAATAATATAACAATGTAAGTGGTTAAATAAATAACTAAAAAAAATTACCTTGCTTAACCAGTATATCAGATTTTTGAGTTTTGATCACTGTAAATGATGATATCTTCGGTTGTAGTTTTATATTCTTTGATGATACTGAGTGTGCTTGTGAGGAACTATGTTTCTTTATAGCGTCTTTTCCTGATGAAATGTTGATATCTTTATTACAACTCTTACAATAGGCATAGCTTTCGCCTTTACGACTGTCTTGCAGCCAACCTGGAAATTCTTCTTCCCATTCTTTTCTATAATATTGTTGATATTTTTTTCTTCTTACACTCGCACTTGTGCTCGGCTCCTCGTCAGACGACATTTGAACTTAATTTAATTGTCTGATTTCGTAGGCACTCTTTAGGTTAGGTACTATTTCTTCAAAGTTAAGAAAATTAATAAAAAAATAAAACCGAATTCCTGTTTATATAGACTAGACAGGTAAATTCCCGAGCGGGAAGCCCCTTATAACCATACATCGGGGTTTTTGGTGCGGGAATGATTTGAGAAAGAGTAGAGATAAACAGATATGCAAGTCTGAGAAAAATCATATTATGCCTAATGAATAACTACCTCCCTGCGAATTGTATACTCACTATAATACAATTTCATTTTAATTCTTGTAGGAGGTAATTTAGCTTTACTAAAAAGCCTTATGAGATAATAATAAAATTAACGCAGTAAATTTAGTAGTTAACGCGATTTTTAGAATAAACTATTAATATTTTATCTACATTTGGAACAGTTAAGCTGTGGCTTCTTGCTATAAATATCCAAAACATGATTTCAACGAACTGAACTATCTTTCTATGTCGGCATTTGAAATACGTGCATATTTAAATTGAAGGAATCAATTGTTGTACGAAGTGTTTGCGATCGCAGTTCTATTTCTTTATATTATGTTTTCATTTTTTTTTTCAATTAATTATCATTAGGTAGAAACCTGCTAGAGTACATTCTGTGTTTTAGGTCAATAGCTACTCTTTAGCTAATGTCAAACGTTCCCGCTCCGAAAACCCCGATGTATGCTTATAACATCGAATTGTAGGACACAAGAGGGTATTCCCCAAAATATATGAACTAGGTCCATGCTATTGAGGGCTTCCCCGAAACATTAAACATAAATGAAAAGGGTTGCCAACTTAAAAGTGTAAAATCGGTAGAAAAATCGGGAGAATTTCCATGTATACTGTGAAATCGTAGAAAAATCGTTATATTTCGGTATTTCGGTAGAACAGAGCCCATATCGGTAGAAATACCGAAAAATCGGTAGGTTCGAGACCACTGCTTGTAATAGGGACGTGTTTGTGCTTACAGGTTGCACGCTAACTTGTGAATGTATAGAGAGTTGTTCAATTTGTCCATAAAAAATTACATCATTGATTAGTTTCTGTGCCAAAATTTTCTGTGTATTGGTCATTGTCTTCAATTTACTTCCAACGTTTTTCCCAAAAATATCGAACTCATCTTCTTTTTGACTGAGTCTATGAGTAATCAAACTAAACATCTGATTTGTAGTGTCCTCTTTTCTTTTCCGTGAAAATGATGGTGGCTCAGATTCAGATGTCACCGATCGAGATGGAGTTTGAATTGAATCAGGCAATGAATTAAGTGAAGGAGGCGGACTGGATATCTGTAATTAAAAAAATATATTTAACGTTTATCTTGTTTCAGTTTCCTGAAAGTGAAGAAGAAATGAAAATGATAGCTGAACAATTCAAAATCAAGTGGCAGGTACCAAATTTGCTCGGTGCAGTTGATGGTAAACATGTCAAGATAATTCCCCCTCCTGGCGCTGGCTCTCATTTTTATAATTACAAAGGCTTCCATAGCATTGTCCTTATGGCAATAGTGAATGCCGATTGTGAATTTATATATGTTGATGTAGGGACGAACGGCCGCATTTCTGATGGAGGAGTTATAAAGAAAACAGAATTTTACAGGCGGTTGGAGCAAGGCACTCTAAATATACCACCACCAGAAAAACCAACACAAGATTCCGATCCGTTACCATTTGTATACATTGGTGACGAAGCTTTTACGTTAAGACCGGATTTCCTTAAACCTTATCCACAACGAGAACTAGATAATGCAAAGCGAATTTATAACTATCGAATGTGCAGAGCCAGGAGGATAGTCGAAAACGCGTTCGGTATTTTAGCCTCAAGATTCCAAATATTTCGATCAGCTATTGATTTTAAATCAATGGACGACATCAATTTTGTGGTACTGGCGTGTTGTGCTTTGCATAATTATTTAAGACGCAAATCCGGACAAGATTATATCTTTCCAGGTGATAGTGATACAGAAAATCGAATCACTGGCACAATTCAAGAAGGCCTAAGGCCGGAAGGTATTTTGGCATCCCTACAAGTGACTCGTCCGGGAAACACTGGCAATAATGCAAAAAAAGTAAGGGAAGATTTTGTAAAATACTTCAGTACAACTGGGGCCGTCCCGTGGCAGGAAAGAATGATTTAAGTAATAAATACATAGCACAATAGACGACACGACTTATAGGTAAATAATAATAAGTACGATAGGTACCCACATTATCCGCAGAAATCTCAGAATGTTGTGTTGATGTTGATTGTTGACTACGATTGTCATCTTCGATTTCAAGCGTTGACATTGATGCTGTGGCTGTAAAACAATTAATTAACAATTTAATTTTGAATATTATTATTGTATTCATTTGACATACTACTGTTTACAAATAAAAGTTAATGTACCTATATTCAGCAATTTATTTCGTTTTAATCATGATCATGAACTTTCGAGAGACTCAAACATAATTTACCTACCTACTAATAACGTAATAACAAAACATAAATATTGTACGACATTTTCACACAGATCGACCTAGTCCTAGACTATCAATGCTTGTAATATGGGTAATAGGTAGGTAAGTACTTACTTTGAGTCTGATCGTTGAGAAACTCAAGTTCCTTATAATACCACAACTTTGGCCGATACACTTCTTCACTTCCGGAGCCGGTCCTCAAGCTTGCAGTAACTTTGTTACGTTCTTTTCTGTGAGACGCTCGTATTGACTGAATTTTTTTCTTGACGTCGGCAATAGTTGAGTTTGGTTCATTTTTTTTTATGATCTCCAAAAGTTTATTATATGCAGTAAGCCGAATTGTTTTGTTTTTGTACTCTGGCGATGTACATTTCCATAAACAAGGGTTGTCTCGTAAGCCACATATAAATTCGAATACCGAATCGTGACTCAGAGTTCGCATATCCATTGTGAAATAACAAAAATACACGTCCGTTCTCTCCAGCGGTCGCCGAAAACTGCCGGCTCGGCTCGCCGGCCGTGATCGACACGCGGTTTCATGGCGAGCCGAGTAAAAAATCAAACATACATGACGAGCCACGAGCCCGGCTCGTCGGTATATAATACCGCGGTATTGCAATGATACACCGGCGAGCATTACCGACGAGCCGCAAAACCGCGGTTTTACTCGCCCGTCGATCAGGGCCTTAAGAGCGCTTTCGACGAACTAGTTCATTTCGGTTCGTGAAGGGATTTCATTCCTTTTAGTTCTTAGTTCCTGACCGACACAAGCCTACGGGCCGTAGGCTACGGCACTCCGCACCATGACTTATGGTGATGTCACACGCGACACGCACTTCACTCCAAGGTAATCACCTCACTCCCACGCCCCAATGGCGTATTTACGTTCAATTAATTACATTGACATGCTTCTTGCATGTTAAAAATACATGGGCCTAACAAGGGTAGCCTCCAATAACGGTGTGTTTAACCTCGAATTCAAAGATTGCATCTCCAAAATGTACCAATTCAATTGCTGGCCCACCGACTGTCTGTGATCGCGGATGGTCTTCTCCAGTACGAATTCACTATCAATAAGTGTAAAGAAATTCTGTGACGAAGGGAGACGGGGCGTAGTAGAAACCAACTCAACTCAACATATACACTATGGACTTTATTTATATGAGATGGATGATACAATTTATATGCGCACAAAACTATTCCAAGTATGTCCCAACTAGGGTGGAAGCACACTGAGAGTAGCGTCGTGTTTATTAGTGCTATGACACCAATACGTCTCAGCTAATGTGAAGGCGCTTAGTGTGCGACAGTACTAATCCCTGCTTGAAGTACATTTAGTTCGTGAATCGCCTTCGGAGGTCTTGAAGTTGCGGGAACCAAACGATTGCGCGAGCTAACTCGACGACAGCGCCATCTAGCGAGGAGGTGACAGGGCGAGGTTGTTTAGTCCCGCTACTGGACGGCAGATGTCGCCGGTAAGCAGTATCGGCTGAGTTGATTAGTCCGGCAAAGCGGGACAGCTGGCGCCATCTATTGGTGTTTCTCGTGTTACAACTCTCCCCCTCTGTCCATGAAGGCGACCCGACAAGTTGGACAGCATTCTTTATTGGCTAGCCTTCTTACGTGGTCTACCACAAGGCTTAGCCTCTCCACTAGCGGTAGGGTCCTTAACCGTTGTTTGCTTCTTGGGTCTTCCCCTCTTCCTGATTTGGTAGGGTAGGCTCTGGTACCGTAGCGTCTTGGGTTCGGTATGGGGTTAGAGCCGATGCATGGTAGATACCGAGTGGGGTGTTAGATCCAATAGTAGAAATTTCAAATGAGCTAGGTCCATGTCGCCGCAGAATAGTGTAAGGCCCGTCGCGTCGTGGAGCTAACTTGGAAGTGAATCCGTGGCTGGATTTGCTTAAAGCATGGGTGGTAGCCAATACCAGGTCTCCAGGTTGGTAGTCGGGGCAGGCTTGCCTCTTCCGGTCCACAATTTCCTTCCTCCTTTCTTCTTTCCCTTCGTGTATTTCTCGTGCTTTAACCAGGGTGTCAGCCATCATGAAAAGGCGCGGAGTAATTTCTTTGATGAAGTTTTCGTTTCTTATTATCTCGCGGAGATCATGCTCTACATCGTCCGGCGTCCTTAGCTCACGTCCGAATGTTAGATAAGCGGGCGTGTAACCAATAGTACTCATTACGGCCGTATTCATCGCGAAGCGGATGACTGGTAACTTCTCGGCCCATGTTGCGTGGTTATCTGCAACGAGTATGGCTAGTTGTGTCTTTAAGTCCCGGTTTCTTCTTTCGACCGGGTTCGTTTCAGGGTGATATACTGGCGTAAAACCATGCTTGATGTTTAGACAGTACGTTAATTGTTGCATAACATTACTGACAAACTGTGTGCCATTGTCACTTATGAATCGGCGGGGCGTGCCGTACCGTAATATAATCTCTTCTAGTAGTATCTTGGCACATTCTTCTGCGGTGGCCCGCTCCAGCGCAAATAATTCCACCCAACGTGAGGCAACATCTTCGACGATAAAAATCCAGCTGTAGTTTCCAGCGGTCTGGGGTAAGGGCCCTGTAGATGATGGGAGCAGGCGCGGATCGGTAAGTACTGTGATAAGTTAAAACAACAAAAGCTCGGATAGCGGTGCGCTTAAAGTACGTGGACATGCGTGCTTTCCGTCGCGGTCAGAGGGCAACTGGCGGGGATGCTACGCACACATATGCACGCGCTCGTGCGCAACCTTTTATTGGTATAGATATTACAGGAATGAGCAGTGGGGGAGCAAACATGGTAAGCTTTTCATATTAACTAATTATATATAAATTCTAAACATTATTAATTCTTTTTTTTTTTTTCAGATGCAGAGCGTCGTGTCCTCTACACTCTCCCCCCCATTGTCTACTCGGGACAATCATCAGCCGCTGTGGGGAGCAAGGCCACGCGCGTTACAGGTCTGGTCAGTTTTCCGGTCCTCGTCTTTACGTCGACAATGCGTATGCGACCGTCGGCGCCGGGGTAGACGTTCTCTATACGTCCTTTAGGCCAAGTGTTTCGTGGCATATTTGGGTCTACTATGAAGACCACATCGCCTTCTTTCAGTTGGTGTCCTTCCTGAAACCACTTTTGACGTGGAAGAAGAGCTGGCAGAACCTCTCGCACCCAGCGTCGCCAAAACATATCGGTGAGTCTTTCAGTGATTCTCCACAATTTTCGTCCATAGAAATCGTTGTCGTCAAACTTTCCCGGAACAGGTAGGTTAGAAGAGGTCCCGATGAGAAAATGGTTCGGTGTTAAACTTTCAGGGTACTCGTGGTCTACGGAGACATGGCTCAGTGGGCGGCTGTTAACTATATTCTCCACCTCGGCCAGTAATGTGATGAGTACTTCTTCGCGAGGGGCCCTTTCTTTTAGGACAACTCTCAACGCTGTTTTGACGCTTCTAATCAATCTTTCCCACGCTCCTCCCATGTGGGGACTAGCGGGCGATATGAAATGCCACTCCAATCCGCGGTTAATTAATTCATCTTTCACACTAGATTGGTTGATTGCTTCGAAAGACCTCCTGAGTTCTGCGTCAGCACCTCGAAAATTGGTGCCATTGTCGGAGTACATTTTATACGGCCATCCACGTCGCGCCGCCATGCGCCTCAAGGCCATTATAAAGGAATCTGCTGATAGCGTCGGCACCACTTCGATATGTATGGCGCGTATAGTTAGACAGGTAAATAATACTCCGTACAGTTTTCCTCGGCGCCGGGCAATAGATATTTCCATTGGGCCAAACAGATCAACACCACAATGGGTAAATGGTCTCTTATGGTGCGCTAATCGTGCCTCCGGTAAGTCTCCTAGTCGCGGATTGCTAGGTATTGTTTTTCTTATACGACAGTATAAACATTTCGCGGCGACTGCTCGTACTGTGGGTCGTAAATTTACCAGCCAATATTTCTGACGTATGTCATTAACTACTGTTTCGTTACAGCTGTGCGCGGTCCTCTCGTGATAATATTTGACTATTAATCGTGCAATATAATCACGTCCATCCAGAATTACAGGCCGTTTCACACTTGAACTCACATTCGTAGTTGCTTCTATTCTCCCCCCGACGCACAGCAATCCATATTCGTTCCAGACTGGCGTCAATTTTCGTAGTCGGCTATCATACGAAATGGATTTATTGTTTTTCAAAAGGGCCAGTTCTCCAGGGAATGATCGCACTTGTGAGCAGCGTAATAACTGATGTTCAGCGCGCTTCATTAATTCTAAAGTAAGTTTAGCTTTGCGCGACGTTTTACATTTTTCTATAAATAGAAACACGTTTGCCATGCATCGACACAAGCGAAGCCAGGAGGAAAACTTAGTTGTTTCCGGCACAGGTAAGTCTTTGACGCTGTTTTCACAAACAATATTAACTTGCAACATCTCATCATTGTATTCTTCTATATTTTCAGGGTCCATCGGCGGCCACTCTTCGCGCGGCAAGTGTAAAAAATGCGGACCTCGCAGCCACTCCCCGTCGATACTCAATTTATAGGTATTAATTTTTGTAGCCTTATCGGCGATATTTAACTTTGTAGGTACATAGTTCCACTCTTTGGTCCGAGTTAATTCGTCGATTTCCCCCAATCTGTTTGCAACAAACACTTTATAGTTCCGCGTGTTATTTTTTATTTGGTGCAATACTATTTGCGAGTCCGTCCAAAAGTATCTTTTGTTTACAACTAATCGGTTCTCACGCGTAATCGTGTCAGCGAGGCGGCAAGCAATAACCGCTGCTTGCAATTCCAGTTTCGGTATAGTTATATATTTATTTACGGGAGCGGCTCGTGATTTGCAGGCGATGAATGACACTCTGACTTGTTTGTTTACAAACTCCTTTCGATAATACGCGACCGCAGCAAATGCAGCCGGGGAAGCGTCACAAAAAACGTGCAAATCTATAGTTGTCTCGTTTTGGCTAGCGCTTCCGCCAGATGCCTTGTCGGCGCTCTCTTTCTCACACAGTCTTAATGAGGTGAAATGACATCTTGGTACTCGTAAGTCTTGCAAGGCATTTAATTCTAATATCCAGTCTTGGAAAACTTTATTTTCGTTTTGTGATATCTCGTCGTCCCACTTAATATCGCTTTTCCAGGTTCTTTGTAGCAATATTTTTGCTTTCACCGTGAATGGAGCAAGAAAACCAAAAACATCGAATATGGACATGTAAATGCGTAAGAGTTCTCTTTTCGTAGGTATTCTTTGGAGTTCCAAAATTTCTTTAGGTATACGCTTAAGTGACAGGTCGAACCCAAACGAATCACTGGCGGGAAACCATAACAATCCGAGTGTCCTCTCTGGTAACTCGTCGCCTGCGGTTTTGATCCTTATCGCCTTATCACTTAAGGTCTCTTTTGACATGGCGGTTAATACTTGTTGATTATTACTAGTCCAATTTCTCATTTCAAATCCGCCCTGTTGATGAATGTAGGTCACGGATTTGATCATTTTTATTGCGGTTTCGCTGTCCTCCACGCTCTCGATGTAGTCGTCCATATAATGTGACTGTATGACGGCTTCAGTGGCTTCAGGCATTTCGTCTCTAAACCTAGTCGCGTTCTTGTTTTTTATATGCTGCGCAATGAAGGGCGAGCAGTTGGCACCGAATATTAATGAGTTCATTACGCAGGTCTTTATCTTCCCATTTGAATCTTCGCGCCACAAAAAACGTAGGGCGTGCTGGTCTTCTCTGTTTATTTGGATACGAAGAAACATGTCTCTGATGTCTCCCATGATAGCGACAGGCCTTTCTCGAAATCGTAGTAAGATACCTAAAAGTGATTGAAGTAGGTCAGGCCCTTGCAGCAAAAAATCGTTCAGGGAGCTGCCGGCGACATTAGCAGCAGCGTCGAACACCAATCTGAGCTTGTTTTTATTTGGGTTATCTACTCCGAAATGTGGCAGGTACCACACACGTCCTCCAGGTATCGAAATCTCGCTATCAGTTAACTCACGAGCGTAACCGTTCTCAAACAGATGATTTATGCGGTCTCGGTATCTTGCTGCGTAATTATTGTCTAAATTCATTCTTCGTTCCACGGCAAGAAATCTCCTTAAAGCGATTGAGTAGGAATCTGGCATTCGTAATTCATTCTTCCAGGGTAGGCTCACTTCCCATCGACCATTACAAAGTTGTGCAGATCGGTCCACAATATTGATTGCGCGAATCTCGTCTTTATTTACACGGGGTTTAGAGTTCACCCCAATTGCTTCTATAGCAAACGAGCGGCGAACTAATTCATGTAGTTCCGTATCTACTTTGTCACTGTGTGTTTCGCATAATTGTTGCAACGATGAGTACTGTGCCGTGTGTGCGCCGGCGCATGTGCGCGTCTTGTCTGGAATGCAGTCGAAGAGCGGAGCGGGGGCGCGGGGGGGACCGCTGATAAGACTAATCGGCGGCCCGCGCGGCTCGTACAGCGTTGTAGTTAATGCATGTTCAGTGGTTAGAAGTAGGCTGCGCGCGGTGGCGGGTACAATCCCGTGCACGCACCACCCCAAAGGTGTCAGGGTGGCGCACGGTTCGTTGAAGTTGCGATGAATAGTCTTCAAGGTCATCATTAAATGGAAGTTGTCCTGTCCAATCAATATTTTGGGCTTTATATCACTACAGGTTACATAGTTTTTTAGGTTTCGTAAATGTTCAAAGTCTTCTAGGTTCACTTTAGATAACTTTTGTGCTGGTAAATCTAGTTCATTTATCTTGCGCGCACGCATTTCGTACATTTGATTTCTTGTATTAGAAAGTTTAAAGTTCACTATTTCACTGTGACACACGATGTCGGAGTTCCACGCGCCTCTCATTCGTAACGTTTCAGGCTGACCTTGTAGGTTAATACTGTTCGCGAGATCAGCTGACACCAAAGACACTGTGGCACCGTCGTCGAGCAAGGCGTGCGTGGAAATTGCACCATTAGGGCCGTGTATGTTCACACACACCGTTTTTAACATAACACTTGTGTCATTACGGGTCGCAATAGTATTTGTTACTGTTTCACTATTGGAAGAAGGTTCGTTTTCGTTTACTGTAGTCAACTGGGGAACACTTCTAGGGGTTTCATACGCGGGGTTGCTGCTGGATGGCGAAGCAGGTTTATGGGGCCAGTGCAGTAAGCGGTGGTGGGGTAGGCCGCACTCATCGATGTCGCACGGCGCTGCTGGACAGGTTTCTATCCCGTGCCCCGATAACAAACACTTATGACACATTTTGTTTATTTTAATGAATCGCCACCTATCTTTGCGGAGCGCGCGCTTAAATTTTATGCAGTTAGAAATAAGGTGAACATGTGTGCGACAAAATTTGCACTTCGCGTCGCTATTATTGTTGTTCAGAACTGCGTGCGAATGAATTCTGCGCTCTTCGGTTCTTTTAAATGTTCTGTTCTCAGTCTGCGTGTTAATGTGGCTTATCCCAGCTGCGGCTACCTTTGTTGCTTCTTTGTGTAGAAATTCGGAGAAAATTTGTAGTTTAGCCTTGTTATTGTCGGTATTCTCGTATATGTAATCCGCCCATTTATTAAGAAGTGTAGTTGGGCACTTCGACAATACAGTATTAAGCAAGTCGGGACTTCTTAAATAATCATTCTGATTTATCGATTGAGTAGCTGCGACGTAGTTCTTCACTTTAACTGCGAAATTCACTATTTCAGAGTGATAACTCTGTGACAGGGCAGGTAATTTTTTAAATTGAGAAGCTATCTTGAATATAATAATTTCAGGTCGTCCAAAACGTAGTTCTAGTGCTTCAAAAATAGTAGTTGGTGTAGTGTCGCTTATGAGTAGCGACGAAACTGCTTCCTTTGCTTCACCACGAAGACATCGGTTGAGTCTAGCGACGTTCTCCCTGTCACTGTAATTACATAATTTTGTTGACTCTTCGTAGCTCCTTTTAAATTGCAGCCATTCAAGTGGTTCGCCGGAGAACGACGGTAAATCCTTAGACGTAGCTAGTCTTGACAGTAAATTAGTGTTAGCACTTTGTGTCACGGAAGCGAGGTTGGTGATAGCGTGCGACAACTGCCACAACGGTTCCGGAGCAGATTGGGTAACTGGTGCCGAAGCCGGTTCGTGAACTTGCAGGTTAGCGGTAGGATCATGTATACTCTTTTCTAGCCACTGTTCCACCTTTTGAGAGGTTCCCGGAGTCGAATGGTCGTCGCTGCAGCGAGACTTCCTTGAGGACCGGTCATCGAGCTCGGCGAGGTCAGCTGCCAATTTCTTGTCAATCAGATCCTTTTCGATTTTGGCCTTGGCCATGGCTGCCTCCAGTTCCAATCGTTTCCTTTGTGCCTCTATTGATGACCCAGAACTCTTCTTCGACGAACCTGGAACGCGTTCGTGGATCTCAGTTTTTACACTACCCTCTTTCCCTTTTACACTACCCTCTTTTCCTGAAGGTAAATTAGTATCCATTGTCTGGATTTCTAAATCTGTGAGTTTTCTGACCGGGCATGTTTGCGTTGAAAACACTTCCACACGATCGTCCATGGTTTGTTTCAGCTGTTCACGTAAGTGAGCGCGTTCACTGCGCGATTTATTTGTGCGCGGCGGCGGCGGCGGTGTGCTGAACATTCCGACGTTCGCTGTTTTTATGTTCGCAGTTCCTTTATGATCCTGGCTCGATGGACCAAATGTAGATGATGGGAGCAGGCGCGGATCGGTAAGTACTGTGATAAGTTAAAACAACAAAAGCTCGGATAGCGGTGCGCTTAAAGTACGTGGACATGCGTGCTTTCCGTCGCGGTCAGAGGGCAACTGGCGGGGATGCTACGCACACATATGCACGCGCTCGTGCGCAACCTTTTATTGGTATAGATATTACAGGAATGAGCAGTGGGGGAGCAAACAAGGTAAGCTTTTCATATTAACTAATTATATATAAATTCTAAACATTATTAATTCTTTTTTTTTTTTTTCAGATGCAGAGCGTCGTGTCCTCTACAGGCCCGAATAAATCGAAAGCTACCACTTCGAAGCGTTGATTATGAGCGGTGGTTTGGAGTAGACCGGCGGGCTTCTGGTTAGAACACTTATAGCGTTGGCACTGTAGGCAGTTGCGAATATAGGCCTCGACGTGCTTCCTCATCCCTTTCCAGAAGTAACGTTTTGATATGCGCTCAAAAGTCTTTTCTGCCCCATAATGACCAGCTGTTGCTTCATCATGGTATGCGGAGATAATCTTTACCTGCTCTTGTTTGGGGGTGACCAACTGGCTATTATCTGCAGTAGAGTCTGGACCATAGCGATACAATAGACCATTGTTCATGTGGTAGCCTTTACCACCCCAGTATCTAGCAGTTTCTTCGTTATTACTTTCTAGGATATTAACTATCTTCACAATGTCTTCATCCTCATGTTGTTCTGCTCGTATCAATTCTTTTCTTTTCGCAGGCATATCCACAATTACCGTACAAAGTCCGCAGTCACTCTCTGTGTCGGGTTCGCAATTGGGACGCGACAAGGAGTCAGCAACAACATTAGTTCTCCCTGGAATATACTTTATTGTGATCTCGTAGGGCTGCAGAAGGAGAGCCCATCGAGCTAATCTCCCACTTGGTGATTTTAGTGACATGAGCCACTTAAGGGCTTGATGATCCGTCAAAACTGTTATCTTGCCTCCTTCAATGTAGCCTCGGAACTTGTTG
The DNA here is from genome assembly GCA_946894065.1 of Acleris literana. Classification (NCBI taxonomy): domain Eukaryota; kingdom Metazoa; phylum Arthropoda; class Insecta; order Lepidoptera; family Tortricidae; genus Acleris; species Acleris literana. The sequence goes on along the minus strand of OX335688.1, from coordinate 10,593,254 downwards.
ACAGCCCAGACGACAGCAAGGGCCTCACGCTCTGAGGTCGAATAGTTTCGCTCGGGCTTGGTCAGGAGGCGACTAGCGTATTCTACGGGATGCTCTGTCTCTCCCTCCCCCTGGACCAGGACTGCACCGAGTGCGTAGCTGCTGGCGTCGGTCTTGATGGTGTAGGGCTTGGTTTCGTCAGCTTGCACAAGCACAGGCGAAGATGTCAAAAGCTCACGCAACTTGGCGAAAGCGTTGATCTGGTCATCTTTCCATTCCCAGGTGGCATTCTTCTTAGTCAGCCGTGTGAGCGGCTCGGCTGTTTTGGCAAAGTTGGGTATGAATCTTCTTTACCAGGAACACATCTGTATGAATGATAATGCGTGTTTCAGATTTCGCGGAGGTGGCATACCCACTATGGCACTGACCTTTTCAGGATCTGTTTGAAGTCCATCCGCAGTGATGGAGTGCCCTAAATGTTTTACCTTTTGGCAGCAGAAGTGACATTTCTCTCGGTTTACTGTCAAATTGAATTCTTTAAGCTTGTCGAAAACGTCTTGCAAATCTTTTATATGGTTTTCGGAAGTAGAGGACATGACTATCAAGTCATCCAAGTATACCAGTAACTTGATGTGGCTGAGAGAAATTCGTAGACGATCCATCATTCGCTGGAAAGTGGCTGGCGCATTGCGTAACCCGAACGGCATCCGGCAAAATCTGTACATTCCGAAGGGTGTCACGAAACTAGTCTTCGTACGATGTTCCTCCTTGACGCTAATCTGCCAATATCCAGCGCGAAGATCAATGGTGCTCATATAGGGCGTTGGCTTAGCGTTGTGGAGTAAGTCATCGATCCTCGGCAGTGGGTATGCGTCAGGTGTCGTAGTTGCGTTGAGCTGACGATAGTCCACACAGACTCTAGTGCCTCCATCCTTCTTAGCCACCATCACAACTGGCGCGGCCCAAGGGGATGTATGGTTCGATAATTTTCTCCTCTAACATCTTTTCCACCTCCTTCTTTAAGACTTCAGTCTTGACCGGTGATAATCGGTATGGTGGTACAGATATGGGCTTGTGATCCCTCGTCTCAATGGAGTGCTCGAATCCCTTTGCTGGTTCCCCATTGGCTTTGAAGATATCCTTGTTCTTCTCTAGGAACTCATCTAGTACCATGGTGTCCACCGAGGAAAAGGCTGTTGATGGGAATAGTGAGTGTTCAAGGCCATTTAACTCACTTTCTTTGTCATAGTCCTGAAGACTTGCCTTTGCATCTTCATAAAGGGCATCCAATATAGGTGAGTAACTTCCAGCATGTTCCGTGTGGGATCTCTTCCTGCGTGGAGGAGTCGGCGCATCGATCCTTATCAGCGGCCCATATGAGCGTGCGGTATTACTCTCTTCGGGTAAGGAAGGCGATAGAAAAGGGTCTTCTCCAGGTGTCACGGCAGCAAGCGCAACTCGCTCACCGAATACGAAGCTCTCTTCATAAAGCTCGAACTGCTGGTGAGGATTGTCGGTGAAATGCCAAGTGAATTGAGCCATACTGAGGTCAATCTGGGCGTCTTGAAGAAATCCTACCCCAAGGAGTGTGCGGTTTCGACGTGATTCTGGCAGTACCAAAAAGGTTGTAAGTACCGTGCGGTCATTAATCTTGACGGGAGCGCGAGTCACTAGAACCATTCCATGTTTAGGGATGCCATCCGCTAGTGTTATTCCTATTCGCACCTCTTCAAATTTATATCCCTGCCTCTTCAGTTCACAATACAGAGAGTACGAAGCCATGCTCGACTTGGCGCAACAATCCACGTACGCGGCGCCAGCTACTCCCCCTATTTCAACATATATAACAGGACGGTCCCGAGCGTCGATGATTGAGACGGTGGGGTTAGCTGAGCAAAATCCAATTTCAGGTGCCGGTTGCTGTGCCTTTTGGGAATGGCAAGTTGGGCAGTTGCTTCTTACAACTCCAGGGGCACCGCAGCCATAACACTTAAATCTTGGTGTAGCTGGAGATGGGTGTTGAGCAACCGCATCCGTTTTGTCCAACCTCGGGGCTTCCTTTGGTGCGTTATCTTTGCGAGCAGCCAATTTTCGACAGTTCTCAGCGGCATGACCAAAGTTCTTGCAAAATCTGCACCGTGGTTTGCGTGCTAAAGTTGACCGGGCATCAGACCGGGGCTCGTGGGTTACGGCCGTGACCTTCTCTTTAAGGACTTGTTCAGCCGCGTGAACGTCCTTAAGTAATCCTCTATAGTCCGTGAAGTCCGCACGTGATACTTTTTCTCGGATCTCTAGACGCATCAACATGTATAGCATATCCAACTGAACTTTTTCCGTATGTCCTGGGCTAGGTAGTTGTGAGAACAACATCCTCTTTTGACGAATAAAGTCTTCGGTCGCCTCGTCCTGCAGTTGTTTTTGCCAGATGTCATTGTATAACAAATGAGGTTCTCGTGTGGGTGCAAAGTTGTCACGGAGTCGAGCCTCGAAATCGTTCCATGTTCTGATGTCATTTTTCACGCCTAACCACCAAACTCCAGCTTCGCCTTTTAATAATAAAGGCAGTTCGTTGATCGCCGTCACATCCCCCATATCAGCTGACGTCTTGAATATATTAATCGCCGTTAGGAATGCTTCGACAACTTCGGGGTCTTTTACGCCATCATAACTATAATTGCAATTTATAAACGAGCCTCTAGGACGTGTTGCAGTAGTTGGCAGCCTATCTAACAGCTGCGAGAATTGCTCAGGTGACATCATTTTGGACGGTCGAATCTTCTTCACTACCGTAGTAACTCGTCCGGAGCGTGTAACATAAGTTGGGTTCTTTTTCGACGTTCCGTGTCCTCCAGTCATTAAATAGGTAGGTCGCCTAGTAACGGGTCGTAGCGTTGCTCGTAGCGAAGGTCCGGGAACAAGAGTTCTTAGCCGGCGACGTAGCGAGACGCGTAGCAGACGATGACGTCACTTTGCCGTAGCGTCGTTACGTAGACTGGCCTCACGTGAAGGGCGCCACTTGTGACGAAGGGAGACGGGGCGTAGTAGAAACCAACTCAACTCAACATATACACTATGGACTTTATTTATATGAGATGGATGATACAATTTATATGCGCACAAAACTATTCCAAGTATGTCCCAACTAGGGTGGAAGCACACTGAGAGTAGCGTCGTGTTTATTAGTGCTATGACACCAATACGTCTCAGCTAATGTGAAAGCGCTTAGTGTGCGACAGTACGAATCCCTGCTTGAAGTACATTTAGTTCGTGAATCGCCTTCGGAGGTCTTGAAGTTGCGGGTACCAAACGATTGCGCGAGCTAACTCGACGACAGCGCCATCTAGCGAGGAGGTGGCAGGGCGAGGTTGTTTAGTCCCGCTACTGGACGGCAGATGTCGCCGGTAAGCAGTATCGGCTGAGTTGATTAGTCCGGCAAAGCGGGACAGCTGACGCCATCTATTGGTGTTTCAATTCTTATTTTTTTTTAGTAATTGTGGCAAAGTAGTAGCTGTATCGCGTACTTGCCGATAATAGTCAAGGGCTTTTCCCCCGAGCAAATCCGAAAAACATCTTAGAATTTTGTTTTGAGAGATATCCCTACTACGCATGTAGTCCTCAATTCGCAAAAGAAATTCCGAGATCTCAAAGTCTCCTGTATATTTCAAAATCGACGACCGCATGTTATCATCCTTCAATACGTGTACTACGCGCTCATTAGGATCCGAAAAATGCGTCCGGGAGTTGTCAACGTGCGGCGCGTTCAAAGATAAGGCGGGCTGTGACGTCATACCGGACGTTCCTGGTTGTGGATCACTATATTTAGAGTCGAAGGTATCGAATTTCCTATTTCCTCGCGGCGCGGTGTTTATATTACGATACTGAGCCTCCGCGACGAGCGATGGTGGTCTAGTGGATTGTTGACGCTGTGTCTATGTATAACATCAGCGCAACGTAAATAAATAATTAAAAAAATATATATGTCCACCAATACCTATTAATAAATTAATCACACTTGTAATAAATGTGTCGTTGCAACACTCAAGAAATGGTGTTAAAATGAGTCGAGTTGTCCAATTTTTAAATTAAATTAATTGGGTTAAGCAAGTGTTGGTGTTGGTGTGATGGTTTACCAATGTTCATTCGCTGCGATTTTATGAGTGCGATGTCCCATCGATCTTTAAATGATTTATTTACAGCCAAATCTAGTGGCTGCAAAATGTGGCTAGTATGCGGAGGGATCTTTAAAATTGTTATATTAGCTTCTCTAGCCTTTTTAATTAGGTTTATACCTACATGCGTTGCATGTCCATCGTATATCAAAAGGATGGGACGCTTTGGTCCGACGGTTTTAAAAAAAACCTTTTCAAAAAAGTTCTCGAAAACAGCAGTTTCCATCCAGCCATTACTTGTAGAGGCGTACGCTGTTCCAGGATAACCTTCTTTTGATGTCCATTCATCCCACACATATTTACCCTTGAACACTATCATGGGAGGAGTTTTCTCGCCTACGGCATTACACCCTAAGAGGACCGTTGTGTTATCCTTTCCTGGGGATGCAATAGTTCGCGTGGAAGTAAATCCTTTATAGCCAACTACTTTTGACTTAGAGGGTTCTTTGGAAAAACTGGTTTCATCCACGTTCCAAATGTGAGAGGGTTTGTCTCTTAACCCCAATTCGTTTACTGTGTTTTCTAGTAAATCGAAGTACGGGTACATTACGTATGGGCTGCATGCGAGTTTCCGAGCATACTCCACTGGTTGCGGCTTTTTAATTGACAAACTATGCCTCTTTTTGAATGAAAGGAACCAATCTTCTCCAGGCACGCCATTTTTAAACGGATTTTGTATAAGATTAGCCGATACGTACTGGCTCACTGTCTCTAAAGCCGGGTCCGCTGCGACGAAAATCTAACAAAACATTGTTTGTCTAACATGTTAGCCAAACATGTTAGTAAAAGTGCACGTCCGTTGCAACATTAATTAAAAAACTTTTTTGTTGTTCCAAACATTGTTCACGCACAAAATTTATCATGAATACCGACCAAGAGGACGTCTTATCTGTGTTGGCGGTGATGGATCTGATCCAAAGAAGTCAAAACAGGAATAGATTTCGTGTCAGGCCTTACTTGCAGCAACGCTCGTTTAACATATACCAAGAATTGCAAGTTGAAGACAGATTTGGATTAAAAAACTTTTTTCGCTGTTCAGAGAGTGACTTTGAAGAACTGTTATTATTAATATTGCCAGATATACAGAAAAAAACAACGTGGCGGAATGATGTCATTCCACCTGACATGAGATTAGGTGCGACTTTACGATATTTAGCGACGGGAGACAGCTACACCAGTTTAATGTACCAACTGAGAATATCTAAACAACAACTGTCAGAACTGGTTCCAGAAGTGTGCATGGCTCTTTACAATAGCCTAAAAAATTTATATCTAAAGGTAAGCAATTTTTATCTGTAATAATTGTACATTTGGGGCTGTGGCTTGTTTCATTTGAAATTCACCACAGCTTTTTTGGCCGGGATACACGAGGCTTGTTTTTCAAGCCAGAGTAGCAAGATAGTGCTAACTAGTAAGCTAGCAAGCTAGTGCGTCTATTCTCGTGTATACAAAACTAGCCTACTTTCAGGCTAGTAGTACCAAATGTTCAAGAGAGGACAGTATGACTGGCTTACTAGCTCCTACCTAGCTTGCTATCCTGGCTTGAAAAACTAGCCTCGTGTATCCCGGCCATTTTGGTGAAGTGAAACGCTGCGAGGAAACCTGCACATATCTATGACGCCAATCAAATGTCATATAGGCACTATAGGCTTTTGATGATGAGATGAGATTTGTTTACATATCATGTAAAGTTGAGAGTTAAAATGAAATATTCTTTGGGCACAATAATATTTATTTTTAAGTATAGGTATGTACATCTTTTAGCTACGTTGTAGTCTTAGGTAACTTTACGGTATTTTATTTATTGAATTTTAACAAATAATCAATTGCTTACGTTGTTTCTTGATCGCAAATCTCAGTATTTTCCATTTGAGCAGATGAAGAACTAGGCCTAACTATGGTTTTATTATCTATTATAAACACTGCTGGCAGTTCCTCCAGATTATTATACTGTGATGGCTTAGATTCTCTAATTAAATATCCATCATTTGATAAACCTATAACCGTATTTAACGGACAATATGGTAGGCAGGGCATTATTTGATGGTGATGACATTGCTGATGACTGCATTGGTTTTGACTGTCGCAAGTCTGGCTGTACGCAGACAGATGTGCCAGCAATTTGAATTGATGGCTGCTTATTGATGGTAGATTGTACTTCATGCATGTCTGACTGTCCATAGAAAGAAGTGTTTGGTTCTGTATCATTTAAAGTCATAGGCGACTCTGGGTTTTCTAATAACTCGCAAGAATAGTCATAATAATCACTCGTACTGGTAGTAAATAGATCTATGGTTAAGGTTTGCCACTTCACAATTGTAGAATAGAGTTTGGATGTCTAATTTTAATTTGCTTTGTTGGATTGGCCGATTTTTTTTAAATTGAGCAGCAACATATACGCCAAATGAAGTAACATCATCATCATCCAAATCTGTACTTGATGGTTGTCTTTCTTTGATGGCTTTCAATGTTGACATGGCCTCAGAATAAAGGGCGGTATTTCTATTTCTTTTCTTATTAGGAAACTTAGATGGCGGTGGCAGTGCCGTCGGGGCTGGTAGCGGTAGCGGGGTTGCTGGTGGCGGTGTCGGCGTAGCTGGTGGCGGTGTCGGCGTAGCTGGTGGCGGTGTCGGTGTAGCTGGTGGCGGTGTCGGCGTAGCTAGTAGTGATGATGACGTGCTTTGTGGTGATGGTATCTGAAATATAACAATAACATGTATTTATTTATTCACAGATGCCTTCAACTGAGGCTGAATGGAGAAGGATATCAGCTGGGTTCAACTCTAGGTGGAATATTCCTCATGGCATAGGTGCCTTGGATGGCAAACATGTCATAATGGAAGCCCCAGCAAATACCGGCAGTCTTTATTATAATTATAAAAAAACATTTAGCATAGTACTTCTTACCATGGCAGATTATGATTATAACTTCATTTATATTGATGTTGGCAGCCAAGGGAGAATATCTGATGGAGGAGTCTTCCAGAATTCATCGCTGTCCCGAGCCCTAAATAGTAATACTTTAGGATTGCCTACAGATGAACCATTGCCCGGAGAAGAAGTAAATTTGCCATTCGCACCTTCAGAACAATAGTGACCTAATTGAGAAATTTTAAATTTCGAGTTAGGTCTCTATGATAATAAATTTATGACTCAAAGTTTGAAAGCACAAATTTTGAATTAGGTCACTATTGTTCTAAAGGTGCGTATGTTATATTGGCTGATGCTGCCTTTCCATTATCACACCACATAATGAAACCTTACAGCGGTGATCATGAACAAGGTTCACCAGAGAGAATATTCAATTACAGATTAAGCCGAGCTCGACGGATTATAGAAAATACCTTTGGTATATTAGCGTCTGTATTTCGGGTTTTTAAAAAGCCCCTGACTGTAGAAGTCAAAACTGCAATATCGGTCATATTAGCTAGTGTAGTTTTACACAATTACCTTAGAAGAAATAACATCAGCAGAAACTTATATTCACCACAAGGCACTTTCGACACTGAAGAAAATGGTAACTTGATACCTGGTCAATGGAGAACTGAAGCACAAGCGGAGGGCTTGCAACCACTACCACGATTACCAAGACGAACAGCCGTAGATAGCCAGCGGATTCGAGATAATTTTGCCTCATACTTTGTCAGCGAGAGAGGAATGGTTCCATGGCAGTATTAGTATGTCATCTTGGCATTTATATATACTTTTATATTATTGTTTCTGCTTCATTGAAGAATAAAATATATAACTAGAAACGTAGTTGCAGTTTTATTATTCTTTAGGTTGCAAATCATTTTAATAGGCAGCAAACAAGATAACCTAACAAATTAATACTTGTAGGTATTAAAATGTTAAATAATATAATAAGTGTGAAAAAATAAGTACGAGGGGTGCCTTTTAAGTTCTGTCGTTTGAAAAAACTAAAGACAATTTAAGTGTTAAATGGTATTTATTGTTTTTCAAAGTAATCACCGTGATATGTAATACACTTTTTCATTCGATCGAACCAGTTTTCTAAACACTTATTCCATTCCGAAGTCGGGGTCTCCAAAATGGCCGTTTTGTATGCCTCAACCGCTTCTTCAGGCGTCCGGTACCGTTGACCACGAAGTCGTTGCTTGATTTTTGGAAAAGTGAAGAAGTCATTAGGGCTTAAGTCTGGACTGTACGGCGGGTGATCTAAATTTTCGACGTTTTGTTCTTTTAAAAACGCAATTGTCTGCCGGGCGGTGTGCGAGCTAGCATTATCGTGGTGCAGTACTATACGACGTCTTGGGTTATTTTTTCGGAACTCGCCGATAACTTCTGGTAAACAAACAGTGGTATACCAGTCAGCATTAACTGTTTTACGATCTTCGAGCACGATGGTCGCAACGTGGCTACTTTTCGCTACAAACGCGGCGACCATTTTTTTCGAAGTGCTCCGTGAGCGTATTACTTTGTTCGGTTTTGGCTCATCTTGAAACACCCAAACAGTCGACTGCTGTTTAGAATCCGGATCGTAGGCATATATCCAAGATTCGAGAAACGGTTGTTGTAAACCAAACACAGTCCATTGGAGCAACTGTTAAATTAGGTGTGCCTCAGGGCTCTATATTAGGTCCTTTCTTATTTCTGGTCTATATAAATGACTTACCACCCACGGTAGATAACCTTTGTGATATTGTGCTATTTGCTGATGATACTTCATTAATTTTCAAGGTGGACCGAAAATCCGTCGATTACAGTAGGATAAACGCCACGCTGGTTAAAGTACTTAATTGGTTTACTATTAACAATTTGCTACTTAACGCTAAGAAAACTAAATGTGTTAGGTTCGTTTTGCCTAATGTTAGACCGGTAGAATCTAGTATATTTCTAAATGATGAGTGTTTGGAGATGGTGGACAAGGCGCTTTTCTTAGGGATAACTATAGACAAAAACTTGCAATGGAGTCCCCATATAGCAGTACTAGCAGGTAAATTAAGTTCGGCAGCTTATGCTGTTAGGAAAATCAGGCAACTTACCAATGTTGAGACAGCTCGCTTAGTTTATTATAGTTATTTTCATAGTGTTATGTCGTACGGTATTCTGGTTTGGGGAAAAGCTGCTGACATACAGACTATATTCGTGTTACAAAAAAGAGCCATTCGTTCCATATATAACCTAAACTCCCGTGATTCCTTAAGATTACTATTTAAAGAAATTAGTATTTTGAAAGTAGCGTCACAATTTATTTATGAGAATATTATTTATGTCATTAAAAATCAAGACTCTTTTGTTAAGAATTGTGATATACATAATTTGAATACAAGAAATAAAAATAAAATTGCTATTAAAAAATTTCGTGTCCGTAAGGTATATCCCTCTGCCACTGAGGTGGGTTTTTTGTAATCATTCCACTGACGAGTAGTCTGTCAGACGTGTATTTGAGTTGAGGTTATTTTAAAAAATGTTATTCTTTTATATAAATAAGTATAAAAATATTATTTTGTAGTATTATATATACCTGGTAAAGGTTAATTAGATTAAATGAAACTCAGGATTATTAAAATATTCAACCTTGTTTATTATTATAGTATTCTAGGAACTTTTGACACAGCCATCGTTAAAAAACTATAAAAAAATACTGAAACATAAAATCAACAATTATAACATAAATTTGCCTTCTTCAAGCATAAAATTAACAAAACAAAAAAATAAAAAATAATCGTTAGAGTAGTTTTTTTTTAAATCAGACTTAAACTTCACTCTTGCAGTCTTCACAAATTTGCGCCGCACACTGCAGACAAATCGGTTTTGCGCAAGCGCAACAGACAAACCTTGTTTGCCGCTTCAATTTGCTTGGACAAACACGACACAACTTCCTTGCAGATAACGATTCAGGCTCACTCGGGGGTGGTGGATCAGGTAAATCACGACCTAATACACGGCGTAACGTCATCCTTAATTCTCGAGGCAACTTTTGATTATAAACTCTCTGTTTCAAGGCAGGGAGCACTAATTCCCGAGCCAAATGCAATATAAAGTCTCCTCTTCGTAATTTTGCCCCTTGACATTGACCGTACAACACAAAAGTGTTTACTCCAGCCATATCAAGCAGACGATAGAAGATTGCTTGTGGCCAACGCCGTGTTTTACGACTGCTGGAATAGATGGCACATTTCTTGTCAACCTCGTCCACACCGCCTTTAGTTTGATTGTAATCAACAATCATCGTCGGTTTTCCAGTGGTTTCGTCAGTGCTGGAACTATGGTGGCAAGTAGATAAAAGGACAACTGCCTTATCTTTTTTCGGCACAAAAGACAGCAAAGTTAAATCTTTCGTAAATCCATAGAGAGAGCTGTCAATAGGTCTAGTTTTATTTGGTTTGAATTGAGGTGGTATTTCTCGCTTATTTTTTTTTAGCGTCCCCAAATAAGTCAGGCCTTTTTTTAATAATATCTCTGCTAGAGGTATAGAACTAAACCAATTGTCGGCTGTTATATTCCGATTTGAGTTTTCAATTGGCTTTGCTAGTCTTAACACAGATTGTGTAGGAACAGCCAGCTTTTTCTCTGCTTCTGGCAGTCCTATACCATCAGATCCTTTTCCGTGATAAATATACGCATTATAAACGTAGAATTGGCTAGCATCCGTTAAAACCATTATCTTGATCCCATATTTCGCAGGTTTGTTAGGCATGTAAACGATAAATTTGCAACGTCCTTTAAAAGCTAGTAACATTTCGTCTATGCAGGTGTATGGTCCAGGAGTATAATGAGACTGACAATTGGCAATGAATTTATTAAAAAAGGATGAAACAGCAGCAAGAGGGTCTGTTTTTAATCGTTCGTGTCGGTCATCAATGTTGTCTAGTCTCAAACAATTAAGCAGAGTGTTAAATCTGTATTTCGACATAACACATCGAAATATTTCGTGGCCTGTTCCATCCGTTGCGAATAAGTAATTCGAATCAGCATCATTACATTTAAATACTGATGAATAATATAGTAATCCCAGCAATGACCGGATTTCTAAATTATGAGTATCTTTTAGTTCTTGTTTTACATAGTTAGAGAACTGTTGACGATATGCTTCAAGCTTCCTATTCGTACTAACTACCAATGTTTCGATCATCTCGCTATCGAAAAACTTTTCCCAAAGCTTCTCATATCCAGGAAATTGCATCTGATCATTTTGTCTCGGTAAAGAAAGAATGTTATGAGCAGGTGTTCGCGATGTCCTTGAAAAATCTGATTTAGACCAAACAAATCCATTTTTGCCATGATAATAATCTCGATTTGACGTTTGAGGTTCACTCTGCCTCCTCCTCCCTCTCATCTGGTTTGTAACTTCCTGCAAACGCTCTCCCTCCCTCCCCCTGCTCTCATTCGTAAATCTTACCTCGGAATTCATACTCTCACCTTCCAAAGTTTCTTCTTCGCCTGCTGATATTTCGCTCTCTTCATGAACCTCCTCTTCAATAACGAAGTCTTTGTCGGCTACATCGTCGTCAATATCACTAAATTCATGTTCTTCCTCTTCCTCTAACCACTCCAGAATTTGTTGCTCGTTGGTGATGTTTACTGCCCCAGTAGTCTTTCTTTTCCTCGAAGGCCTTGCCTGAGCCTCGCTCGCCATCTAAAAGCAATACCTAACAATAAACTAAGCTGCAACTTAAAATGATTTTCGGTTCAAAATATTTTACTGACGTAACGACTGATAGACACTATGAATATAATTAATTTACTGACTTGACGTATGTAAGACAGTACAGGGTTATAATAATATTACTGACAATACGTCTACCAGATCGATCACTTATTACTGACCTTACGTCCTGTGGACACCAAACAGCTCTAACTCCACCCGTGCGCTCGTCGCAGCTGCCGTCGCTGCACTGACGGGAGGCGCGCGGCCACGCAGGAAGGTACAGAGAGAGACAGAACGATACGCCGCGGAATGGTGACTAAGCTGCAACTTAAAATGATTTTCGGTTCAAAATATTTTACTGACGTAACGACTGATAGACACTATGAATATAATTAATTTACTGACTTGACGTATGTAAGACAGTACAGGGTTATAATAATATTACTGACAATACGTCTACCAGATCGATCACTTATTACTGACCTTACGTCCTGTGGACACCAAACAGCTCTAACTCCACCCGTGCGCTCGTCGCAGCTGCCGTCGCTGCACTGACGGGAGGCGCGCGGCCACGCAGGAAGGTACAGAGAGAGACAGAACGATACGCCGCGGAATGGTGACGTGGCAACAACGCGTAGGTATTAGGGTGTCTGTCAGACGTAACATCAGTGGCAGAGGGATATAAATCATTTGTTGGTCAATGCATTCATTTCTATAATAAATTACCTGACGAAGATTTAAAGTTAACATTTCCAGCACTTAAAAATTACTTGAAAAAGTCGTTGATGTCGAAAGCTTATTATAGGGTCGAGGACTATCTAACAGATAAAAATGCTTGGCCTAAATTAAACACCTAAATAACTTAGTAATAGCTTAGTCAGGAAAATATCTAAACATTGTAGGTATAATTATTGTCTAGGTGACACGGTTTCTGTAGGAGAATGTATCAAAACTATGTGGTTGTTTTGCACCGTCATGGGTAAGTATATGTATATACAGGGTGGCCAAATAACAGGTATACACTTTAGTTTTGTAATTTTATTCTATGAAATATAAAAAATATTAACTATTCCTTGTTAAGTATAGTATTTAGAGCCGGCAGTTAAACATGGAAAATAATGTCAGACAAATGTCCACCTCTAGCAGCATGGCAGATGTGAACCCTTTTCATTGCGTTTTTCATCACATTTTCACACATTTCCTGCGTTATCTCAGTGACTGTGTCTCGAATATTTTGTTTTAATTGCTGAAGGTTCATTGGCCTGTTAGCATAGACACGTCCCTTTAGATAGCCCCACAGAAAAAAGTCAGGAGCTGTTAAATCAGGCGATCTTGGGGGCCAATCAATGTCACCGTTTCTCGAAATTAATCGACCGGGAAACCTTCTTTTTAATGTTTCTATTGTGGCTCGTGCCGTGTGACACGTGGCCCCGTCTTGTTGAAACCACATGTTTCCCAAGGCCAATTGACTCACTTGATTCGAGAAAAAATGGATTATCATCTCACGGTACCGATCTCCATTCACTGTAACAGCATCACCCATAGCATCTTCAAAGAAATAAGGCCCAACTACCCCTCCTGACCAAATTCCACACCAAACTGTTACTCGACGAGGATGCAGAGGTCGTTCGTGGATCAAAGAAGGTTGTTCTTCTCCCCAATAGCGAGAATTTTGTTTATTAACAAATCCGCTGAGGTCGAAATGAGCTTCGTCAGTCATAATTATTTTTTTATGAAAATCTGGGTCTCTTTCCAGCTTGGTTAGCATAACACTACAGTAATCACGACGGCGTTCATGGTCTCGAGGCTGAAGTTCTTGAGTTATCTGTACCTTATACGGAAACAAACCAAGGTCTTTCTTCAAAATTGTCTGTAGAGAAGTCCTCTTAAGTCCGAGTTGTTGAGAACGTCGCCTGGTAGACAATGTGGGTTCTTCGGCTACACTTTGACGAACAATTTGGATATTCTGCTCAGTACGAGCCCTTCTGACACGATGAGGAACTGCTTTATCTGTTACGATGCCATACTGCTCAAATTTATTCACTAAACGAGCTATTGTTAGCCGCGAAGGTAAGTGATTTCTACCAAAAATTGGCCGCAATTTTCTTAGAGTTTCCGCAATACATGATTGGGTTGAGTAAAACGTTTTAATAATTAAAACACGTTGTTCCGTCGTAAAACGATCCATAACAAATTTGCCGTATCTACACAAAGTAATTTTCATGCAACAACTGTCATATTTACCGCCAAAACAAAATGGCGGCAAAAAAAAGTTGTATACCTCCAAGTTGGCCACCCTGTATATATATGTATATATATATATATATATAATTATTATTATTACTATTTAAGAGTTCATCTGAACATACTGAGTTTTGACACGTTTTCCTGCTCAACTACGCATGATATATATATATTTTAATGTTAAATTCATTGTTTTATATAATGCTAGGTTAAGTTCTATAATTGTATAAGTAATTTAAAAAAAAAACGACTGACTGTTGAGTTTCTTGCGGCGTTTCTTCTCAGCAGTGGTCTCTTGCGAAGCGCTGGTAGATTTTTGACGTGTAAAAGTGCCCGTGCGGCCTACTTACTGAATAAACATCTTTTATCTTTTATCTTTTTTATTCGTCACCACTGCTAATGTCATAAACGTGTTTAGAGTCTCCTCGGTTGAATTGCCGCAGAGTTTTGCGGCACCATCTAACGCGAGCCGTTTTTTGGTCTGCACTAAGTAAATGTGGTATCCAGCGTGAGATCATTTTTTTTACACCTAAGTGATCATGCAATATATTTTGAACACTGGTCCCTGAAATGCTTAATGAAGCTTCTATCTCGCGGTATGTCGCATGGCGATCTTCGACGATCAGTTGCCGAACAGCATCAATGTTTTCCTGGGTTACAGCTGTTTTTGGTCGGCCTTCACGATGCCTATCACTAAGACTAGAGCAACCACTTTGAAATTCCAAATACCAACGTTCCACAGTCCGGATGTATGGTGCTTCATTTTAAAAACCGTAGTCAACTCTTCAAAGCACTGAAGACGCGTTAAACCCCTTTTAAAGTTGTAAAATATTATCGCACGTAAATTTTCCTTCGAAATTTCCATTTTCACAACCGACTTGTCAACTTTGAACCGACGCTGTACTAAAACGAATCGGCCGATCTCGAGACATTCTTTTGTTTTTGAATTCTAAATTCAATTATTTTAAGATGATACTAGTTTTTTTTTTTAATAATCACGGGAGTTTTGCAAACGACAGAACTTAAAAGGCAGCCCTCGTACTTACCATTTCATCTTGTAAATTGCTGACTGAATTTTGCCGTATATTAAAACATATCATATTTGATATTTCTTCGTATGCAAACCATTTTGAAATGTATATATCTTCTGCTCCGCTGCCCGTTTTAAGCCCCGTAACCTGCTTCTCTCTGTTATACTGTCCACGAAGGTTTTAGCAAAGTGGACAACTTTGCTAAAACCTCCTTTGCAGTGATTCCAAACACTGATGCAATCTCTTTGATGGCATCCTGCTTCTTATTTTTAATTTTATGGTCACTAGAAGACACATCCCAAATGACGGGCCGTTCCTTTATTAATTGGATAAAGAACAAAGTATTTTCCTTATTCCACTCCATTGCACATCACGTCAACAGTCAAATCAATTAAATTAATTCAAAGATGACAGTTGACACTTTGACAGGACAACCGAGACCGACACAGTATGACGGGCAAACACAAAATGAACGCTGCACCCCCCTCCGCAGGCGAACGCGGGGGATGTTTTCCATCCGTCGCGGCAAACATGTTTGAGTGTTTTTGCTAACAAAAACATTTAGACCACGCCCCTATTATGTTAGAAAAACATGTTAGGTGTTAGAAAAACACAAAAACAGGTCGCAGCGGACCCGGCTTTAGTGATATTGCTCGTAAACTGCATTTAACGTTAAGTTGAAATATTATGTAAAACTGATTTGATTAGGTTATAATAATAATAATCTGTGAAAATTATAATTTATTTAATCACTATAAAATACCGTTATTATATTGTTTATATAAAATAGCAGTTCACGCTCATTAACATTTTCATGTTTGATGAGGTTTGGCACGTGACACCTCCTCCTATTTAACGTGCCGACCACGTCCGTTTTTCGGGACTGTAAAAATCTGGTTAAGGGCAACTGGTTGTGCCAGTTGTCCATAAACAGACTATGGCCCACGTCGAGGAACCCATCCATGAGTTTTAGCACTACTTTGGCAGTAGGTGCATTAAACCCATGAATGGGCCCCTCGTGCATAGATGACAGTGGCGAAGCGTGGCCGAAAACAGTAGGAAACCCGGTCCGGTTAAGTGCGAGTCGGACTACGCTCTATTAGGGTTCCATTTAAGAACTAACCTTTTTTTATTACATAGGTACTATTTTTTTACGTATTATACTTTTCATATAAATAATAACTCACGTCTGAAAGAATGTCGTCTGCATCGATATTTTCCGTAGGATCCTCAGTCGGACTCTATACATCATGCTCATGAGACTCTAGCACTGAAGGACTTGCAGTAGTATGTAATATAAAATACAATAAAATTAAATGAAAGAAATAAAGGGGGATTAAAATTTTTAGGCAGACTGATTAAGAAAATTTTAAAACAATATTGAAATCTTTTTGATCTAAAAAAAATGCTGTTTGATGATAACTGGCTTCAATTCTAAGAAGAATTCTTTTGTTTAATTGAAGGTATTGGACATTTGGTTTTAATGCGTCAAGTCGTAGCCTTAGCCCTAGCTTTGTGCTTCTGCACGTTTTGATGTTGGTTTTTTTTAATCGTGTCGAATTGTTAAGTAGACGCATAATTGAATCGTGATAGTTAGTTTTTCTAATGAGGAATATGCGGAAATCGTTTTTATGTATGGCAGAGCAGACGGCATCGGATCTTTGGCACGACGAATGTACCAAGAGCGTTTGCCGCATCGCAGGGTACCGAATGTCAGAGTATTTTACAACACATTTCGTCGGCTTGCAGAAGATGGAATACACCACGTGGAACCTGGAGTCAACCCGAGCAGACACGATCCTAACGTGGAAGAAGACATTTTAGCAGCATTTGTAGCTCGAAATCTAAAGCATTTCACAATGGAAGGTCTGCAAAACAATGCACGAAAATCTCATGTATCCATTCCATGCACTGGTGTGCAAGGTCTGGAAGAGCAGGATCCCCACAGAAGGATTCAATTCTGCCGTTTTCTCCTTAATAGGAAATTGAAGATGCTTGGTTTGTAAAATCAATCTAATGGACGGATGAAAGCAAATTACAATCATTCACAACCTCATCAATGGATCAGCAGGTGTCGTTCCTGAGGAAATTTTCTGTCAATGTGTGGGCAGGTGTAATTGGCAGAACATTGTTTGGACCCCACATCTTACCGGATACTTTGAATGATTATAATTATTTGCAATTTCTACAGAATGACCTTCCAGTGCTTTTAGAGGAATCCGATGCCCCGATATTTGAAACAGAGCGAGAAATCTCCTTTCAGTAAGACGGCTGTCCAGCTCATTGGACATTAAATTTAAGAGAAGACTTAAATAATTCCTTCCCTCATAGCTGGATCCGCAGCCTGCTCAGTCACCAGACTTGACCCCAATTGACATTTTCGTGTGGGGCCGGGCCAAAGAATTGTTGTATTCAAGTGTAGAAATAAACACAAGAGAAGAATTGGCAGAGATCATTAATTCCGCGTTCGCAATCATGAAGGTAGAGATGAGGTTGAAAACTACAACAACAGAAGTGAGAAGACGGGCCCGTGCTTGTATTAAAAACGAACGTGTAGTTAACACATGTTTTCAAAACGGTTTGAACAATTATCACACCGTCTGTTTTTTATTAAATGCCGTCAAAATTAAGGGTTCCTTAAAACTTACATATCTTTCGAGAATTCAAATGTCTATAAAAAAGTTCTGATGACAAAGATACTAAGAACATGTTTTGTTAGATTGCTTACACATTATTTTAATGAAATGAATAAAATCTTAATTTATTCTTTGTTCTTTTCTTATACTGTTTTAATAAACACAACCGTTACATCCCATGAGCACTAATGCTTGCATAAAGTGGCTAACAATAACTGCAATTGCCCGGCCTTGGAACTAGTTAGTAGTCACACGTACCTGGGATTAATAATAGATGAACGATTTGCCTGGAAGCCACACATAGATTATATTTGTAGTAAACTGAGAGCTGTCACCGCTAACTTATCTATTTTAAAATATAAACTACCCTACAGTATTCTTAGGACAATCTACTTGTCCCTGGCAGATTCTTTAATATGTCACGGAATTACTAGCTATGGACGTACATACGAAAGCTACTTGGAACAAATATGTAAACTGCAACTCACGTTACTTAAGACTATTACCCCTAGTAAAATAAAGAATAAATTTAGAGACGATTATAATAACCTATTTATGTACTGCCGAGTGATAAACGTATTTAATAGGTTCCGTATGTCCGTCCTAAGTGAAAACTGTGCCACTTTCTCCACGCTGAAAAAAAAATGTCGACAAAATAACTTACGTACCTTACAATACTTACCAATGTTTACACTGCCAGGTTATAACAACGTTTATGGAAAGAGAATTGACCAGTATGTGGTGCCGCTCGTGCTAAACACCTTAACTAAGGATTTAATTAATCTCCTAGTATGTAACCCTAACCCAAAATTATGTAAAATCTACTAAAAAAACACTATATTGAAAATGTCTCCGCACATGCCTAATGAAAGTCTCCATAAATGTATTTTTATTCTTATTGTTTAATTACGGACCGCTTCGCGCGATCTCGCCTGCTATTGTATAAACCTTAAGAAGTTTCTAATAGTGGCTTGAATTGTCAAAAACTGTTTTTTTTTTTCTCCCAAAATTATGTAAAATCTACTAAAAAAACACTATATTGAAAATGTCTCCGCACATGCCTAATGAAAGTCTCCATAAATGTATTTTTATTCTTATTGTTTAATTACGGACCGCTTCGCGCGATCTCGCCTGCTATTGTATAAACCTTAAGAAGTTTCTAATAGTGGCTTGAATTGTCAAAAACTGTTTTTTTTTTTTCTCCCAAAATTATGTAAAATCTACTAAAAAAACACTATATTGAAAATGTCTCCGCACATGCCTAATGAAAGTCTCCATAAATGTATTTTTATTCTTATTGTTTAATTACGGACCGCTTCGCGCGATCTCGCCTGCTATTGTATAAACCTTAAGAAGTTTCTAATAGTGGCTTGAATTGTCAAAAACTGTTTTTAATTAAATAAATTAAAAAAAAAGTAGTTCTTTTTAGTTGTACTTTTCTGTTTAGTGTATTTATGTTGTTTCCTTTCACATTGAAACCAAGGAACACCTTCATTTAAATTCTCGTTGTTGTCACTGAAGTGGCAAAGTGCATTCTTGCAATTAGTACACTTTCCATGCATGCAAATATGCCATTTAAGACCACATGATTGTTTTCCCAGAACGTAATATTTGCACAATCTATTACACCATGCTTTTTTAATTCCTTGAATTGCTACTGGATATTATCATGTTTTACACACATGCATGTAGTTATTTCAAGTTTCAAGCAAGTTACATAATATCAGATTGTAGGCAAATACTCGCAGCCTGACCCTGGCCGGCGAGATTGCAGTTGATGATGATGGTTGATGACGTTGGTCTGGTCCCAGAAGGCCTAGGCGCTGGTTCGAAGCGATACTCGTCTACTATTGTCAGTATGTAGCGATTATTAGAGCCTTCTGTTGGGAGTGGCCCTTTGAAGTCGATAGAGATTCTCTCGAAGGGTGAAGTAGCTTTTATTAGCTTACCTTCCATTTTATGAAATCTGGGTTTGATTTGACACGACACGATGCTGTCATCCGCGTTACTTCATCGATCGAGTATGGTTTTTGCGGAAATTAAATTAAAAAAAAACACATTTGAGTTAAACAAATTACATAATCGACGAAAGACGAAAGTAATGCCCAAAACACCATAACTATTATATATTTAAAAACAAAACACGAAAAATTAGACAGTGCATGCCAAGTGGGCGGGGCGCGTCGGTTCAGCTGGCGAGCGGCTGCTGCAGGCGCTGCCGCGCCGATTCGAGGAGAGGCATCCGTCTCGCTCTCGCATGACATTAAAGCGCGAAATTCGAATAACGGCTGGGCGCGCGTGTTCGGCGCGTTGGGCGCGTAGAAGAGTTTGCGATATACTTCCCCTCTGGTTCACGTGTACGTCCTCGTTCCTGGACTAGCTCTTTTGTCTTTGGGCGCGCACGTCGCCGCTTCGGAATCACTGGCGTTGGCGGAGTTCCATCCTCGTCGCCCCTTTCAATAAATGGTGGTTAAGTCTTTGGCATGGTACTTGCCAATGGTTTCGTTTGGATTGCCCTCAGGGGCTAAGATAAATGTAGTTGGACTTATTTTATTTGTAACTATATAGGAAACATCTCTTTTGGGCGCAAATTTGACACTGACGCCTTTACCGGCATTGCTTAGAACATGGGACGTAACCAGCACCTTGTGTCCTATGTCATACACCGGAGCTGGTCGTCGAGTCTGGTCAGCCGTCGTGTTCGCTTTATCTTGCAGTGTTTCCATGCGTTCTCGAACAGCTGACAGCTGACAAAGAACTCACGAAGGAGCGAAGGTACGGAGTGATTTGGGGTAGGAAATTCTCCGTGTCTAAAATGCCTCGTAAATCATACCGTATCTTGGTAGGCGTTCTCATGTTCCTGGCGAACATAAGGTACCTAAGCACCGCTTCCGCACATGATGGGTTTACTTTAAATGTCGGCCAAAATCAGTCAACATCTGTCTCTTGTACGGTGCGGACGCGTTATAGTGCTCTTCTTTGTATTGTTGTTTTCCTTTTTTACCTGGCTCGTTTATTGGACCGTTTCCCGTATAACCTGTGACTCGGCTTGTTTATCTGACTGTTTTCTTTTTAGGTATTCTGTGACCCGGCTTGTTAATTGGACTGTTCGGCTGCCCTATGTCAAAACCTAGTAAGGGCTTTTGACCAAATTTTACAGGAGAGCGCAAAAACATAAATTTAGTCAACCTTCGAAAAGTTTTAGTTTTTTGGGAAAAACTCAATACGAATTAGGTTGAATACTAATTATTAGGTTGAAAACTAATTAGTTCGCTCGCCGCGTCCAATGCGTGTACACCTCTATCGTTAGCGCTCTCGCTGAAGTCAAATCTACCCGCCCTAGTGTTAAAAAAATAATGGCCAACCAAAAATGTGTAAGCTGTAATAAAAGTATAACGAAAAAATCACCAGGATTGGAGTGTAGCCGGTGCTCAAAGACAGTGCATGCAACACCTACCTGCTCCAAGATCTCAAACAAGCTGTTGACCGCCCTCCGCGGAACAAATGGCCTAGAGTGGAGCTGTGAAGAATGCATGCGCAACATGTCTAAACGCTCCTCGTTCCTTACCCCGGATGAGGACACCGACGTCGAAGATAATGACATGATGGCTGGACTAGGAAGACGCGCCAGTGTTATTGACCCACAAAAACTAGCGATGGATATTAGTCGCGAGGTGAAGAAAGCCATCAAAGATGAATTGGGCAACCTACAACATTCTCTCGAATTCGTTGGAGACCAAGTAAGTAACATCGACAAGGTCGTGATGAAACAGGATCTGGAAATAAAAGCACTTAAAAAATACAATCAAGACCTACAGAACAGAAATAAGAACCTAGAATTGCGTTTGTCGGTCCTTGAACAGCAAGTCCAAGTTATGACCCAAAAACAGTTGTCAAATACGCTAGAAATCTGTGGGATTCCTGAAGTGCCTCAACAGAAAGTCGAAAGTGTTGTTAAACGAGTTGCTGAAAAACTAGATATGGATACGGATAATGTACAGTGCGTAAAACGGCTACCGGCCCGCAATGATCAACCCGGTTTACTGGTTGCCGAGATGAAGACAAAAATGGCATGCACCAACTGGGTATTATCAAGTCGCAACAAGGAACTAACCGTAGGAGATGTGTTCCCAGAGACTCCCAGGGAGAAGGCTGCCAACCGAATTTATGTCCGCGAGGCCCTTACGCAAGAAATCAAATCCTTGCTGTTCAATTCAAAGCAGGAAATAGTTCCTCTTAAAATTAAGATTAAATATACCAATGATGAACTGAAGCTATTCAAACACTGCAACTGTCTCCCTATCCACCAAAAAGTCCAATTTAACCTACTCAAGGACACAACCTTCCAATCCCTAAAATCTAACATTAAACGCACTCGAGCAGTCGTAAATAAAAAATTAGCCACTCCTGGATACACTAATGTCTATGGACAGAGAACCAGCGCCTACTTAATTCCTCGTCTCATAAATGATCTTGAAGTTAAATTTAGAGATAGCGTAACTCCTAAGAATATTAAACATAAATTAAAATCGTATTTTGTAAATAAGCTATAATGTTTGTGAGTAGAAGTGTACTTGTATTGTGTTGTGATTGTTAGATATAGTTAATAAGAGCGTTCTATCCTCGCACAAACCCTGAAGTGGTTTATGAGGTGTTTATTTAAATTTTAAATATGTATTTTTTTGTAGTACGATAAATAATAAAAAAAATAAAAAAAAAATTAAGCAATGTATAAAAGTCTGAAATTGATAAAATATTTATATATTACCCGTTTTATGCCCCTTACTAACTTTGAAAATGTATGCACCTAAGTTAGTCCACGTAAAAATCTTGTTTCAAAATATAGCAAGAGCACCTGCCTTTAAATCTATAACTGCGTGTCATAGCTTTTCAGTAAAACTGCTGTCTATTGTTTTAAAATAATTATTTTTATTGAATAATCATCAAGGCATCCCTAATCTTCCCCCTGGCCGCTTAAAACCAAATCGACCGAAGTGTCGTTCACTGCAAAATCCATCCAAAACGATCGTCTCGATTCCGGCATGAGGCAGACCAGTTTTGAAATTATTTCTTCCTCTTTAGCTTTGGGAATACCTCTCGGGTGATTTGTAGTCGGAGGGCTGGACATAACGTTAAATTTTTTCACAAGGAAGTCCAGCTCGCAGAATGGTTCATCAAATCTAAAAAAGTCATAAATAACATAAATGCTTAAGATAAAACCAACCAGATAAAAATAAAAAACCACATAAAAGTAAAAATGCTTATAAAAATAACTATAATTTTAAACCTTGTTTTGTAAAAAAGGTTTCTTGAACCGGATACAAATTTCACCACAACTGGATCTAAGTAGAATTCTTTTAGTGGCTCATTCAAACGCGCTGTTCTTTTCTTCTTTGGCCATTGATAATTATTTTCAAGTTCAATAACCTTTAAGTGAGCTCTTGATTGCACCACGATGTCTTTAAAGTCCTGGACGTCATATATATTTTTTTGTCTTTTCATTTATATTTCTATGTTCCCGTGAACAGAGTCCGCGCTCATGTGGGTATGTCCTTTTGTCAAGTAACGAATGTTCACTGATCCAAAATTATTTGTTGAGTCGTTTACAATAATGACCATTGAAGTATAAAGAGTCCAATTTTTATTTTGCGCTGTGCAATTGTCAGCCCAAAAATGAAAGTGCTGCACATCACGTTTAGACTGCATAAACGCGTAGATACTGTCTACTATATTGCTTGCTTCCCGGCCTGCTTTTGCTTCATGCCAGAGAACACACGTAGCTGCATCTTTTGATTTCGATTCAATCGGCGCAAATGTTAAATTAAATGTTACAAAACGACTCAAAAAAAATGCGTCATTGAATTGAGGCATTTCCGGTAAAACAATGACCTGTAAGTCTATTGAAAAGTACTTGGTACTTATAGAATTTCCTTTTGCGCCATCTTCTTTGTATCTCTGCATAGCAGAATTAGACTTTGATTCGTGCTCTTCTTTTTTCTTCTTTACATCGATAGGAATAGGGCTTGGATCATTATCATATTTTTTCTCTTCTTCTTCGTACATCAAACATTCGGCACATCATCGGCAAGGTGATACTTTAGGCATATGGAATGATATTTTTAATTCCTTTATTTAGCATTACGCGTAAACTATTATTGCTTATTTAAAGCCTAAGCACGTAACCACTTGTCCCAACTGATTCAAGCTTAACCTTTCCAGGTAATCAGAAATACCATACATGGTCATGATTTTTTGGCATATGAATACTCTATGTGCTCTGATGTTGAAATCGTAAGATTTATTACGGAAATTTATTAATATTCCTGTTCTTAAATGATTTAAGAAATTCTCAATGTATAGTTTGATATTGACACACTTGAGCAGATGCTTCGCATATAATGGGAAATAGTTGTCTGTATCTGCATCAGGTAAGTCATTTTGAATCATCTCGGGGTCTACATATATCCCTACAATATGAGTGAGTAAAGATAAGAATAACATTGGCATTGCTCCAGTCATCCTTAAACATGTCGGTATGGGTGGATTTATCTTAGGTCGGGTGTCAAGCCCTTCTAGTGCTTTGGAGTCATGCAGCATAAGACAATGTGATCGAAACTTCTCGTACACACCTGTAACCACCAAACTACCTCTTGTTAATGGATACTGCGATAGTTCTTACCAATTCGGCATTGTGTCTCTAATTCCAAATGCGACGACATATGATACTAAATTACACCTTATTGTTGGAGCATGTACCAAATATACATTGTTACAGAGGGCACTTATTATATGTAATACCCATAACATTTCCTCAGTATATGTGTGATTTAGTTTGAGAATTAGTAGTCCCGGATCAACCCTGACACTCACATAAATGGCCAGTATTTTGGAGTATATGATCTGAATGGAAGGACTCCACGACAACAGTTCTATATCACACGTTACGACATTCTGACACGGATATTTACTGATTAGATAGTCTCTTACATAGTCATTCTCCAGATTGGTCATGCCTAACTTTATACTTGAATAGTCCAGATTGCAGTTGTTGTCTTGACAGCTTATGCTATGTTTGGAAAACATCTTACAGTTTACATGGGGTAAGCACAATCGATATTATTATAGGATCGTTCTTGCAAACTATTTGTTAGACACCAAAAGATACACTAAAATGAATAAAAAGCTAAGCTATTTTGGTTAACCCAAGATTAGTGTAACTTATTGTAATTGTAGCTTTTGTAATTCAGTGTAGAGTTCAACTAAGTCGCTTTCTCTACACTAACTTCTCGTAGTTTAAGATATCATTTTGTTGGTAAATACCGCGGAACTTATTAGTATACCGTCGCATTTAGGTGGGCGGAATGTTCAGTATTGTCGGATTAATTATTTAATCTGGTAGCATCAATAGAACTGTCAGATTGAACTAACAGTGTCGCCATCGACTGGCAGGCAACATTGATAGAACACACTTCCGTTATAACTTCGAAACCGCGTAGCGGCCTGTCGTTAATAAAAATAAAGTCTCGTAGCAAAGCAATTGCAGCTATATACGGATCTCCTATTCAAAATTAGTTATTCGTACTATCGAGATTGCGATCTGGCTTGTGTGAGTGGGAATAGTGTCCTAAGTGTAGCAGGGAAGGGAGAAGCCTATCTGGATCCAGCGCTGGGTTAATCCTCGAACTGGCTGCTGCTGATGGTGCGAAGCGGTCATACCGGAGATCCCAGGTAAGCCCGAACGCAATCATTGTATCTCTACCATTCAAATTGACGATCTGTTTAACTTCACAAACTCGGTGAAATCGAGGAGCGTACGTGCGTAATCAAATTTAATACAGTCCACTAGTCTTTCGTATTTATCGCATAATTTTTTGCTTTAGCTTTTGTTTTTCTTTTTGGAAGACCAAAATGAACGATAAAGTAATATTTTTATTTGATTTGCGGAGCACTTTACTTGCGCTTTTCAGTCGCGTAGTGCGTTGGGTTGTGGACTGTATCTGGTTCTAAAAAGTAGACTAACCTTGTTTAAAATAATTGTAACCACTTAATGTTTAAAGGGAACGGTAGCTGCTTTGGGAATTGGATTAGGAACGAAGAACAGCAGCTCCCTTGAAGGAAATATGGAACCAAGCGCACTTACTTGTTAAATCCGGGATGTTCAGGGCACAGGCCAACTTCGTGGCCCTCCAAGGGCTGTCGGCACTCTTTGAGTTATTAGGTAAATGTCCTAAAGCACTTTGTTTTCGCACACACAATTGCACAATTAACAGTTTGTATAGGTATATTTCACAAAATCAGCGGAAATCACAGCGATTAATAAAGATTTATTGAGGAAGGCTCGCGAGCGCACAGACATTTTTTCCGAAGCCTCGAAACGGAAGTATCCGATCGGCACGGCAACAGCGGCAGATGGCGCGTCTGTTGCGTGTAAGTCGCGATGTAGTGCGACAGAGAGCGCGATATAATAGTGCGCATGGGTGAAAGGGAGAGATGACAGGAAATAAGTGGTTACAAATAAAAGAAATTAAATCATTTAAATTAGGATATAAATATGAAATCCAACATCCCCCCGGGCTTGAAGGGGGGTTCCCTTCAAAGAAAAATGAATGATGCAGAGGCGCGGTTGAAATAAAATGAGCAGGTGTCAATGCGGTGGGTTTAGACGGATCGGAACTCAACTCAACAAATAGAGCGGTCGGCTATTGAGGATCGCCTCGATCTGATTGAGCACTGTAAGTAGCTCCTCATAAGTAAGTATTTGTATGCCTACACTGAAAAAAAAATGTTTGCTTCAATAAAGATCTTGTTGCGGTCACACATCTTGACTCCATATGAGCCTAACAAGATCTTATGTTCTGAAGCTAAGATCACTTTTTTAAAACATCATAGTTCCGTCTACTAAGTATTGTGTTGATTTTGAATCCAACAGTTGTTAAATCTAATAATGAAACTTTATCAGATTAAAGAAATTAATAAGTTGATTCAACTAAGATAATGAAAATATCAAATTAGTTCTTATTTGACGAAGGTATGAACAAAATTCAAATTGAGTACCTTTAGTTGTTATTTCAATTACTAACTTGCTAACAATAAATATGGTTTTTATGCACATCAACAAAGTTGTTTGATTGCAATAATTACGGTGCTTTGCCACATCATCAAAGTGCTTGTTAAAAATAGATAAGGTTCTTATGCACATCAACAAACTGGCTTGATTGAAGTAATTGTGGTGTTTTTCCACATCAACAAAGTGCTTGTTAACAATAGATACGGTTCTTATGCACATCAACAAAGTTGCTTGATTGCAATAATTACGGTGCTTTGCCACATCATCAAAGTGCTTGTTAATAATAGATAAGGTTCTTATGCACATCAACAAACTGGCTTGATTGAAGTAATTGTGGTGTTTTTCCACATCAACAAAGTGCTTGTTAACAATAGATACGGTTCTTATGCACATCAACAAAGTAACTTTATGACAATAAATATGGTACATTAGCACCAGAACTATAGTGAGTAACTTAACAGAAATTAGCGGCCACCTTTTTCCGTTAAGTTGACTACCTACACAAAGGTTAAACTTTGTCATACGTTGTGTATTCGTCTGAGCAACAAAAAACTAACCTTCGATTTCAATACAATACTTTATTTTAGTTTATTAGAAAACACTGTAATAGTAATGAGGGCGCCACTGGGCGCTTTGTGTTGTCTTAATGCAATAACATCATTATGTTAATGTGCTAAAGTACCATATTTATTGTCATCAAGTTACTTTGTTGATGTCCATAAGACCTATATTTAGTCTGTAAAATGAAATAAAGACTACAATTGTACATCGTTTCAAAACTAGCACTACGCATAGAAAAACGACAAGACTTTTCCTGCACGGCGCTAATGGCTTGTTTACACAGGGTCGTCAGACGACGGTCGACTTCCAATGTACCTACATTGCTCACCCACAATTATTGTAAGGTTAGATTCTTAGAGTACATCATAGTGATCAAGAAATATACAAAGTAGCTCGCCTGTGGACCGTCACTTGACGGCTCTTTGTTAATAAATAAGCCAGTCTTGTTATGAAGTTTTATTGCAATCAAAAGCGTTTCATAGCTGCCAGAAATTGAAAAGATGAAGACTATTTCCCGAAACAATTCCACGGCTGACAAAGTGCACACGCCCTGTTTGACTAAAAAAAAATCACCAATAACTTAGAATGAACTTCAAATAGGTACCTAAATGGATTAGCAATTAAACAATTGATTATCAATATTTTTTAATTAATTATTAAAAATTATAATGTGTTCCTTAGAGTTACATATTTTTTACCATTGCTTAGAATACTTTTATTGCACGGTATAGGGGACACTAAAGCAATATGGAATTTAACTACAGTTTCCTTTATTTCTGCGTCTTTAACTTCGTAAGCATATAAATGTTCATCGAATTCCAATGTTTGCATTAGTATTCCCACTAAAATCAGACTTTTGGAATCATACAAGAAAACATTTTGTACTTCGAAAAAAACAGGCAGCAAATCATTTGAGCTGGTATTATAAACTAAGATGGTACCTTTTACATAACGTGTAGTAGATACGGTAGCCCAAGTTACATTAACCAGTGATTTATTTTTAAATAATTGTAAACTAGACTGTATGAATTGTCCATAAGAGTCAGCAACAGTTACACGAGAAACAGGACCGGTTCTAAGAGTATCAGGCAATTTACCTTTTAAAAGTATTTCGTTTAGCTGTAATTGATGTTTCATAGTCAAAGTAAGCCATTTTAAATATTCTGTGTTTGGCTTCAAATCGCATTGACCATAAAGAAACGATAGGCCCATATTTTTCTAATGCAGTATGATAATGAACTAAATTATGAAATTTTGGTTTCAATGAATCTTTGGTAAGTGATAAATACATAGCGTTGAGCTTTGACACTGCGTTTTGTAATAAATACTCGGTTCCTCTGGCAAAAGCTGTAGATAAAACTATTTCTAATACAATTCTTAGTTGTCGATACAATTTCCAAGTTTCATCCCCTCTAGGTACGAACTCGCCCACTAATAAACCAAAATATCGCAAAAAAGTTAGTATTTCTGACGATGTCATACGCACATTTCCTTGAGCTATATGCTCCATAGCCAAAGTACACGGTTGATTTCTACAGTCTGGACCATACTCGAAGGCATGAATTCTATTATTGAGTTCTATTAATGAAAAAAGTTTGAATTTTCTTAAATACTGTATAAATACAAATTGCATTACATACTTAGCAACACCTTCTAAAATGTCGTGTATGCAGTCGACACCTATTTGAATGAATAAATCGAAATCTTTTACATCAAACCAAACACATCTTGCTTTAATACCTGTCTCTGAAGGATTATTGAGACGAAGGTCTGTTTCGTAATCAGATAAACTACGTAATAATTCTACATTTTCCCAACATTGCGATTTCATAACTTGTTTTGGAACTTTACATACTCTACAAGGAAAATTTGCAGAGAAACTTTCAACAAAACCCGTTATAGCGTGTAGACCCAGATTATCGCCCAAGATCAAACCAAGTTCAAAATGAACGACGCCTCTAAAAATTGGAAGGTCAAATTCAATTCCATGTTCACTAAGGTAGTTGAGCTCCTCAATCACGCAGTGAAAGATAACGTTATTTCCAAATGAAACTCTGTCTGATGAATGGAATAGAAGCAGAAGGAAGATGTTACTAAGCGCTGACAATGCACCTAACTTGTGCTGTCCAGCTCTAGAACCTAAAGCGTTTCCTATCTCGTAATCGTCAAAAAATAAAAATATCGGTATTACAAATTTTCCTTGGCGTTGATACATTCTACTGCGCCAAAATGATCCATGATTCCTATTTTCTCTCCTTTTTTATATATAGCATGAGAGAAGTGAAAGAAGCACCCTTTTACTTCGGTATCAGGATATACATTTTTTAAGGCGTTGATTGCCGCTGTCTCGAAATCAGTTTTGAATACTTGAGGGCAAAAATTTGGGATTTGTTCTTTAATGTGTGTAAACATCCTTATATAAGTGTCCTGAGTTTTGTTTGATAACAATGCAAAAATGCAGGGAAATAGTTTCATGTACTCAGCATCAGAACCTACGTCGGCATGGATTGTATACAACTGGGTATAAGGCTTTGGCACCACTTTAAAAGTTCCATTCCACTCTTTCGCTTCACTTGCGATAAAAATAAGAATGTCGTGATTTTGAACACAAAGCCAATCGTTGGCCAAAGTCTCGGATATTGCATTGCGGCGTGCTCTGTAAAGCATGTCCTTTTTTATAGAACGATGGAAGTTTGTCAACAAATTCTTCGGACATATATTGTTGCATTTCCTGTTTATATAAATAAGGGACCGGCCTGTAATTAGTGGTCACTTTTTTTTAAATGTAATAATAGTTTGTTCAATATCAACGCTTTGGTAATCCGGTACGCAAGAATGATCAGATTGTCTTACAATAAGAGTTTCTTCGGAGTTTAATACCATTAATCCACCACATCCAGTCTTAACGCAATTCCAGACAGAGGTTTGTGATTTTTCATTAATTCTTTTTAAGTAATGCCTTCGACCAGTTTTGATTAAAATTCAGCCTTTGTGACTGCTCTCAATAAAACTAAATGGTACCTGCGGCTTTAAAGGAAGCAAATTCTCCTGTTTTTCCGCAAAGCCACTCCGCGAAAATTTGTTGAAATGCGATGGCTTTGACTACTTTGAATTAATTGTCAATGTCAATCATAAGTGCCAATAATTATATTGCAAGTAGAAAACCTTCATGTGTTATCTGAAGTAGCTTATAGCCTTTTTAGATAACATGCCCGATCAGTTCACGGCATCGCCAAATAAACAATCAGCGGGCCTATTACGGTCGTGTTTATCGATGTGGATAAACGTGGATAAAGCATCTGTCACCTTCAGACCAATATGTAAGTGCGAAAGTGACGGATGCTTTATCCACCGCTATAAAGGTGACCATAATACGGGCCCTCATTATTAAATTGGAACGTGTACTAAATGGAAGTATAATAAGTACTTATTCCTATGGTAAGGATTTTTTTTAAATCAACTCCTAAAGTCGACCCATGAAAATTTCGTACAAAGGATAAAACATAATTTTAGCCTTTACTTGTCTGAAAAAAATAAAACGCTAGAGAGAAAACTCAAAATTCGGAAATTATGCGAAAAGCTAAAATAGCTTCTGTAAAAATCTACCCCGGGAAAAAAAACTATCAGGAATTGATTAGATTCGGAAATTATACGAAAAGAAGAATAGCTTCTGAAAATATGTATCTCTGGAAAAAAAACTATCAGGAAAAGATTAGATTGGGAAATTTTGCGAATGGAAAAATCGCTTGCAGTAAAATTCGATTTTCGGAAAATCATCGCCACACTCGAGGAAATACGCACAAGTGGTATGAAAACAGTATAATGTCTTAATGACTTAAATAAACACGTCACAATGTCAGTGGTAAAACACTTAGTTTGCGTAACGATTCAACGAGTTCGCGGGATCTGGGATAACACCACAAAAATGTCCGTCTCAGTTGGCTTCCCTCAGGAATCTCTCTCTAGTCTCCCTACAGCTCGTCTTGACGCCGGGTTGTCCGTCTCTCCCCTCACCCCGCGACCACGTTCGGTATACCAAAAAAAAAGCATACCTCGTCACAATTCTAAGAACGCTTCTAATAACGCAGGCACTTGAACAATACAAAAACAAACTCATAATAAAAAACAAAAAACCGCCTTCAAAAACGCAAAAAATAACTACCTACAATTGTGCCTACAATTTTAAAGAAGTTATTTTTTGTGTTTTTGAAGGCGGTTTTTTGTTTTTTAAAACATTTATTTTATTTTATACTTTTTAGTGATCATAATACGCTGTTACGTAGTCCCACTTCTTAGTTGAAATGAAACTTTAACTTATATCAAGCGCGCCGCAAGCAACGCCGCGGGAAAGTCATAGTCATCTTTGAACAAGTAAATATCCTTCGTTGTAGTCGCTCAACTATCTTAATCGAGATATCTTATCGCCACCCTTGAAATCGGTACCGTTAAGGAGTTCCGGTGACCATCTGTGGTCTTCATCATCAGTTCCACTTCACCAAATGATACTTTCTGAATGCAAATGCTGGACTTGTTACTAAAAATACTAAAATCGCTATATGTTTGCCTACAATATTTGAGGAGTTCCCTCAATTCCTCACGGATCCTCTCATCAGATTCAGATTTGGTGACAATGGGACCACCTCGAAAGTATACTCTATCAAACCAAAAAAAAATATTTGAAATCGTTTGACAATTGACGGAGTAATCGGTGAACATACATAAAAAAAAAAACATACAGTGGAACGTATAACCTCCTCCTTTTTTGAAGTCGGTTAATAAAGATGCTAAGTTATGAACTGATTACATTATTTTAAAACAACTTAAAAAAATCGTAAATAATGAATTTATTATCATTTACACACTATTGATAAAATAGGCTAGTGATAGTTAAGGCTAGGTATGTTTTTAAAAACTAAGCATAAGACTTAAATCTAATCTAGTTAGTCCTGCGTGACATAGGTCGCTCCGACACAGCGATCCTGACTGTCACGCGACCTCGTGGGCAGTGGTGAGTTCAAATGTCACCTGTAAATAAACAATGTGTCGCAAAGTAAAATCGTTCGGCTATCCTGCTAACCGAAGAATTAATGTTCAACCATTAGAGGTTCACATAAATTATCCAAAAGTAAAATAACCATTTAAGACAGAGAGAGAGTAGTTATTAAACTGTCAGGGCATCATAAAATTCAATCGATTTAATTCAAATCATTACCATTTACATCAATCAGTTATCATTACAAAATCACTCATCAAAACTTCACACATAGCAGTCGGCCCAGCGGCCATCATTGTTTTTCAGCGAAACCCAGGCACATCGTTCATGCAACAACAAGATCACTCGGCGAGGCTACAACATGATAGCACAAAATAGATAAGTACAGAAGTCAATCTACATACAAAGTGCGCTCGAGCAACGCACACATAGACACTGCTCACGGACACGATATCTCGGACCCTCTGGGACCAGTGCGAGCGCGAGTGCCATCCGCTTGAGACACGCGTCTGTGAACTGTTTTGTGCAATTATGGAATAAAAAAAAAGAGTTATTATACCTAACTGTTCAGTGGATGGTTATTTAAATTAAACATTATTTTTTTAAGCTACCATTCGTTTCAGAGAGTTCGATGGTTCGTTTTAACGTTACACAAAACAGTTAGGTAGGTAGGTAGGTAAGCTCCCCGCCCCGGCCCCCGAAGAATATATTTAAGATCGATTTACATAATAGTTTCCTATTTTGAATCAGTATAAACGAAGTACTTATCTAAATTATTGTAAGGTAAATTCACGCCACCTACGTAAGTTCAAAACATGTTTTTTTGTTTGTGTAGATAATGTGTTGTTTTTAGTGTCATTTGATAGGTTTAGGTCTAAAACGGAGAGGGCAATGGAAATTGTGTAACTAGGGTAATCTTTTAGAAGTTATTAGGGATTTTCGATAGTGAAAATTGACAAACGTAAAATTTTGTATGTTTCTGCTCTGTAAACTTTTTGTATTGTAATAGTAGGTGGGTTTATTGTTTTCTTACAACAGGATACGAGTGCCACTACCACGATAGTGTTTTGTGCATAAGCCATAGTTGACAACCCTAGAGCGACCGCCGAGCGTAGGTATGAAAAGTGAAGTACATACATGTGATTTACTTCTGTACCTATCTGTTTTGTGATGATAGCCAGCCTTGCAATACATATTGCTCATTCACGACACAGATTACTAAAAAAGACCACAATGGGCAGTCAGCCCGGCAACCATCAATGTTTCTCAGCGAAACTGAACTCTCAGATCTCTGTCCCGAGACCACACAATAATCACTAGACAAGACCACAATATGCAGTCAGCCCGGCAACCATCAATGTTTCTCAGCGAAACTTCAAACAGATCTCCCTCCCGAGACCACACAATATGTCAACCACTTGACAACCATTGTGCCATATTTTTTTTTACACATCAGCCCCAAACGGGTAATCAAACAACTAAATGTACCTGCCGGACGTTACACCGCGCAGTCCCGATGCCTCGTCAGACAAGGGTTATGACTTGCGGCTATTAATCCAAACGGGTAGAAACAGAGGTTTGTTATATTCTTGTATTCAAACACAATAAGTGCTTTTATAATTTTATTTAATTAAGACATTGTAGAGAGATACAATTGCAGCTAGTCACGGCAGCCATTGCAGGAGAAGAGAGAGACAACAACAATGTTAGAAAGAGATAGACAAATACAGATTATACAACATGCCCCTTTTTTTTTGAAAAGAAAAATACATCTACAAACTGACACTGACATGACAATTGATATTGACGTAAGGTTAACATTTAATAAAATATTACAATACCAAATTGAAACTGTTGATACATGAGATCATTAAATTTAAATTATCTTTTAGAAATTATTTATTTATTTATTTATTTATTTATTTATTGGAAAACAAACTGCTTAAATATTACAAAACGAAATATAGATTAATATTATGACAGAGAATGAATAAGCACTGCAATAAGGAATGAAATTTATATTAGCTAAGTTAACATAATTTTACAGACTGAAAGATAAGAATTATACATTGTAGAATTATCATTAAAAGTATACATCTTTAATCATCATACCTTGTTGGTTTCTTTATTATCCTACCAGACCTAGTTACATAGTTTCCAGTGCGTGTGGAAGAAGAATTAGTAACATCATCAGTGTTGACTACGGGGACTTCAGTTTTTACAACATTTTCATTTGAAATACATTCTGTTGATTTAGTCACATTTTTATTACTTTCTAAATTGGAATATGACATTTGGAAAGAATTATACATCTCATCATTATCAGTTTCTACATTAACATTTTCCCTTTTTTGAGGACGGAATATATGTTGCTGATTCCTCCTATATAAAACACTATCTTTGTCTTTTACAATGTATGAACATGGTAAGTTAGTCTTAGAAGCTATGACACCCTTGTTCCATTTTTTGTCAGTAGGATTCTTTTTGAAATATACAAAATCATTAGTTTTCAAATATGGGGAATTCCTTGTATGTTGATTATAATATCTCTTTATTTTTTCATTTTTCTCTGACTTAAGTTGTGAATGTAATTTAAAATTTAAAATTTTTGGTTTCAATAGACCAATTTTAGAAGGTAATTTAGTTCTCAATTGACGTGACATAAGTAACTGAGCTGGACTACTAAGGTTTCCTCTTGGAGAATTCCTATATTGTAAGAGACCAATGTACGGGTCTGTCCCAGACTCCTCACATTTTTTAAATATATTTTTTACAATCTTAACAGATACTTCTGCTAAACCATTAGACCTTGATAAATAAGTTATGTGTTCTATTTCCCAATCTTTACAAAATAATTTAAAATGTTGGGAGTTAAAAGGTGGACCATTGTCACTTAACATTTGCATTGGAATACCATGTCGGGCAAATATAGACTTTAGATGTGTAATAATAACATTACTGTTACTGAAATTAGCTAAGTGAGCAATTTCTATATAGTTAGAATGGAAATCAACTACTAATAAGTATTTCCTTGACTTATAATCAAACAAATCTATAGCAACCTTTTGCTAGGGATAAATAGGTTGTTCATGCGACATCATTGGCTCTTTAGGTTTATTATTCATGTACATTAAACAATACTCACATTGCTTTATCTTAGACTCTATATCATTATTAATATTTGGCCATAAACAGTACCTCGAGCTAGACCTTTTGTTTTCTCTATACCTAAATGACCTTCATGCAGAATAGACAAAATTTCAGTTCTCATTAACATAGGAATTATTACACTTTGACCCTTGAACAATAGATCATTTATGACATGAATTTCGTCTCTAATATTCCAATAAGGAGAAACTAAAGGATCAATATGACTTTTACAATTGGGCCAACCATTTTTATGATATTCTTTCAACTTCTGAAGAGACTCATCTTTGACAGTATACTCAAGAATTTTATTTAATTTATCCTTAGTTATAGCAAGATTTGTGGTTAACAAATTTACATGAATTTCAACATCTTTTTCTAATTCATCAAGAGTATAGGAATCTTCACTTAAATCATTACTTACTGGACAGCGAGACAATGTGTCTGACACATACATTTCAGAGCCTTTTGTGTATGTGACAACAAGGAGGTAAGCTTGCAAGGTTATCATCATCCTTTGCAATCTAGTGGGTACTTCAGATAGAGGTTTTTTGAACAGTGTGACAAGAGGTTGATGATCTGTTTCGATATGTACTACATTACCATGTATGTATTGCTGAAATTTCTTTGCACCAAAGACTATTGCTAAAAGTTCTTTTTCTATCTGAGCATAATGCTCCTGAGACTTGGTAAGGGACTTTGATGCGTAAGCTATAGGGTTTTTATTATGAAGTATGACTGCTCCAACTGCTCGTTGAGATGCATCGACTGACATTCTTATAGGTTTTTTAATATCAAAATGAGTTAGAACTGGAGCTTTACAAATTAATGACTTTAATCTACTAAACTTATTTTCATGAATTTGAGACCATTGCCACATATTTTATTTTTTAATTAAATCTCTTAATACACATGTTTCCTCTGCCAAATTTGGAATATACTGGCCTAAATAATTTACCATTCCAAGAAATCTTTGAAGTTCTTTAACATTGGAGGGACTAGGCATGTCAAGAATAGCTTTGACTTTAGATTGATCAGGACTAATACCATCTTTATTGAACATATGACCTACATAATATACTTCTGACATATTGAATTGACACTTAGACTTATTGAATTTAATATTAACTTCTTGAGCTCTTTTGAATACATTTCTCAATCTTTCATTATGTTCAGACTCATTTTTTCCAAAGACTAACAAATCATCAATGAATATCTGCACACCTGGTAAATCACCAAATAACTGAACCATTGTTCTGTGAAATATTTCAGAACTGGAGTTGATACCGTAGGGAAGTCTTAAAAATTTGTATCGACCAAAACGTGTGTTAAAAGTGCATAAATCACTACTAGCTTTAGCTAAAGGGATTGTCCAAAATCCTGAACTTGCATCAAGCTTACTGAAAACAGTAGCACCTGCTATATTAGACCTAAGATCATTGAATGTAGGAAAGGTGTAATGAGGTCTTTTAATCGCTTCATTTAAATTTCTTGGATCTAAGCAAACTCTAAGAGATCCATTTGACTTTTCGACAAGAACTAATGAATTTACCCAATCGGTAGGTTTTTAAATTTTTTCTATGACTTTTAATTTTTCCATATTTTCTAATTCAACTTTAAGACGAGACTGCAAAGCAAATGGTATTCTACGTGTAGCACAAATTTTTGGCTTTACACTTGTATCAATTTCTAAATGAGCTTTAATAGGTAAACATCCTAATCCTTGAAATGTACTATTATATGTCTTTAAAATATCTTGTACTGACCTGGGACATGACTTCTTTTGATTCTCTGTTTCACTACAAATTTTAAAAATTCTTTTGACTATACCTAGTTCTTCACATGTCTTATGACCAATTATTGTTGGACAAATGTTGTCTGCTACTGCAAAATAAATTTCAGCTGTAACATTGTTGGAAAAGGTACACATTAAATAACAACCTCCTAGTACTGGTATTGGATTTCCTGAAAAAGATCTCAATTTATGTTTTTAGTTAATTATAGGGACATTTTTATTAACAGTTTGCAATGTATATTTGGATATGACATTTACATCAGCACCTGTATCAATTTGACATGTTAAATCTTTACCCTGTACTTTGACATTCATTTTCCAATCATTTTTTGTATTTTTCTGTGAAGACTGCTCTATAGATCTTATTACATAAGTTTCAAATGTTTCTTCGCTGACTAAACTTACTTTATTTTTATTATAAAAACAGTAGTTTGCAAAGTGGTTCCGCCTTTGACAAATGTTGCATGTGACACCTCTAGCTGGACATTTAAATCGATGAATCTGACCACATCGCTGACAAGTTGGATTGGGACTATTGGAATGTTGAGTAGTCTTCCATGGCTTCCTCTGTGGTGAAGTTTTCGGAGTGTTCCTTGGTGTAGTTGGCCTTCCTCTAGACTGGGAACGATTCTTCACTGGTGGACGTTTAGATATTTCATTGACAAGTTCATGCTGGACATCTGTGTTCTGAATTTGTGATGTTCTTTGCTGTGACAATTTCATGCTCTTTGCAATTTTGAGACATCTCTCAATATTAAGCTGGTCTTCCTGCAGTAACCTTTGCTTTATCTTTTTGTCTAGAATACCTATTACAAATTTGTCTTTGATTAAACTATCTTTTAAATCAGCAAACTCGCATGAATTGCTAAGATTAGTGAGAGCTGTGACATATTCTTCAAAATCTTCTTCTATATTTTGATTTCTTGTAAAGAAATTGTATCTTTCAACCGTTAAGTTTTTTAAAGGGTTGAATTTGTCGTCGAGTTTCTTAATTAACGATTTTAACGTGATGGCTTTTCTATCCATGTTGAAAGAGTTAAATATTTGCAAGGCTTGATCACCTATTAAATTTAACAAA
This sequence comes from Acleris literana, assembly GCA_946894065.1. NCBI lineage: Eukaryota > Metazoa > Arthropoda > Insecta > Lepidoptera > Tortricidae > Acleris > Acleris literana. The sequence continues at coordinate 10,554,939 of OX335688.1, read as the reverse complement.
ATGGCGACTTTTCTAGACTCTTCGAGGTTGACTAGGTTATTTGCCTCAATATAGATTTCGAATTTTTGTTTCCACATACGCCACTGGTCGGGAACATTGTGATCAATTTGTAAAGGTTTGATATTGCCTAGAATGTTTATATTTGTACCTGGTTTAGCTTCATCTTGCTGCATGTGCACGTGGGGACTCTTAACCTCCGTATTTTCTGTCATTTTTTGGTTTTCTGTTTGTTGTTCTTCACTATCCGACTCTGACACCATGTTATATTCTTGTATTCAAACACAATAAGTGCTTTTATAATTTTATTTAATTAAGACATTGTAGAGAGATACAATTGCAGCTAGTCACGGCAGCCATTGCAGGAGAAGAGAGAGACAACAACAATGTTAGAAAGAGATAGACAAATACAGATTATACAACAAGGTTGATATCATAAATACGATCGTTCATAAAAATAATAATCAATTTACCAACCCATTTGCCCAGTTTTTACTCATTCACTAATCAATGTCACTCCGACACGGGTAATCGACCTTGGTCATTAAAAATGAACACTTTTTGAGATACAGCGATATACCTGCATTTTGAAGAGTGTTTGAAGAACTATCTTAAAGTCGTTCTAACCCTTCTTCCGCGGTCTCAGAAACAATGAGAATGTCATCCATATAACAAAGCACGAACTTGTTAATTAAATCACCCAAAGCTTTATACATTGCCCTCTGAAATACTGAGGGTGAATTTTTTTGCCCAAATGGCATGGTCAAGTACTCGTATTGCTACTTTATAATTCATTTTACTTTATAGGTGCAAAAATGGACAAATACCCAAAACTCCCAGTAAATGAACAAGGATTTCTATTAAATGAACGAAATAAAACCAGTGAATGAACTACGTTAGTTATCTTGGTTTACTAAATCAAACGTAATTATAAAAACGTCTTTTACCATGGTAAATGTACTTGTGAATTAACCCTTAAGGAGATTTTCATCTTTAAATATTTTATTTGTAAAATAATGATCTTTCATTAACTGGCTCTTAAATTGTATGCGAAACCAATGAATGAACTAGTCCTATTGATGGTAGTTCATTTACTGAAAATTATAAACCAGTGCATGAACTAGCATTTAAGAGTTTGTTCGAATACTGGCCACATGACGGACAATCAATTAACAGCCATGTTTCTGAAAAAGAAACTTTAGTACAACAACTTAAACGCACAATATTGCAAAATCAGTAATTCATACGGCTCTAGTGAATGAACACCGAGGTTCATTCATTGGTTTTAGCGGTTTCTGTGATCCAGTTATAGAACATTTGCTTAAAAACGGCAGTTTGAAAAAAAAACACATGATATGATATGTAAATAGAAAAAAAAAAACCTTAAGACTTCAAATAAACACACACTACGGATCGCAGTTGTTGGAACAAGTACAGTATCACAACAAACACAAGGTAACTAACCCGTCTGCTAAATACTACCGCATACAACGAAAACTCGTCTGCGACACGTCCAAGTTGTGTATCCACTATTTTGCAAGTAATGCACCTGAATTAAAGTCAATATTACCATGATGTTACTAGTAATGTTTTAAATCTAAAAAAAATACTTTTTTTGGTAGAAGGGATAGTGGGCAAAAATGTATGGACGGCACTTTGGAGCGTTTACCCTGCCTACAACAAAATTAAATTTCTAGCTTTAGTATCCATCAAATGTAGTTAGAAATGAGTAATGCATGCTAGTCCTAATAAAGACGTATACAAGTTCATCTCATCTTTTTGTGAAACTTGTTGCTTTAGCCGGGCTTCGTAATTTTCTCCAATTTTCTTTTTCTTATTTTGTGATGGCTCCTGAACTTGTGCTAGCTGTCGTTGCAGGACCTTTTCAGTGTTATTTTGTTCTTTCATGAGTTCTTCTATTGTTTTATAAATATTTGGTATTTTCCTGCTTAAAAGAGCATTCCACCGCCTATGCCATGCTTCCAAAGCGTTTTGTGTTCGAGGGACATTAGAATGTAAGCTATTCCACACAAACCATATTTCTGGAGGAAATCTGCTTCCAGTTGCGATATAATATCTATAGAACCAGTTGGTGACTCTGTGTGCTTCCTCAGGTAGGATCGATCGTTGTACCATATTGAAAGCACTAGGTATTTCTTCAGCAGGAAGGAAAGGAAGTGCAAGAAGATGTCTGATTCGAACGGCGAAATCGATATCCTCGGTATATTTTTTGACCAGCCCTGCTGACTGGATGTGTTTCCACACGTTTTGGCACAAGTGAAAATAACAACATTTATGTTGGCTTTCTGGAAAAACAGTTTTGATTGCATTAATTGCCGCTGTTTCAAAGTCGGTAATAATAACCGATGGAGAAAAGTCGATCCCATATTTAGATGCCTGTTGTCGTACAAGTTGCAGGAGGTAATAATAAGACGTCTCCGTTTGGAGAGATAATAGTCCAAAAACTAAGGGTACTATGACGTGGCCCACTTGTCCGTGAATTGTATACAACTGCCGGAAAGGTTTTGGGCAGCATTTAAATGTACCATCCATTATCAGATATGGAGATTGATTCAGCAACATGATATTTTCGGCTGTCGAAAAAAGGAGAGTCCGTTCACCGTTGTAATGAAAATCAGCCATCAAAAATGACCAGTTACTAATTTTGTACATATCTTCGGATATAAATACTTCTTCAATGGCTTGGGGAATTTTGGGTTGATCAGCAGTTCTAGCCCTATGTATCACCAAACGCATGGCTTCCTTACTGGGAAGGAACGGGCCACTGGTTCCTTCCCATTTGTGCACGACTGAATAATTTGGACAGGAGCATCTAATGAGTGTCTTGCCCTATTTTTTAGAGAGTCGTTCAGTTTTTTTTTCTATAACAGGGTGGCCACTTTCTGGAAAACCGGGAAAACCGGGAAAAGTTAGGGAGTTTCGCGGGTCAGGGAAAAGTTAGGGAAATTTAATAAAGTTCAGGGAAAAAATTGGTTGGGGTGAAGCATGGAGGCTGGACTTAAAAAATCATCAACATGAAGTCTAATATAACGTATGTTTTTTATTAATGTGTCTAACTACGTAGTAACGGCACGTGCCAGATCCTTAAAGGAGTAATCGCTCTTGTTCAGGCGGTTTACCGGATCCTTATAGGAAAATGTATTCTTGTAATTGCATATAACCAGACAAATATAAAAATGAATGACACGCTTCCGGACCGTAATAAGAAGACTATAGGACGTATTAGCCATATAAAGTGCGCCCAAATGCGGTTCTATAAACGTTCTTTAGTATTCTATAGGACTAAAAAACACACGCTCCTGGGATCATTACATGACCATATTTTGCTACTTGGGGCTCTACTTATTATCCTCAGACTCCTGCCTGGTACTTTAGTAGCTCATCAAAAGAGATGCTGGCTCGAGGCATTCTTCAAAACTAATCCTACTTACTAAAGGCCCAGCCACACCGCTTGCGTGACGTGCACGTGCGCGTTCTATTATAATCGGAAACACCAAGGTCTTTTTAAAAAGACATTTATTAAACACGCACCTTAAACTAAGACAATTACACGACCTTTTAGGATAATAGAGGTATAGCGCGGTTCGCGGCTAGAGAACAACTGAGGATGGACTGGGCTGGATAGAGAAGCTAGGGTCGGTTGGAAGGGATTACTGCTGATCGAGTTGCTTGATCAGCTAGAAGGCATACAAGGTGGAGGTTATAACATCACCCCGGGGTTAAGAATGAACTTTCACTCTTAATGAGTGAAGTTTATGTAAGTCTGAGTCGAGGACTTGGAGCTGGCGCTGGAATTTCTCCAGATTCAGAGGGTTCGGTAGGTATTGTCAATGTTTTAGGAGGGTAAGGAGGGAAATTTAACTTCTTATTACAATTGAACCTTTTCCAAATCTTATTATCTGCAAGGGACACTAATACAATAATAATTCCGATACTACTATAAGAGTAATAATTACCATACAATACAATATGGGGTTTGTTAATTATCTTATCCAATTGTTTAGATAATTGGTAATGTGACCAACGGTTATCAGCCCTTAAGGGTTCCAGATTCAATTTCTTTACAGGTAAGCTGCGATCACTCAAATGAAATTTCCTTAACTGAAGGTAATTACAACAAGTATCATTAGATTAAAGGTTGAGTGGATAGGCTTGATGTCTAATGCTACGGTATTTATTTATTTATTTATTTATTTATTTATTTATTTGGGAAACAAACAGCAATATATAACACATTAAGAAACAATCAAATTTAAAAAGTACATCAGCCAAAACAGTTTCCACTTATAATATAAATTACATTTCTGCTGCTCAGAAGATATACATATTACCTTGAAAAAACAAAAATAACTAAATAACTAACAATTTCAATATGCTAAAGATGCTTGCAAAATATAATTACTACCTATAGACAGATGATGATGATTTTTAGCAATAATCTGCATATCCTTGAAATAGGCTGTACATTTACTGGGTAAGGTCAAGATGCCTATTCCTACTATACTAGTTTCGAACAAATTTGAGTTGTTATAACATTCAACGGATAATTTAGATTTTTGCGAAATTACATATATCCATCTATTATTATTTAATTTATGGCACATTTCCATATTTCCGGATATTAGTTTAGATTCACATTGAATCGGTTTAGATAATAGCAATTTAGTTGCTATTTCAGTTTCGCATATAGGTTGTGACGTAGTGGAAAAGGTCTGATAAACATTACAGACATATAAACCATTAACTAGAATCTTACAGCTACTTAATTCATCTAGTTTACAGTAACGTGACTTATCTCTACTTAATGCTACATACTTCGTGGTGGGCTCTTGCGTAGGCTGTCGGTATATCATTACCGTGATGCGCTACCGGGAATGATACACTGTGATACATATTATATTCCTGGGAATTAACTAAGAGTATTCTCATTACAAAAACAATTTTGTTGTTGATATAAAAGCTCGATATATCTGAAATATTTAATAAAATGGTTATATGGTCCAAATTTAGCGATATGGGTAATTCTTGAGATTTGGGTAACAATTTATGATGCTCTACTAATTTATGGAATAATTGTTTCGGGGTGATTATCGATGGATACAGAATATTTGATTTACTGAACATTATGGCGTTGTTCAAAAACGGAATAGGGCACACATAAATTTGGGAAAAACGTTAAATTTGTCAGGTCAGCGTGTACATACCTTGCTGGCTGCTGGTGGGTGTTGTATCCTATGCTGTTCCCGCGGGATAGGTGGAATTCACTGAGCACGCACCGCACACACAGGTTATCAGTTACACGCATCAAGTCGGTCTGTCACGTAAGATCTATATTTCTAAAGGAGAGGGGAAGGGCGCGGGAGTCGGAGAAGCGTTGGACAGTTATATAAAAAATGGTAATGAACATACCCCCGCCCTAAACATGACTATGTTTAAGAAAACTATTTATCAATGGGTAAAGAAATAATTCGGTTTATTGGTCTGGTCAGGACACCTGTGGGGGTTTTGACGGTCACCACACGCACGACGCCGTCTTTGCCGGGTTGTAGAGTTAGTATACGACCGCGACGCCATTCTAACGGAGGGACGTTATCCTCTTTGAGGAGAACCAAGTCATCCACTGAAGGGGGTTCTACACGGGTAGTCCATTTCGGCCTTGTTTGCTTTTCTAAGTTAAAAAATCTTCTTTCTGCTATGCTACGAGATCCGCCGAGAGGGGGTCTATTACTTAAGAAGGGCAATCTTGTAACAAAGGTACCGTCGGGATTTCTTGTAGTGTGCATTTTAAAAATATTTTCACACTCAGCATCCTGTGGATTTATAGGAGGTAACTCAGGGGGTTCTTCTATTTTCCAGAACCTTTCAACTACCTGAGATAAGGAGACGCCAGTCATTAGAGGTTCGGAGGAAGTTAAATTCAAAACAGGACCGGAAATAATATACCCAAATACAGTGGATATAGCAGTCAGGCCGCTAGGATCCAACTGTATGATGTTGGAGCGCAAAAGGGAACCCAGTACGTCAGCACCTAATAAGATGTCGACTGAGTTAGGTTGGTAAAATGAAACATCGGCAAGAGGCAAAGATTTAGTGCACGACAGAATCGATAAAGGTAACTCCACATCAGGATGTGTGCCGGCGATAGTATCAATTACCATAGCATTCGTGTTAACTATTGGAGAAGACGTATTAACAGGCTTAAAGGTTAAGGAAACACAGCCGCGCACGGGTACAGAGGCTATGTTACCAATGCCACGAACAAGCCCGGGAGACACTGGGGGTGAAAGGTGCATATTTAGTCGCGTAATAGCTAAATCAGTTGTAAGGAGGCAGCCTTGAGCGCCGGTGTCACAAAGTGCTCGCGCTTCAATAAAATGTCCGCTGGAAGACCTCACATTAATTATAGCTGTAGGGAGTAGGACAAGGTCAGTATTTACAACGATAGGGGGAGAAGGGGAGGATATGAAGGGGAGAAGACAGTCTAGCTATTGTTGATTCTCGTCACGAGAATCACTATAAGTAGCTCGCCGTGGTGAATAGGGGGACGCTGCACGTCTGCCTCTACTGGTCGTAGGGGTAGGAGAGCGTTGACTGCGACGAGGTGGTGGGGAAGAGAGTCGGGATGGGGAACGAGCGGCGGCACGGTGCCACGTTCGGGATGGTTCCGGCGGGGGAGAGGCGCGGGGCGAGGTTGTCGGCGTCGTCCGGGCGCTCGGGCGCGAGGGCGCATAGTAGTGACCTCCCCCGCCCCTGCGAGAGCGCGGGGAGCCGGGGCGGCCCGGTTCGGACTGACGATTAAAGGAAACCGACCGAGACGTCGGGGCAGCTGGGGAGGGGTACACTGGGTGACGAGGGTCATTAAAGCACAGGAGGGAATGATGCGTCGAGCGTCGGCAGGTACTGCAACGATAGTCGCGTACGCACGATGCTATTGGGTGCTTATCCAAACATCTATAGCATAAACCGTTTGTTTTTACAAAATTTGAACGATCATGTGGGGTCATTTCCAAAAAATCACGGCATTCACGTAGGTAGTGGGATTGGCTAGAGCACATAGAACATTTAGGCGTCCCAGGTACGCGTGAGTCTGATTCAGCGACAAAATACCGGCGTGGGTTTATCGCGGCGGGCTGGTTCCTAGGATGGGAGGGCGAGGCATCGACTATGGAGGTATTTCCGACATTGTCGTGATGGCGGCATTCTTCCTCTAAAAATGTTATTAATTGGTCAAATGTTGGGAGGTCTCTCTGGCCGTCACCATGACGACGCTCGAAACGGGACTTTAAATCGGTTGGGAGTTTGCCAAAGCAAATGTGGACAAGAATATAAGACCACTGCCTGACCGGCAATTCGAGTCGCTCGAGGCAGCGGTACGCCGTAAGCAGGGGGTTGAGAAAAGAGGCGCGGAGGCCAGTAAGCCTGTGGCTGATATCGGGCAAGGTCATTATTTGGGAAATGTATGTATCCGCAAGAACCCGTGTATTATGATATCTTCGTTTGAGTAGGTCTCGGGCTACACTGTAGTTACCAGCTTCAACACGTAAGTGTTGTATCAGGCGTTTCGGCTCGTCAGATAAAGCGCTCATTAAATAGTGCATTTTGTGTGTAGCGAGTAGGTCAGTCCGAGAATCGACGACACTATCGAATTGGTCGATAAAACTAATCCAAGCGTCCGCGCGACCGTTAAAATTGGGAATAGGGAGGTCCGGTAATTTCTGACGACGAGGGCGATCAAGGTCCAACCCCACTAGAGTGGCCCTATCAGCAGTTGGGCGGGTGGGGGTACTAGTTGCCATAGGAAAAATTTCATTGCGTTTTATTTTAATGTCCACAACCTTATCACGCATTGACCTAATGAGTCCCTGAACGTAACTGTACTCCTCCACATCGATGGCCTGGTCGAGTCCGCCGAGGAGTTGGGCGCTGGCCTCACGGAACTCCTTATACTGTTCGTCGAGTTCGGTAAGGAATATAAATAATCGCGCATTATCCGTGGTGTTAAGGAGTTGGTGCGCGTTCGCAATCCAATCACTCGTCAATCTTAGAGTGCCCACGGACTTCCGATAATCTGCGGTCTCCGTGTACAGTACAGACCTAACTGTATCATTATTTCCGCGTTCACTCATTTCAACTTAAGTAGCAACAGAATATTAACAAACAATTTACTCACACAATGAAGTTATAACTATCAATACTTGACAACAAGGTGCAAATTTAAACAAGGAAGGAATAGATAAAAGATAAGCGCTGGGAACGAGTTATGGGTCGAGAATGCGAAGAAAAAACAGGCTGGCGGCCGGGCGTTAGGTGACTCGTCAATGCAATAAACGTTTTAAAATTTATGTAATTATAACTACAATTAGATTTAGCCACCAAATTAGGATTTTGGTGGAAGGGAATTTTGGTTAAGTATTTAAGTACTAGAATGACGAAAAAAGAGGGGATCTAACCACGCTCTGCTACCAAAAATGTTCAAAAACGGAATAGGGCACACATAAATTTGGGAAAAACGTTAAATTTGTCAGGTCAGCGTGTACATACCTTGCTGGCTGCTGGTGGGTGTTGTATCCTATGCTGTTCCCGCGGGATAGGTGGAATTCACTGAGCACGCACCGCACACACAGGTTATCAGTTACACGCATCAAGTCGGTCTGTCACGTAAGATCTATATTTCTAAAGGAGAGGGGAAGGGCGCGGGAGTCGGAGAAGCGTTGGACAGTTATATAAAAAATGGTAATGAACAGGCGTTTATGATATCCTCCTATTTAAACGACAAGGTTAAAATATTATTTTCAACGATACTTATTAGCTCTAGAATGTTTGACCTTAAATTTAGCTTATTACTAATTACAGTTAAGTTTTTAAAGGACATATTCAGTAAGTTAACAGCGTCATTCAATACCTGTTCGTTGATCATTATTTTGTTTATAAAATCCTCATGGGATTTCAGAGTCGTGGAAGTGATTAAAATATTGGATTTAACTATGGTTGAAATGTCTTTTTGGTCGTATTGTAAACTTTGAATGGCGTTGTTATACATGATAGCGTCATCCTGATCCATAGTTCCAAACAGGTGTTTGAAAACGGTACCTATAGCACCAAACCACGCAGATCTCTTAGATTTATTCGTAATCAGGTGAGAGATTGAATCATAATCTCGTTATACCTTGTGGTAAGCGCTTGAAACATATTATTACATTCTGTTACTGACAAGCTATCACTCTCTCGGCACAGAAATTTTGAGGTTCCTATCACACCGTTCAAGTTATCAATATGACGTTTAATAAAAGATATATCTATAGGTATAACTACATCTAGAAATCCGTTAGTCACTTTTAACGCTCCGATGGTGTCGAAATAAAGGCCTGGGCTGTTCTGTACAGATACGGTGAAGTTAGCGTGTATTAAGAGAGGGGTGAGTAGCAGGACCGTTGAAATCTGGGCGATCATCATCGCCAGGACCTTTACCGGGTGTCTTGACCTTGACAAGCACCATCAAGGCCGCGGGATCTGCAGGAACTCGATGAACACTTGGAAATAGTAGGGTGCGCCGGTCGTTTGAGAGAGGCGAACTTGGAATTGGCAAACACAACACACCAACCACTTTGGAACGGTGGTATGGAAATGGTAAAATGCGCCGGTCGTTTGAGAACGGCGAATTAGGAAGTAGTAGGTAGTCACACTGAACACTTTGGGACGGTGGATATGGAAATGGTAATGAGTTGTCCCTTGTTTCTTCTAAGTTCGGCCTTGGTTACTTCACTTCGCGTCACTTCGGAAACGTCCTTGAGATTTCCCTTAAGCTGCCACCAATATTATAATGGGAAACACCAAGGTTTAAAAAAGATATTTATTAAACACACACCTTAAACTAAGACAAGTACACGACCTTTTAGGACAATAGAGGTATAGCGCGGTTCGCGGCTCGAGAACAGCTGAGGATGGACTGGGCTGGATAGAGAAGCTAGGGTCGGTTGGAAGGGTTTACTGCTGATAGGGTTGCTTGGTCAGCCAGAAGGCATACAAGGTGGAGGTTATAACAGTTCGCTTTCCACTGCGTTGTATAGTGGCATCTCGTAATGAGAATTCATACTATAAAACGCAGTGGAAAGCGAACGCGAACGTGCACGTCACGCAAGCGGTGTGGTTGGGCCTTAAGTGATAGCCTGAGGGCTCAGACAAGATGCACTACGCTAACTAACGTTTCTATTCGATTCCTTTTTAAACCAATCGCGTCACTGGAAGATGACGTGATACGAAAAGTCACGTGGTCTACCAGTGACGCGATTGGTTTAAAAACGAATCGAATAGAAACGTTAGTTAGCGTAGTGCATCTTGTCTGAGCCCTCTGATACTTTTAGGTACGAGTATTTTGATCAATGGGTTTTTTTTTGTTTATATGGGTGGTAAACATGTATGCGGCACATCTCTCGTCTTAGATAGGTGGCAAACAAGCATGCTACTTACGTCCGTGTTTAAAAGGGTGGCAAACAAGCATACGGCTCAGTTATTGAAGTCTTTTCCAAACCGCGCCAGTTATTATCATTAAAACTAAACTCATAACTCCCTAGGAAGTTATATTGTATGAAAATCCTTAACTCCCGCGGGAGCTATAACTGCTCTGTACACCTGCGTATAGTAGCCGCCTTTCCGAGCAAGTATAATGAAAATATGTTTACTAATGGCAACGATATCATCTGCGTTATTCCAACCCGCTGTACGCGCGTACTTTTGATACCAAGCCCATTTCATGCATAGCGTTATTTTTATTATTGAAAAAAATCAATCAACTTATTTACTAAATTAAATAAAAAATCTGTAGGTGATTTCAATGATGGTGTAATCAAATTGGAATACGTTTTATTAATCAACAGCATTTGTTTCTTATCTAATAAATCAAATTGTTCGTTAATCAATTCATGTTTACAAATTACACAATCAAATTTATCTACACAAACTTTGCCTAACCAGCCTGCGAAATACACAACCGAACACGTTTCTAAACTTATCTCGGCGTTCTCTAGTCTTCAGATGCTACCATTTGGGAATAATCGCAAATTGTAGCATCTGAAGAGGCGTCGGAGGAGGGCCGGCGGTGTCGTGTTCGCGTTCAGCATGACCAGCTGAATACGAACACGATGCTTCTGGTGTTTGTGTATTTTGCAGGTTAGCTGTTGTGGACATTAAAGTTTCGTTATCTGATTCGCAATTTGTGTTGTCTCATTTAATCAGATTATTTAATAAATTTGATCTGAATATGCCTCTTAAACTTTTTGATGTTGGATTTCTATTGCACCCACCTTTTTTTGCGATAAATTCCTAGCAAATTTTCTGTTACATCCTGATTCAATGTATACGCCATAATAAATTTGATCTCGGTGCCCTTTAAAAATTCCTCAGTGGAGAGCTGAATGACGGCATTAATAAAGTGTTTCAAATACCATTGATTGATTATTTTTTGTTAATGCACATTTATATGGATTTCTACTAAATAGACTTTTTTGAATTTAAAGAATGAAATAAATCATTATCAATCATCACAAAATCATCTGTACGTTTGGCTGTATCACTTTTCAGCTCTCCACTGTCCATTCCCGTTTGTAAGGCTGCTGCCACCGAATGGCTTAACACTTGGGTCACTTCCATTTTCCATTTTCTGGAAGTTTGTGGGTCTAGGGTGCACAGAGGTCAATTTGTGAAATGATTTGCTTTTATTGTTTTTATCAATATTGTAGACATTTACTATATCACCAAACGAAATTTCATTTCCATTTAAATCAATATAACTGTCAATCAATTTATTTGTAAGTAAATAGAAAACAATTTATGATCATCGGTAAAAAGAAAGGCTCTTTTATCGTGGCCTCCAAGGAATTCATCGCCTTAACAAAAAAATTCAAAATTCAAAAATTCAAAATTCAAAATATTTATTCAGTAAATTAGCCACATGAGGGCTCTTTTACACGTCTGTAACATGGAGTGAATCTACTAGCGCTTCGGACAAGACCATCATTGCGGATAACATTTGTGGTAGCTTGTTAACACACAACTACTTTTGGCAAGAGCCAAGGCGAAAATAACTTATTGATTGCAGCCCTAATAAACTGGCTTAACTTGTCGGCGTTAACATTTGTTTGTGAGAGAAAATACGCCAGCGGGATTTTCCAATTGCTATAAATTCCCCTGGCGACAAACATTAGTGCATATTAAATAAGTGAGCTAAATTTTAGCTTCCTTGAGGGAACATCAACCCCACCAAAATCTTCTAACCAGTTAAATCATATTTCACGGTATAGTCAAAATTAGTTTTCATGCTCAATTCATAAAAACACACCGAGCAGGATTTCTCTTTAGCGGTCTGCACACGTAGAGTTCGGATCGCGGGAAACACCACGCGCCATTCCAATCTTCGCGCCGAACCGTACGTGTAAATGCAACTGTAATATTAAAATAGTAAAAACCTACGGTTCGGACTGGCGCGTGGCGTTTCCCGCGGTCGAAACTGTGCCGCGTAAAGGCCGCTTTTGATTGACTGATTTTCAAATCTATATCAATAAAAATGAATCGCCAAATTTTATGTGATCGCATAACTTCCGAAAGACTGGCCCAATTTAGTTGATTTTGGGTTTGAAATAATTGTTGAATTTCAGGAAAGGATTAAGAGATGAAAAATTATGGAAATTATGCGAAGAAAATAGTAAAAATCAACAACTATCTTTTCAATTTTAACAATGCTTAATAGTGCCAAAGGAAGACATATTTGGTAGTAGTTGTGTGGATGCTTTCAGAAATCTTAACTTAAAAAGAGCTATCAAGCTATATGAAAAATATGTATATATCTGACTACGAGAGCAAGGACCGGAAAACCCCTTCATTCGCTTAGCGCTTTCGTATTGTAAAGTCCCGAGCATGAGAACAGGCCGTGTGATTCGAGGGTGTGGCCAGAGCAGTAAAGCCTCATCAAATTTATACTTATGAGCGCCAGATGAACTCACCGACAAAATAAGAATTCGCTAAATAAAAGTCATAAGATCATTAAAAGGTAAACATTTATTGCATATAAAGGGGTTGACCCTCCTTAAGTAATTTTAAGTTAAGTGGTAGTAAGGTTTACACTCGTAATAGAAAGATAGAATAGAGTATACCTTGTGAGGTCTTATGCACACCTTATAAATGTTACTGAATAAGTTATAATTATCCTAGGCTTATTTCGGTTGCTTTGGTACTAAAGGTTGTTTATAAAAAAGGATAGAATTTACCAGATGTCCGAAGCAAGAGTTACACGAGTTGTTCGACGTGAACCGCGGAGCTTTCTACAGAGAACATCACCCGCAGGATCCCGAACACGACGAGGTCGGACACAGCTTGGCTACAGGTCAAACAGCGCCCGCCGTTACCATCAAATTGTAGCAGTATCCGCCTTGAGGATCGCGGCACCCGATGTACCCGCAGTTGAACCCCGTTAATTAGGTTTATCCCTTAGCATCCGAGTAGATACTGGGTCACCGTATAAGAGTGAAGCGGCGCAGTAAGTTGGAAAGTAACTTGATAATTTTTCATCTGAGAGTAACTGAAATTAAAACAAAATGTTTTGAGAAACATCGACATAAAACGATGTCGCCGTTTCGAACTAGACACGATAAATAGGTTTAGAACACTCACCTGAGTAGTGGATAGACATAACGTGGACAAATAACGTATTGATTTCCCTTAGGACCTCATGTTGGGCGTGAAGCTAAGTTACGCAAATTTGGGCCGAACGCTGAAAAGAATGGAACAAATTTGTTATAACGTCCCAATAATAGACATTAGACGACACCTCTTCGACTCAAAACTCACCCCGAAGCGAGAAAATTGATCCGGAAATAAAAGTGTAATGTGCTCACATTGCAATGGATAATCCGAATGCTGGCGAGATCGATTCCCTAGAAAGATCTCGAAAAACTACTTGTCATGCGTTCCGTTCTGTCATTGCAATTAATGATTCATTTGGCATGACCGACCGAAAACGAAGATCTTCCTTTTGAAAACTTGACACAATTAAGGAATAGGGAAAGAGGGAAACTCCAGACTTCTTCCTCCTTTAACCGTAAAGCATTACTAAAATAAAAGGCGAGTGAGTGTGACGGTTATCTGTATAATGGAACGCAACTTGCCTGAAACGAAACTAAAATTACCCGTGTTGCCAATTTACTACTGCGTTTTGTTCGCCACGGAAAACCAATAATGATCAGCCAAATTGCAAGTATTTTGAATTATGTATTTTAGAATTTAGTGAATATTTATGATTAAAGATCCTACGTGATGCTCAGGTTAGAATAGATTCATGTGGAAGCTGAAACGAGATTAATTGTAAGAAAAATATACGGACGACTGTCAAATATGACAGCCGCGTATGAAATCCAGAAAGGCCAGCAATGAAGTATCGAAACGTTTACCTTTGACAGTAGATTTTTGACCAAGAACAATTTCTGTTTGTTGTTGAAATTTATTTGTGCAATAATTTATTTGAGTAAATAAGTACCAACGTGTTGTGAAAATGATGAGAAAGGATTGTATTGAAGTTACGGCATGTATTTCTTCTCCAACTGCGGCACTACAGCCCAAAAGGAAGCAATGAATTGACTTTGAAAGTTACATTCTCGTCTGAAGTTCCTGTAAGTTTTTTTCCGTAGTAAACATTAATAAAATCTATGAAATCTAGACTAAAAAGTGTTACAGCATCTCCTAATGAGAATTCATACTATACAACGCAGTGGAAAGCGAACGCGAATGTGCACGTCACGCAAGCGGTGTGGTTGGGCCTTAAGTGTTAGTCTGATACTTTTAGGTATTTTCATCAATGGTTTTTTTTGTGTATATGTGTGGTAAACAAGTATGCGGCACATCTCTCGTCTTAATAGGTGGCAAACAAGCATGCTACTTACGTCCGTGTTTAAAAGGGTGGCAAACAAGCATACGGATCAGTTATTGAAGTCTTTTCCAAACCGCGCCAATTATTATCATTAAAACTAAACTCATAACTCCCTAGGGAGTTATATTGTATGAAAATCCTTAACTTCCGCGGGAACTATTACTGTTCTGTACACCTGCGTATAGTAGCCGCCTTTCCGAGCAAGTGTAATGAAAATATGTTTACTAAAGTCGAGTCCGGAATTAGGCGAACTAACTTGACAGCCGAAAATGTTGCCAGACATAGGAAAAAATAAATAGTGATAGGTTTATGTCGACACAAATATGTCGATATAACCTTGTGTCTTCTATAAATCTGATTATATTTATATTTTATCAAGTAATTGTCGTCGAAACTTTTACACTCATACATACTTGCCAAATAGGGAAAAACTACAGCAATTTTTACGATATTATATGATCTGAAGGATGTACGGTTTAAAGCGGATATTTACGATACTTACTCCTCAAATTAGGAATAAAAAAAAAAAAATGCTTATATTACAACAGGCCATTGTGATCCTTTTAGGTGGCTTCCGTCGGGCTAGTACGGTACATTTCATGTACCATACATATATCATTCATTCCTTTCTTGCTGGCAAATATGAAAGTGCGATAGAGACAAACGCTATTATATCGTCGATGATAATTCCAAATCCGTTATGTGTTCGATTTTAATTAATTTTTTACGCTAATAAGTATTGTTGCTAGGTTACAATCTAAACAAAATAATCAAACACATAATGGATTATTAAGTATCTTTTATTATAGAAAGAATATTAGGGGGAGGCCTATGTCCAGCAGTGGACGTCTTTCGGCTGATATGATGATGATGATAATAGAAATAAAAGAATTTATGTTAGCCAAATTATTTATTCAGACTCTTCGGTTAATTCATCATCTTCACTTTCATTATGAAGCAATCGGCTACACTATCAGCTAAGTGGTCCAGCTGCAGCATCTTGTCTTCCGTTTTTATTACGTGATTCTCACAATCTTTCCACCTTTCTGCAGTAATCGTATTCACTCCTTGCAGGAATAATTTTTTTACATCCTCTAATTTGAATGTTGTGTTGTTTCTTGCGACATGCCCCTTAGCCTGTGCCCATATCATCTCTATCGGGTTAAGCTCACAGTGATATGGGGGCAGCCGCAAGATTGTGAAGCCCTGTTCCCTAGCCATTTCATCGATGACATATTTTTCACATTGATTTTTACTTGGTAGTGCTATATCTATCATGTCAATCTTTGTTGCCGTTCTTGGAAAAGTCAAATTTCGAGCATTCATCCACTCCACTATTTTTGCTTTATTCCAATTCATATTTGGGAACGTATCAGTTTTCCTGGAATGATATGGGGCATTGTCGATTACAATAACGGGACCTGGGTGCAATTTTGGAAGTATGCCCCGAAACCATTCCTCAAAGCAATCACCATTCATGTCCTGGTGGTAATCGGCCTTCCCTGATTTTGATGTAAACATCAGCAAACCTCCTTCGACAAATCCTTCTCCACTGCCGATGTGTGATATTATTAATCTCCGTCCTTTCCCTGATGGTGTTTTCAGGCCTGTAGTCAAGCCTTCTAAGAATGCCTGACGTGATGTCTGGACATTCATGTCCATCCATGCCTTCTTTAGTGTATGCCCTGTAATTAAATTAATTATAATTAAATTATTTCAAGAATATCATCATCAGTATACATCCTGTTGGGCACAGGCCACCTCTCACATATAGATAGATAAATATTGAAATATATCTTACCTTCATTGACCCATGTCTCATCCTGATAATAAATGTGAAGACCTCGGCTTCGGTAGTCTTTAATTTTTTGTAAGTATTTTCTTCGCCAAGAAATAATGTCTTGCCTGTCAATCAGCATGCTGCGTCTCGATTTATGAACATACTGGAAGTTCAAATGTTTCAATATTCTTTTCATGTTTGAAGAGAAAAATTTGGTAAATCCTCATCGTTATTTACAACTTGCAGGACCTAAAGAAAAGAGAAAATGGTTAATTAAAAACAGCTAATTCAACAAAATAGGACTAAGTAAAATTTATTTGTTTATGTTAACATAAAAAGAATAAGTCATCATAAGTAAAGATTTATAAAACTTTAAGAACCTCTTTTAAGTTGTTTAAAAAAAAACAACATGTGGAACATGCCATTTAAGTTAATTAATATATTCCAGTGCTATTTTATCTTATAAAATTGACAAAATTGTTACCTTTGCCACAGTCGGTGGTTCATTCTTTTCGAAAAACGTGTGTACTTTTCGACGTATTACAGAGAATATAAATTCGTCCAACTTTCCCTTAAAATTGATTTTTGGTCCTGTTTTCATAGGAACACTAAAGTTTTCATTTTCTTTGTGCTCCTTTAAAACTTTAAAAATGGTGGTCCTTGAAATGCCTAGGATTTCGGACGTTTTGAGGACACACTCATTTTTGTTCACGTGTATTTCGCCGGGTACATCTTGCTCGCGAGTCATGATGTCGAATTTCTCATTGTAGATGTGAGTATATACCCGATACACCATTAATTTTTCTGTTTCACTCAAGGCTCGGCACTTTCGTTTACTTGGTGGCGATAATCTTGAGGTAGATGCCTGTGACGTTGTTCGGCTCCTTGTGGAGCCTGGATCTTCAGGGTCCATAATCCAGTAAGGGGCGAGTAACAAGATAAAACTTAACAAAACGATGCAACGTAACAAGAGTAACAGAAACAAATAACAAGAATGATAACAACACTTTTCAACACAACAACGTTACAAAAGATTCGCAATCACTGTGATAGCTTCGAGCAGACCGATGACAGAAAGCCGAATGGCTTTGTTTGTTAGGCATGGTCCGAACTGTCAACAAAACAAAATGGCGGACTGCGTCGTTAACGATGTCTAAAACGATGTTCGATGTATTTTTAAATCCAACCAAATTTTATTACTATTATTTTACTTAGTAAAATTCAAATTCCAAATTCCAAACACAATAATAATGATAAACTAGACTTTTTAAATATCGATATTAACAGCACTAGCCAAACTGTGGCAACATTAGTGTACAATGAACTGTCAAGTTAGTTCGCCTAATTCTGGACTCGACTTTAATGGCAACGATATCATCTGCGTCATTCCAGCCCGCAGTACGCGCGTACTTTTGATACCAAGCCCATTTCATGCATAGCGTTGTTTTAATTATTAAAAAAATCAATCAACTTATTTACTAAATTAAATAAAAAATCTGTAGGTGATTTCAATGATGGTGTAATCAAATTGGAATACGTTTTATTAATTAGCAGCAATTGTTTCTTAACTAATAAATCAACTTGTTCGTTAATCAGTTCATGTTTACAAATTGAACAATCAAATTTATCTACACAAACTTTGCCTAACCAGCCTGCGAAATACACAACCGAACACGTTTCTAAACGTATCTCGGCGTTCTCTAGTCTTCAGAAGCTACGTTTTGGGAATCATCGCAAATTATAGCGTCTGAAGAGGCGTCGGAGGAGGGCCGACGGTGTCGTGTTCGCTTTCAGCATGACCAGCTGAATACGAACAGGATGCTTCTGGTGTTTGTGTATTTTTCAGGTTAGCTGTTGTGGACATAAAAGTTTCGTTATCTGATTCGCAATTTGTGTTGTCTCATTTAATCAGATTATTTAATAAATTTGATCTGAATATGCCTCTTAAAATTTTTGATGTTGTATTTCTATTGCACCCACCTTTTTTGCGATAAATTCCTAGCAAATTTTCTATTACATCCTGTTTCAATGTATACGATACGCCATAATAAATTTGATCTCGGTGCTCTTCGAAAATTCCTCAGTGGAGAGCTGAATGACGGCATTAATAAAGTGTTTCAAATACCATTGATTGATTATTTTTTGTTAATGCACATTTATATGGATTTCTACTAAATAGATTTTTTTGAATTTAATGAATGAAATAAATCATTATCAATCATCACAAAATCATCTGTACGTTTGGCTGTATCACTTTTCAGCTCTCCACTGTCCATTCTCGTTTGTATGGCTGCTGCCACCGAATGGCTTAACACTTGGGTAGCCAGCTTCACTTTCATATTCTGGAAGTTTGTGGGTCTAGGGTGCACCGAGGTCAATTTGTGAAATGATTTGCTTTTATTATTTTTATCAATATTGTAGACATTTACTATATCACCAAACGAAATTTCATTTCCATTTAAATCAAAATTACTGTCAATCAATTTATTTCTAACACTTTTAATCAGATGATTCACATAGTAAATAGAAAACAATTTATGATCATCGATAAAAAGAACGGCTCATTTATAATGGCCTCCAAGGACTTCATCGCCTTAACATTTGTGGTAGCTTGATAACATACAACCACTTTTGGCAAGAGCCAAGGCGACAATAATGTATTGATTACAGCCCTGATTAACTGGCTTAACTTGTCAGCGTTAACATTTGTTTGTGAGAGAAAATACGCCAGCGGGATTTTCCAATTGCTATAAATCCCCCTGGCGACAAACATTAGTGCATATTAAATAACTGATCGTCCACCAAATTCTTCAAACCCTTCAATTAAATCATATTTCACGGTATAATCAAAATTAGTTTTCATGCTTATTTCATTCAAACACACCGAGCAGGATTTCTCTTTGATTGACTGATTTTCAAATCTATATAAATAAAAATGAATCGCCAAATTTTATGTGATCGCATAACTTCCGAAAGACTGGACCGATTTAGCTAATTTTGGCTTTGAAATAATTGTTGATTTTGAAAAATTATGGAAATTATGCGAAGAAAATAGTAAAAATCAACCACTCTCTTTTCAATTTTAACAATACTTAATAATGCCAAAGGAAGACATATTTGGTAGTAGTTGTGTGGATGCGTTCAGAAATCTTAACTTAAAAAGAGTTATATATATATTTTTCATATAACTTTCGTACGAGTGACAGAGAGGGAATATACACGAACTTCGTTCGTTTTCATTTCACGGTAGCAGCTGTGAGCGCTGGGAGTGTGATTCGGAACACAGCACATACGTCATAATGTGACATTTATTCAAACAATAACCGCTTCTGTCGCAACAGAATTAAATTAATTTATATGTGTGTTTAGCGGTTTATCGTAGTGTTATTTAATGTTATTGATAAGGAAATGCAACAGTGAGGCGGCTAAATATCGGTAGGCGTATGCGTCACGCAAAAAATATTCAAAATTACAACCATGTCTTTATGACACACATCCAACACACATCGCAGCGATGGGCGAGTCTAGTTGTCTGATTACCAAATTTTCTTCCGCAACTTCTTTCCAAAATTTTGGTATGTTTATTTTACCAAAATTCATCGGGGCATTTGCCAGCAATCGCCACTGGTCGTCCAATTCCTGCCACTTGGATTCAATTAATATATTTGGAAAATTCATGGCTATTGTTTTTTTTTTCCTTGATTATTTTTGGATCCTGCAGGCCTTTCGCGTAACTCACTCGCAATCGCGATCGGCTTCAAAACAATACAATTGGTTTCATTTTGTATACAGACAAGCCTTCGATTTTCATAATTAAAACGATTGTGATTGCGAGTGTGTTTACGCGAAAGGCCTGCAGGACTTCTATTTGCTTTAGCACAGGGCTTGAGAACGAAAATCTTTTATAAATTTGGCTAACACCTTCAATATAAAAATACATTATTTAAAGTTTGAATGCTTTTATCTCATGTTCTGGATACTGATTTTGACTGATTAAAGAGACTTTTGCCCCCATGTATATATTTTTCAGATCAAGGAAATTATTTGGATTTTTATATTCGACTGCTTCAATAAAGAGCCATTCGTTCTATTTACAATTTAAATTCCCGTGACTCATTAAGAGAACTCTAACAGACAAAAATGCATGGCCTAAACCCGAAACTTAGTCAATAATAATTTATTCAAATGCAAAATCTTTATCTTGTCTAGGGGACACCGTTGATGTAGGAAAACATATCGAAACTTTTATGTGGTCGTCTTGCACCATCTTATATACACATAAGTATGTGTTTTTTTTTTCTCTCTATCTCTGCCGTAAGATTCTTAATTGGCATGTTTTCCTGCTGAACTACGCATGTTATTTGATACTATATTTAATTTAATATTTATAGCTTTATATAATGCTAGACTAAGTAGTACCATTGTAATAAGAAATATGTTTAAAAAATGACTGACTGCTGAGTTTCTTGCATCGAGTTATATTGTACTGCGTACATAGAGGAGCTATTCCCAGTAAAATCATTGCACGCGGGCGTGCGGCGGGGCAGGGCGCGGGACGCGCGGAGTGGGGGTTCTGTTCTCATAGATAACGAGTATCGCGCGCAGATGCGACATATTGTGTATTTTGCCTACTCGATACTGTTTGTGAGTACTGATAACTAGGGAATAAATAAAAAGAGTAATTTACGTTACAGTATATTTTAATTATTAGTATATTACAGTTTTCTTGAAATCAAATCAAATCTTATAACGAAATATCAATTATTTATATCTAAAAGGCGAGGTAGGGTGGGGAAACCTTCGGCAGGGTCGGGCAAACTTCTCGTATAAGTAAACAGGGATTATATCCATTGAATCTGGCAACAACATTAAACCATTAATGTGTGATGTAATGATATTTTAATTTCCTTTAAATAGTATAAGTTTCGTTAGTTTCTGTCGTTTTGTGGAGTAATCTACATTTTGATCAGTTTTCGCTTCGTGGTGTAATCGAATTTTGGTGTATTGGTTTATTATGGCTCTTATTAAATGGATTCGATGATTTAATGTTGATGGCTGATTCATTGAATGTTGGGTTAAATTTACGAATATTTCTTTCCCAATGAAATATTTTAGTGTGTTCACCGTTATATAATTATAGTCATATTTTGAGGCTAGACCTTTCCCGTCGCTTTGCTTTATTAAATTACGTACAACTTTCTCAGTAGCCAAGCATATTATGTACACGTCTTCTGTGGAGTAACACAAACCACCCATATCTTTTATTGTTATTAATGTGTGATGTGGGAGTTTGTTTGACGTGGACAGTCTGTCAACACATTCTTCACATTTTATCTTTCGTGTTAGTTGCCTAGACACATATCCAGATATGTAACCTACTGGGTGATTCTTAAAAATATTCCACATAACTTCAAAAAATTAAACTTTTTTTTTTCACGACATATTGCGACGTACATCGAAAGTATATACCGTAAACACGGGTTACTTTACCCAATTTTTATTAAAAAAAAAATTAAAAGACGTGTAATTTTATGTATTTTGTAGATATAAATGTTAGACTAGGTTTGACGGGGTTTCAGGGGTATAAGTTATTATTTGAGAATGATAAAACCTGAAAAATATACAATGAATATATATTTTTTTTTATTTCTTTTTTGGGCCAATGTTGTCCTTAAAGAAAGGCTTCTTTGCTCCGCAGCATTTTTCTCTTACAAAAATAAACATTGTAAAGGCATGGGCCAATTAAACCATTTTGGAGTGTTAAGGAATAAAACTAGAGCATTTGTTAATCAAAAATAAACATTTATTTCAACAAGAAAACAATCTTTTGGTTTTTCTTGAAATTAAATTTTAAACTTACACTTTATTCTTAACTAGATCTTAGTTAACAGTCTTTTTATGAGAATCATCGTTGGTATTATTTGGTTTAAGAGTTTCTTTTCTACATCTAAGTCTCTCCAAACATAGTTTTTTAACATAAAATACAATCATAACAAAAAATAAAATCATAACAAACATTTCTTGAAATAAAATAAACCTCACTTAACTAACTCCTTATTAAACAGCCTTTTATGAGAATCATCGTTAACATTATTAGGTTTAAAACGTTATTTATTAAACTTTAGTCACTTAGATAGTTTTCTACTTATATTTATTTATTTCCGGGACAGAAAAGCAGCCTTTCCTTACGAATTTAGGAAATCCGATTTTTTGTACTATATTTTCCCGCTTGTATAGTTGTTCGTCCTTAATAACAGGCCACCGCCAAAACTCTTTTCCTTTCTTCATACATCTAACAAGGACTGCCTCCTCGGATAATGATATTACCTGATCCGGATAAAAATGTTGGTTCCACTGCACTATAACATAATCTCCAGCTCCGATATTTTCTTTAAACTCTGGTGGTTTATTCTGGGAACAGGAGGAGTGCGAGCTGCTTGGCCCCTTTTCAATTTGTATCGAATCAAAATCCTTCAAAGGAACCTCTCTTTTACGTAATTTATCAACTTGAATGATAGGGGATTCTTCGTTTGTTTTATTGTTTTGTGGTCGGTCAGAGTTGGTTAAGTCTTGAAATTGAATAGGAGCTGAGTTTCGGGTTTTTTTGGCATTCAGTTTACGTTTGGGCAGCACTAATTTTGTGTCATTAGCGGGGGACCCATTTTGGGATCTATCGATGCTCCATTTTGGTTGTCGTAACTCATCCACTTCATCCGCAAGCTCTGATTCAAAAAACTCATTGTCTGACACAGTAATCCTGTCTTCAGTTGACGATTGTTTGACGAGTGTTGACGACAGACTTATGTTTGTCTCACTGCAACTCGTTGATGAACTTTGGCGCTGCTGGCGTTTAGATGCCATTTTCTTTTGCTTCGTCTTAACTGTTTGGACTGGTTGCAATCCTGATGGCCCGGCTCCTATATTGATGTCATCATTTGATATCGATTTTCCTGGGTCTACATTTAGTTTTCTTTTCTTTACAACTTTCTTCTCCGGGCAAATTTCGATTCGAGATGACTCTAATTTATTCATAAAGGACTCTGTGACCAATTCTTTGTTCAGAATACGATCTTGCCTAGGAAGCCTACTCAATGGTTCATGTTTATTAATGGGATATATCCCCGTTTTTCTAAAGCCAGCAATCAATGTGTCTTTTGTTCCAGTCATCGCATTCAAAGCTTTTTTTAACAAAGCAGGAAACTGATCTTTCGGCGTTGTTGGTAGTTTTCTTCCAACCTGGCTATTTTTCCAGTCATAGAGAGTTTGCTTCCATTTATATTTCAAAGGCCGAAAGTAAGCGACATCCAAAGGTTGTAATATATGAGTAGCGTTTGGGGGCAAGCATATAAAACTAATGTCGTTCTTTTGACACTCTGATAACACTTTTGCATTGATATGCGAAGCCAGGTTATCACCAATTACAACTTTTCGGCCAACCTTTTTTTTAAGAATTGGCATGAAATGATTCAAAAACCAATCCTCAAAAGTCACGGAGTCCATCCATCCATTTTTTGTTCTATTATATCGTGTTCCTGTAGGACCATTCTCCGTCCATGTTGTCCAAAGATGTTCCGATTTATATATAATGTAGGGTGGGATGACTTCTCCTGCTGCGCTGCCACAAAACATAACAGTAAAACTAACGTTAGTTGAGTTAACAATACTTTCGGGATATTTTGTTCCTCGCCTGCATATGACTGTTTTTTTCCCGGGGTCGTCAGTTAGATTGGTCTCATCATAGTTGTAAACGTTTTCTGCTGGAACATTTAATAACTCAGTACCAAGGTTATCAATAAAATCTGAAATTACTTTTTCAGAAACTTGAGCTCGAACTCTTTTAATGTTATTAGCCAGACGCATTGACAAGCCTGGGTGTCTTGCAAGAAAGTTCTTTAGCCAGTCTCTTCCTGGGGCGTTGTTTTTAAATATTGAGACATGCTTTCCTTCCATCAGAAGGTATTCATGGATAATCATCTTAAGATCGCAGTCAGTCAGCGGAAATCCATATTCCGAAAGGCCAGTTATATGGGCTACAAACGATCTTTCCTCATCTTCCGTGAACACCGTTGGTCGACCAGGTTTGTGCAGAAACTTATGTTTTAATTTATTTTTGATTGTACTGCGTGGAATGTTGTATTTTTTCGAAGCAGCACGTTGAGAAATCACTTTTGATTTAATTGCGGCTATGCACTCGTCAAGCTCTGATGACGTGTAGTCAATGTACCGGCGGCTGCCGGGTTTTCTTCTATATGTATTTGGCATTTTGATGACTATTTACATTTCCTTGAGTACCTTTAATAAAATAAAATATTATTAGTTTTATTAAAATGGTTACTTTGTCCCAAGCGACGTGACAACTTTGGCCCGCGGGCCAAAGTTGTCTGATACATGGTACAAAGTATACAACACAATTGTTTTCAAAATTTCTCGTTTTATACAAGGATTAAATAAATAAAAAATACAATTGGCATGTCCCCAAATACACGTCTAATATGATCAAATAGATATTTTAACGAAAACTTACCAGATTTAACAGTCTCCAGAGGAAGTTTGCAGACACAATTTACGCACGTTTTCACTATCCCACAGTTGATCAAGACTAACAAGTCAATACCTGCGTAAGCAACGTGAAGATAGCATCGAGTCTCTAGCCAATACTGCCATCTATGATTTAGGGTGGACACTGCTGCACTCTCACACGAGCTTGCAGAGTAGCGGGCTGTTCAATCTTTTTTTCGTTTTGGGCCAAAATTACCCCTCAGGGCTAAAGAAACCCGTGTTTACGGTACCAAAAGCATATTTTCGATGCATATGAGCAAGCTTAATTCTTTCAGGAAAGGTAAAAAAAAATGGTACATAAACACGGATGTGACAGGTTGTGCCACGGTCGTGACATTACTGATCGTGGCTGTGACACTGTATGACATGGATGTGACAGTTCTACATTTTTCACTCTAAATGTTAATATTAATTTTATTAAACTTATGTCATCCCAGTTTAAAGTGATTGAAAACAATAAAAGACACTTAATTGGTTTAATCAACAGTTTTTATTTGTTATGACTACTTTGAGAACATCAAATAATTAAATCACACAAAATTGAGATCTTGTCAAAATACCGTCAGGTACCTAATCATCTACTTAATACAATAAACCAGCCTTTTATTCTTAGAACTATTTGATCACAGGCAGCATTGTTTCGATATCACATAGAATCTACCTATTATTAGTAAATATTAAACATAAAAATCGAGTATGAAATCGGGACTCATTCTTATCCTTATCCATTCACAGTAAAGTTGAGCAAAATGCTCAAAGTAAATGCAGAGTTTTAGCTCTACACACAACTAAAAGTAAATCTCTTATAAAAAAGTAAATCTCCTAAAAAAAGAAAACAATATCACTGATCAAACATCTCAAAAAAAAACTTATATAGTTATAATATCCAACAAATTTTAAGGTTTGTTTTTTTCATAAAAGAAGTGTAATCCGATATTTAAAAAACAATATAATACTCTCTTATATCTAATGACCCGCAAATCATGTCAAAGCCTCCAACTTTTTATTTAACAGGATGATCAAATAAAGAAAAATCAAATTCGAAAATTAATTCTCCTCTCCTACCTGGAGTGGGTTTTTTTAAAACAGCGACAATGTCTTCGGCGTCAAGATCTGCACAGTCATTGTTATTCCAGATGAAAACTGTGGCTCCTGATCTCACATTATGATATTTCTTTTTGGTAAATTTAGTGTAGTAAGGTGCATCAGGTTTGTCCTTATTTATACTAACAATTTGACCCACAAAAAGGGAAACCACATTCTTTTTTCCGGAAAACTTTGCTATTACCTACGTCCCTTCTTCCAAATTATTTGTAACTATTAGCTTTGGGAGAATTATCACCTTGTACAGGTTCAATTAAATTGGGGTTGGTCGTACTAAGACTTGATCCTACATCACGTTCAGTGGTCACTCTTATTATCGGTCGTCTTGAACTGGGATAGTGAGAACATTGATGTTTTATTTCACAGGAAGCACAAGAAAGCTCTCTTATATTCAGCATTGTGGGTTCCTCAGTACTCCACGTTATTTGATGCATTTTTTTTGTGTCTTGTATGGTTAAAATCTTAGTACAATTTTGAAGTAAATCCTCAGCATTTTTAATTTCTTGCTCACTCACTTCATATATCAAAACATTGCAGTTAGTTTTGACAACTTGGACAAAGGTTTCATAGTCAGGGATATCATTACCTTTAAGAACATGATTATTAGCAGCTCCTTTCAAAGCCGCTCCGACACCATCTGCAGGGCCTTTACCGTGGGCTGTTTCAGTAAAATTCCATGTTGCAGCAGAAATATTCAATATGCGGACAAGGTGTTGAGTGAAAAGATAGAAATTGCTTTTGTTTTTGTATTGACTGCTAGG
The DNA here is from genome assembly GCA_946894065.1 of Acleris literana. Taxonomy (NCBI): domain Eukaryota; kingdom Metazoa; phylum Arthropoda; class Insecta; order Lepidoptera; family Tortricidae; genus Acleris; species Acleris literana. The sequence goes on along the minus strand of OX335688.1, from coordinate 10,527,803 downwards.
GCCATCACTCACAATGTGTAGCACCTTAATATTTTGATTTGCCGTCAAACGCATTAAGGCTATCTTCAAATGAGCATGTACTGCGGCCGCATCATGACGCAGGCAACCAGAAACAGAACAGAAGGGAATGGTATCCACTTGACCAGTGACGTCCGATAAGTAATATAAAACTCCTGTGTGAATGGACACCTGCTGACGGGATGCTCCAAAATGTACCGATTGAATTTCCGAGAAATATTTGCATGCGTAATTTTCAGAGAAATCAATCCTTACCAAAATTTCCCCTGCAGCTAAATTAGTCTTGATATGATTAATTGCTTGATATTGGTTACGTATATTGAATATGTGCAGGAGAAATTTGGGTAGAATTTCCAGGAAAGCTTCAACCAGCCCCTTTTTGTCAATTGTTAGTCTACATTTAACTGTTCTTCTAATCATTTTGATATTCCCTTTTATATCTCGTTCTTCATTTTGGCTCACCCATTGATGGTATGAAATGCTTTCGTTTTCGAATGTCTTAAAGTTAGGAGTTTTATGAAGGCACTGAGAGCATTTACGACTCATGCAGTTATATGAATTAGTATTACATACCACACTTTCTAATACGGGGTCTCCATTTTGTATGATTTTTAATGCTTTTAATCTGTTTAGCATCATATCAAAATTTTCATGAAGTACACACAAGCATGTATCGCGATCAGTTAATTTTGCCTTAACAATCCAGAATGGACGCAAACGACAAAAGCTTGCATAACTTACACGCAATGTTCTGTCTGATAGGGTATTGTACTTTTTGTGAAGATTTTCCATAGTGTCGGTAATATACCTTTTCTGTTTCTTTATTTTATGTCGCGTAATAGTATCTTTCACTCCAGGGCTTATCATAGAATTCTCTTCACTTCCTAAAAACTTTTGAACCGCTAATTTTCGGACACGCCATATATCTTTCAAAACTGTTTGCCTTTTCCTGGCTTCGATCGGCATTTGAGAAACTTTATTTAGCAGCCTATTCGTTTTGACTTGAAGAGTATGTATTGTTTTCTGCAGCACTTTTATTTTCGCTTTCTGATTCATTATTATAACATTGGTTAGTTTTCTGCGTTTTTTATGTTCTTTTAACGCTTGGCACCTTTGTCTACTCATAACACTGTCTCGAGAACTGATGGATGATGGAGTTCCACCTCGTTGTAACATGGTAGGTGTCTCGTCTCTCCTAATCTCCGGTGTTGCATAGCGATCTCTTATTGGTGAAGAGACGCTTGGATCTGGCACCAGGGCTTCAATCATTTCCAAATCAGACGGAGGAGTGTTTTCTCTAATTAGTTGCATTCCGCGTTCTCTGCATTTTTTTAATGCTCTACTTTTTCTGGTACGTTCACGCCATTTTTCTCGTGGCGTCTTCTGATCACGACGTGATAAATCTTTTATCGACGGTATTTTATTTTGCTCCTTCCTTCTTTGACGCCGTGCTCGTTCTTTTTCTTTTGCTTCCTCGTATTTAACTGGATCTGCTTTTATTTTAGCGCGTCTCTTTTTTTCATATTCACGTCTTGCTTTTTTTTTTGCTTCTGTATTAATCTTCTTTCGCGGCATCTACAGAAAGTAATAAAATAAAATAAAAAGATGTAAAAATAGTTTTAGCTATGGAAAACAAGCCTTTTCATGTGATACTCACTTGGTATAACCGCTTTACTTTAATTCTTTAAACCCTCTTTTAGACCCATTTCCAATTAATATTAAACTTTTTTTGTCTTTTTTTATTTATAAATAGATGCGGGCACGCAAGTCGTGCAACTATGCCAAATTTCGATGCCTTTAGTAGTTGCTGAGAAAATCTGCAGTGACAGACAGACAGACGGACAGACAGCCACCGAATTCTTACCCATAAGGGTTAGTTTTTTAAGTTTTTTACCATTCAATTATTGAAATAACATAGAATGTAACGACCACGCGTTGTTATGTCACGACCATGTACTGAAACAGTCCATGGTGGTGACATTTTTTACAAACCATGGTCGTGACAATTTGAAACGTGTTTGATATAACCTATAAACTAGCCATGATTTAGCACATCTTAAGTAATTATCTTAAAAAGCACTGTATGAGGTACAAATTATGTTTAAAACAATAGCGTGGTATTTGCACTTACCTTCAAAAATCGTACACGGCGTTGACGTGTTAAGGTTGTCCCTTTTTTCAAATAAATAAGATGTTTTTTTTTGCGAGACACACACTACATTCAGCCCTTAGCAAAACTGACGTAAAGACAGTGTTTCTGTTCTAAAAAATATTAAAAAGGGTTACTAGCATGAAAGATACTTTTCTACCGAGTCCCACATTTTTAAAGTATCGCACATGGTCGTGACACAAAAATTACTCACAAACTTTATGTTGCTCAAAGTCATAAATGGATCTTTTTTTATTTTTTATTTTTTTAACAGCTATTTAGAACATAGATTAGTCTTCCGGAATTGCTGTAATATTACGCGAAAAAAAACCACAGTTCAACAGAAAAAAATATATTGTTTCCAAATTTGGCAATCTCACACTACACGGTCCGTGACATTTTGGAGTTATATATTTTTTTAAACAACTTTATAATAATTTTACGTCAAAAATTATATTCAGACATGATGTTACAGGTAATTTACTAAGTAAATTGATATAAAGTTTACTGATATCTCTGAAAAAAATATTCAATTCTTACAACTCACACAAAAACACGTAAGAATAAGAATCACCCTACTATCAGTTTTGATTCACAAGTAATATAAGTGTCTTGTTCAAGCATTGTTGCAAAAATGTTGCAATTATTTTCAGCTTCCAAATCGGATGGCAGTGATCGCGTCGTTTGTAAAACTTCTTCATACGACTGTTCTTCATGTCGGTTAGCAAGGGACGTGCTATTTATTATGTTTAATGACGGTGAATTTAAAATTGAAAAATTGTCCAATGGAATGCTGTTGCCGGAAAACGTAGAACGGAGTTCTAGATGATTAAGTGTTTTTTTGTAAGCTGCTCTTAATTGTAATACGTTTGGGTTATTGTTGTAACCGCCGTGTTTTCTTATTAAACCAAAAAATAACTCCAAATGGTCTTGGCTTATGCGATAAGTAGATATATAATTCAGCATCTTCTTTTCCTCGACCGTGTAATTGTAAAGAGTCTTAAGCGATTCGATGCAAATAAGAGCCCCAACAAATCCAGTTTTGTTAGAAGATTCGACTAATTTTGACTTGGAGATTTGTAATGTTATCCTGGGAATTTCATTTCTCCGTTTTATTACTCTTCTTGATTTGGAACGAAATTGCAATGCCAGTATATAGGACTTTACATTATCCAAGAAAGAAAATATTTCGGATTTGCTCTTGCTATCCACAGGACGCTTAAAACCATAAAAATGGCATTTTCTTGAATTCATAACATCGAAGAAGTTATTCATCAAAGTTATGAAATTCACTGTTCCTGAAGAATCTTGAAACCGTGTCGAATTTAAAACTTCATCGCAAAGAAATAAAGCTTTTGCTACGCTCATACTCAGCAATTGTGTAGCGAGCTTAACTTTCATAATTTGTTGACAGAAATTTATATGACGAGGAGTTAATTTGTTACCAAATCTAAGTCCTTCATTTTGTTGAAGCTTATTAAGATTAATTAGTAGTTGCCATTTTATTTCTTTGTTTTTTTCATCGAATAAAAGTCTTTTCTTCTCAAAAGTGTTTCTGATGAGTTTTATAACATGACATGGGTCTAAAAATATGCACACTTTTTCACCAGTAGACGGATGTGAAAAGTAAGTCTTCATATTGTTGACATCGGATAGCTCACAACCTAATTTTTCAGCAGCACTGATGTTTGCCGAACAGCCGTCAAAAGTGAGACATACAGCTGTGGCACCAACTTCGTGGCATTTTTCCAAACATATATTTATCAAATTTGCCTTTGTTTCAGCATTTATACCAGCCGTCAAGAAATATCCTACAGGCAATTTCCAATTTTCGTTAAGGGCTACCAGCATAAACACTAATGCTTGTGTTGCCACAGTCTGATCGTCTTCGCCCTGCATAGGGCCAGCTCCAAAATTACCTGCACCTAATTTTTTATTATTATTAAATAGTTTCTGCTTCCTGATCGCCATTTCATCGAAAACTAAGGCGCAAACTACAGGTTTATTGGCTTTGGCGTTGGATTCGCATTTTAACTTTAATGCCGCAAAGGCTTCCGTTGTAAAACCAGGTTCAGCGTCAACTGTCGAATACCATCTACAAATTGTTCTTGGATGAGGGAGAGCTTTATTGTAGCATTCTCGAACGTATTTATACGCAGCTGGCGAATAGTAGTGCAATGTTAACGCGAATTTACGTAAAGGTGCAGTGTACAGTAAATAGTGTCTGTTCTGTTTATTTTTTTTCATTAAAGACTTATGTAATTCAACAACTTCTGCTTTAGCCATTAAATTATTAGTCGTATTTAAATCAAAACCGAATCTATCTTTTAAATTTTGGACCATTGATTTATAAGAGGCACATTTTTTCTTTAGATAATAATTTTGTCGTCGTACTTTTTTAAACTTTTCAGCAAGGTTCTTTCTAGCTATTGATTCTTTACGTAATTTTTTCTTCAGTACAATTTTTTTCGGAGTATCAAAAATTGATTCGGAGCTGCTTACTAGTTCAGAAATTGATTCCTCCTGTAGTTCTTGTTTAGATGATGATGGTTCACCAGAAATTATTGACTGAAAAGAAAAAGGGTCACAATTTTATGGGTTGTATGTATTGAACTATTTAACCGTAGGTACATTATTAAAAAAAGCTGTAATTTAGGAAAAACAACGACTTCAGAGTAGAATACAAACATACATAGACAGACATACGCTGATGTGCATTCAGTACTTTTTGATGTCCAAATAATCTTTTGATTCGGTTAAAAACAGCAGTTGAAAAGGAGACGATCAAAAATATTATATAGGGTGTAAATGCCGTCATACACTAGGCTATACTATATATTTTTATCTTAAGATACGACTTCTGGTGATCCCTGCCCACATACATTTTGTATGCAAACAGAGGTCAAGCCAACTGGTAGGTCTAACTGGCCTCTACTTTCATACAAAATGTATGTCTAAATGGGGTCACCAGAAGAACCACCAATCGTAGGCCACCATCAATTCTGGCCTCTATTTTAGTACAAAATGTATGGTAACCAGGGGTCACGTATCTTAAGATAGAAAAATATATTATAGCCTAGTGTGTGACGGCCTTAAAAAAATTAGTCTGAAATATTTTAAGGGTGTGTTCTACTCATGAAACTGAACAACTTTCCTCAAGGAACATAGGTCGAAATATGAAAAAAAAATTTGGACCTCCCATAGTAAATCGATCAGCTGGCCGTCTATTTTGTATGGGAGGTCCAACAATTTTTTTCATATGTCGACCTTTATTCCTTGGGAAAAGTTGTTCAGTTTCAAGAAATAAATACTCCCTATAAATATTTCCGACAATTTTTTTACACCCTGTATACAGAAGTCGCAGTTACAGAAATCTCAATATAAAGGTAAATGTTAAAATTCTTACACTATCGTAGGGTACAGCTGATTTCTTTAAGAAAATTCGTCCAGTCTTTGTGGTGTACTTGTCATCTTCTTTGAAATGTTTGGAACATATGCGGGAATAGTCCGAAGGTGAAGGTTTTTCGTGGTTGAATAAAGAAAACTTTGCTTCTAATTAAAGGTTTAATGTAATTAAACGTGCGTTACAAAAAAACATAGACCGAGCGAATGAAAGGCATTGGAGAAGAGAGTGGCGCCTCTAGTGGCAAAGATTGACACTAACTTGGTTGCGTTCCAAAACACTAACACCCACCCCTGAACGCAAACCCATTTTTGTTAAACAAAATATATGTTTTTCTGAGGTTACCCCTTTAGTTAAACAATCAGCGATCATCTCGTCTCCCCTGCAATAACAAAATTTTACATCTGAATTTGTAACATGTTGCTTAAGAAAATGATGCCTTATGTCGATATGTTTAGATCTAGGCAAATAACAGTCACTTAGAGAAGTTTTATAGCACTCTGGTTATCACTGAATATAGTAAGAGGTTCATTTAGCTGGTGGCCAAGCTCGATGTAAAGCTGCCGCAACCATAATGCTTCCTGTGTGGCAGAAGACATGGCCATGTATTCTGCCTCCGCCGTTGACAGAGCCACTGTTTGCTGCTTGCGACCATGAATGACCAGGATATAGCTCCTCCCTGCAACATAAAAACATAACCTGTGCAAGACTTGCGATCTAGCACATCACTGGCCCAGTCCGCATCACAGTACCCTGTAATGTTTGAATCACCATCTTTGGTATAAATAAGTTTGAGATCTTTGGATCCTTGCAGATATCTCAGTACTCTTTTTACTGCAATCACATGTTCTGTCTTGGGTTCTTTATTATATCTACTTAATGTATTAACTGCAAAGGATATATCAGGCCTTGTACCTTGAGCAATGTAGAGTAGGCAGCCAATAACTTGTCTGTAAGGATATTCAACCTTTATATCCATATCTGCTTCTTGACTGAATTTCTGAGCAACCTCAATTGGTGTTTTTACAGCTTTACATTCTGACATCCCAAATCTCTCTAGTACTTCACATATATATTTCTTCTGCTCCAACATTATACAATTATCACTTCTTATTATGTTGAATCCTAAGCACTGACTAGCTTTTCCTAAATCTTTCATTTCAAAGCGTTTCATTAATTTATTTTTCAACATATTCTTGACGCCTTGTTGAGAGGTAAATATAAGTAGGTCATCGACCCAAACTGCAATGAAAGTATTCTTATCTTCATTGAAATATACACATGGATCTGTCTTTGACTGCTGCATTCCAATTTCACGTAGTACGTTGTTTAATTTTATATTCCATAGCCGACTGGCTTGTTTTAATCCATATATGGATTTATGCAAGTGACATACTTGTGAACCTTGTGCATATAATTCAGGCTGTACCATAAAAATGTCTACATCAATTTCCCCTTGTAGAAATGCAGAGACAGCATCCATTTGTTCTACATCGAAATTATGTTTGGCTGCTAGAGCAAACAAGTAGCGTATTGTTGTGTACCTTACTACTGGTGAGTAGATTTCTTCGAAGTCTATTCCCTTTTTCTGTGCAAATCCTTTAATAACAAGCCTTGCCTTGAAACGCACAACCTCTCCAGCCTGGTCAGTTTTTGTCTTGAACACCCACTTGGAAGGTAAAGCTCTTTTGTTTGATGGAAGATCGGTCAGGCTCCATGTGTTGTTCTTCATTAATGAACAATACTCCTCGTCCATAGCTCGTTTCCACTGAGTGGCATGTGGGGATGACAAGGCTTCTTGAACTGACTGTGGATCAGACAAATTGGTGTATAAACAATACAAACTATTCTCATCTGGTTTTATACGTGGCCTCAAGGTAATTTTGCTAGTATTATCTTGCAAATTACGTATGCGTGCGGGTGGATAGTAAGTTTCATCTCCATCATCTGTGTCAGTTTGATATTCACTAGACTCGTCACTGTTTGAAATTTTTCTAGTCTTTTTACCTGTGTCTGATGTACTAGTTGACTCTACTGGGTTTGATTGGTCTGTGCTGTTAACTTTTGTGCTGTCATCGCTGGTCTCTAAGCTCTGGTCCTTGACAGTTGAACTGCTACTATTGACTGATGACAGGCTCTCACTGATGGTATCAACTGAAACAATGTTTTCACATAACATGTTATTTTGATAAATTTCATTAAATATCACATCCCGACTTTTTATTATCTTGCGACTCTTTGTGTCTAGCAAACGGTATCCCTTAGAGTTTTCACAGTATCCTACTAGTAACATCTTTGTCGACTTCTTGTCCCATTTACGCCTTTTTTCCTTAGGTATATGGACCATGGCCTCAGAGCCAAATATTCGGATGTGAGACAAATTAGGCTTATGTCCATACCACATTTCATATGGAGTCATACCTTGCAGACTCTTAGTCGGGGAACGGTTAGTGATGTAAGCTGCTGTTGCTAAAGCCTCGGCCCAGTACCTCATCTCTAATTTCGCATAGAACAGCATGCATCTTGCACGCTCGACTAAAGTCCGGTTCATTCTCTCTGCCAAGCCATTGTGCTGAACATGATAAATTTTCCATCGGGCCACATACGTCAGAGTGAATAAGCTCTAACGGCTGTGTGGCTCTGGTACCCACGTTATTAAATGGAAGTCTTGTTTGTTTGCCTTCTGAACAATGTGTGCATCTGATACTGTCACTCTTACTTGCAATTGTCACACCCTCAGCACAGGCTGGCAGCTTGTTAACATCTGAAATATTTAAATGAGCCATCCGTAAATGCCATAAATATGGATCAACATTACCGTTTTCAGCGGACAAGTTTGCAGTTTCTTGATGATTAGCTGTGTCCAGTTCATAAAGCTTGTTCTTTAATGTTGCTGAGCAAATAAGCTTTCCATTTTTTTTATGAATGATGCAGGCTTTCTCTTTGAATGTCACTTTATAGCCACTGTTTACTATGCTACTCACTGATAGTAGATTGGCAGCAAGACCAGGTACATACAAAACATTTTTCACCAGAATGCTGCCGCCCTGGCCTAATTTAATCTCAGTACATCCGACACCATTTACAGACAGCGGCTCCTTGTTAGCCACTGTTATACTTTTCACTGGTGGGTTAGTGATATTGTACATCCAATCTTTGTTTCCACACATGTGCATGGATGCACCTGAATCAATAAACCACTTGTCACCCATTCCTCCCACTGTGGCAGAAAAAGCAGCAACAAAATTTGAACTATCTATACTCTTATTTTGTTTGTTTGAAATTTTCTTGGGATTCTTACAAAACTTTGCATAGTGCCCGTGTTTATTGCAACTGAAACATCTGGGCCCCTTGGGTTTAACATGCTGTTGATCATTCTTCGTTTTCCTTAAGTTTGTGTAAAGCGCAGCGCTTGAGTCTGTTGATTTAACCTCTTGTAACAGCTTTGTTTTAATAAGATCAGCGCTTATCTCTACACCTGAACTTTCGAGCCCCATTATCATAGGCGTATATACATTAGGAAGACCTGCAAGCATCAATGTTCCGAGCCATTCATCATTGACTTCAAAGTTAATATTTCGGAGTTTGTGAGAAGTAGTCATTATTTTACTAACGTAGTCTTCAACACTATTACTTGATTCCAGAGTCGTATTAACTAAATCCTTTAACAGGCCGACTTTTCTTGACAGTCCGTTATCATCAAAGGCCCTGTTCAAATTTGTCCATACTTCTTTTGCGGTCTTGCAATCTTGTACGTGAACATAAAGGGTGAGTACTATTAAATTGTCGCCAACATTTCCCGTATTTTTTTTTTCGGCCACGCAACCTTTTTCATTAAACTTATAATATTTCAAATTTAGAACGTATTTGCATGTCTTACTGTTTAAAAGAACATTCAGTTGTTTTTATCAGTCAAGATGTCGTCAAACGAAAAAAGCGTTCGTGAATTAATTTTGCGAGAATTTTCAATAAATCCCAATATGTCCACTTTGGATCTTGCGAAATCGTGCAATACAAGTCGGAGAACAGTGCAAAGGACCCTAAAAAAACTAAAACAAGGTGGAAATATTGAAAGAAAGCAGCGAGAGGGCCATCCTACAAGGAAACGGAACAAAAAATTGGATTTAAAAGTGTGTAAGCTGTTTGATCAGAATCCGGCAATCTCTTCTCGAGATGTGTCCAAAAAAGTTGGTACTTGTCAAAGAAATGTACAAAAAATAAAAATAAAGTATGGTATTTCTACTTACAAGAAGCAAAAAGCCCCCAAAAGAACTGTAGAACAGTATAATCGAGCAATTAGACGGTCTAGATTTCTGTACACCTTGTTAGTTCAAAAAACAGGTTGCTTAATTATTGATGACGAAACGTATGTGAAAGCTGATTTCAAATCAATACCTGGAAACCAGTACTTTTCTTCTCGCAACGTCTCGGGTCTACATGAATCAGAAAAAGTGATTCCAGTAGAGAAATTCGCCAAGAAGTTCCTCGTGTGGCAAGCGATATGCCAGTGCGGCATGAGAAGTTCGCCTTTTGTAACCACTGGCACAATAAACACGGATATTTATATTTCCGAATGCTTAAAAAAACGGTTATTACCACTTGTAAAAAAACATACTTTTTCTACATTGTTTTGGCCAGATTTGGCAAGTTGTCACTATTCGTCGCGAGCTTTGGATTGGTATAATCAGAATTCTGTCGATGTAGTGCCGAAGAATATGAATCCGCCAAATTGCCCAGAACTACGGCCGATTGAAAAATACTGGGCTAATATTAAAACAAAGTTGCGGAAAACATGCCAACCGGCCACATCATTGCCCGATTTTAAAAGAAAGTGGATGAAATGTACAAAACTGATCACTAATGAATCCGTGCAAAATTCTATGAGTCGCGTGAAGAGTAAAGTCCGCGAATTCTCTCGTCGTGCTCTGGAGAAACCTTAATTGTGTTAGCTGATCTATTTTACGTCTTGAACTTTCTTATAATAAAAAAAAAAGAGTTATTATAACATTATTTCATTTTGTAAACGTTAATTCAAAAGGCGACAATTTAATAGTACTCACCCTTTAGTTTTGGGGATCGAGCAATAGAATCAGTTTAGCTTTGGCTTTAACATCCTTTTTAGGGTCTACTTGTTTTTCCTCACCCAGCTCCACGCACTCCCAGAGGTCTTCATGTTCAAGGTATGTCCTCATACTGAATTTCCATGTCGCGAAATTGTCGCGACCAGTCAGTTTTTCTAGATTGAACATGTGCGAGCTCATTTTGTGACCCGATAAAACTTTCTGTTATATTTCACTTTCTATGACTTGCCGTTTGTAACTTGCGCATCACGTTCTTAACCTCAAAATGGCGCCATGCCATTTACCGGTAACCTTTTATTACTCGCGAGCACTGATTTTCCTTTATTACTGAAAATAAACCACGCTCTGCTACCATGAAGGTTTTTCGTGGTTGAATAAAGAAAACTTTGCTTCTAATTAAAGGTTTAATGTAATTAAACGTGCGTTACAAAAAAACATAGACCGAGCGAACGAAAGGCATTGGAGAAGAGAGTGGCGCCTCTAGTGGCAAAGATTGACACTAACTTGGTTGCGTTCCAAAACACTAACAGAAGGCAACCAAAATTCTTCGCTTCGTTCCTTTTGAACAAATTTAATCCATAATTCTCTTTTTTCATGGCCCGGCCGCGGAAACCTTTAGAAAAGTTCAAATAAAATTTAACTACAGATATCATCATCCCGCACCACAACAAAATACTACCCATTTTTAAAGTGTCCCGTTGATAGTGTCACATCTGTACGTACATAAAATGTTGTTAGTCTATGAATTTCGCCGAAGTATGGCCGCCGACTCCGAGCGCGCGGGAGTTCGCTGCAAAATAAAAGAAAATATTGTAACTCGTGCGTATGATTGACTGATAAATAGGTAACTTACCCGTGAAAAGTCACTCCGTGTGTTTTCTTTACTTTTTCTGAGTTATTGGTGCAGTATCTCAGCACACACGAAGGCATTTTGAGAATTAACTGAAACTTCTCGACGCGGCACGTCGCGGCAAGCGCCCGGCTCAGACTAACCAAGGTTGAGCCGGCCGGCTCTAACTCGTGTTACAAACAGTGAACTCGCGTTGCCGGCTATATGTACGCAGTACAATATAACTCGATGGTTTCTTGCGGCGTTTCTTCTCAGCAGTGGTCTTCTCTTGGGAAGCGCTGGTAGATTCTTGACGTGTAAAAGTGCCCGTGCGGCCTACTTACTGAATAAATTTCTTTTATCTTTATCTTATCTTATCAATATCCGTTCTAGATAAATAACCGGGCTTCAGAAAAAAATCCAAAATTGTTTTTAAAAGTGCAATCAAATGTTTTCTTAGATTGTGGATTTGCAAATTGCTGGATTGCATAAGCTTATAGGTACCCTGACGTGAGTTGAAATAAATAAAGTATATGTATAACAAACACGCTTTTATTCAGAGTCCCACAAGATTGTTTATAACGTAGTAGTAATACGTTTTACGCAGGGTTAAAACGAACAACACGAAATTAAGGTAGCACCACTTGCACTGTAGCGCGGAAGTAAAGTCACTAACACTATATTAATATTGAAACAACAAAGAGTCAATTATCGTAAGCTTTTAGGTACTGGCTCGGCGGAAGAACGTGCGTGCATTCGGCGTCGTGGATAGCTTCGCACTGGCGGGCGGCGCGGACCAATCTCCTGCGCCGGTCGCGCGCTCGCTGTACAGTGGGCCGGTGTACATCGCTCAACGCAAGTTCGATTTTAACCGACTTCTTCGAGGGAGGCTAATGTGTGTACTTTGGGCGTGTACGGTGGTCGCTACACTACTCCCCCGCTGAGACCGTTGCTTGCTACGGTCGATAGTAAGTAAGTAGGAAAATGAACCAGTCTGCCACTACGTGTTCTTCGCTCAGGTATTACGGGGTTAGGCTGCGAATCGTTTGCGCCGCCTTGTTCTACCATTTTCGGCTTTTCCTGGACCGAATTGCTCGGCTTGGCGCTATCTTGAGCCATGTGGGCAGGTTTTACTCTGTCGACCGATACCGTGGAGTGTCTGCCTTGGATGTTTATCTTCATCGTTTTTAATCCGTGTTCTAGGACCTTGGATGGACCGGTGTATGGCGGCTCAAGCGGTCTTCTGGTAGCATCCTGGCGGAGGAAAACATATTCTGCGGTGGACAGGCTTTTTGGCAGGTAAAAGGTCTTCTCCGAATGCCAACTTACAGGTTTGGGTGTGAGCTTCGCAATATGGCGCCTTAGACGCGTGGCGAAGTTGGTGGCATCGGTGGTGGTTTCTCTAGATGGAGTGAAAAACTCGCCGGGTAGGCGTACAGGTTCACCGTAGACTAGCTCTGCAGCTGAAGCGTTTATGTCCTCCTTCCACGCGCTGCGGATACCCAGCAGCACGATCGGCAGGGCGTCCACCCAATCGGTGTTCGTATGGCACATTATTGCCGCTTTCAGCTGGCGATGAAGCCTTTCGACCAATCCGTTGCAAGCTGGATGGTATGACGTGGTAGGTCTGTGTTCGGCGCCCAGTATTTGTGTAATGCGCTGAAACAACTCGCATTCGAACTGCTTACCCCTGTCTGTAGTAATTTTCTCCGGACATCCGAAGCGTGCGACCCAGCCGGCGATAAATGTGCGGGCGATGGTCTCTGCCGTGATGTCTGCTATGGGATATGCCTCGGGCCACCGTGTAAACCGGTCGACGGCCGTGAGACAATATCTGAAACCGGAAGAAGAAGGTAAGGGCCCTACAATGTCCATGTGGACGTGCGAGAATCGGCTTGGGGTTCGAAAGGGAGTCAGGGAGAGGCGATGTGGCGGGAAATTTTGCATTTTTGGCACTCATTGCATTGCTGCGCCCACGTGCGGCAATCCTTCCGTATCCCCGGCCAAACGAATCTGCAAGCCACCAATTTTGCGGTAGCTTTTGCACCTGGATGGCTCAGGTTATGTACAGAGTCGAAAGCTGTTTTTCGGAATGCCGGTGTTATGTACGGGCGTGCATTATTTGTCGATGTGTCGCAGTATATTTCGGTCTTCCCGTCTGTGTTCCTGACCTTGCTCAGCCTCAATGCCGTGCCTTTCACGAGGAGGTCTTGTAATTCGGCGTCCGACTCCTGCGACCGTGCAAGAGCTTCGTAATTAATAGGTGCTGAAACTGCCTCGATCCTTGAGAGGGCGTCTGCGACCACGTTTTCTTTTCCGGCGACAAATTGTATATCTGTGCTGAACTGTGATATGAGGTCCTGGTAACGGAATTGTCTTGGGGAGCATTTGTCGCGACGTGAAGAGAAGGCATAAGTCAGTGGTTTGTGGTCCGTGAAGATTGTGAACGGCCTCGCTTCAAGCATATGTCGAAAGTGCCTTATGGAGTCATAAATAGCGAGCAACTCGCGATCGTATGGGCTGTATTTCTTTTGTGCTGGATTTAAGCGTCTGGAGAAAAACGCAAGGGGTTCCCAATGCTTTCGTACGCGTTGTTGCAACACAGCGCCTATCGCAGTATCAGATGCGTCAGTTTGTAATGCTAGTACCGCATTCTGATTGGGATGAGCTAACATTGCTGCTTCGGCGAGACTTGTCTTACAGGTTGTAAATGCGTCCCATCATTTCCGTTGTCATCGCAATAGCTTCCGAGCCTCTTTTCTTACCTCCGGCTAATACCGTGTTCAGAGGAGCTTGAAATTCGGAAGCGTGAGGGATGAATCGTCGGTAGAAGTTATACATTCCTAAAAAACGTCGTAACTCCTTTACCGTTTTTGGAGTCGGGAATTCTTGTATGGCCTGGACTTTGCTTGGTAGTGGTTGTAAACCATTGGCGCTTACTTCGTGACCCAGAAAAGTTTTTTCGACACGCCGAATTCACATTTGGCGCTATTCACGAGCATACCATAGTCTGTTAATTTTTAACAGTTGTCGTAAGTGTTCACGATGCTGGGTCTCACTTGTGGAGAATACGAGCACGTCGTCTAAGTAACCATAACAGAATGGGAGGTCAGCCAAAACTTCATCAATGAAGCGCTGAAAGGTCTGCGCTGCGTTCCTCAACCCGAATGTCATGTTATTGAATTCAAACAGGCCGAACGGGATTGTGATCGCTGTTTTAGGTATGTCATCTTTAAATACCGGTATTTGGTTGTATGCTTTGACTAGATCTAGTTTAGAGAACACCGTGCTTCCACTAAGTTGACTTGCAAAGTCTTGTATATGTCGAATCGGATAATTGTCAGGGATCGTGCGTGCATTTAAGGCCCTGTAATCACCGCATGGACGCCACTCGTCATCTTTTTTTGGTGCTAGATGAAGCGGGGACGACCATGAGCTTTCCGACCTGCGGGCTGTTCCACTGCTCAGCATATCTTCGAACTCTTTCTGAGCTATTTTCAAACGGTCAGGTGGCAGACGTCGTGGGCGGCTGGAAACTGGCGGGCCGGGTGTCGTTCGGATGTGGTGAACTGTATTGTGCATTGGAGTCTTGTCGGCTCCTGCCGGATGCGTGATGTCTGGATACTCTCGGAGAATTTGGTGGTAGCTGGATTCTCCAGTCACCGCTTTGATGGATGTTATATATTCTACACACTTCTGGGCTGGTACATTGATGGCCAGTGATGTTAAATTATCAATCAGGCGGTGATTCCTGCAGTCCACCAACAAGTTGTAAAACGACAAGAAATCGACTCCGATTATTGGTTTTGATACGTCCGCTACGACAAATTTCCATGGAAACACGACGCAACCCTAGGTTCAGATTTAGTTGCACCGAGCCGTAAGTGGGTATGATTGTACCATTAGCGGCGAAAAGCTGATATGTGGATTTCGAACGCTGCCCGCTGACTGCTGAGCGTGGGTACACACATAAATCAGAACCCGTATCGATTAAGAATTGATGTTTGGAGGTCTGATCTGTGACGAAGACGCGGCCCGGCGTAGTGTGGCAGTCGTCGGCCGCTATTTCCGGCTGCCGTCGAAGTTTTCCGCCGGGTACGCGCATGGTTTTGTACATTTAGAGGCTTTTACCCCGAATTTGTTATGATAGAAACAGTAAGAATCATTCCACTCTCTCGAAGCTGAGCGCTGACGGTTCCTTGATTGCGATCGGTTTCTGTTCTGCGAATTGATGCGAGTATGCCTGCGCGACGTGTGTGCTTCTGGATTTAACTGCGCTCTCAACGATGCCACCTCCATTCGCAATTCTGCCATTTGCGCTGCTAAATCACCCAACACGTTGCCGGTGGAATTTGTATGTGTATGGTTTGTCGATCCGCCTATCGCCGAAACTTGTGTCGCCGAGGGTACACTGTATCTGCCAACTCTGCCAGTTGTTCCAGGTTCAAAGTCGGCTGCGACGCCACCACGGTCTGCAGGTGCTGTGGTAAACGGGAGGACCAAATTGTCTTTAGAAAATCGTCCGACACGTCCTTGCCGGTTAACGTTTTTAGGTGCCTATAAAATTGCGACGGTCTTCTGTCTCCCATCTCCTCGCTATCTAACAATTCCCGGTGTTTCTTTTGCCGTGACGCTGAAAGACGTTTTATGAGTTCAGTCTTCAGTTTTGTGAATCTATTTTCAGCAGGCGGTGTATTTACTATGTCTTTCACTTCTAGAATGTGTTGATGTTCGAGCTGGCTGATAACGTAATAAAATTTCGTTGTATCTGCGGTAATCCCGGACAAAAGAAACTGGCCCTCCATCTGCGCGAACCATAGTTCCGGTTCCTCGGGCCAAAACGGCGGGGTCCGTACGGCGACTTTGGCGACTTCACCTCCAGAACCTTCTTCAGCGGTCGTTTTCTTACCGCTCGTATCGTCGTTCAGCATCCTGCTGTTCCTTTATTGTTGCGTAATTGTCCAATTTAGGGGTCACCAGTATAGGTACTGTACTATCCCCATGGGGTAGGCCTTATAAAATATAAAAAAAAATAATTTATTTTTATTTATTTAGTCCGTTTGGCGGGCCGGAAGACAAAAGAGATTTGCCAATCGAAATAGTGGTAGTTACGTTGTGTGATTTTTTAAATGTTTTAGTAACCCATGGTTCCTAGGGCGAGAATGAGGGATAACAGATTCTTCTGATTAAAGAGAAATTCAAGAATAAGGGAATTCAAATAATTGTATTAGTTGAGGAAAAGAAACGACTAGGGAACTTCAGTTTATGGAAATTCGACAAGTTTCTGAGATCTGGTAAAAGCAGAGCCCCTCCCCGCTCTTGCTCATGTGCTCGACTCCAGACTGGTCACACTCCGCCAGCCTGTCTCGAACTTGTCTGGGGAGAGCTTCCATTACGTCGCCAAGTCAGTCTAGGTAAGTCCTCGTAACCAAGAGAGCAGAGGTCCCGACAAATTATAGTCACTCCAAGAGACAGGATTTATTTCTTTTCCTAATAATTTAGATGGAGAGACTATTGGCCTAAACTACCCCTCTTGTGTCCTCGGATATTTAGGACGACGGAATGTG
Organism: Acleris literana; assembly: GCA_946894065.1. NCBI lineage: Eukaryota > Metazoa > Arthropoda > Insecta > Lepidoptera > Tortricidae > Acleris > Acleris literana. Next base: position 10,510,756 of record OX335688.1, on the reverse strand, counting down.
TGTGTTTTCTGCAATCCAGTGTGACAGGTATCAAAGCAAACCCAGAATATTGGAGGTCTCCTCCCCTTCGAATCCGTCAAGGCACCCGATATCACACGCTCAGCTTTCGCTGCGCTTAGTCGAGTCCCCACGAACCGACATGAGAGCCGGGAGTAGAAAGCAGTTGCCGAGCTAAACTCGCAGGCATCCTTGCTGACATGAGATCATAAAAACCAAGCCAGCAAGTCACCTCAACTAACTAACGTCTTTCGACCAGAGGTGAGATCGACTCTTGACGCAACTCAAATCCGACCCCCGGTTCCCCAAGATAAATTTTGAAGCTATTAACCTTGAACCTTCAACACACTGAAGCAGTCTGTGAAGTCTGTATGGATACTGAGCGTACAGTGTGTAGTGTCTCTGCTTGCTATTTTAATCCAAGATGTTTAGTGGCGGTAAGATGTCATCGACGTCTGTGTCCCGCTGATAACTTTCACCAAGACACTAAACCCTCTTCGACTCGAATAGAAACATGTATAATATCCGATGCATTAAACGAAAAAGGTAAAGATAAATTGTAATTTAAATTGCCAGGACACAAGCAAAACTGTAAACCCCATTATAAGAGCCGAAAGAAAACTAAATAATCTTAGCCAAACAGCATGGGAAAAATTTAGAAAAGTTCTTCCAATAAACTGAAGATTAGACATGGAGTCCTAAAAGGTACACAAAATCCAAAAGAATTAGATCAGTCTTGAATTATTACTAAACCTTTGAATTCCCTTGATTAAAAACATTTATAAAAGAATATCAAATGAACAATAAAATTATTTACCTTTAAATAATTATTAGTTTCGCAATAGAATTAAAATCCCGTGAAATAATTCAAAGAAATTTATCACTAGTTTGGTTCTCCGACGACCAGCGTATATCACTTTTAAATTCAATATGATTTGCTTCTAAGAATTTACTTTTTTAAAAATTGTTCTGTTTTTTTAAATAAATTGTTCCTTCCAAAAAATAAAACTTCGAAACTCAAAACATTTTGAAAATATTCGTAAATAAAAAAATCAAAATCAAAGAAAAATATTCAAATAAACATGTTCTAACAAGGACAGCTTTGCTACGAATGATCTAATAACCTTGTTGTCAAAATTGCAATGACATCTTCCATAATTCAAAATATTTTGAAAGTGACGACATCAAATGTCATTCGTAACCAGCTGCATTACTACCCTATGTGCAACGATGCACCCATCGAATAACCACTAAAAGACAACACTTAGCTTCGGGTCCCGACGAGATGTCAAGGCCGCGCAGCCGCAAACCGAACTCTCACGACAGCGACTCCAAACCGCTTAGAAGCCCTCGTAGTAAGCGACGGAGCTCACAGGATCATGCTCCCGCGTGAAATGTATTAAAATGAAAAGTTAAATATGCAACTAAGGTTTCCCTGTACTACGAAAGTTTTCCCTACCCTGTTACTATACCCTGAAACACAACAAACATTCACAATAAATTAAACACCATACGGAACCCCTTCTAAACAACGACTATCACCCTTCCATTCGTCTTTCAGATCCTCAACCAGAACACTCATCCCCAAGCTTCCCTATTCTAAATAATAAGACATATACGAAAGATTAAAATACCTATGAGAAATCACTAGTTCGATTTTCTTGTTCTCAAACCATAAACCAAACTATTCGTGAACATGATTTCTTATAGATAAGTGTTTCCAACAACGGTAGGACTACAATATTTACCTTTTTAAGTAGACTTTGTCTACATGAACTTACGAGAACCTTCTAACGTCTCCTTGCAATAATCCCATAGATCAGCTTTCCATAAGTTATTTTCCATTAAACACTCGGCACATTATTAATTTTAAAAGGGAAATTTTGTAGATACAACACTATTACTTTAAAGAAAAAGCAAATAAAAATCTTAAGAAAAACATTTTTTTCAAGCCTGTCGATCACTCCCGTCAACCCCCAAAACCCTCCCGTTTCCTAGCAACCCCCACACCCTCTCCGTTTTCTAACCAGTCAAATACCAAAGACAATTTAATTCTTGCTTGAAGGTTTGACTCGAGACGGGGTCAGTACAGTACCCTGACGTGAGTTGAAATAAATAAAGTCTATGTATAACAAACACGCTTTTATTCAGAGTCCCACAAGATTGTTTATAACGTAGTAGTAATACGTTTTACGCAGGGTTAAAACGAACAACACGAAATTAAGGTAGCACCACTTGCACTGTAGCGCGGAAGTAAAGTCACTAACACTATATTAATATTGAAACACCAAAGAGTCAATTATCGTAAGCTTTTAGGTACTGGCTCGGCGGAAGAACGCGCGTGCATTCGGCGTCGTGGATCGCCGTGAATCTCCTGCGCCGGTCGCGCGCTCGCTGTACAGTGGGCCGGTGTACATCGCTCAACGCAAGTTCGATTTTAACCGACTTCTTCGAGGGAGGCTAATGTGTGTACTTTGGGCGTGTACGGTGGTCGCTACAAGCTTATTTAAATTATTAAAATGTAGCAAAATAAAATCTAGAAACAGTAAGTACAGTTTGATATATGGATTGTTCATATTACTAAGGAGGTTTCTTGAACTTGCCGGCGATACTTCCTGAGATGAGGCATCTATAAAAAAGAGCTTGAGAGCCTCATACTGGTCCAGTACACGAGATACGGCCGTATGGCTTGGATGGAGGATCTTGTGTGGCTTTAGTTGTAAAAAAGTCTGGAACATTTTTAATTCACCTATCCGCTTGGGACAAAATGTATGTAGCTGTATATATCTTTAATTAAGTCTTCTGCCATTAGTGGCAATTTGGCACCTTTGTGACCTTTGGGGTTTGCGAGTAGCAGAAATTAAACCAACCAAAATTGCCGACACGAATTTATTGCGTGGATTTATAAAATAGCCCGTCTAGTTCCACCTATGCAGTCCGGTACTCCCCTGGCTGGCTGATCGCTGCGAAGGTGGTCGGCAGCTGGTGGTGACGCAGGCAGAACGGTGTTCACAAAATGGCCGCCCCGGGGAATTTCGGTGGCAGTTGCGGCTTCTCCAGCATAAACGTAACACCCTGGGAATTAATGACTCGCATTAGAGTGCGCTCCTAATACCGTTGATGATGAGCACCCGGTTTCAGCGAAGCGATAGCAAAAAGGGGACCGGTCAGTAGTTGGTGATGGTGCTCACAATCAGAACGGAGGTACAATGAAATTAAGCGGAAACTAAGAATTATGAATGTAAGGAAGACAATCGTAAGCAGGCCCAAAAGCACTACAGTGACTTGCGTTAAAGCGGAAAACTTATGAAGTTAAAGATGGAATAGGTACCAATTCACAACACATTTTAAAATTAACACTATATAAAACTACGCTCCTATAAATGGGTAACTTCCAACACTTACCCAAATCGGGGTGCGAGATGAACGTTGTTATATTATAATTTGTAAGTCTAGTTTAGAACAACTTTGACTAACGAGCGCACGCAACACGTCAGCGCGCGAGATGTCGCGAACTAAATGAGTCGCGAGCGCACCGACATACGTCCAGCGTCAACAGCTCCTCGAAGCGGAATGGCGACGCCAGCGCACACTCCCGCCTGTCGCTATGCAAGCGAGAACAAAGGCGGACCACCCAAGCGCTGCACTGGTACAGTTAGATGCGTTAAATTCATAACATTACGCTAGCATGACTAAGAATGTAAATGTATTGAATAATTTATGACTAGAATTAATTTTAATTGAAATTACGTATGATTATAAAAGCCGTATTAAAACAACAATTAATAATTTGATAAATTACTATTAGTTGATTAATTAGTTGTAACCTAGACAAATAAAATGTTAAAATGTTAATTCATTCAGCCTATTATTCTATATCTTTAATATTTGATTAGCTAAGTTTAATTTTAATTTAAATAAGTTTAGTTTTAACTTTTAATTGTAGTACCTATATTATATTAGATAAGTACTTATATTTCAGTGTAAAATAGTTAATTATTTAAGATAATATATATATTTTACTAAAGATTTTGTTATTAATTTGTTAAAAAATTATAAATTAAGGTTAAAATTTATTGTAACATACAATCATGGAACTGTAACGTTACATTACCCCGCGCGTCACTAAGGATTTTATTCCTATTAAAAATAAAATCCATACAAATACGTTTTTTGTATTTGTGTCTTCCTAATATACTATCTCTCTTTTATACTTTTCAATTCGTACTTCCCTTTTATTAATCAACATTTAAATGAGCGGCAGTGTTTAAATAAAAAAAAAAACTGACGCGACCTGGTATTACAAAAGGTCACTAGCAGCTTAAAAACTAGACTGTTGACCACACAAATACTATTAACTCTTTAAGGTGGAAATGTGACAACGGGTAGTGTATGTTATATATTCTAAATGTTAGTATATGTTAATTGTGGAAAAGGTTAAGTTTATTTATTAAGACCAGCCAATTTAAGGTCTTTTATATGCCATGTCCCTATATTCTTCCCTGACATATTTTCTAGGACATAGACAAGTGGAGATTTCTTATGTATTATTTTACATTTTAAGTATTTTGGGGCTAATTTTTTACTGAAATACTTGTCCTTGTCGCTAAGTACATATGCACGTTTCATTACTATATCGCCTATCTTAAATTCGACTGGTTTGCGCCGCAAATTGTAGTGTGAAGTATTTTTTACGTGTGCATGCCACAGTTTGGTTTGAACCTGATCGAAAACCTCAGACATGCAACCGAGATTCTCAGCGTAAATTTCGCGTGGAAGGAACAAGACCTCTTCACCTAGATCCGTGTCAACGTAATGCGTACCACAATTCACGAGTTCCCTGCCAAATACCAGGAAGGATGGGGTAAAACCAGTTGCCTCGCTGACAGAATTATTCATTGCGAATTGAACCTTTGGGATAAAAAGATCCCAATTGCGATGGTCTTCGTCAACAAATGTTGATATACAGGTGATAATAGTACGATTATAACGCTCGACAGTATTGATTTGTGGTGTGTACTTAGGTGTAAAATAGATATTAGGTATGTTATATTTCTTAAACAGGTCCTGTGTGATTTTGCTAATAAATTGACTACCGTTATCCATGAAGACTGTCTGAGGGACACCATGCACTAAAATGAGTGAGTCTTCTATAATTTTCGCAACAATGGTAGATGTTGCACTTTTTATAGGGAAGATTAAACAAAATTTTGAGAAGCAGCAGGTAATAACTAATATGTAGCTATTTTGTTTACGACTAACTGGAAGTGGACCCATTAAATCAACGGGTACCATTTGAAATGGCCGCGAGCATTGTTTTGGCCGGCCCATTTCTCCTAAAGTTGAGTGATTTTGAGGCTTGTATGAAAGACACTTTGCACAAGAACTAACAAACTTTACAACGTCTTGATGCATCCCTGGCCAAAAATAACGTAATGCGAGTCTGCGATATGTTTTGAAAACACCTAAATGCCCTGCTGTAGGTTCCGAGTGATTTTCATTAATTACCTCTTGCCTTAATTCACAAGGAATAACTTCTTTCCAAGAAAATTCGTTAATTTTTTCGTGTTTATTTTTACATAATCTAAATAGTGTATTGTTTTTTATAAGAAAATTTGGAAAATTTTGAGGCCTAGTTAAGCATGAATTAAAAATCTTTTTATACCATGGATCAGTTGTATTGAGATGGCACATGGACGTGTTTATAGTTGAGATAGGAACAGCTCTTGATAATGCGTCCGGGATGACATTGTCTATACCGCGACGATGCTTTAGTTCGAAGTTAAATGCAGACAGCCGCACGCCCCAGCGAGCCAATCTTCCAGTAGGATTGTTTATGGAAAGGAACCATTTTAAAGCACTATGATCTGTGAAAACGGTAAAAGGTTGTCCGTTTTCTACATAACACCTCCAGTGTTCGAGAGCAATCACGACTGCCAGTGTCTCCCGCTCCGTTATGCTATAATTCTTCTCTGCCGGTGATAAGGACTTACTCATATACGCGATTGGATGCTCTTTGCCATCGATGGTCTGGGTAAGCATAGCACCGACCCCATAATTGCTCGCATCGGTGTGCACCTCAAAAGGCTTGCTATAATCAGGGCAGGAAAGAACTGGAGCAGAAACAAGGCACTCTTTTAATTTATGAAAGGCAGCATCGGCCTCAGGAGTCCACTTAAATGGAGGGCCGCCTTTCTTATTTGAGGTCAATTTATTTAGGGGACCTGCTATGGTACTGAAACCCGGAACAAATCGACGGTACCAAGTAGCTGTTCCGAGAAAACGCTTAATATCCCTACGACTATTAGGTGTTGGGTAATTCAGGATGGCTTCTACTTTTTCGGGATCTGTTCGCAAGCCGCCAGAATCTACCACGTAACCAAGGTATTTAAGCTGACTCCGGAAAAAACTACACTTTTTCAAATTTATAGTAAGATTAGCCTGTTTTAACTTGTCCAAGACGCGAAGAAGTAGTGACACGTGAGAATTTAAGTCCTCAGATACGATGATGATGTCATCAAGATAGGCAAATACCTTGAGTTCGAACTCGCGGAACAGAAAATCGACAAGACGCTGTTGTGTAGCTGGCGCATTGGTTAGCCCAAATGCGGTACGCTTAAAACGAAAGGTTCCACGGCCCGGTACGTAGAATGCAGTCTTGTCACGATCCTCAATCGCAATCGGAATTTGCCAAAACGCCTTAGACAAATCAATGCTGGTCAAATAACGAGCGTCACGGAGATTATCTAAAATCTCAGATACATAAGGTAAATTGTACGCGTCTCGTTTAGTCACGGAGTTTAATTTTCGACTATCGAGACAAAAGCGTGGTTGACCATCCTTTTTATTTACTATAAGAACCGGTGAAGACCATGCACTTTCACAAGGCTCGATAACGTCCATTGCTAACATTTCATCGACCTGTTCTACCAAAATACGTTGTTTTTCCGGCGACATCCTGTAATAACGCTGCCGGACAGGCTGAGCATCGCCGGTATCAATTCGATGAGTTGCTAAGCTGGTTTCACCCAATCCCCTGCACTCGGCAGAGATCTGTTGGAATTGTGCAATAACGTCGTCAGCCAATGATTTTTCCGAAAGATTGAGATTATCATAGGCTTGAATATGTGAAGTCCCAGTGGGATTCAAGCTGTCTACATGTAATTTAGTATTAGTGATAGTAATGCCATCGAGATGCTTTGGAAATAAATTAAATTGACGCCAAAAATCAATGCCTAGAATAAGGTCTGTATTCACATCTGGAACTACATGAGCCTTAATGATGTGAAACTGATTTTCGAAGGCAATGGGCAAGTTAATGTACCCGATACTTTTAAGTGTTTGACCGCCTGCCGCTGAAAGAGAGATGGAGTGGTCAAGGTTCACATTAAGTCCCTGTTCCTCAAAAACCTTGTGCGCGTTCTTACCTAATAATGTTACGGCAGCGCCTGAATCCAAGAGACCCATAACCTTTAAACCATTTATATGTACTGTACAATATGGTCTACAATCGTCAATTGGCTTAGTTTGCAGAATTGTGTCAAGTCTATAAGAGCTAAAATAGATATTTAATGACTTTAACCACTTTTCCCAGTCTTCCTGTTCGAATTTGGGACTATGGGGTTGAACACAATTCTGCGTACTTAGTTTTTTGACTTTGAAGGATTATTTTTATTGCAATTTGGACAATCCGGTGTTTTAAAATTGGGAAGCCCACAAACGAAACAACGCACGTCGTCCTTGTTTGCTGTGCATTGCCTCAAGTTATGAGTATTGACACGACATCTGGGGCAGTAATAAGACTTAGTATTATTAGAATGATCACTCTGAATAGCATGTATCTGACTCTTGTTTGATCTGTATTGGTATTTGTTCTTATTATTGAAATTTGGATAAACATTATTATTAAAATTTGAACAATATCTTGACTGTTGGTTACAATTATTGCGATTTTGATTACTGTACTCATCATTATTATTATTAAATTTATTAATAGTGTTACTACGATACACAAATTCTGGAGCTAAGGTATCCTGTGACTGTTTAGGTGGCTCTTTAAAGTTTACAAGACGTGTTTGTATGCTTTCATAATTTCGGCACAGAGTCCTCAGGGTTTCAATGTCAGTTATTGATGTAACTGATGCCAATGTGCTTGCATAACAAGGCCTAATGTTATGAAGGATGATTTCCAGTCTTTCATCCTGAGACAATGGTCTTGAAAGACGGGAAAACAACCCTGCCATTATTGACAAATAAATTGTAATGTTCTCGGTTTCTCCTTGAGTCCTAGAACGTATTTCTGCAAGCAGCCTATAATCGTAGTCCGACCGATCGAAATCTTGTTTTAATAAGGAAACAAGTTCGTTCCATTCAGAAATCTTGTCCCTAATACTCCTGTACCAGTGCAGTGCATCACCTACAAAGATCTCTGTCGCACATGACAAAATCTTTGGTCCACTAATGTTTCGCGCTTCGCAAAATTCTGTGATGCGTTGTATGAACGCCCTGACACATGATTTGCCATCATACTTGATTTTGACAAGGTCGCTGGTATTACTGCGATCACAATGAACAGTGACATTTAAAGGAGAAACGGATGTTGACGGTTCCATGCTACAAGTATTTGCCAAAATATCTACGCCCTTATCCTTAACGGATTTATATCTCTCTTGCAACACTTTGTACTCCGAAATGCAGGCCTCAAACAATGTCCGCGATCTATCATCAAATATAATGCGGTTAAACCTATGATACAGATGGTTAAACAAGTTCTGTGTGCGAAGCAAATTATTTGAATCGAGTTTGGCATCGAGGTTACTTTTTATTTTAGTGAGTACGTCACTAACGCCTCCAAGGTCATCCGTTACCGAAAATGGACTATCCAAAATGTCCTCTGAAGGAAATTGGGGCCCTATCTTTGCAATTTGCTTCCGTAAATCTTGTACGGTAGCTGCTGGTGTGGATCCTCGAATCTCAACCTCGTATTCAAGCTCCGACTTTTGGAGAGATAAAAATTTCACTGGAAATGCCATTTGCCTTAATTGAAATATATAACAAAATAAAATATCTTTAAATAATTATTTAAAAAAAACCGATGTTGAGTAGTGTTGAAAATCCTCCAGACTAACTACTAGCTAACTACTCCGTCTGTTACAAGGTTAACTACGGTGATTAACGTTATGGTTGATGCAAAATTAAAAATAATTAATAATCAAATCATATTCCAAAAAAATAAAAAATAATAATAAACGCAATATTTAAAATTAAAATCAAACAAGCGTTAAATTGCAACTAGCGCGTACCAAGCCATTATAAATTGCAACATAATGTCATAAAATAAAATTGAATAAAACGTTCACACAATTTATCGCGACTGACTGTACAAGCAACTAAGGCGATAAGCGATTCTATTTATAAAAGTCATTGAGGAAAAGGTAAACTTAAGCCAATATGCACGGGGATATAAGTCTCAAGCAAATTAAAATAAATTATTAAAATTTTAAAATATAAATGTCAGTTGTTAAAAAAAAAATTATTATTAAAAAAAAAAAAAAAAAAAACTAAAATTATGCTTGATACACGCCAGTTACCGGCAACCAAAAAATTAAAATCAACTTTAAAACGTTTTACATGAACTAAAAAAAAAAAAAAAAAAAAAAAAAAAAACACACACAATACACAACTAAACTGCAAAAGCGGAACCAGACCTTAAATACCACGGTGATGGCGCCAGTGTGACCTTTGGGGTTTGCGAGTAGCAGAAATTAAACCAACCAAAATTGCCGACACGAATTTATTGCGTGGATTTATAAAATAGCCCGTCTAGTTCCACCTATGCAGTCCGGTACTCCCCTGGCTGGCTGATCGCTGCGAAGGTGGTCGGCAGCTGGTGGACCGCAGGCAGAACGGTGTTCACAAAATGGCCGCCCCGGGGAATTTCGGTGGCAGTTGCGGCTTCTCCAGCATAAACGTAACACCCTGGGAATTAATGACTCGCATTAGAGTGCGCTCCTAATACCGTTGATGATGAGCACCCGGTTTCAGCGAAGCGATAGCAAAAAGGGGACCGGTCAGTAGTTGGTGATGGTGCTCACAATCAGAACGGAGGTACAATGAAATTAAGCGGAAACTAAGAATTATGAATGTAAGGAAGACAATCGTAAGCAGGCCCAAAAGCACTACAGTGACTTGCGTTAAAGCGGAAAACTTATGAAGTTAAAGATGGAATAGGTACCAATTCACAACACATTTTAAAATTAACACTATATAAAACTACGCTCCTATAAATGGGTAACTTCCAACACTTACCCAAATCGGGGTGCGAGATGAACGTTGTTATATTATAATTTGTAAGTCTAGTTTAGAACAACTTTGACTAACGAGCGCACGCAACACGTCAGCGCGCGAGATGTCGCGAACTAAATGAGTCGCGAGCGCACCGACATACGTCCAGCGTCAACAGCTCCTCGAAGCGGAATGGCGACGCCAGCGCACACTCCCGCCTGTCGCTATGCAAGCGAGAACAAAGGCGGACCACCCAAGCGCTGCACTGGTACAGTTAGATGCGTTAAATTCATAACATTACGCTAGCATGACTAAGAATGTAAATGTATTGAATAATTTATGACTAGAATTAATTTTAATTGAAATTACGTATGATTATAAAAGCCGTATTAAAACAACAATTAATAATTTGATAAATTACTATTAGTTGATTAATTAGTTGTAACCTAGACTAATAAAATGTTAAAATGTTAATTCATTCAGCCTATTATTCTATATCTTTAATATTTGATTAGCTAAGTTTAATTTTAATTTAAATAAGTTTAGTTTTAACTTTTAATTGTAGTACCTATATTATATTAGATAAGTACTTATATTTCAGTGTAAAATAGTTAATTATTTAAGATAATATATATATTTTACTAAAGATTTTGTTATTAATTTGTTAAAAAATTATAAATTAAGGTTAAAATTTATTGTAACATACAATCATGGAACTGTAACGTTACAAGGCATAAGATGCACAAAGTGCAAACGAGTGGCATATGCAGTTTATAATAAATATGTCTGGTTATTGCTTGTTTGAGAAGAGTACGGTCACGAGCGTTAATTTGGGACCCATTTCAAGAAAAATATGCTTGAAGTCGTCAATGTCATTGGAGATGTCAAGTCATTTGTAACTTTTAGGAAACTCAACCTTATTGTTGTAGAATGTCAGATTGACTTTGGACCTAAGGTGGGTACCAAATTTAATCTCGTGACTGTACTAACAGAATGAGTTGTGCCCATTAAATTGTTTGCACCATCGGAGGCAAATCCAATTAGATTTGTCCTCCATGGAATAGAGTCTCTCACAAAAGATTGGACTATACAGTCATATAGTTGTAGCGCAGATGCTCCTTCAATAGGTATTAAGTCATAAAAGTAGTCGCAAATATCATTCTCCATCATTATCCTGATTACTAGGCAAAGGGTTTTTAATTACACCCTATCCGTTGATTCGTCGATCATAATTGAATGTAATGTAATACCAGGATGCTTTCCGATTTTCGACCATTAACTTCACGGTAAGGGTGATTATACAAAAATTGGGTAACTCAATGTCATTAGATATTAAAATGATGTTTTATTATATTTTGTAAATTTTACATTTAATTTTAAAATAAATGCCTTTTATTTGGTCAATCAACTTCAGCTATTCATTTCAAATACAAGTTTGTTTTCCTCAATATATTCTTAGAACGTCAGTACTTTGGCATGTCACAATCTCTAAACCGCGCAATCAAGTGGTTGTGTATTAAATATTACCCTTAATTTAAGCAAACTTACTGTTTAGCTACAATTTATGATGTAGTTAACAATGTATATCACAACTTTTACAACATAATATTCTTACCGTTGTTGTAAAAATAATAAAAAACTTTGTGTTCAGTTTTATTCGTCAGTCCGAATTTGAATTTCCCGCTACCTACTCAAATTCAAATCCGTGTTAAATTTCAACGTTGGTAGTAAAGATAGTTGCAGACTGCGCCATTTTTCGGCCTTCATTAATGTGCCAATGCTAGAGTTGTGTTTGATATGTAAACACGTGCCTATCCAGTAAAAATGTCAGTCCTATGGTGAGTCGTTACTTCCTTGTGTAGGATTGTTAGATCTTTGCCCTATAGTTCACTGGCTCGACCAATGATATTTTATATTTAGATACGTTATGCTCATACTAAACGCACATAAAATCCGTCGCCAATTACTGACAGTGGCTACGTTGCCAGATTTCTACAGACAAAGACGGCAATCCGTAGCGAACGCTATTGTTAGAAAGAGATAAATAGTTGTTTCAAATTGCTTACACGAATGACGTAGCGTGCCCGCCATGGCCGCGTGATGGCCGCCACAAAATATGGCGATGTAAACAAAAAATCTAAAAAATATTTACGGTAGTTACGAATGAAATTAGACATCCTTTCGTCCTTTTATAGTTACGGTATAATTTCGGCAGCCTCTAATAACACAAGACGGTATTTTTTATGACTTATATTTGTTGCATTTCGGTAATAAAACTTTTACTGTTTTTGACGCGTGCGTGTCAGCGGCCACGGCGCGACTGAACGATAGTAAGGTAATTACCTTCCTTTTCGAGGAACGCTTTTGCGCGCAGATGACGTATCTTAATATAAAATAGCATTGGGCTCGACAATGTCCACGTATTGCTCACAAACAATCCGAAACTGTCCTCACTTCACTTGCCGGTCTTTGCCGCCTATATCCTCCATGACAGTGACAGTGACAGTGTTGCCAATCAATACAGGAACACACGAGACAGCGTGTACATGCTATACTGCATACACTACATCCCTCCCTTATTAATAAATAAGAAAGAACAACAAGATATCTTTAACCTTTTCAACGCCATTGACGGATATATCCGCACCACTGGTTCAACGCCATCGACGTAGGTATATATCCGTCATATAGGTCGTGTGAGAAAAATAACGAATTTTGGATAATTCAACGAGTGTTTAAAGGTGTTTCTTTTCGTAAACTATACTCAGAGAAATAGACTTCCTGCTTATAATAAATAATTATTATATCAATGCATTTTTATTAAAAAATATATGTATTACAAAAAAGCATTAATTCAGTATAATTCAGGTCGATTTCCTACGCCATTGACGCTTTATTCCGTCGATAGTGAGGTGGTGAATCGAATTCGTCATTTATTCTAGGTATGATATAACATTTATATTTATATTAAAAACTAAAATAATACACGTCATTTTACAGAATTTGTAAACTTTTTAATAATTAATACTCAAATGCATTCAAACGACACCATAATACAGCCGCCATTTTCAAGACATTCATTTAAAAACATAATTTGAAAATGGAACTCTCGATATATAAAATATTGATTTTAGTAACAAGACGCGTCCCTATCTTCTGACGTTAAATAAGGAAAACGCAAGATTCCTACGCCATTGACTGATAAATACGTCCGCTTATGACGTAATAGCAATGTTTAGTGTTTAACGTAGATACAACATGAATTGTGAAGAGTTAATACGAATTTTAGAAAGTCCTGTTCCTGATGATTTTGAACTCGAAGAAGATCCTGACATAAACATAGAAAATGTAAGTGTTACTTTCATTCTGTTTGTATTAAAGCTAGCGATATTGTTACAATAATTATAAGTTGCGTGTTTATAATTATCTATTTAGAGTTTTTATACGTTCTTAATTTAAGTAGTATTAATTATTGTATATGTGAATAAATTTGACGACGCCTTTAGCCTAGTTGGTATTGAAGTAATCCTGCCTACGACCTAAGTATATTATTATACGTACTTAACTACATAGGTAGGTTACTGCTTTCACGATAGGTACAGTCAAGGGCATAAATATATAGGTATACTTTCCCAATAGGTCAAAATTATCTATACACCTTTATGCAACTGGCAATAAGGTCCATTTATACATATATTTTACGCGATGGCTGTATAGATATTATTGCCCTTGACTGTACTTATAAACGAACTTATTTTCATAGTAAGTAAGTTGGTTTTTAATTCTCTATGTTGAAAAAAAAATGTCATCGCGGTTGTATTGCCATTTTAAGAATACTTGCATAAGTACCTACCTATTCCCGCAACTTTGTGGCCAAAACTTCTTGTAGCGGTTCACGAAACACACGTACTTACGAGTAGGTACATGTTAAATTTGCATGATTCTTGAGGATTTGTGATGCGTGTTAAATTTCAGCCTTTGTCGATGATTCCAGCCACATATAACGTAGATCATATTTAGGGTTCCGTATCTCAAAAGGAAAAAAGGAACCTTATAGGATCACTCCGGTGTCTGTCTGTACGTCTGTCACAGCCAATTTGCTCCGAAACTACTGGACAGATTGAGTTAAAATTTGGTACCTACACATATTATGTAAGTCGGTGAACCAAACACGGAAGTGTAACGTAAATAAATGAATTTTAAACATGAGGCCAATTAATTAATTAATTAATGGGTAAATTAGAAAATATTAAAAAAAAGTTTTGCAAACTATATCGCGTGACATATCAAATGAAAGGGCACGTTGTGAGAATCTCAAATGTTTTTTTTTTATCATTTAATTTAAAGGTTTGAAGTTATTTTATAGAATAATAGGCGAAAATGTTGGGCCTAAAATTTTGAAAAACATACCTACAGAAAATAGTTCTTTACCTATAGATTACAGGAAAAGCTATACAAAGTCTATGGTATTTAAAGTAACATAGGAAATGTCAAAATTTTTGTGCGTTTGTTCATACGCGTCGCATATCGGTTCGGTAGTTTCGAAGTAAATTTCGCCTATCTTCTTAAAAACTTCAAAATCCCTCTCCACGCGAGTTTAACTCGCACTTGTCCGGTTTTTTTATGAACTTTTGTGTTACATGTTTATAAAAGTTAAAAATGTTGTAACGTATAACTATATAAGGAATGTTTAATTTTTTAGGAAACTAGCAGTGACTCCGAAAATGAGTCACGGACCGAAATGCATACAACTAAGAGTTGTAGTCGGCAATCTCTTAATAGACCATCACTGCGACGATCTCGATCAATGGAACCGACGAGAAGTTTTTCACGACGCGAAACTTATCGCAGTCGAAGTAGACTACGAATCACTGGTGAGCATGAAGATACACAGTTCCCCGTAGCTTCTACGTCACAAGCTATTCGGCGGCGAAGATCATCTGCTCCATCACGACGTCGTTCACGAAATTCTGGTTCCGTTGTAGATACCGAATTTGATTGGACATCTGACCCTCCACAAAATAAAACAATCACACGTTTTGATGACTCTATGTCCGGACTAACGCAACAATGTAATTTTGATGTTAATTCTACGGAACTTGCATTTTATGAACATTTTCTGGATGATCATTTAGTAAGACAAATCGTTTACTTTACGAATAGATATCACTGTTTCTTTATTTTAAGAACTCCGCTTTCCAATCATGCAAGAATTACGCATTGGGAAGAACTTACAATCTCTGAGATGTACTTGTTCATTGCTGTTACCATGCTAATGACACGCAACAAACATTTAACTATTGAAGAACATTGGAGCACAGACGCCTTGCTTTCTTGTCCAATTTTTTCTAATATAATGTCACGTAACCGTTATTGTATGATTTTGGGAATGCTAAGTTTTAGTGAACCAGGCTCATGTAATCCGAACGACCCGAGACTGCATAAACTGCGATTACTTATAGATCACACGCGAAACAAATTTAAAAAATCATTAATACCCTATTCCGATTTATGCATTGATGAAAGCGTAGTACCTTTCAAAGGACGTTTAATATTTAAACAATATCTACCAAAAAAGCGGAACCGATTTGGAATTAAATTATTTGTCATGTGTGACGTCAAAACAAACTATATTTTAGATTTTATAGTTTACTGTGGTTCATCTACAGAAATAGACGCTACAAATTTAGGAGTCAGTGGATCAGTTGTTATGACGTTAATGAAAGACTATTTAGGATCTTATAGAAAACTATACACTGACAATTGGTACACTAGTCCTAATTTGTACAAAACTTTACTCGACAATTGTATATATGCCTGTGGCACAGTAAATATAAGAAGGTTGGGTATGCCCACTTTTAGTGTTTTACGAACTGGGGAAGTACAGGCTAAATATTCTGAAGGGTTACTAGCTCTAAAATGGAAGGATAAAAATGACATTCACATGTTGTCGTCTTGGCATGATTCGTCAATGGGACCATCAATGAAATTGGACAGGGAAACAGAATTACCAATAATGAAACCCGAATGCGTCATTAATTATAGTCGTAATATGGGTTCGGTAGATAATGCAGATATGATGCTTAGCTCTGTACAATGTATTAGAAAAACCATAAAGTGGTATAAAAAACTCGCTTTGCACATATTTGACATGCACTTGTTAAATGCATTTAACGCATACAAAATGGTTACAAAAAAGTAAAGTACCCACTTGCCAAATTTCAATTGGAAGTTATTAGACAAATAATTAGTAAATACAAACCGTTGGTGAATAACAAATTAACTACACATCGCAATGTCACGGGAAATCCTTTAAGAATTTTGTCTGGGAATGCAGCCGAACATATGCCGCAATATATACCGAATAATAAATCTTTGAGATGCAAACTTTGTATAATGAGAAAACAACGAAAAGATACACGATACATGTGCAACGTGTGCAAAGTGTCGTTATGTGTTGTTCCATGTTTTCAGGTCTATCATCAAAAGCAAGAACTGTAATGGATTTATAGTGGAATACCTAATAACGTTTGCCCTAACGCATCGATTGTCCAAATTATCGTTTGTCCAATTTATAGTTTGTCCTTAACTGGTTTTTAGTATAGACGGATATATTTTTTTTTTTTAGTAAGACATTACCTATACCCTAACCCTAACCTAACGGCTGGGGCCCGTTTCACAAAAAGTATTAGTCTAATAATATTAGTGTTTTATCTCATAAATACAACTAAAAAATGAGACAAAACACTAATATTATTAGACTAATACTTTTTGTGAAACGGGCCCCTGATATTTATAGAAAACATAAAAAGTTGTCTGACTCAGCTGAAAACCAGTTGTTCTTTATTTAAATTACCTGTATGTTTCGTTATTTTTCACCTCACAAATCACCTCACCTCTCAAAAATTCAAATTTTCCTCGCTGTAGTGAGATGAAAAGTTCCTTTCGTCCACTTTCATAACCAAGGTTTCATAACTGGTTATGAATAAGGATTTTTTTTCACTGTTTCATAACCAGTTATTAAACATTTTCATAACCAGAACCTAGGTACCACTATACACCACTCTTATTTCAAATCAATTTGACAGTGTCGACGGAGCTCCGCTCACACGGAGCTCCTATTTATGGGTCGTTTGGCCCTCCGGGCCTGCTGCAAAACTAACATAACCTAAACCTACCTAGTTTCTGGTTATGAAAATGGAAAAAAAGTCTTGTTGAATAACTGGTTAAGAAGCAGTGAAAAAAAATCCTTATTCATAACCAGTTATGAAATCTTAGTTGTGAAAGTGGACGAAACCGAAAAGTTTTGTGTTATACACGGGTGGAAAGTTATTTCACGTCTCGTGTGTTGAACACTCGCAGGTAAAATACAACTTTCCCCTCTTGTATAACAAATAACTATAGATCATACATGAAGATATTATTCAGATTTATTATTTTATCTGTGTCTTTGGCAACAAACTGCTCTTTATGGCTTAAAGGAATTAGCATCCAGGCCATGCACATTAAAAAAAAAACAGCCCTACCAACGTCGTTCCAATGCATCCGGCAGCAAGAAAAAGATAGCCGCCAAAACTTAAACACGTGAAAATCATTATTTTAACTTTAAAACATGGATAGAGTGGAAAATATTAGGAAAGTATTCATGAAAAAGCCAAAATCGTTGTACAATATAGTTTTAATGAGAGTGACTACCCAAATGAAGTTAAATTTTGAAGATTATTGCAATGAACATGGCTCTTTATAGATTGCATCTGCCGCAGGTTATATGTGTCGAGCTGTTCTTCGCAATCCTTCCTGGAACGGAAGTCAATTTATTTGAAGAGGGATTTATTTCGACAGATACATGTCAAGATTGTGGCTTAGTAAGTACGGCCTACTGTAGTCAGTGACGGATTAACACATTTGCCGCCAGTAGGCTATTCAAGTTTTGCCGCCCCTTCTGAACTTTGCATTTCGATACCCTACACGGACAAAAGAAAATGGAAGAAAATATTTTAGAATTAAAAGACATTTTTTTTTAAATTATTATTTAAAAATAATACGAACAATATTTCTATTAAATTATCTGTTAACAATCTGCTTGATGATTACAATAAAATCAATTAAGTTACATGACCTTTTTGCGCGATTTTATATCCGCAAAATCGTCAATTATATCGACGTATGAAATTTTGTTCATTAGTTCTGACTCTATGCACAACAGAGCTAAGGCATTTAGCTTTTCTTGACATAATGTAGATCGTAGATAGTTTTTCACCCGCTTTAAGCAAGAAAAGCTTCTCTCATCCGAACAATTTGTCGATGGTGTACACAGAGCCATGCAAACTGCTATATCCAAGTTTGGATAAATGTTCTCCAAATTCTGATTTCGCAGAAACGTTGATAGACTTTTTAATGATCCAGAATCTGGTTTTATCAAAATTCTTTCAGAAGAAAGATGGCCTTGAAAGTGTACGCATTCCTGAACTAGGTCAGTTTCTAAATCATTAGGATACATTTTTTCCAAGAAATTTGCTTTTTCCGTTAGGGTCGATGGTGACAACTCACCTATTTTAGTTAGAAATGAAAACTTCTCGTTAAATCCGTTGTAGGCCTCCTGTCGTTTTTCTAACTCGGACACGAGTCTATCAACGAGGATGAAAAACGTGTCAATCCTGAAAGTTTCACTCGCGGTCATTCTTATTTCTTCATCGGGTGTTTCGTCAAATCTTTTTTTTCTCTTCGGTTGTCTTTTTCCGATATCTCTTGTGTATTGCTTCGACACGCTTAATTCCATTGCCTTTTCTTCGAAATACTTGAAGTTCTCTCGTTCAGCTAAAAAAAACTTACGGAGTGATTCGTAAAGATCGGCAACGGTGATCAAATCTACGGTGGAGGCCTGAATTTGAACATTCACTTTATTTATTCTTTCCCAAAAATCATTCCAGACAACCACCATTACAGCCGTTTCCAGTTTTTCAAAATTAAAAAGTATCCCCGCCGCTTCGTTTCGCGTTACAGGCTTTTCGGTACAATCATCTTTGATTGATTCCAAAGTTTTAAGAATTTCGTACCAAGAATCTCTCAAACTTTTACACGCGTCCTCTCTAGCTGACCAACGTGTCAGATTCACTCTTTTCAGGGTTTTGCCTTTTCCGATTTCACTCGTTAATTTTTGCCAGCGTTGTGTCGAGCTTACAAAAAAAACGTAAATTTCCTGTAGCAGCATGAAAAAACGACAAGCTTCTGTGCACGATTCAGCAGCAGCAGTTGCCACTAAATTCAAAGAATGTGCAGAACAAGGCACGTAAAAAGCGAAAGGTGCTTGGTTTTTAATTTTTGCCTGCAAGCCATTGTATATGCCAGACATGTTCGCGGCATTATCATATGACTGTCCACGACAGTCTTCAATATTTATACCTAGTGTTTCGAGCTCCGTAATAATGGCAGAAAACATTTCTTCCGCTTTATGTCCCACTGACGACAAAAATTCGAGAAATCTTTTACACGGTTCGCCTGTTTCCGAAACGTATCTAATGACAAGGGTAAGTTGATCCACATGTGCTATATCTGGTGTTGAATCGACGATTAGGGAAAAATATTTCGCCCTTCTTATCTCGTTTCCAATCTGTTTTAAGATTTTATGTCTCATCAAGAGAATAAATTCATCGCAAATTGTCTTTGATAAGTAACTGGTACTCCCTGATCCTTGATTCCCAAATCGTTCAATATGATGAGCTAAAAAAGGATCGAATTCCGCTAGCAGTTCCAAAATCATACAATAATTTCCGTTATGCGGATCACCGAACTTTTCATTTTTTCCTCTGAAAGCGAGGCCTCTTGAACACAGTCGCTTCACCACGGCAACAACTCTCTTAAGAACATTTCTCCAATAAGTAATTTCTTCATCGACCTGGACCTGCAGTAAATTGTCAAGACGGCCACCAATCTGACTTCTAGCTTTCAAACTAAGGATACTTGATTTATGACGGGCAGAGTTTTCATGCTTAGCTACTCGGTGTTCTGCATTTTTCCAGTCATTAAATCCTTCATTCTCGAACTGAGTTCTATATTGCAATGGACCGAAAGCCAAACAGGGTCCGCAATATACAGATTTTTTACTTTCAGAATAAACTAGCCAATTTCGGTCTTTCATTTCATTGTTTTTCATTTTTCTTTGAAAGATACCCACTGGTAAGAAACGACGCTGATCAGCATATATTTTTTCACTTTTAGAGAAGTCGCAAGACTTGTTTTGATCAAAGCCGTTCCTTGCGATAATATCCCTTAAAGTATCGTTAATTTCCCATAACGCTGGATCTTTATTTAGATTTACTGTTGTTTTACTTACATTTACATTTACTTGGTCATTACTTGTACTTGACGTATGATACTGAGATGCATCTTCAATTTTTATACTTATTGATGATGATGATTCCTCCGCCTCTTTGTCAAAATCATACATATTCGTTTCTTCAAAAGCAGATTTTTCAACAGATCCCAGTTGTTGTTGGGCCGCAGAGTTAATATCCGTTTCATCTTTTTCGGACTGTAGTATGTCACAGCATGTGGTTGAAGTTCCTGGTCTAACAATAATGCTTCTCCTTCCACTTTTAAGAAAACTGTCAATTTTCATCGTTTTACTGATAATCTGTTCTTGTTCTTCTTTTTTTATTTTGGCGTTTTTTCTATATACAGCTCCACTGAATCGCTTTCTTCCATCACTCATTCTCACAATTTTTATTTAAGAACTGAAAGAAATACATTAAGAGTCTTATTTTGCGTACGTAATTATCAGTATCCTTTGTTCAGATTTCAGATTCAGACCTTGAATAGTAAGTATACCTAATATAAGCGACAGAAATTTATTGAATTATAAGTACAATTATAATAAATATACTTAACAAAAATATCTAAATATGTAAATCTTCTAAAACAGTACCTAAATATAAGTTAGATTATAATATTTTTCATTTATTATTTTGCCTCTCAAAGTCTCTATCTCAATATGAAAGTGAATAAAACCTAAAAACACCAACACGATCGTTATAGTTGCAGCGTGAATTTAGACGATTTATGATACGTTATTTTATAGTAGGTACCTAATTTAAATTAAGTTAACGAAACAACATGTTTAACCGAATTCTGGATCGATTACATTTCCTTTATAAGCCGAGTCGATAATCGAAAGAAATGTATGCGATTTTCAGTAGCCATATTACTAAATTTGTCTAATGACATCCTTCACAGGCACAATAATAAATGAACAAAATTATAAAACTTATTGATTCATTATGGATGATTTATACATTAGGATTACTTACCTACAATAAGTTTGTATGGTCCTGTCTTCACTTCACCGGTGTCCGGGGTTGTTACAGTACTTACAGTTGTTATTTTTTTATAAATAAGATCGATCAAATTTGCAAGAGCAATCAAGTGGCTAAGTAACAAAGTTTTGACAACTTGTTTCGCGGGTGTTTTTGTCTTTTGTATAGTGTCACTTTAAATGCTTGCATATTTAGCCAACAGATACAAACTTGAAAAACTATTTGGACCGTGTATAATAAAATAAAATAATTCTTAATATATTTGAATAGTTTCATATTCGTAATCATTAATTGTGTTTCACTAAATTAAATCTTTTTTTTATATTTTTGCACAGTTGTCATTTTGCGGTTTGTTTCCACGCCCAAAAAATGGTCCATACACAGTCATGGAAAATGGCGATAATCCTCCATTCATAAGTGACGCTTTAATTTAAATGCTTGCATATTTAGCCAACAGATACAAACCAACTGGAAAACTATTCGGACTATGTATAACAAAATATAATTATTCTTAATTATATTTAAACACTTTCATATTCGTAAAATTCACGAAATTAAATCGTTTTGTATATTTTTGCACAGTTGTCATTTTGAGGTTACTTTCACGCCCTAAAAATGGTCCATACACAATCACTGAAAATGGCAATAATCCTCCATTTCCAAAGTAAATTAAAAAAATCCTGGAGATTAATATGGAGCTTTAATTAATTCCCATGTGCTGAGACTAAAGTAACATTTAAAGAGCATGAGAAGTGAAAACACTTAATTAGAAATTGAAAGACGCAATTATCCGAGGTGACTTTTGTTTTCACAAGAAGTAAATACGGGACGGGTCCAAACTGGGAAGTCCTGTCCGACGGAATTTTTTATTTTTTATTTCTGTAAGACAAAAAAAGCTTTTGGGCCAAATTTGCCGCCCCCTAAAATCCGCCGCCCTAGGCTCCAGCCTACTCAGCCTACTGGTAAATCCGCCACTGACTGTAGTTCAGGCAATGTATCTTTGGAAGACCTATATTGCAGAGCGTGTGCGGGTGATATGTATTATATGGGTCATTATAAACGGTTATTATTTTATGAGTACTTATCTATGTAAAAAGTTCTGTAAATGATGTTCTTTAATATTTTTTGTCGTTAACTATACGTAGGTATGTAAAAGACTCGTTTTTGTTAAATTGATTCAAATGTCAAGTTTATTTTGTTAATTTTATCAATAAAAACAATTAATTTGCCTGTTTATTTCATTATAAATAATTAACTTTCCTCGGGAAATTCCAGGGGGGCCATTGCATATTAATAATAATAAAGAACGGCCGAACCCTACAGTCAAACCGCGGACAGGTAGCCTTCGGATTAAAATTTGACACATTTTGTATGGGCAAATGTCAAATTTCAACCCGAAGTAAGCCTTATCTATCCGCGGTTTGACTTTAGGGTTCGGACGTAAGTCAATTTATAGAAAACTGTCATTTAGACATGTCTAAGGCGTGTCTAAGAAGTGTTTAAGTTTTTTGTGGTAAGACCGTAAATAGGTACTTTCGTTGCAATATTTTACAATTTTCTAAACGAAAGACAAATCATTTCACAATGACCAATAAAAAGTTATTTGACATAGAAAGAAAATCTTGGAGACTTCTTAAATGAACAGTAAGGAACGTGTGAAGTCATAAGTAGGTTAATTATTTCATACAACTCCATATATATAAGGCTATCTTGTTGACACTTCTTCACATTTTAGCTGGGTAAAATTCTAGACGTCTGACAGCTGTCTGTCATCTAGCCCATTTCTCGAAAAATCTTTACTTCCTCTGTGCCCAATGGCAATTGCCAAACACGAAGCAGGTCAAGTTAAAAGAAAATAGGTTCCGTTTCTTTTAAAGTCATTAAATCGGTACGAACAACATTGTTTATTGTATTTTATTTAAATAATTATTTATAAAACGGAAACCAAACTGATTGCAACTTGTCCTGCTTCTAAATAATAAAAATATCGATAAACACGATCCCATCCCCAGCCTGTTATTTGTTTTATTGCTACTACCGGGCTCGGCGTGTGAGTGACGACTTTTGTATTTGACATGGCGTTGAAAAGGTTAAATCAAACAATTATATTATGAATAGGTATTCAACCTTTCAAGTTTCATTATTAACATAATGAAACATTTGGTAAGAGAACACACTTTAACAGCCAATCACGAGCCTCATACGGTACGCGTTTTTACCTAGAGACGCCGCGCTTGTTTAATTCCTACCACACCCTGTCAGCCGATGACGAACCTGATCCGTGACGCTGTTTTCCCCACGGACGCCGCGCTTTTTATAGCGCGCTGCCTATGGTGCGCCGGCGTTTTTCGGCATTATTGTAAGATTTATAGAAAAATAACTATTATAGTTACAGGCAGGGCTGGGCAAAATACATACTTGGCTGTAATTAAAATACAAATTACAAAATACTTTCTTGTGTTGTATTTAAAATACGAAATACAAAATATTTTTAAGTTGTGTATTTGAAATACAAAATACAAAATACAGTATTTTAACCATTTTTATTTAAAATACAAAATACAAATTACGAAATACTTTCACAGCCTATAATTTTTTGTGACCACCCTAGTCGAATATGGCATAAGTTCTAGATACAATACAGACCGTACATCGTCGAAATGAATGAGTAAGTACTTAAATTTTTCTTTTACTGATTTATGGGCTGGATTACCCAGCCTATTAAACGGTAAAAGAAGAATTTCCTTTCAAGAACACTAGGCTTTTGAATGTTCCATCTGATAAACAGCTTCTTGTGGGGGAATGCATAAATCCTGCTAAAGAAAACAATCTTTCTACTGGTCCTGATGAGCACAAACTTGTGTTGAACTGTATAAAAACTTTTTTTATATTTGGATAGTGCTCAAGAATGGTAAGTTCTTTGCTTTTGTCATTTAGGAAGCTGACTAACTCTAACTCCATTTTTGATGTCTGTGGTTGGTCACTAGCACTGTTCACAAAAACAATAAAATCATCATCATCTTAACTAGTAGTGCTACTCCTCCTGCTGCTTCCACCAGGTCCAGGCGTTAATTCATCTTTTTTGTAATTTGCCTCCAAGGCATGAATTGCAAGATTTTGAATTCTTTGTCTCTCATCTGTTGTGGTGCTATCTGGCAACCAACGCATTGCCGCCAATATAGCTCCATTTATTTCAGGTGACAGTGTGAAAAACTTATCAAATCTTTTTTCTAAACTGTCTTTTAGTTGTAGTACAATAGCAGTAAAATGCCTCAAATTGCTACTCTGCAACCGATCTAATCTGGTTCTTACAGACATTAAAGTAGGCAGAAGTTTTCCATAATAACAATTATTGCCCTGAATGTAATCTAAAGCTGAAGCAATTGGTTTCAATACTACAATGAACTCCTCTAAGTATTCCAGTTCTATGGCCGAGAAAGTGTTAGTCTTGCCCAACATATCAAATAATTCATTTAATCTGGATTTACTTTTTATGAGCTGCACTATAGAATCGTAAAGAGAGTTCCATCTTGTGGGACATGGATATATTAATTGATGTCCAAGACAGTCTTTTATGACTTCAGCCGATTTGGGCCTTCTGGACATATTCCATAGCAAAGTACATTTAGCAACTGCTGAATAGTGAATCCTGCTAATACGAGAATTTTTTATGAAATTATTCATGTCTGTAGTAGCCAAAAGACTTAATGTGTGGCTGGCACATCGGAGGTGCCTCGGCAAACACAACTCTCTAGTTTCATCTTCTGTTGTATTTACTGGTAACAATACCTCCTCATATAAAACATTAGAGGTAGATGTTGATTCCACTATTTCTTCTACAGCTTCAACAGTATCTAAAAAAAAATATTTCTTAAACAAAATTAAATTTTTTAAGAAGTCTAATTAACATTCTACAATTTTTAGAAGTCAAATTAGTATCATTCAGAGTTGAATTATCTTAATTATAATATAAAATTAATAAACAAAGTATTTTTTTTACCTTCCACATTTTCAGAAAAATCTGGCACATAATCATTATAACCAAATTCTCGGAAAGCCTTCACGAAATTTGACCCATTGTCAGTAGTAGTTGATACCACTTGTTCATGTTTTAATTTGAAAGAAGACTGGATTTCAAATAACATTTCTGCAATCTTGTCATAAGTATGGGATCCTTTAAAGCGGTTAAAAGATAATACACAACTCATACATTCCAACGAAGTTGTATCAATCTGAAATAAAAATAATGTTTAATCACTGCTCCAATTTCTACAAAAATTAAATGTTTATACAATGACAACAAATTCTGATTTAATCAAAATCGTCTTTAATCATGACATGAATAAAGAATACACATGTGAAATATTATTATTATTACCCAGTGTGCAGTTACACCAAGGAAACTCCTAGTTTTAGTTGACCAAATATCTGCAGTGGTTGATATGTACTCCACATTACTCAAAATGGATATGAGTTTTTCCATAATTTCTTTTTGACTCATTTCAATTTTCCTTCCTAATGTTCTTCTTGACATTACATTTAACTTTTGTGGAAAGTCAGTAAAAATCTTTACAAAATGAGGGTCATCTACAGTACTCAAAGGTTTCATACTCTGTACAATATAATTCATAATGTTTTTATCAAGTTTTTTCTGACATTCATTTTCATTTTGCAACTTAAAATCAAGTTTAGTTTGTTTCACTCTTTCTTCAATTTTTAATGGCAATGTTCTTTTGCCAGAAACACGTTGATTTACTTTGCTGTTTTCATATTCAATCAGAACATCAGGGTGCTTTCTCTGAAAAAAAAAAAAAAATAATTGCATTGCTCAACAAGCTATGAAAATAAGTAAAAATAATTGAGCAACCCCTTCCTCTTCTTATCAGATTCTTATTAGGGGCTTTTTGACAGAACAGCAATCATGATCCCGAGCTCTCGGCAGAGTTATGTATTGTATAATATAATACAAGTAAAGAATAATTTCATAACCTATGTAACATAACGGGTTTGACTTACCTTTAAATGCAATCTGAAGTTGCTTGTAGCCTTTAAACTACCCTTGATGGTGGCTTTACATTTAACACAATTTGCCTGAACATTATCTTGATCTTTACTACCGCCACTCATTACTGCTGTGTTCACTGTGAAATACTTTTCACCAGTTAAAATTAGTGGGTATATCGCAGCATTTTCTTGATTCACCCTAACGCCGCCGTTGTCCGGCATCGTAGACGTAGATGCGGATTGAATTTGATCATCCATCGTATAAAACTAACCGAATTAAACTAATTCATACAATAAATATCAAGTATTTGTATTTGTTTGTAGGTTAATGTAGTTAGGTATCGCTTGCGCAACCGGCGAAACGATGTGAAAAGATACACTTTTTTTTTCTTTCTGGACCCCGCCCGAATGCTTTTTTTTCTGGCTTTGTGTAGATTAGGCCCGAATTCTTAGCCATTAGTCAATTTTGATACACTACACTACACACTACACTTGCTTGACAAGAATGACAAAACAAGTGAAGTGAAGTGACGTACAGACAGTACAGTGTTGCCAACTTTAAAGATTGACATTTGCTGCTCTGAATGCATGCGTTTTTTAGTTTCGAGTTCATATTTCGTTATTATTTATTGAGATCGCTAAATGTATTTATGTTAAAATGTATTTTCAAGCAATGAGTATTTGAAATACTAATTACAAAATACCTCGGCGACAGGTATTTGAAATACCAATTACAAATTATATTTTTAGGTAGTAATTGAAATAAAAATACCAAATACGTATTTGTATTTTAATTACGTATTTCAATTATAAGCAATTCAAATACTGCCCAGCCCTGCATACAATAACAGCATTTGCCGTCACAAAGACTTCGGTGCGTCTTTGCATTGAAAATAAAGAGGAATTACCTAGATATGTTGATGAAATATGAGCAAACCTCGAAGTCGCGGTGGCACGAATACAATTTTGCTAGGGACTTCCACGCGATATTATTTCATCGATAAATTGGACTTTCTTATGACAATAGTTATGTTATGACTATGAGATGACGTATGTTATTAATATGCAACTTGCAATACCTATTAAACTGTATCATTTATACAGTATGAAGATTGAAGTCCGTAAAGGTCGATTAAGGAAGATAACGGTTTTCATACTTTATGGATGTAGGTATAGACGTGGCGTTGACATAATATGACAATCTTGTCAGAGAATCGATGGAATTAATTTTACGCGTAAAATGCCACCTAGAAAACAGTGTCGTGAAAATTTATTACGTTCTTGGCTAAAAATCTCTCCGGATTTACGCATACGTGGATCTAAGATATTTTGTACTAAATGTGAGATAAGCCTCGTAGCTAAGAAATATAATGTCAAGAAGCATTTGAATAGTGAAACACACATTAAAGGCACCCACATGAAAAATCGTTCGTTTTATATGGAATTAACAAAATTCTTGGTAACATGTAACATTGCGTGGCATCAATTAGATAATCCAAATTTTTGTTTATTTATACAGAACTGTATCACGGTTGACATTTGTCGAGCATGCCGTTGCCCCGGCGAGTCCCTCAGACATATAATTCCCGGTTGTTCGCATTTGGCCAACGGCGAGTACTTGCACAGACATAACCTCGTAGCCAGGATCATCCATCAGCAACTTGCTCTTCAATATGGTCTTGTAGAGTCTGAAGTGCCGTACTATAAGTACGCACCGGCGCCATTTCTCGAAAATGGTCGTGCTACGCTCTATTGGGATCGATCTGTCATCACGGACAGGACTATTGTTGCCAATAAGCCTGATATCGTGTTGACAGATCGATCTCAACGCCGGGCAGTGCTCGTCGACATCACCATCCCGCATGACGAGAACCTTGTGAAGGCCGAGAAGGACAAATTCAGCAAGTACCTTGACTTGGCTCACGAGGTGACCGCCATGTGGGATGTTGACTCAACGATCATTGTCCCGATAGTTGTTTCGGCAAACGGTCTTATAGCGAAGAGTCTCGACCAACACCTCAAGAGACTCTCGCTAGATGGCTGGATCAAGGGCCAGATACAGAAGGCAGTACTCCTCGACACGGCACGTATTGTGAGGAGGTTCCTCTCTCTGCAGCCCTAACCACCGGTACACTGAAAAAAAAGTGGATCAATCAAGTCGACTTTTTGCTTGATTAGGAAAAATATAATTGTATTCATTATTTAATTAATCAAATTCATAAACTATTGTACCTACAACAAAGTTCATTTGATCGAAGGTTTAATAAAGTAAGCATGTTATATTTGATCAGCGTCTTGATCAAATTTTAATTTAATTATTCACTTGACTCATGGATTTATGAAATTGTTTGAATTTATTAAGTATAGTTTATTAATAGTATCATTGAACTTAATCACACGAATCCTGTTAAATCATTAATTAAATTAAAAGCAATTGATTAAATTAAACAGGAAAAAGATTATATCTAATAATCAACTTATTAATATTAATCAATGTACTTGATTAAAACAATCATGTCGACTTCATGCACGCAAACATAACAACAATCCACTAATCTAGTTTTGCGCATGGAAAAACGCCACATGGCGCCACCGTCCACTAATCTATATGGTAAATTTTAGTTCTTCTTTAGGCCACTTGCAAAAATAACTTCTCCCACCTTACAACCGGACGGTTTCTTTTCAAATTGGGCTTAGTCAGGTTGGTTGGGTGATGAATGACGTCTGACGTCCTCTTTTTACGCGTTCGCTCAACGGCGTCATTGAAGTGTAGTTTTGTTAAAAACGGTTTTTAGTTCTTGTAAGAAACTGTTACTTTTCCGTTTCTTAAAACGGTTACTGCAAAAACGACCCAGCACTAAAGTACATAAATGGAGGAAGTCGAAGACCTATTAAATGCGTGGGGTCTTCCAGAGCTGGTGCCTATATTTAAGGGTGAGTACCTACACTTTATCATACTATACGTGTATATTTACGCCAAAATCGTGACCTACAATGAATAAAAGTCCAAAAGGCTCTGAAATTGATGCTTTTGCATGTAAGTCGAGTACCTACCTACTTACCTACGTTAAAGAGTAATGTTAGGTTATCTAGGTTCTACTCTGCGCAGGAATGAACCGGCTTTCAAAAATGTTCAAAAATAGTTTCTAGAAATTCAAGCCCTAGGTACCTATGAGATTCTAATGTAAGCGTACCTATAGTTTATATTATAGGTGTAATTTGGGAGTGCCTGATGAAACTGTAGGCAGGTTTGCTAAGGCTTGTTTCGACTACAGCCACAACGTTACGTTATGAGTTATGATTCCCTAGTGGACGCCAGAAATAACGAGCCTGCTTATACAGTGAGGAAATATACAGTGCAGTTGCCAGTGAAACGTTACTATAATAAAAAAGCAGAGTAAACTAGCAGGGCTCAAATCAGCTCTTATCAAATGTTTTTTTTATTGTAGCAAACGAAATAAACATTCATGCGTTGCCAGCTCTAACTAGGGATGACATTAAAGAACTGATACCACAAGTAGGCCCTAGAGCCCTATTTGTCAGGATATGGAGTGGATGGAAGAACGAATTTATGACTGACTTGCCCAGCTGCAATGTTTCTCTAAGTGTGAGTGAATCTATATTATCTTAAATATTTAAGTACACCTAAGTTTTTTCTTTTCAGTAATGTTTTTCTTAATTAATAACTAATTCAATGAAATGAAACCATAACCGAAGCTTGAGGTTGCGGGTTTGAATCCCGCAAGGGGCACATTTTTATAAAAAGGAACTACACTGGCCCGCAAAACTAAGTATCACACTTAATACTATAGTATTAAAAGTGTGAAACTTAGTTTTGCGGGCCAGTTTATTTTGGGTAGGTATGTAGATTATGTACAGGGCGACTGGATATTCAATACCATCCTTTTTTTGTAGAGCTTATATTTTTATTAGCTGAAAGTGTTTCTTTTTGCCATAATATTGGCCATTGAACTGAAGAGTTTGTACCGGTACAAGACTAATGAACATTAATTATTTTTTGTTAACTATTGTATCTCATTATAATTATGGCTAGTAAGCCAAGGAAGTTTTTACAACGATTTTTAAGCTGCATGTCAACCATTTATTTAAAAAAAACATGGTCTTGCAACGAAGTAATTACTTTTTTGTTTCTTTTTATGGGAGTTTTAGTTTTATTTCATAAAAATGAAATGTAGCATATGAGTTTAGTTTTCTGTCATTACGTGGAATTACTGACTTTTTCACTTCCAGAAAATACAATAAGTAAAAAGAGTTAAAAGATAGCAAATTATTTATATTTCTTTGTTATGAATTATTTTCTACAATTTCGAAAGGAAACTTACATCTTAAATATCTCGGAAACCCATAATTTTCGTCTAGACTCCTAGATGACCTAAATTCCTCGAAATGAACTCTAGTATGCCCCATTAATAGTATTTTATCGAATATCCTGTCACCGTGTATATCGTCAGAAACAGTTGTTGATTGCAAATGTCCGTGCGCCTCAGCCCACATCTCATAGAATATTATAGAAGTAGCAAAAATAATATTTTTTATCTGTTTTAGGACATACAAGTTTTGGCGCTTGATGGTGTAGAAGCAACATCCTCATCACAGACATCACCACCAAAAACAATAACGTATACATTAATAGAAGAAAGCAATAATAATGTAAGTTTTTATTATAAACTACATGACCCGTTGAACATACTAAACTCAGATTCATAATTAGATTCCATCAAAATCTACCACCGTGTTGCCATTAAATGAAACATTTGGTAAATTTACTCTTGGCGAAAGAATGAATGTCATGAGTTATTAGTAGTTATTTTAATAATAATATTTTTAAATTCTCTGTTTAAATAAACAAGCTTAGGTATATAAAACCAGTTGTCAAGTATAAATAAATATTTAATTGAAGCAATTTTGTAGTAAGGTGTGTGTATGAAACTTGCTAACTATGTAAACAAACCCCCATACTGAAATTGACACTAAACGTCAATTTCAATACATTGTTTACATAGTTAGCAAGTTCCATAGAATTACATCTTAGAAATATTCATATTGCAATGGTAAAGCTTCAGGTCTCTCCTTTTGATACAATAGTTATCTATTTATTTATTTATTTATTTATTTATGGATTTATCGTTTGAAGATGCGCGTATATTATTGATTATTATACCTAACATACGTAAATTCGAAAAAAAAAACCACTAGGTACAGGTGCCGGCAAACTTCTTGAACATGTGGCCTTGCCTGCGCAAAAGCGATTTTTAGGTGTCGTTGGGAGGGGGGGCCGCGGGCGGCGTGAGGTGGCGGCGGGGGAGCGTCGTGTCGTTCACGGGATAGGTCGGACATTGACAGATCTGATGTTATTGTGATAATGGCATTTGTGGTGGGTAGATTTGATGGAATCTAATTATGAACCGAGTTTATATCAGGGGCCATGTGGTACAAGACGAATACATACACAATGACCAATTTGGTTATTTCTGTTTTTTTTTCTGTTCATTTAGATTTCTCCTTAACCGCCCCAGTATTTAGCCAAACAACAACAAAAAAAACTCAAATCGGTCAAGCTGTTTTAGAGTTTTTGCACGGCAATTTATTTACATACAGTGGTGGGCACCTAATTAGGGACGCTTGCGTTCTTCCCACACAATTGCCTATAAATGTGACTTATTAATTTTTACTATCAATTAAAAAGTTCTTGACCATTTTTATTGCTTATTTCAATTTACTTTAGAACATTTACTTAAGGTTTACTAGTATACACTGTTTAAAAGTGACCATATATTTTAAAATAAATGTTTAAAAAAAAACAAAAAAAACCGCCTTCAAAAACGCAAATATAACTTATTTTACAATGATAGGTAACAGGTTAGTCCAACTGAAGTCGGCTTTTGCTTGATAATATTGTGGGTCGCCGACTTCAGTTGGACTAACCTATCATTGTAAAAGAAGTTATTTTTGCGTTTTTCAAGGCGGTTTTTTTGTTTTTTTAAACATTTATTTTATTTTACACTTTTTAGTGATCATAATAAGCTTATGTTGTCCCACTTCCTTAGTTGATATATGAACCTTCAAGACATTTCTAACTAGCCGCAAGCAACGCCGCGGGAAAATCAAAGTCATTTTATTTTAAACAATTAAATGATCTTCGTTGTAGTCGCTCAACTATCTTAATCGAGATATCTTATGGCCACCCTTGAAATCGGTACCGTTGAGGAGTTCCGGTGGCCATCTGTAGTCTTCATCATCAGTTCCGCTTCGGCAAATGATATTTTCTGAATGCAAATGATGGACTTGTCACTAAAAATACTAAAATCGCTATATGTTTGCCTTGAATGTTTGAGGAGTTCCCACCCTTGGGATATTTCCTTTCCAACAAAAAATACTCATCAAAATCGGTTCATAAACGACGAAGTTATCTGCGAACACACATAAAAAAAAAACGGTCAAATTGAGACACCTCCTTTTTTGAAGTCGGTTAATGAAGATTTAAAAACTAAGTGCAGATTAGTCCATAATAGTACATTGTGCATCAAGTGCGGTAAGAAGAGGATAGCTAACGAGAGACTATTACTACTAATGACTCGAGTTTGCAATCTCCTTACTGCCCATGATACACACAATGATTTTCATCACATTAGCGAGGAAATAAAAAACAAATAGAACAATCAAACAAAATTAAACGAACTCGATTCGCTAAGCTAAAAGAGTTTGACAACTTTTTTTTAAGTCTTCCACAGATAATGCTTAGAATTGCTTTTTTTTAAAACTTGACAAATACAGGCCATTCTGCCAGATTGTACAAATTTTCAAAATGAAATTTAATAAAATAATTGAGTTGTTGGTAATTCTGTAGCTCTGCCTACCCCACTCTGGGAATAAAGGCGTGAGTTTATGTATGTATGTATGTATGTAATTGCGAATGTCTCCGAAATAATGGTAAAATAGAAATATAATGCAGACAAATGTGCCGTATAAGTTTAATTAAACAGTAAAATTGGTTTGTAGCCAAGTTTTGAATATAGGAAATAAACCTTGGCTGATTTTACACCTCCTTGGTCTGAAATGATGTACAAGTGGATTCTACATTTTAAAACTAAACTCATAACTCCCAAGGGAGTTATGAAAATCTATAACTCCCACGGGAGCTAAGTCGGCTATAACTGCCCTAAACGCCTGCGTGTTATAAAACCCTTTCCGAGCAAGTGTGATGAAAAAAGTTTTAAAACTTTGTATAAACATCCAACACTATCTGTTTTTCAAAATCCTTGTAAAATGAAAGATTTGTTTTCAACAGAAATAAATTGTATGTACATCATTTTAATCCTTAGTTTATTATTTAATGATAAGTGTATTTAAAAATAAAATTAAAAAGTCACATTTGTAGGCAAATGTAAGGGAAAAACGCAAGCATATCCCTAATTACATGTCCACCACCATATATATGTATAATATGGTACCAATGCCACCAATACATACCTACACTACCATTTAACTTAAACCTTAGAAACAAATTTTAATTTCAGACAAAAACGTTTCCTGGTGAAGTTATCAAAGATAACTTGTGTGATTTGTACGCTCCGTCAACATCAAAAGATAGTGTGACCAACGAGGTGCAAAATGTACGTATTTTTAATGCCTATTGTATATTTTTCATTCAAAGCATTAAGTATTCTAAGCAGTAATATTATAATTAATTGATTAAAGGTCTTCGCACATTATAACAACTCACCGGCGACTCGACTCTATGCTAGACATTGAAATTTAAGCCCTGTGTCATATGTTCAAGGTTTAATTTCAAAAAATGATTATAAGTAGTGTACAACGAGTGGCCTACGCATCGTACACTAAAGGTCAACCCCGACACGTTTGTCACGCAATGACCACACGTCGTCCACGCAACGACCACACGTTGTCCACGCAACGACCACACGTTGTCCACGCAACGACTATGCGTTTGCGACTGACGCGTGACGGGCAACCATTTGCCAGCCCACCCGTCCGCCCCGTGCCTTCCCCCCGCCCGCCATCATTCACTATGGAATCGAAGGACGGAGTGCACGTTGATAAGCGGTATACGGTGATATTTTTCGAAAATCATGCAGAAAGAAAAGTTGATAGAAGAAGTGCGAAAATATCCGCTACTATACGACCTTAGTGATTCGAAATATAGTGACGTACATAAGAAGGAAAAGGCATGGAATGAAATCGCTATTGTATTGTCGCAACCAGGTAGGAATTTTTAACATAATTAATTTCTATTTGTGACGTTTTCAGTGTTGGTATTGAGTTATTGATTTTGCCATAATCTACAGAAATTCAGCTATCGAACCAATAAATATGTGTGATTCTAATAGATATTAAAAGTAATGTTAAAACTTATAAGTCATTTCATTAAAGTACATTTTGAGAAAATTTAATTCAACCTGTTACATCCAAAAAGTAGGTATGTTATTGTACAGTTAACAGTACCTACGATTTTCTACTTGGACACTCGAAAAATCTTGGTTTATCGTAAAAATTAGTTTTTTCACATACAGTAATATAAAATCCCAGAATTTACTGACATAAAATATTAAATCTACGTCATATATTTTTTATTTTGGGTTTCTGTATGTTATAATAAAGTGCCTTACGTTTATTTAATATAGGTAATCAGTAATAAAATCCCACCTTAGTATAGAAACTTGTTTAATATTCTTAATAAGCCAATAATATTATAACCAACTTCTTATGATTATTACATATTAATTATCCATGATCTATATTAAATGCTGCCACGGAACTCGTCCTTCGGGAGATTGAAAATAAGTTGCAAACATATCACGCGTTTCAAAAGCAGATGCCGAAGATTCACTTATATCTTCTGGAAGTGTACTTAGTAATCTCTGTTCATCATCATTATTGGCCGAACTCTGCCTTGTGTTGACTTCATCATCGGATGTTATATTATAACACCGCATGACATTGTGTAAAATACACGTCGCAAAGACCACAATATCAACATATTTTGGGTGTAAATGCAAATTCTTATTATAAATTCCAAATTTTTGATATAAGATGCCGAACGCGTTTTCAACTACTCTGCGAGCTCGCGATAAGCGATTATTGTATATTCTTTCCTTTTCTGAAATGCCACTTGAACGTGGATATGGTCGCAATAAATTCTTTTTTAAAGGAAACGCTTCGTCGGCTACAAAAACATGTGGCATTATTATTTCAGTACCAGGTAATGGTGTGTCAGTTGGAATATTAAATGTATTCATTTCAATCGCTCTTCCTAATCTTGACGATGCCAAAATTCCGCCATCACTATTCCTGCCATAGGCCCCTATATCGACAGCTATAAATCTGTATTTATCATCGACGATAGCCATGAGGACGATAGAGAAGTGTTTTTTATAATTAAAAAATAGCGAGCCGCTGCTAGGAGGGGCAATTATGTTTACATGTTTGCCGTCGATGGCACCTATACAGTTTGGAAAATTCCATTTTTTATTGAAACCATCTGCGATTCTTTTCCAGTCTTCGGTAGTAGGTGTGGGCATGAACTTCCCCTTCATTGTATTTATAATCGCATTGCACACATCTTTTAATATCGACCGGATGGTACTTTCGCCTAACCGAAAGCTTGAACTCATAGTCCTAAATGAACAGCCACTAATCAAGTACCTGAAACAACCAATTTTTCTTTATATTTATATTATTTTGTTACAGCGTCAGAATGTAAGAAGATATGGCAAAACTTAAGGGAATATCATAGAAGAGCCATTAAAAAGAAAGCAACTAAAAGTGGTCAGAGTGCTAATACTAATAAAAAATGGCAATATGAAACTGAAATGTCTTTTTTATTACCACATTATAAAGAACGGTCTACAGTGACGTCAGTGGACAACACAGATGATGGTGATGATGAAAATAGCTTATCTGCTGCGGAAATTCTTGCCAATGTGACTAATAATGAAGAATCTCAAGACTCGTCAATTACCTCGGAGCGTCCTGAATCTTCGGTGTCTATGTACGAATCATCTAGATCAGTGTTTCCTGACATTCCAAAAACGACAAAACGAAAGAAATTGCAAGAAACAAGTGCATCGGCGGTCTTAATGGAATATTTATTAAAAAACAAAAACGATGAAGATGGAAAGCAGAATGACGAAATGGATAAATTTTTTTTAAGTATTTCTAGCACAGTAAAAAAATTATCTACCTATAATCAAGCACTTTTAAAGTCAAGAATTTTTAATTTAGTTTCGGAAGCTGAAATACAAGAACTGCAAAATAATCGAAACTGTTACTATGAAGATTTTTTTGCACCAGGAACTTCTGGCTACACAACTCAAAACCTAAATGCAGGTACTACCGGTAGTAGCACCGCTAGCACCCAACAGCAAAATACAACGCCTATGGAAGAATCGAGGGTTGATGGTTCTTCTTAACACAACTAAAGTAAAATTGCTTTGCTTTGATTTATCCTTTAACTTGATATATAAATAAATACATATAAATTATAAAAAAGTTTCTTATTGCTTACCTTAATGTCACTGCCAGCTTTTCTTCCGGTGATACAGCTTCTCTAAATCGCGTGTTTCTTTTGTAGATGTCGTCCTCAATAATATTAAGTATATAATAAAACAAGTATCTCGGCATACGGAAATAGATATAGAATTTTTCTTCGTCATCTAGCACACGTTTCCGGATATTCCAATATTCCCCTTCTGATTTCCTTTGTCGCAACATATCATGTACCCAATATCTTCTTTTCCTGCTGTTTCGTTCATTTTCATTATCAAGTATAATAGCTATAATCGCCAGTTCACTGAATGTAAAGTTCGACATTTCATAAGCAACACGACTTCTTTGGACAAAATTCAACCGAAAACTGAGGTTAGACGAGTTGTCTGTTGAATACGCATTACCCACTCGTTGGCACCGCGTTGTCCACTCGTTGGCACCGCGTTGTCCACTCGTTGACACCGCGTTGTCCACTAGTGACCATTGGGTGGATCAACTAGTTGACTACTCATCGAGAGTGTTAGTAGAGTTGTTGCCGCGTTGGCGTGGAGTTGTTATAATGTGCGAAGACCTTTAGGCGTTCCTCGAGTTGGGCTGTGGACTCGCACCATATTCACCATTTCCTGATGATACCTTGTAGGTAGAGACAGAGGTAAAGACGGTCATGTTGAGGTTTTGCTAATTTTATTGTTGGTGGCTGCGTGTGTTTTGCATGCATATTGTTTTTTCTCGGGGAAGAGGGTGAACATATTAACCGCATCAGGAGTATAGGTGCATGAGATTCTTACAATTAACAGTTGTATAGTTTTTTTTATTTAAATAATTTTTCTTCAGATTAAGCTGACCATTTTAGTACCTTGTGACATGGGCCACCATACTAACTGCCATAACATATACATACCATAGCGAAATCGCCCCTGGCTTAAAACAGAATTTGCTCATAATGGTTTATTTGTTTCGTGTTTGTCTCATAAATATTCGACCTATATATTTCACTAAATATTCACCCTAAAATACTTTATTTTTTACTTAAACTACTAAACAGATAGACTTGATATTGGTATACTTTACTCGTATGTATATAATTAAGACGCATTTTACAAAAAGAAAATAGTGACCTAGCATTTATGCAAGTGATATATTTTTAGATTATTTTTTTCGCCACTTGCAATAAAGGGACTTGGAAGAGAAGGTCCATCACTTTTTTAAATAATGTGTTATATAATGGTTTACTATGTTTTTTAAATATTCGACTTTTGTTTAGAGTAAGTGTCGAAAAAAAAAATATTTTTCCACATGTTAGATGAAAGTGGGACACATGTATTTAATGTTACAGAATTTGTTCAAATTGCTGTCAGAAGATTTTGGAGCATCATCTTTACTAAATTATGTTGGTGGAGCATTGCCAAATGACCCTGCACGGAATTTACTGGCAACAACTATTAGTAAGGCAATTTTGAAAAATTGCAAAAACGAACCAATCACTTCTTCTGTCTACAACCAGTGGTGTAAAGAAATAAAAGAGA
Organism: Acleris literana; assembly: GCA_946894065.1. Taxonomy (NCBI): domain Eukaryota; kingdom Metazoa; phylum Arthropoda; class Insecta; order Lepidoptera; family Tortricidae; genus Acleris; species Acleris literana. The sequence continues at coordinate 10,472,106 of OX335688.1, read as the reverse complement.
TTTTTCCAAGAGAAAGGATAACATCTTATTACATTCCACATTGCGTTACGGCTCAAGGGATCACGCACCAGGCAAGAGGCAAATTAATAAGCCAGGTTTTTAACCTGAGGCGAAGATACCAAAAGCTTGGTGTACTTAGCCGTAGAGACAAGAATAATCTAAGTCTTACTAGTGCAGCCTCTAAGACATCACGTCCATTCCATGATTTACCGAGTGCTGCTGATAGTGAAATTGACTGCGACATAACAGAAGACTTGCTGTGGCTTAAGAATACATCCGAACCTTGGACCTTGGTATTGTCAAAGTGGCAAACTACATTCCCTAAGCGTTTCAAGGACCTTAAAGAATCTGGGTGTACTGTTGAACAATACTTCAACCTCTTCCCTGGTTTGAAGAAACCGTTGGGATACAACCTGGTAAGAAATGTTTTTTCGTGTTGTACCTTATGTAATACTTCATACTAATGAAAAAGTGAGATTGTTGATAGGTACAGTCGAGTGCATAAATATGTGAACACTTTTGTCCCTTGTCACTTCGATACCATTCGTAACTAATATTTTTTTTATCTTTGTTTCAGCTTTTAAAGGACTTTGAAGCCTTAAATCCTAACTTTAAGGACAATTTACATTTAAACTTCCCGCATGTCAAATCAAAACTGATTAACATATTAAGTAACAAAAAGACAAATACCAAGGATCCCGTGTTGTGGGAAATATATGAATTGTCTAATGGTGAGTTTTTTATTAATAAACAATCTACTTCCAATAACGGGAGCAAATACATTATCTAAAAACTAACTATATGTAATTACTAATTGCTAATAACATACATAACACTTCTATTCAGTAACAGTCTACTTTCCACTTGCGTGTTTATTATATGTAGTGATGATAGTCCATCTCTTATTTGGCCAGTTTATTTACCTTTATTGAGCATTATTTATTTTATTTATTATGTCTTTCTTTGTCAGAAACGGATGAAGAAAAATCAAATCTTGCAGCAATTTTAAGTTTACCGGAACTAATAAACGCCTGTGTTATTGCAAGACCATCGCAAGTTGCTACAACTTCTGCCTGTGTTAAGGACCCTCAACCTGCCAAGAAGCGAAAAGTTAAAGAAACAAAATGGAAACCAACAAAAGCTGAGTACCGGGAATCTTTCATTTCTCATATAAAAGATGATAGTTACCTCACACTTACCATCAATAAACGCCATGAGAACATATTAGAAAAGGGACTGTCCCCTCAACCATATGTTGCGATAGTAGGCCCCAATTTGCAAACTATCAAATCGTATTTCGTGATTGTGAATCCTAAAGTCTTTTATAATCTCCCAAGTATCTTGTCTGCAATAGACACATGCTTTAAAATTATTTGGAGTTTGAACCTGGAGTATTCGGCTGACTGCTATGGGCCCTGGATTTTCATCCAAAAAGGATTTTATAAATTAACGAGCCCTTTTGATAAAGGTTCAACTAATGTAGAATCGCTACTGACGGACTGTAATTTGATTTAAATATTTCTGGTGAATGACCTTAAACATTATTTAATATAGACAAGACCCGGGAAGTCTCGCGAAATTGCACTACCTTTTTTTTCGATCGATAATTAATTTCTACCAAAACGAGATGGTAGTCTGTTTCCTTTGTCACAAAGACTGTAATACCATTGCAGCATTTAAAGCTCATCTCGATTTACATCACAACTCTTTAGAATATAAAGTATTGACGTGTGCTGAACCAAACTGCGGAAGGAAATATCAGATTTTTAATTCTTTCAGACGACATGTATTAAGTCACAATAAGGGGATAAATGCTTCAGAAAACACTGTGAATCTATCAAATGTACATATAGAAGGTTATGGTGAATCTGAGGGCAGTAGTGTTTCACCATTTTCATGTGATTATGAACATTCCGAATTTTTACATAGTCAAATACCAAATAATTTACCAGGATCTACACCAGAAAAACCTCACGAGTCATTTGAGAAGTCCATGTCAATTCTAATAGCCAAATTATATGCCAATCATAATTTACCACGAAATGTTGTTGATGCCTTAGTCAGTGGCTTTGACAGCATTTCTCTCTCAATACTTTCGACTATAAGAAATACATTAGAAACTTTAACTCATGACGGCCAGGTGCCTTCAGTATGTGTTGAGCCCCTTATTAAAAACCTAACATCAACAATAACCTTGCCTTTGAACAAATTTAATACCGAACACAAGCGATTACAATATTTTGAAAACAACAATACATATATTAAACCAGAACAACTTGTTATTGGCGAAAGGCTGGATTATGTAAAAAAAAATGGCGTTAGAAGGCTAATACCTGTGAAATGCGAGCAGAGTTTTATTAGCCTTAGACTAGTATTACATCGTTTTTTTTCCCTCGAAGGAATCCTCGTAGAGACCCTTAACTACATGCTTAGTTTAAAAAATAATAGTCTGTCACCCTCAGGTGCAGTTGAAAACTTTGTGCAAGGCTCCTACTGGAAAACTGTCATGCAACTCCATGGAGAAAATGTCGTTATGCCATTATTTCTTTATTTTGATGATTACGAAACTGGCAACGTGTTGGGAAGTCGAGCCGGTCAACATAAATTAGGCGCCGTATATGTTTCTCTTCCTTGCTTACCTCCATATAGGTCTTCAATTTTAAATAACATCTTTCTTTGTCTTTTGTTTCATTCATCAGATAGAGTCTCATTTGGAAATAAAGTAATCTTTCAACGTATTATAGAAGAATTGAATTACCTCAGCAAAAACGGAATTTACTATAATGTTCCGGGTTACGAGGGGAATGTGTATTTCGAGCTTGGGTTAGTAATAGGAGACAATTTAGGCATACATTCTATCATGGGATTTGTAGAAAGCTTTTCAGCCAACTATCCTTGTAGAACTTGTCGTGTTAGAAAAGAAGTGATGAAATATCAATGCGAAGAAGATACTTCACTTTTGCGAAACAGTAGTAATTATGCATCAGACTTGCTAGTTGGTAACTATTCTGAAACTGGTTTGAAAGAAAAAAGTGTTTGGTTAGATATACGAAATTTTAGTCTTTTTGATCAAGTAGGTGTAGACTGGATGCACGATATTTTGGAGGGTGTAGCCAAATACGTTATGTGTTTCATTATTACGAAATTAACGCGTGATCTGAAATGCTTCACTTTAGATATGCTTAATCAAAGGATAGAATCATTCTCGTATGGTCCTGACGAAAGAAATAAACCATGTTCACTTTCTTTGGAACACATTAATCAAGGAAATATTCGTCTATCTGCCTCTGAAATGCTAACATTAATAAGGTATTTTGGCATTCTAATAGGGGAATATGTACCTGACGATTTTGCAATCTGGAATTTGTACCTAAAGCTGAAAGATGTCATTGATATCTTATCGTCGACTGCTTTTGGTGAAGGAACTGCCGAAGTATTAGAAACTTATGTAACTGAATTAAATCACATGTACATCTCTCTCAGTAATGACGTTTTAAAACCTAAATTTCATAATTTGCTGCATTATCCAAGAGCTTTGAAAAAATTTGGCCCACTGATTTCCATTTGGGCAATGCGCTTTGAAGCCAAACATAGGATTTCGAAAATAGCTGCTAGAACTTCATGTAATCGACGTAACATAACATTATCCATAGCTATTAAACACCAACTGGCTCTTAACGAAATATTTCTTAAAGGTAAATTAGATGATGCTATCAATGCAGGTCCCGAATCGGAGGTCAGTTTGTTAGAATCTCAACATATAGTTGCGAGTTTACGACTGCCACTATTAGAAAAACTGACAAAAACGTCTTGGTTGTCTTTTTCATCAACGTATTATACTAAAGGTACGATTCTTATCTACAGTACTGACTGTACTACAGATTTAATAACCTTTTTTAAATTAACAGATATTTTTTTGCACAATAACAACAATTTAATTTTTAGGGGCGCATTGTTGTCTACATTAAAATACAACAATCATTTTTATGCATACGAAGTTGAAGAGTCTCACAATATTAATTACGCTTTGAAAATACATAAAGATTTAGTATCTCCTATTCCGTGTAATATAAGTATCGTAGGAAACAAAACGTACATCACTTTACGGAGTCCAGTTTAATTCATACATGTGTGAAAAGGCACGTTAAATATGTCGAATTATGGACGCCGTTTCGCACAACGTTTCCCAAACTGACTCTCTCCTTATTTAGGTACTTAAGTCTTTCAAGTGTAAGAAAGAGAAAGTGCTAAATTAATATAAATAGTAAATATAATAAATGCGCAAGTGGAAAGTAGACTTACTGAAAAGAAGTGTTATAATATAGATAATTATGTACCTAGGTGTAAGATTAATTGAAAATAAAACAAAGTGAATTAAAAATAACTTGTCTTTATTCATTACATATTTGGGTAGTTCTACTAGCGTTTCAACCGCTTTCACTTCCCTGTCGCATTTTTAACCATTTTCCTGTACGAGTAAGTTAACCAATTTTGGTCATTTTGAAGAATGCCTGGACTCCTAGAAAATAACCGAAAATGGTTAACCTACTCGTACAGGGAAGTGGTTAAAAATGCGACAGGGAACTGAAAGCGGTTGAAACGCTAGTAGAACTACCCATTTATGTCACACAATATCAGTCAATTACCTAATGTATATTTGTATAGTCACTTAAGCATCAGTGCAGTATTGCAAAGCAGATGGATTCTCTCATGGAAATGTTTGCATCTTTCGACAACTTACGAAGTAATGTATAGATATAAAGATAGTTTTCGAAAGAAGAAGCAAGCGTTTCGCTATTAATGACGGTATATCTACATATGACTCCGTGTGCTTCATAAGTAGAAATGATATAGTCATAAGTTTTTCATATAAAAATGAATGCATCTTGGCTAGCAATACAACATACACTGGGCGCGCCGAGCCTCCAGATTTGGAGGGTTTATAAGCTATATGACATAACTTCGTATCGTGTATTTATTATGTAGTCTAGTTTGTTAATGATAGTGGCCACTATATTTTCTTGCCTTGTTTTTTAGTTGACTCAAAAACAATAATGAGGGCGCCCCTGGAGGCTCGGCGCGCCCTAATAAATCACAGTAATTAATTGAAATAAATCTTCAATGCTTGGATTAAACATTAACCTTGTACAGTCTACATCAAATATATTGTAACAGATTAAGTGTCCAAATAATTCGTAACACTATTATTTTGTATGGTGTGACGAACTATTTGGCCACTTTGGCTGATACGATATATGGGTGAATTTCAACAAGCGTCAAATTATCCTAATTTTGGTGGTATTTTTTATTTTCTTAGTAGGGTTTACAATTAAACGTTGAAATGACGTCATTAGTCATTATAAAAACAGTGTTAAAATGGCCCTTTATTATACCAAGTGTTTTTTAAGATATAACGATTTTACTAATTATGTACCACCAAAATTGTTATTATCCACCAAAATTACTTTTCTTAGAAAAACTCACGATCAATAATAACATATCGGGCTAATTAAAATATAATCGTTAGGGAATCTTCCTTGTTATTTTTGAAAATCCAAAACGTAAGTTTCTTATATAATAAATAATGATTATTTGTTGTTTAAATAATTTTGGTGGAGACCAGAAATTTTGATAATTTTGGTGTTTCGCAAAAGCCACCAAAATTGTACCACCAAAATTATAAAATTAAACATTTTTTTTAAATTAAAAACAAATGTTTTAGTTTAACAAAAACTTAACTCGTTACAGTTAAAAAGACACCATAAACATACTTGAAAAAACTATCACACAACAAAACTTTTTGCGAAATAATGACTTATCTAAGTTATCACGATTAATAAAGTGTATTTCATACCACCAAAATTAGATACTTATGTGCTTAGCGGGAAGACGCAGAAAGATGGTACAAATCTTTCACCGTCTATTGCTGGAGTGAAACTGAACGAACATCTGACGCTATATTTGTTTGTTTAATCACGTTTCGTTCGATCATAAAATCAATTTCAATATTCACCACCAAAATTAACTATTTCGCTTGGACAGTTTTATTTACACTGCTCCCAGGTTCCTTTTACTTGCAAATGCAATAATTGATGCATTTTAAAATACCTCAACTAATAAGGAATACAGATAACTAAAATATAAGTCTAGTTGAGGCTTAATAAGTTTGTACCACGACATATCAGTATATGCGGGAAGTACAGGACACGACACCAAAATTGATTTTGGATTGAAAATATTTTTTTACGATAAATATAATAAGTTAATAATAATTTTAACTTTGGCTCAATATGGTACTTTGAGTAAGATTATTTATAAAATAAATAGTTTTCCAATACATGTACTTTACACCCCCATTATCACGTCCGCCGCTCAAAAAATGTGGTTGAGATAATTACCCATATGTGATGCTGACTGTACAAGGTTAATGTTTGTTGTACCATTCAATTAGGTTAAATAATTATGTTAATAAAGTGCTTTGATCAATATAATCCTGGACTAGATATATTTCATAAAGGAGACTTGATAAAATCAAACAGGTAACATGAATACATTAAACATATGATTTATAAATCTTATAAAACAGTAATTGATTAAAATAAGGAAGTTCAATGCTTGGATTGAGTATTGCCCTTGTACCATTCAATTAGGTTCAATAATTATATTAATAAAGTGATTTGATTAATATAATCCTGGACTAGATATATTTCATAAAGGAGACTTGATAAAATCAAACAGATAACATGAATACATTAAACACATCATTTATAAATCGTATCAAACAGTAATTGATAAAAGTAAGGAAGTTCAATGCTTGGATTGACCATCGCCCTTGTACCATTCAATTGGGTTCAATAATTATATTAATAAAGTGCTTTGAATTATCTAATCGTGGACTATATATATTTCATAAAGGAGACATGATAAAATCAAACTGATTCCATGATTACATGATACAAATTATTGATAAATCTTGTCAAAGTTCGTTTATTAAACCAATCTATTACTTAATTAACCCTATAAACCAATTTAACATAACACTTGAAGCAACATGATTCAATCAATTATTTTAGTTATTTGCAACAAAAATGCTACTTGATTGAATCCATTAAGATGTTAATGGCATCAATTAATGGGCTTTAATAATATACTTTAAGTAGCCTGATACTGGGTATAACATACATTGATTGAAATAACTATTTAACTTGATTTCATCAAACACTTTCTTTAATTGTGTCTGCTAAGATGTTGATGGCATGTATTAAAGATCTCTTGATTATATTGGTTAAAGAACATGTTTTCTACAATAAAATCATGGCTGGATTTACAAAGTAACTTTGTTACCTTTTTCAATAATTTCCACTTGTTTGCTGCAATTATCTCACTTAATCTGCTCCCTATACATTAAGTTACTTTGTTGTCTTTATCAAGTTTTTGATTTATGCGATCATATTTTTTTTTCAGTGAGCTTGAGCCTTGCCCCGCTGCCGGCGGCACTCGTAGGTTAGGTTTTTTATAATGTCTATTTTTTTGTATTAGTATTTTTATTTTACTTTTATATTTGAATATTTGTTATAAAAAACCTAATGTACAGAAAATTAAATAAATATCTAGAATAATAATAAAGACTTTGATTCTTATATTACGTTTTAAATTTCATGTTTATTTTATTTCTGCTGTTTCCTTAGTTTGCCTTCTGACAAAGGCCCAATAATCAATGTGTATGGATCAAGTGAAAAAAGTAGGTTTTCTAAAAAAAAATCTATTATTAGGTCTTCTCCTAAGCTTAGAAGTCGCGGGTACAAGCTAGTAATTATTATTAATGTTAAACTTTACGACTATTACTAATACAAAGTGATTTTGAAAAATATTAGTGCTAAACAGAAATTATATAATAAAGTATCAATATCATTTTAGTCGTAGTATATTGGGTGGCTATATGAACGACAGTGCTGCCCTCATTTTTTGTCTCGACTTTTTGGCCAGGCTGTACTTTGTTACTTATTACTAATATAAGGTTCATAATTGATTAAATGAAAATAATGTAATGATGTTAATGTACTTCTAGGTTTTAGTTTACTTTGCATGGAAATTGATGAAATAAAAATTTAGTTGTAAAGGTTGGTTATTATTTGAATTTTAAAATTCCTAAAAATGTCCTAAAAACTCCTATATAGGTAACATTGACGGGTAGTAATCATCACATTTTAGTTAATTTTCAATTATTCTGTAGGTAAACTTTATAGCTAATATGAAGTGTCACTTCCAAATAAGCATTCAGTTATCGATAAATTTTATATCGGAAGGAAGTCCCTAGTTAATTGACGTTATTGCCACCGCGACTTCGAGGTTTGAATATGACTTTAGAATGTGGACACAGGAACTAAGTCTAGGACACACGCGCTCCGTGTGGAAATGCGTGAGATAAAGTGAGCATCTAAGAGTGAATCGAACGGGCTCAGTGTCGACGGCTGAGAGAGTAATTTACAAGTTATTAGAAGTACCTCGGTTCCCACGAGTATGCGGCGTGAAGCCCGTTAGCTCATTAAACAGCCGCCACGAAACTCAGCCAGGAACCAGCAAGGTAAGCTTCCAAACACAAGAAGGAATGAACTAAATGTTCCGGTATCGTATCGACAGTCCTTGTCGAATACTAGTCTGTAAGTAGTCAACGGTAGGCGCCTAAATAGAACTCCAAGCGCGCCAGGCGGACACCTTCACCGTTTTGGCACCAATTAACAAAAAAAAGTGACATTCCACTTTTGGGATGTTACAATGTGACCCATGTTTCTTGGGGAAAGTTGTTCAGTATCATTGGCCGAGCTGGCTCAAGATATTTTCAGTTATTTCTCATACTTCTTGTATAAATTATAGGCACAAAGAAAGATTTCATGTTTTCATTTATTACAGTTGCTGGATGACTTCAACAATCTATATCCAGACTGCACAGACAGACTTTATGAAAACTGGCCTCTATACCGAGATCATAAAATTGAACTTGGAAAGAAGCGGATTGATCAGGCGCTTAGAAATATTATACGTAGCTGTGACGGTATGTATGTGTGTGTACAATTGTGTTATTATAAAACTTACGTTCAAAACAAGCAGCATTTATACATGTAAGGGTGCGGCTCCACTGAGGCGGAGACAAGTGGAGCGGAGCGGAGCTGTGCCAATATTAACCAATAGAATATAAACTAACGTGCGCAAGGCGCGCTCGACGTATGGCACCACTTATGTATAATTTACGTCGCGTCGCTTTCATAACATTTTGAACGAAAACTTTACAAGCGCCGCCGCCGCGTCCGCGCCTTACGGCTTACACGTATAAATGTTGCTCGCGACGGAGCTGCTTATATATTTTACAACGCGCGCGTGCGCCGACTAGTGTTCTTGCGGACGCCGCGCCCTTGGTATTAATTTACATTCTAACAAGTTCTAATATTTTTCTAGATTCCACCGATGAGGATGTTCTGAATACGGTCGCCTTTCTGTGCTTACCGTATTTAATGAATACAAGCACACTTCGGAAGCCAAAGATCCAAAAGCAATGGAGACCTTCGAAGATAGAATCTCAACAAGGATTTATATTACACATCACCAGCCCAGCGGATTTGGAAGCATCAATAACGCTTCGTAAAAAAATATGTCTATTGGGGTTCACAGTCCAACATTTCATTGTAATAATTGGACCTTCTTTAAAGCTGATAGGACAAAGAAAACCACCCGAGGAAGGTATAAGTATAACTCTGTTTAATAGGTAAGGATTTAGAACACACGGCACATGGCGACAATGGTAAAACGGTGACAAGAAAAGTGTCTTGTTTTATTCGTACTTCAAAACTACCATAGAGACGCATAGAGAATATTTTATTGCTCACAACACCTCCCCACAATAAAATATTTCAATATTCTACACATTTTACAACAAATAAAGTTAGTCAAATAATCGTTCTAAACATTTTGAACAACACCCCTCCCAAAGCCTTAGTAAAAATATCAGCGAGTTGTTCCCCTATGCTCACATACTCTAGCTTTATAATATTGTTTAACAATTTCTCTTTAACTAAACTTTGTTTAATTTCAAGGTGTTTGACTCTTGAATTATCTACTGCCATGTGTGCCAGTTTAATAGTAGGCTGGTTGTCTTCATACAAAATGATAGGCCCTGCATTTATATGAAACTCTGCAAGTATGTCTATAAGCCAGCAAGCTTCACTGGTAGCATGACTCAAAGCAACATATTCTGCTTAAGCCGCGCTCACATTTGTCTGACGTGTTGTGTCGTGATGCGTCAGAACAGTATCAGTTTCATACATTTAATATGGTTGCGTTCACATTTGTCTGACGCAGTGTGTTGTGATGGCTTGTGTTGTGTCGCATCACAAGCGATCCCGGGCGGCGTCAGAATGGGTGAGGTGCGGGGGGCGGTGCAGCGACACGACACAGCGCATCGGACTAGTGTGCACGCGCCAGTGCTGTGTTGTGACGCGTCAGAGCCGCACGAGAAGTATGGACGACGAGCTGCTCATTGAAAACGTGAGACAATATAAAGTGATTTATGATCAAAAATGTAAACAATATAAGGATCAAGCTATTTGGGAGGAGATAGGAGAAAAAATGAAACAACCTCGTAGGTAAAGTGCTTTTATTTAATTATACCGATTTCTACCTTGTCTAATAGCTTGAGTTTGCCATGGAACTTGACCCTCTGAACTTACAAAATAGTTTTTATATGCTTCGCGAACTTGAATAGCTTCTTGTGATGGATTTCTATGCAAAGGGCCAATGTCTGCGAAGCCACTGTTGCAAACCTCAATTTCGTCCGTCAATATTTCTTGAGTTTCGTGTGTATTTTGAGTTAAAAGGTTATAAAGGCAGCAAGCAGCGAGTACAATCTTGTCCGCCATGTACGGTTGTACTTGTAAAGGTCCTTGAAACACTCTGAATCTCGCTCGTAATATACCGAATGCATTTTCTACAGTGCGGCGAGCACGCGATAAACGATAATTAAAAATTTTGTTTGCATCATTGTTAACTAATTTTACTTCACTGTACGGTTTTAATAAATAGGTTTTTAATGGAAATGCCGCGTCTGCCACAACAGTGTAAGGTAAAGGTTCAGTATTTTGGCTTAACGGTTTATTCGGTGGCACATTTAACTGACAGTTTTCAAACATTTTCCCCATTAATGACTCTTGGTATATACCACCATCACTATTTCTCCCATATGCCCCTACATCTACCATAATAAATCTGTAATGGGCGTCAACAAGTGCTAGCAACACAATAGAATGCTCATTTTTGTAGTTACAATAAGTTGAGCCGGCATTTGTGGGGCATATAAGACAATTTGGGAAATGCCATACCTTTTCAAATCCTGTTGCAATCTCTCTCCATGTTTGTTCTGTAGGTTTGGGCATTACAATAGGTGCCAAATTCTTCCATATTGCAGCACATACTTCTTCGACCATGGTTTTTACTGTAGAAAAACCCATGCGATAACTGAACGCCAATGATCGATAGGAGTTTCCAGTTGCCAAAAATCTGTAAAATAAAACATGTTTTTTTTGTTTCAGCGGATAAATGTAAAGATGATTGGACGAAATTACGAAATGCCTATGTGAACGCAATGAAACGTCGTTAAAATAAAAAAAGTGGTCAGGCCGCTAAATCCATTATACCGTGGAAATATGAAGAGCAGATGAGTTTCATACAGCCGTATTTGGAATCTCGGGCTACAGTAACAAATATTGAGTCACCACCAAATTCAACAGAATCTCAATCAGACACTCATTTAGAAGAATCAGATACCACTCTATCTCAAGATAGCCGCTCACCAACACCACAATCTATTTGTTCACAATCTAGCAGACCTGTACGAAATAAAAGCAACTTACATGAACTATACGATTTGATGAAATCTTCGCATGATTTGCGACTTCAAAAAAAACAAAACAAGCTGCAAGATAAACAAATGGACGAAACTGACTTGTTCTTTCTAAGCATGAGCAAAGCCGGAAAAAGACTTCCCAAACTCGAACAATCCAAAATAAAATTAGATTTGCACACTGCTATATCACAAGCCGAAATACGCATACTTGAAGCACAAGACCAAATCCGCAGAACACCAATCAATGTGACTCGCCAGATTATTTCTCAGCCACAACAACACGGACTGCAGTCACCCGGTCACACATCCACATCCATGCTGTCATTTCCAAGTACATCGACCTTCGCCTTTTCACCTACATCCACCGCATCAATGGAAACGCCGACATTGGAATCGGAACGACCGGATTCTCGTCTCGCGGCATATTATTCTAATGTACAATTTTCCGAAGAATATTCATATGAAAAATAAAATCTTACCTTAAACATACACCAAATCTTTCTTTTGTCCCAATAGGTATACGAAATTTTGTCCGAATTTTTTTGATGTCTTCTTCAATCAAACAATGAATTTTCTCAAACTGTGCCTTAGACATTCTAAAATACTGATGAAATTTTTCAGCATCACTCTCAAGCTCTGTAACGAGACAATGAAACTCGCCCGAGTTTCAATTTACTGGATGAATCCAATATCTTCTTCTCTTTTTTTGCTTTATTAGAAGCGTTGCCAGTGCCAATATTTGCATATCTTCTTCAAAATCTGAATCTGAATCGGATGATTCTTGAAAAAACATTGCGAATGTGTGAACTCTCCGAGAGCCAAGACGGAACTGATAAAAAAATGCGACATAATGCGTCATAACACGTCAGATAAATGTGAACAGTAGCCATCACGACAGAGAGCATCACGACACAACACGTCAGACAAATGTGAACGCGGCTTTACATTACATAATACACTATCATTGCCTCTAGAATTGTAAATTAAACACAAATCAATAGAACCCTTTCAAATACCTTAAAACATTTAGCAATAGTTTAGTTTAGGCACAACTTTGATACCTGCTTAGAATATTTATAACTGCACATATGTCAGGTCTAGTTCCCATGGCAACATATAACAAGCTTCCTATTAACTTCCTGCACTCGTTCTCTATATGTATGTTTTCCGATCCTTCCCTCTTTAACACATGAAAATTTAAGTTTCTATATATAGGTAACAACATAGGTTTACTATCTGACATATTAATTATGTTTCTAACAATTTACTCACATAATCCCTCTGTGAAATGATTGTAACCCCTTTTTCAAAATCCTGTTCTACTTGAATACCTAGATATTTGGTTACAACCCCCATATCCTTCATGTTGAAAGTTTTACACAACATGTCTCTCAACTTTAAAACCTCATCTTTACAGTCTCCAAAGTACAAAATTTCATCGACATACACTAATAGATATGTTTTTGTTTTTCCATCACACTTTGTGTACAAACAATAATCTTTTTCAGACTGTACAAAACCTACTGTCAACATAGCATTATTAAATGTTTCATTCCAATATTTCGGAGCTCTCTTTAGCCCATACAAAGACTTGTTTAATTTCACACCACATTGAATATCACAACCCTGTGGCAATTTTAAATATAAATCCTCATCTAAATTAGCATTTAGAAATGCTCCACACACATCCATTTGAAAAACCTCTAAGTTCAGCTTTGTTGCTACAGCTACAAAAATATGAAAGGTACTTAGTCTAGCTACTGGCGCATACAAGTCATACTCACTATTACAGTTTTGTTCAAAGCCTCTAGGAACTAACCTAGATTTGTTAGACGGATTTCGCAAACGCATTCTTCATTAGCCGCTAATTTTAAGGTCGCATTTTTTAGCGAATCAACTTTTCATGTTCGCTATATTTTGCGAACGCCTGATTTAGTTGCAGCGGATTTCTGGGTCGCATTTTTTAGCGAATAAATTTTTCATGTTAGATATATTTAGCGAATAAATTTTTCATTGTTAGATATATTTTGCGAACGCCTTATTTAGTTGCAGCGGATTTCATAGTCGCATTATTAAGCGTAAAAAAAATCACAGTTGGATTCTTAACGATTGTTTATTTTGTGATCCTGTATTTTAGTTAAATACCTATTCAAACACTCAAATTCAACAGGAAAACCTGGAGGATATTTGGGTACGTACGTATTACAATACAGAAGTTCAAAAGACCGAATTTCGTAATACCTATGAACGGAAGGCCGAATATTAAAATACCGAATGATTATTTGACCGAAAGTTTAAAATCCCGAATGTACGTTTGACTGAAAGCTTGAAATCCCGAAAACTATAATCCCGAAAACCATAATCCCGAAACACGAAATACCAAAAGTAAAAAATGCCGAAAGTACGTTAGACTATAAGTTAACAGCGGTGTCCCCTTAAAATATCGTCAAACGTTTCACCAAAAAGGTCGGCGGAGCTCCTATTTCTGCGTGGTGGGGCCTTCGGCCCTGTCACAAATCTAACCTAACCTAACCCTATTTTACCTAAGTTTAGACCTAAATCAACACCGTCCCTATTTCTACGTTAGATCTGGGACAAGGCCGAAGGCCCAACCACGCAGAAATAGGGATAGTGTTGATTTAGGTCTAAACTTAGGTAAAATAGGTTTAGGTTAGGTTAGATTTGTGACAGGGCCGAAGGCCCCGCCACGCAGAAATAGGAGCTCCGTCGACCTTTTCGGTGAAACGTTTGACGATATTTCAAGGGGACACCGCTGTTTACTAATCGTCTAACGTATGTAGGGGCTTACAGACATTGCTATGTCAGCTCATATCCAAGTGCATGTGCACCAAGATATGAGCTGACGGCGCGGTTTAAATAGGTTAGCGGGAATACGGCAGTCTGTTGCCGCACTCCCTAGTAAATGTACATGCGTTAGATCTTTTAATAAACAATAATCTTTAAATCTAAAAGTGGTTTAAATACAAGTTCCCAACAGTGGTGACCCCGACATTGGACTTAAATTATGGACAAAGAAGCCAGCTCGGAAGCAAAGAATAACATGGAGTCAACAGGGCAGGTAGCAGCAGTCTCACTAGCCTCTAGATTACCCGATTTCTGGACGGATCACCCTAGGGTGTGGTTTGCCAGGGTCGAGGCAATATTAACGCCGCAAAAATTAGGGGATGAGGTCAAATTTGATCTAATGCTGTCAAAATTAAACAAAGAAACAATAGCAGAAATAACAGACATCATATTGGAACCTCCGGCCGCAGATAAATGCGGTGCACTAAAAAGTAAATTAATAGATGTTTATGAGGGCAGCAAAAATTCAAGGATCAAGAAAATTTTACGAGACATGGAACTGGGCGACCAAAAACCGAGCCAACTACTAAGGAAAATGAGAGAACTGGCGAAGCAGAGTTTCCCAGACGACACATTGAGAGTCATATGGGAAGAACAATTACCGTCGCAAGTTCGAGCCGTTTTAACAATTTCCAAATCGGAAAATTTGACAGAATTGGCAGCGGTAGCCGACAACGTTTATGAAGTCACCAGACCTGGTCATCTAGCTGCAGTAACTAAGAAGCCGTTGACTGAGAGTACTTCGCAGAGCCCAGAGATCGCAATGATCATGGCGGAAATAGCGAAGATCAACGCAAAATTCGAGGAGTTAAGGAATCCTAGAGAGCGATTCCGCGGTTTCCAACGAGGCCGTTCAAATTCTCGGAGGCGCAGCCCATCAGTAAGACGAACTAAAACGCAAGATTGGCTTTGTTTTTACCATTTCCGTTACCAAGAAAGGGCTCGCAAATGTCTTAAGCCGTGTGCGTGGGACAAGACCAACGTTTCGACCACAACCCAGCCGGAAAACTATTAGGTAAGGCACAGGTATTTGGGAACGTCTGTGCCATACACCCCTGTTCCCGACTTTGTGTAACAGACAATAATAGTGGATTTCGTTTTTTAGTGGACACCGGAGCGAACGTATCTGTGCTACCCGCGACCAATAAAACGTGTATTAAAGAGGACATGAAGTATAAGTTGTACGCGGCCAATGGAACGGAAATTAAAACATACGGAACAAAGACTTTAGTGTTGGATCTGAAATTGCGACGTCCGTATAGATGGGAATTCACTATAGCGGACATTAAGCAACCGATTCTAGGTATTGACTTTCTCAGTTATCATAAGTTACTTGTGGATGTGGATGCCCGCAAGTTGGTTGACAAGGTAACAGATTTAAATGTATATGCATGCCTTAGTAATATTGTACAACCATCGATTAACACAATTGGCGACAGCCATCCTTATCATCAATTGTTATCAAAATACCAGGAAATAACAAAACCGGTATCTTATAACCAGGCGACAACTCAACACAATGTTATGCATTATATCGAAACATCTGGACCACCCGTATTTGCTCGTGCGCGACCTTTGCCTCCTGATAGATACAAGAAAGTTAAGGATGAATTTCAAACCATGCAGGAGTTAGGTATATGTCGGCCGTCTAAAAGTCCTTGGGCTAGTCCACTTCATGTTGTTCCAAAGAAAAACGGAGAGTTAAGGCCATGTGGTGATTATCGGCAGTTAAATGCGATAACTAAGCCTGACCGATACCCCATTCCTAGACTTCACGACTTTACGTTTGTTCTAGCAAAAAAATCAGTTTTTTCCAAATTAGACATAAATAGGGCCTACCATTGCATTCCGGTAGCTCCGGAAGATATTGAAAAAACGGCAATAATAACGCCATTCGGCTTGTATGAATTTCCAAGCATGACTTTTGGGCTTCGAAACGCAGCCCAAACATTCCAACGCTTTATGAATAATACTGTTTTGCAAGGGCTAGATTTTTTGTTTTGTTATTTAGACGACATTATCGTTGCCAGTGATAATGAAATACAACACGCTGAGCACTTAGAATCAATATTTAAAAGATTCAGTCAGTTTGGAATAACAATCAATTTGGCCAAATGTATGTTCGGTCAAATTAAAATTGATTTCCTGGGACATGAGGTATCAAAAAACGGTTTAAAACCATTGCAGGAGAAAGTAGAGGCCATTGTTAAATTTCCAAAGCCTAACACTGTAGAAGAACTACGACGTTTCCTAGGAATGGTTAACTTTTATCGTCTTCACTTGCCTTTTTCGTCAGAATATCAATGGGAATTAAATACATATTTGGTTAATTCTAAAAAACACGACAACACGGTAATTAACTGGACGGATAAGACAAATGAAGCTTTTGAGCGATGTAAGGTAGCTTTGCAAGAAGCAGTGATGTTGGCACATCCTAGGACCGATGGGACAATGGCACTAATGACCGATGCGAGTGACCGCTGCGTGGGAGCAGTCCTCCAACAGAAGGTACGAAACGAATGGACGCCGTTAGGTTATTTTTCCCGGAAGCTTAACACAGCTCAGCAAAAATATTCCACTTATGATCGTGAACTAGTAGCATGTTATTTAGCCGTCAAATTTTTCCGAAATATGATAGAAGGCCAACAGTTAATAATATATACAGACCACAAACCACTAACGCACGCATTTAGTAAGCTTAACAAAAATGAATCGGAATTACCTAGGCGTACTCGACAGCTAATGTTTATAAGTGAATTCACGTCAGAGATACGGCATATTAGTGGCGCGAGCAATGTGGTAGCAGATACTTTATCACGAATAGAAACCATAATATGTCCCACAAGTCTCGATTTCGAACAACTAGCTGACTATCAGTCTACAGACGAGTACGTAAGGCAGGCGACGCAAAACAATAACAACGATATCAAGTTACAACAAATGTACGTACCTTACTGCGATAAACCAATTTATTGTACCAATAAAGATGGAATAATTAGACCATACCTAACAGAGAAGTTTAGGAAGCTAGCATTTCATAATTTGCATGATCTCAGTCATCCGGGAATACGCGTGACACGGAAAATGATGAGTAGCAAATATTTTTGGCCGGGAATGAATCGGGACATTAATAGCTGGGCACGGTCGTGTGTCAAGTGTCAACGTGCAAAAATAGGCAAACACACATTAGCAGAGTTTGGGGAATATCCTGCGGCTAACAGGTTTGAGCATATCCACGTGGACATAGTCGGACCGCTACCGACATCTCCACACGGTTATCGATACTTGGTCACTAGCATAGATAGATGCACGAGATGGCCCGAGGCCATTCCGATTCATGAGATGACAGCTGAAACGGTAGCTAAAGTAGTTTTTAACGAGTGGATAGCACGTTATGGTTGTCCAATTAAGCTGACCACAGACCAAGGTCGTCAATTTGAGAGTTATCTGTTCGCGCAACTAATGAAAATGTTAGGAATTAATAAGATCCGGACCACAGCTTATCATCCACAGAGCAATGGAAAGGTTGAACGATGGCACCGGTCCCTTAAGGCGTCATTGTCAGCACGCATTACAGATAAATCGTGGGTGGAAGAATTGCCTACCGTTATGTTAGGTCTACGAGCCGCGTGCCGCAGCGATAACAATGTAAGCGCCGCACAGTTAGCATTCGGTAAAACTATTCGTTTGCCGGGCGATTTTTATGACAATACTACTGAACGAGATCAAAATGACCCCTATAGCCTAGTAAATACGATCCGCGAAACTATCAACAGTTTTAAGCAGACTGGTAATGCAGATAGGACAAAACGAGCATTTTTTGTGCATCCAGAGTTATTTAAATGTGAGTTCGTATTTTTAAGAGATGACACGGTTAAGAAACCTTTAAAACCTCCATATGACGGCCCGTACCGGGTTTTAGAAAGAGGTAGCAAGGTTTTCATTATTCAAACGGACACGAGAAAAATTAAGGTTTCCATTGACCGTTTGAAACCGGCATATTTAATAGTTGAAAACGATTCAGTTGATAATACAGATAGCTCGCCTATATCATCTGAACCAACTCAGTCACCTGATACACCTACAACCGGCGGCGAGAATCGAACGTCGGGACAGCCGTTACGTAAAACGCGTAGCGGACGTACAGTAATCCCACCCGTAAGGTTTAGGTAGCTAGGTATATAGTATAGAAATTAATGATGCACTATAAGTAGACAACGTAAATTATATTTAAGTGTGTAAGTAATAAGGTCTCAAGGTAATTAACATAGTGTTGAGGTGTCGTCATAGGTTGCGGCGTAAGCATACAACATAGTTATAGTTAACATGTTGGATAATTTTGTTTGGTGGCATGTTGTTTTAGGTCATCTAAATGAAATGCCAGCAAATGCTTACATATTACAATAAGAAATTTATACAAAATAAAACTATTACAAAAGAATAACTATAGCGACTAGTCGTATTGTACTTTAACACAGCAACCACAATAAAGTGTTGTGTGTTTTGTTTGTGTTGTAATTATAATGGGTTGGGGTCAAAGCAAACAAGACAAAGAAGAGACCAACATTGCTATTGCACAAGTGCAAGTAGCATCCAATCAAGTGGAAAGCAAATTAAATATGGTGGGAATAGCAATGATAGCGATTGGCGCCATACTTGCTATTGTACTATGTTACGCCATAAGAGCAAAGTGTCGTCGACAGGCCAAACATTGGTTAAAGAAAGCCGTTGCGGATTTACCGCCCACGGCGGTTAAAGTGTGTAATGTACCAGCAGCAGCAACTTTACAACAACAAGTGTATTAGAGATAAGTAAAAATATAACCATCTTGAATTTGTATCCATTTTAATCATAGGCACTTAGTTCACATACAAATAGGGTCAAGGGCAAGAGAGACTCGTGTATTTTTTTTTTAATACATTTTTTTAAAGGGGGGAATATTGTAGGGGCTTACAGACATTGCTATGTCAGCTCATATCCAAGTGCATGTGCACCAAGATATGAGCTGACGGCGCGGTTTAAATAGGTTAGCGGGAATACGGCAGTCTGTTGCCGCACTCCCTAGTAAATGTACATGCGTTAGATCTTTTAATAAACAATAATCTTTAAATCTAAAAGTGGTTTAAATACAAGTTCCCAACACGTACTTTCGGCATTTTTTACTTTTGGTATTTTGATTTTCGATATTTTGTACTTTCGGTATTTTGAATTTCGGTATTTTAACCATCGGTATTTTAATCTTCGGTCTTTTAAACTTATATGAACGTATTATAATACGTACCCAGATATTTAGTAGTAACTATTCGATAAATACTCAGACAGAACGCTATCAATTCGCACTTCAAACCTCTTTAGATATTGACTGAAAAATAGATTAATACTATGATAATGACGTGACGTGACATTGTCATATTAAATAAACTCGTCCTATAAGAGTACTTTAAGAGTAAATGATTAAAATCCTTGCAGTTTGCTTTTAATTCAATATTTTATGTAGTGTAAAATGCAGGCAGCATCAAGTGCCAGTACCAGCACTAGTGGTACCAGTGATAATCGATATATTTTTGTGGAAAGTACTCACGGAGGTAACATTTTGCAACGAGCAGGACATAGATACTATTTAAATAGGCCCAACAAAGATGGCTCTACGGTATGGCTATGCACCAGCAAAAATTGCAATGGAACTATAAAGTTAAACAAAGACAAAACTGATATTTTAAAGGAGAGTAGTCATTGTTGTATCCCTGATTTTCAGTCGAATGAAATCGAGCAGCGACAGGCATACTTAAAAGAAATAGTAAAAAGTGATTACAGGCCAATACCGCTGTTGTATCGCAAAGTAATGACGCCTGTAATGACTAAAGAATATGCTGGAAAGCTTCCGTCATTTCATTCAAAGCGTGATGCCTTGTATAGAGCACGGAATAAAAGTATCGTTAGTTCTAGCTTCGAAAAATGTGGAGACGTTATAATTCCTTCCGAATTAGCAAAAGATTTTTTACGTGCTCAAATTGAAGATATACTTATTGTTATAAGTCCAGGGTGTAATGATTTATTGCAGCGTGTAGATCATTTTTTTATTGACGGAAATTTTAAGCAACTTTATACATTTCATGCTGACATCGGCTCTTCAACAGATTACACCAAAGCAGTTCCAGTTATTTACGCTTTGTTACCAAACAAACAGCAACACACGTATGAAAAATTATTTCATGCTATAAAAGAATTTATCCCAAATTTTAAACCAAAATTTATAAAAACGGATTTCGAGTTGGCAGTGATAAACGCAATTGCAAAAAATTTTGAATCAGTTTCGGTCACAGGCTGTTTTTTTCACTTTGCCCATGCCGTGTGGAAACACGCATCGGATTTGAATATTTCCAGTAACCGTGAAGGCTGCAACTACGTGGCAAAATGTGTTTCAGTCGCTCATATGCCAAACACCAAGATACTTGAAGCGTGGTTTAGCGTATTGGAAAAGGCACCTCCTATAAAAGGCATTGATTTGTTCAACCAATACATTAGTTCACAATGGTATAATGTCAAGAATATGAACATTGTTTAAAAGTTTATTTCATTTGATTTCAATGCTGAAAGAAGAGTCAAAGACCATTGATTTCCGCATCCTTCAAGAGCAAATGAATATGGCAACTGAACGTAAACGATTGAGGAAACATATACAAATGGATAAAAATATAACGATAATAGTGAATGACTATTTAACTCAGTTTTTCTATGCACGTATACTTAAAGTATAGAAAAATAGATAACTAGAATAGAATCGAAGGACAGTTTAGTTATTAAGTGATTATTAATAATTTAAGTCAATAAAAAGTTACTTTTAGTTTCAAAGTGCAGTTAACAGCTTGGTTTCGTATTTAGTCATTTAAAAATAAAAATAAATTATTGAGTACATATTTTTATTTACCATAGGATGACATTACAAATTTAATTCAACTAAGCCGAATCGGACCAAACTTTTAACACGGGGGTAAAGCTTACACTGTAACTGTGAAAGTTAGTAATGTCAAAATGCCATTGAAAACCGTAATTTTTTGACAAATCAGAGTAAGCGTTTATCTTGGTGTAAAAGTGTGGTCGAATCGGGCCTAAGCTAGAAAAACCGTCCCCCCCCCTCCTTGCACTTGGCAAGGAGGGGGGGGGGACACTCGACTCTAACAAAAAATAGCTTAATATTTCCAAATGGACTCCTATATCGAAAAATGATCTTCACACACCCACAATGTTACGCCCACCCCCACTTTACATCTCTGGGAGGTGCCTTAAAAAATGTTTTTTTAAAGATTTTATTTCACCACTTTATCGGCGTAAATAATATGGATACCCATAACAAATTACAGCTTTCTAGTACTAAGCGTCTCTGAGCTAAGCTGGGACAGACGGACGAACGGACGGACGGGCGGACGGACATGGCGAAACTATAAGGGTTCCGTTTTTTGCCCTAAAAAATGAAAAACGAAGGTGGCCGATTTACAAGAGCTGGCACGAATGGTTTGAATGAGTGAACGAAAGTATACAATTCTGTAAAATAATAACAGGTTTTCGGTTTGAAATTCGAACATCGCGTATCGGTTCAAAGGACGGCATTCCATTCGTGCCAGTGCCAGCTTGAATCTACCTTTTGTAGGAGCCCTTACATAGATAGGAAAAAACAAACACAAATAAAGCTTTCGCAAAAAGGCTAACTACTCTGAAATTTACTGCACCTAAAAAAAGAGATCGCGAAATTCATCTAATAATAAACTATAGGAACATAAATAAAGCTTTCGCTAAAAATTCGACCCTAAAATTAGTGCCTACTGAATAATGCGTTCGCGAAATTTGTCTAATAATAAACTATAGGAACATAAATAAAGCTTTCGCTAAAAAATGCGACCCTAAAATTAGCGGCTACTGAAGAATGCGTTCGCGAAATTCGTCTAACAAATCCTATGAACCTCAGTCCAAGTATTATATTCTCTTAACTGGACTAACTCACTTTCTATGGCTTCTTTCCATTTTGCCGCGTTCTTTGACTGCATTGCCTCTTCATAGGTTTTAGGCTCATCTTCAACTGCAAGCACGGTAGCGAGATCATAATCTTCAAAGCGCTGTGGCCTCCTGACCACTCTTCCATCTCGTGTTCTTAGCACCTGTTCACCACTGGGACGCTCAGACCCTTCAGCTTCTTGGTCTTCATGCATCTGCTCATCTGCAGAGGACCACTCTTCCGAGATCTGTTCGTCACTCCGCTCCTGTGGCTCACTACCATCACGATTCAACTCCAGTGATACCACTACCTTTACTATTGTGATCTATATTTTTATCACTCTAAAATCATTCAAGTCAGATTGTAGAAATACAACATCTCTCTTTATTTCAATTGTATTCTTATCAGGGTAAAATATTCTATATCCTTTTGAACTTTCGTATCCAACAAATACTCCTTTTTCACCTTTGGATCCAATTTCAAACTCTCTATTCTCCCACACCTGGTATGGAGTCTTCCCTTCCGCGCGACTGTGACTAGTTCGATAAAGAACATAAACCGCCATGTTGACGGCTTCAGCCCACAATTCTTTATGAAGTTTAGCACCGCTGAGCATCGAGCGCGCTGCTTCAACTAAAGTCCTCATATCCCGCTCCGCCTTGCCATTTTGTTCTGGCGTGTATGGGACAGTAGTTCGATGTGAGACACTTTTACTCTCCAAGAACTCCTTCAAATCTTCGTTTAAGAACTCTGTGCCATTGTCTGTTTTAGCATTTTCAAGGTCTTTGATGTTGTCTTCTCTGCTGTTAATACATAATGTTTAATTCTCTACTTCACTTCGGATTTCTGCTTAAGAAAATATACAACACATAGTTAGAATAGTCATCCTTAAGCAACAAGAAATACTTAGCTCCCCCAACAGATTGCTCCTCCATGGGCCCACATACGTCCGCATGTAGTAACTGTAGTACCTCTTTAGATTTATGTAAACTGTCTTTGAACGGCAGAAGATGTATCTTGCTCAATAAGCAGTCTTCACACTTTTCGTTTGTGTCGATATATTGAATGGAATTGTCCCTCAACGTATTTCTCAGCACGTTATTATTTTGGTGACACAATCGCTGGTGCCACACTTTAAGCGAGCATACAGCTGCGGAATCTTCTTTTTTCGACAGCAACACGTAATAATTGCCCCGTCGAATAGGTACCCAAACCGCATGTTTCATCATCTTTAAGGATGCGACACTCCTTATCCGATATGACGACTTCATACCCATTTTTCGTCGCCTTCGACACCGAAAACAAATACAATTTAACATCTGGTACATGCAGCACATCGCTTAGAGTCGAATTTATATAGCAGTCCCCGTCGAAAATTCCTAAATTACTTCTCCGATGCCCAAAACTGGTAAACGCCGGCCATCACCAACAACAACAAAACTCTCTGACACTGACCGGTAATTTGACAGAAATTATTTTTCCCTTTACCTAAGATACCGAACCCAGTGAATCTGTCTGACCTTCGTCCTATTAGCATCCTTCCTTGCGCGTCTAAGATAATAGAAAGGGTAATCTGTGATCAACTGTCGGAATACCTAGAGAAAAACAGCATCCTACCTGAACTACAGTCGGGTTTTCGTAAGGGTCGGTCGACTGCTACTGCGTTGCTCGATGTAGTCGATAACATCTTACAGGCTCGGGATGCTGGCAAAAGTACTATTTTAGTTCTTTTAGATTCCTCTAGGGCTTTCGATTGCATTAGTTTGCCCTTGCTATTATCTAAGATGTCCTTTTACGGGTTTGATATCGCTGCGCTTAGATGGTTTGACAGTTACCTGTCCGGTCGTGCGCAGGCGGTCAAGCTTCGGAAAGCGTCAGGAGGTGCTTTGCTGTCCTCTCTTAGTCCTGTGACTAGGGGAGTGCCGCAGGGTTCGATCCTGGGTCCTCTACTCTTTATATTGTACAGTGCTGACATTGTTACCAGTATAAAGAGTAGTAAGTACCATCTCTACGCCGATGACTTGCAACTTTACACTTCTAGCACGTTCTCAGACACAGTCAACGCCGTAGAGAACATAAACGCTGGCCTCGATCGTGTTGCTTCTTGGTCGGAGAGGAATTGCCTGATCCTCAATCCCAAAAAGTCCAAATATTTGGTATTTGGATCAAAGCATCAAACCCGTAAAACTTTAGATAGCCTGGCGTCCGGGGATATTACTATCATGGGCGAACCGATAGAAAGGGTGGTGGAAGCAAGTAACCTTGGCCTGCTCATGGACAGCGAGGTGCGCTTTGAGAGCCACGTAGCTAAAGTCGTGAGTAATTGCTTTTACCGTCTCAGGGTTCTTTATAATATTCGTGATTACCTCAGTGTTGATATGCGTGTCCACCTGTGTGAATCACTCATATTATCTAGATCAAACTATTGCGATGTCGTTTATGATGGTCGTATACTTGGTCGGTCCAAGAGGCTAATACAACGAGTCCAGTACGCGTGTGCTCGTTTTTGTTTTAGAGTCTCTCCCGCTCCCACATCACTACATATTTGAACGCCGATAACCTGCTAAACATGGCTGTGCGGAGGCGCATGCACCTGGCGACCCTTATGTTCGGTGTGGTGCAACACATGACCCCGTCGTACCTCTTTAACAAGATCCAGTGGTCCAGTAATGTACGCAGGTTTAAACCTAGGGCGATTGTGCCGCTGCACCGAACCGAGGCGTTTCGGGGTAGTTTCAGGTTTGCGGCGTCCAAGTGCTGGAATGGTCTCCCCCCTCCCATCCAAGGAGCGCCTAGCAAGTACACCTTTAAGCGTAAGCTTAAAGGCTATTTGTTGACGCTCCAAAAATCATAATTTCCCAACCAGCACTTTTTCCTTAAATTATAGTTTAGTTTTCTTTGCTTTTTGTTTTTGTTTTTTGTTTATTTAATTGTGCCAAATGGTCGATGCTGTATACTGGCTAAGTAGGTATATTTATTTTAAATATTATATTTCTGTAAGGTATTTGCATGTAGTTTTTGTATTTATTCTGTCACTATCTATAAGTATTTGTTCGGTAGTATATATTTTTGTATTACCTAGACTATTTATTCGTTCAGCGTACCGTCCGTCTGTCACAAACGGAGCTTGCTGAAAATCAGCGCTGCAGGTGTTTAACACCTCAGCATTATGCTGAGCCAGTGTCCGATTCACTGCCGCGAAGACACACTCACTACTCTTTTTATTGCTGTTTTCTGTTTTTACTTTTGTTTTCTGTGTGTCTTATGTGTGTAGTGAATAAATGTATTTTTCTTTTCTTTCTTTTCTTTATATGCTCACTTGCCCCACTGTCTAGGACCCACCCTAGACCGATCGATGACTGTTTATCTTGACTGTCAGATGTGAGTGCTGTCACAATATATGCGTTATTCTTCTTTATTTTTTCGTTTTGAGACCGTAATTTTGGGCAATCTATTTTTAAATGTCCCTTGGCACACAGGAAACACTTCCTGTTCTCTATTGTTCTTTTACACAGCTGTGCAAAATGTCCAGCCTTCCCACACTTAAAACATCTCTTGTCTGCATTTGAACCTCCAGAATGCCCAGCATAGTTCCGCACATATAAGGCTGCACTTTCCCCTTCCTTTTCCTTTTCTCAGATCTTGACCCTTTCTTCCTCAACAAGTAACCTGGCGACTAGGTCCTCGTAGTTTTGTTTACTCGCGTCGACAGATTCCCATGCAGAGATGAAGTGGCTGTAAGTTTCTGGTAAAGCCATCAACAACTTTGTCATCATACATTTCTCAGATACTTTTTCGTCGCTTACGTTCAGTTGGCACTTCATTTCTTGTAGCTTAGAGTGGAAAACAGAAAAATCCCCGCCTCATACTTTATCTGCAAGATCCGCTGCTGCCACATCAGGGTACTGGTAGCAGATATCGATTCATACACTGCATGTAGCTTCTTCCATATCTCACTAGCTTTATCACAAGTAAGCACATGGATAATCACACCCTCGCTCAGCCTAGAGACTATCATAGACTGTGCCTTAGCATCTTTCCTTCTCCATTCAACCTTGCTTGTCTCGGTACACACCTCCGTACCATCCACAACAGTAAATAACTCGGCTCCTTTTAATGCCACCGTGACCTGGAACTTCCAGACGCTCCAGTTTTTTGCTCCCTCCAGCTTAATAGTCGTAGACACATGAGTCTCCATCATCCCTTGCCGCTCCACGAAGCCTGATGCTGTACGTCACACTCCGTATAGCCTTCCTCAGGCTCCACTTAAGCCAGGCCTCTTGCCTACTCAGGACGTCTCAATCTCCGTCGCCGCTAGCCTATTTACCGAACATAGTTATGAGCCCTGGACCCATAACCTGATAGGACAAAGAAAACCACCCGAGGAAGGTATAAGTATAACTCTGTTTAATAGGTAAAGATTTAGAACACATGGCACATGGCGACAATGGTAAAACGGTGACAAGAACAGTCTCTTGTTTTATTCGTACTTCAAAACTACCATAGAGACGCATAGACAATATTTTATTGCTCACAACAAAAGCAGATACATACAAGGTACATAATAGTCAATGATGTGAAATACTCATCAACAACAGACAAGGTATAATTCGACATCAATTATCAATGCCGTTGATTCCTGTTTTAAGATTTATTTGCTCTAATTGCAGAATACCCAGCAGAGTGTGTTAAAATTAGAACTCATACATGTCTCTGTGTATGCACTCTTTATGTTATCTGTATTTCTACTCTGTGCCTTTCTCTCTTGCCCTGAAGCTATGGCGTGATTGTTATTTCTGTGCCATGTAAAGTTAAATAAATATGATACAAAGAAACTGGTGTTTATAATAATCTCATAAAGTGAGTCTCCGAGCACTGCGCCCCGTGCACATTTATTAGTTATGGGCCTAGACAAAATAATTATTGAAGAATAAATTGTTACATGCGGACAGACAAAAAATGGCGGTCAGTAAGGAGAATTTTAGCCGATATAATATTGTGCAATTTGATGGTGAGAATTTTAACAATTGGTCATTTCGAGTAAAGAGTAAAAAAAAAAAAAAAAAAATTTAAAATTTGAACTGTTTATTTCCAAAAGACTTAAATAACTAAACAGTCTTAGCTAAAATCTTTAATTTTAAGATTGTATTAGCTAAGATTATACAATTAAAATTTAAATTTAAATTTAAAAGTTAGAAATTAAATAACATCTACTTTAATTAGAAGATAAAATCCTTAACTTAGTGTGACTTTGGTATTGCAATAATATCTTTATCTTTAACTTTCTCTTCATCTTTCCGATCACCTAGCATAGCCCTCTTTATAAGGTTTTTAACAAATTTTGGCTTATTCAAAATTTTTTCTATGACGTGTCTAGGGAAATCATTTAGCACAAAAGGTAAGTAGTTGGACCACACTCTACTACCGTATTGGTTGTTACTTCGCGGGACAGTGAAATTTTTCTCGTTCGTCAAGCTTCGAAGGTTGGTTGGTCTCTTATATCTAGATAACTTCCCCAGCACATCCTTATATTCTAAAA
This sequence comes from Acleris literana, assembly GCA_946894065.1. NCBI lineage: Eukaryota > Metazoa > Arthropoda > Insecta > Lepidoptera > Tortricidae > Acleris > Acleris literana. The sequence continues at coordinate 10,443,819 of OX335688.1, read as the reverse complement.
TTACCGCGAGCCTTGCCTTATCGAACACATTCAGGATTCTACAGTATTGGAATAACTTATTGTAATTATGTCTAAATTGGTATTTAATCTTTAACGGAACTATTGTTTTTAACATTCTAATTTGGATATCGTAGATGCGCTGTAAGTGAGTTTTATGAGTTCTTCCATAGCTTGAGATACCGTAATTTATTACTGAGTCTGCCAGGGACATGTATAACAGACGCAGCACGCTATAGGGCATTTTGTATTTGAGTATATTGAGATTACAGAGAATGGCTCTTAATTTCCCGCAGACATGGTCAATATGATGGGCCCAGTTAAATTTGTTGTCGATTTTTAAACCGAGATAGACATGTTGTTGGACCAATTCTAGTGGTTTACAATCACAAGGCCGCAGTGACGCGTGCCAGCAGGAATGTTTATGAGCTATAATATTAATGGTTGTATTAACTTTTAAATATGGTGAATGTATGTGCATGACCTTGGTTTTATGGTAGTTGATAGATAGCCCAACATCATGTGCCCATTTGCACAATATGTCAAACTCGCTCTGCATCAGACATTCAGCAGCATTAACATCTTTGCTGGCTGTTATCAAACAAGTGTCATCAGCAAACTGGTATACCGAGGCTCGCTCAAAGATGTTACACATATCATTTACATAGACTATGTATTCAGTCGGCCCAATTATGGATCCTTGAGCTGTGCCGTGCGGAGAGTGTCGCAGATCACTTTGCTCACCTGCTATGCTGACTGTATTAAACCTATTCGTATGATAGTTTTTTAACCAGTCTAGAGTTGGCCCCTGTATACCATTTTGCAGCAATTTGTTATACAGAGTTTCATGATTTAAAGTGTCAAATGCTTTACTGAAATCAATCATTATAATTAAAACATGCTTTCTATCATCCAGATGTTGATTTATCTCATCAGTAAATTGGGCCAGTAATTGTGATGTGTTTTTCCCTTTTTGAAAGCCGAACTGTTTCTCATGAATGATACCATTACCTGACAAGAAGCTGTTAATTGATTTACCCATGTACTTTTCAATAATTTTATCGATGACTGATAGTATAGTTATGGGTCTGTAATTATTTGTGTCGGTATAATTTCCTTTTTTATGTATGGGTCGGATTACACCAAGTTTTAGTTTATCCGGATATATGGAGCAATTTAAACTTTGATTTAATAGGTGTGTAAGTACTGGGGATATTTCTTTATTAATGTATTTTACATCTTTTGCTCTTATTTTATCAAATCCTGCGCTCTTATTTTCGTTAATGTTATTTATTATTTTTGACATTGATTCAATATTTATTTTGTTAATTTTTATTGCTAATTCCGGTGTGTTGCTGTAGGTATTCTCGTCAAGTAATGGTTCCCTACATGTACTCATTATGCTGTTTACATTGTTTTCAAAATCGTGGGCAAACTTATTCGACAAATCTCTAGCTTTCATTTTGAATGATTTCAGCAGCATTTCATCGACAGCTTTTGTTATTCTACCTGTTAATCTGTTAATGATCTTCCACAGTTCCTTTGGGCTCCTATAGTTAATATAAATTTCCTTTTTAGTAAAATTATTTCTAGCTCTAGTCATGTAATTATTTGTTTTATTTCTATATTTCTTATACAATATTGCATTTTGCTTATTACTAGGATCTTTTAAATGTATTTGTAGTAAGTTGTTTTTTATACAAGACATTTCCATTAATTTCTTTGTCATCCATTTACATTTTATCTCAGTGTTATGGCAGGCTGGTTTTTGTACAGTACATTCATCATATATGCTATTGAATTTACTGGCAATGAAGTTATATATATCATTAGGATCACTTATTTTAAAGGCAGAGTTCCAATCGATCTTTACAAGCTCCTGTTGCACAAGGGGTTCATCTAATTTGTTATACATAAGAGTTGTAAAATCGGTCTGCCCAATGAGGGCGATACCAGTAATGAAGTGATCCGCAATTACATCCCGCACCACAGCTGCACTAATGCAATGTGACTGGTTAGGGCCAGCCCGTCCGGGGACATCTCTGATGAATATGTGGTCTATGCATGATTTGGACGTGCCTCTTAAAGTTGTTTCAATTCTAGTGTGTTGCGAGATGCAACAAGTAAAGGCCAAGTCTGCTAGCATGTTTTGATAGGAATTTGACAGAGAATTGGACAACTTAATATCTATATTGATGTCACCACATATTAAACAGTTAGAATTCAATGGGTATTTTGTTAGCGTACGTGATAACTCACCAATAAAGTCACTCACACTATAAGCAGGGGGGCGATAGATAGCACACACATACGTTTTGTAACCACTCGGCATTAACACTTCACCGTAAAGGCACTCAAACATTGACGTTTTCGTTTGATGACGTAGAAAAGTGACGCTTTTGTGAGAGTACACTATTATCCCTCCTCCTCTTCCTTTCGCACGTAGCTCCGTGTTCATTGTATAGTTATCAATATGGAAAAGATTTTTTGTATGTTCACTCACATTAGCTTCCGTTATTACGATTAGATGTATAGTTGCAGGGCTAGCCTTGATGATGAATTCAAGCTGGGAATAGTTTTTTATCAGTGATCTTATATTCACGTGAAGTAGTAATAATTTATTTTGACTTTTAGTTAAGTCACGTGTAAATTCGTTCCAAAAGAAAATAGTTGTTTGGAAGCGGTAGAAAGCAAGGATTTTGGCCTAATTCAAGACAACAAAAAACTAGAAGCAAGTGCTCAAGTAACTTTGATATCGGCAGTAGCCGATAGTCATTTAGAGTACATCCGAAAAAAAAGGCATATGAAATGTTCGAAAGTTTAGAAGATTATTTTAAAGATAAGGGCACAAGGAGCAAATTATTTCTCAGGAGACAACTAAATGAAATAAATGATTATGTTTGCTGCGTAAATAGGTAGGGAAAGTAGGGTAATTGAGAACACCGGGTAATTGGGAACAGCTAGCTAAGTAATACTTCCCCCCGCACTACACCGTCCCGCACCTGTTTATAGGACGTTTGCAGCGCCCCTCAGTGCGTACACGACAGTGAGACGGAAAGGCCGCGCGCACGCTGTCACGGTGAGTCGAACAATATTTCTTGCATTTTTGATATAATTTTTGTCTTGTGTTATAATAGTTGTAAATATCATATTTTTAAGATCCAAGGCATCATATTTATTTACTAGCATGCACGTACTATCTGTTTTCAAAGTCCACGTGGTTCGATGTTCACCAAAAATACTGTCGAGGTCGGCGGCCATTTTTGATTCATATTGACTACTTCGGGTAATTGGGAATGACATCAGGCGGGTAATTGGGACCGTTCCTAATTACCCCTTGCGTTCCTATTTACCCCTAGTACTGCTGATTGATTACGTAAAAATGATTCAACGTTACAAATTGTTTTAGATGCCGCGAAAATACATAAGAAAGACTGAACCTAAATATCAAATAGAAGATCTTCGCCATGCAGTCGCAGATGTCCAAAGTAAAAATCTCACATTAGGCAAAGCTGCTACCAAATACTCAGTACCAAAAACAACATTATTTAAACAACTAAAACAAAACAAATTTAAGGAACCAAAAAAAGGTCGGCACTGTGTATTTAATAAGGAACAAGAAGACCAGCTAGAAAAATACATACTTGATTGCTGCAAGTCTTTTTATGGTATAACACCAAATACATTGCGCAAAATTGCTTTTCGATTTGCTGAAAGTAACAAACTAAAACACAGTTTCAACAAAGATACCCTGCTGGCAGGTAAAGACTGGTACTATGGTTTTATGTCTCGCCATCCTTCGATCAGCTTGCGGACTCCAGAAGCTACTTCGCTTAATAGAATAACAGCTTTTAATGAGACTGAAGTGAAACTGTTTTTTGATCAACTAATAACGATCCAAACAAAACACAACATACCTGGTCATCGTATTTTTAATGTTGACGAAACCGGCATTACAACGGTTCACAAAAATTACAAGATTTTGGCTCCAAAAGGTTTAAAGCAGATAGCAAAAGCGACAAGTGGGGAACGTGGAGTCACAACCACAGTAGTTTGTGCTGTCAGCGCTAGTGGCATATACGTACCTCCCATGTTTATCTTCAAGAGAAAGAGAATGAACGAACTGTTAGTTAAAGGCTGTAACAGCGACATGATTGCTACAGTTTCTGATTCCGGTTGGATAAATGAGTCTATTTTCCTTGACTACGTGCGACACTTCATTTCTTTTGTGAAACCTACCAAGGAAGAACCAGTATTATTAATACTCGACAATCATGAAAGTCATATTAGCCTGGGAGCCTACGAGCTTTTCCGAGAACACAACTTGCAAGTTCTTTCCTTGCCACCCCATGTATCTCACAAAATGCAGCCACTGGATCTTACAATTTTCAGTTCATTAAAGATGGCATACAATAAAGAATGTGAGCTCTACATGGTTAATAATCCTGGCAAACGAATAAGCCAATACGAGGTTGGAGAGCTTTTTACAAAAGCGTACAACAAAATAGCTAGCATAAGCAAGGCTGTTAGTGGGTTTAGAGCCGCTGGAATTCATCCTATTGATCCTGACAAATTTAAAGACAGCTTTGAGTCTAGGGCATTTGATCAACTCCACACCAGTCAGACTCAAGAGCGCGATGTTCATGAAACTACAGCTGACCAAAGTTTGAATGAGTCCGTGAACACTGTCAGCCAGGATCAAACACCAACACAGGACGCTACTTCCATTCCTGAAAATGACAACGTTTTGAGAGTTACCATTAATACTCCTTTTCCATCCACTCCTGTGCCTCTTGCCGAAATTATCAATGTGCCTGTCATTCCTAAAACAGGAACCACTTCTAAGCGACAGAATAAGAAGCATTCTCAAATTTTATCGAGTACACCAATAAAAATTCAACTTGAGGAGAAACAGAAAAGACAAAGTGCAAGGAAAGCTAAAAAAGAAAAAGTTCCAACAAAAAAAACAAAAAAGAACATTAAAACCATAAAAAAGAAGCCACAAGTCAAGGGTAAAGGAGTCAGAAATTTGATGAAGGCTTTACAAGGAGATGAAAACGAAGAGGTGTATTACTGCATAATGTGCAATGAAAAATATGAATCCCCACCGATAGAAGACTGGATCATGTGCGCCGATTGTAAACACTGGGCACATGAACAATGTACTTCCGGAGAGACTAGTGCAGGTTACGTGTGCGATATGTGCCGCACAAAGAAATTGTAGATGATTAATAGTATAGATTTAGTTGTCGTTCCTAATTACCCCATACTGTTCCTAGTTCCCCCACGGGATGATCTCAATTACCCCATAGGGTATAGGGTAAAAAGGAACGGTAATGTTTTTTGTTTTCGTTCATATTTTCAATAAAACGTTGATTTTTAAGATTGTTACTGTCGTTAATAAATACATAGATAAGCAAAGTTTATGCTGCAATTAAAGATGATTATGTCTGTGTCATTTTTCTATTACTTTTGAGCGTTATAATTTAAGTGTTCCCAATTACCCTACTTTCCCCTACGTTTTATTAAATGTACAATATAATTACATTTTCCGCCAACGAAAGACGATATTAATTTTCCAAATAATGTATGCAATATTTACGCAAAAGTCCCCAAATTAACTTATCACACTGAAAACGTTATGTTTTCGGGGATTTTATGAATGTTTTTTTGATAAGTTCGTATTTATCCATTGATATTTATTAATAGTTCCACCAAGTTCTAACAGACTCTGTTTTACTTGTAACGCTTAGTTAAAAATATCTGCTTTCCCGCCATTTTTATTTTTTTAATTTCACAGGAGCTTAAGGCTAAAAGGCATACAGCCACGATTATAATCGATAACGTAATCTAAATTCATATTTAAAATTCGAATTGTCTGGAACCTTGAATTTAATCTGTAAAGTCGGTGTCAATAGAAATGTCCAATATTGAACTGACAATTAACTCAATAACTCAGTAGTTGCCTTTCGGAACTTGTGTCCTAACTCCTCTGATTAACAGTTCCCAAAATTCACATAAGCTTTATTTAACGTACTTATCACTTTGGACATCTCCTAAATTCCCACTTTCACGTAATATCTACTTCCTGAAATTCCCACTTTCATGTAATATCTACTTCCTGGCCCCTATTTCACCAAGTTACAATTGTCAATGACATATGAATGTTGTCAATACGACATATGTCGTTGTCGCTGACAGTATGTCAAGTGACAGGTGACAATTGACAATTTTGAAAATTATTTCGTATAGAAATGCTTATAAACATTACAAGCATTTTGTTACAATTGTTCTTATCTTAATCAAATGACAATTATGTTGTGAAACGAATAATTTTTCCAACTCTACATATTTGTGCATTAGTCGGTAATTTTTGACATGAAAACGAGGCTGTGTCAGCCTAGAGTTACAATTGTAGTGTTGTTAGTTACAAAATGGCTCTCCGCGAAAGCAGTAGTAGAGACAGAGAGCGATTTAGATGAGTTCGCACATAGGAGAATATATAAAGAACGAATCAATTCCTCCTTTGACGTCACTGCCTTTGCGTTCAAGGAAAAAAACGAATTAGTAAAACCAGTGTCGAATATTTAATAAATGAAATCGGTGCAGTTATAGATCACCCAACAACAAAAATCATTTAAATAATATTTTTCAATAATAAGGGATAAAAAGTGGCTTAATGTCCTTTCGTAGTGTGATAGAACCGAACCATTTGTAAGAGTAATTCTACTATCTTGGAATGGTGGACGCCTGTCAACAACCGACAATACCGGCATACGGTGAAAAAGTTATAAAACAACAATTGCATATTTACAATTGTCATCTTATTTCGACAATACCTGTTTCACGAGTTACAATTGTCATGTTTTCTTGACAATGGTCGCATTTGTCAAGCTTGGTGAAATAGGGGCCTGAAATTCCCACTTTTACAGAATTCTCACACTTGATACGCATCCTCTTCTCTTATAAATTACAATGATAACTGGCCACTTAAGATAAAATATTATTGACAGTGCTCCGGCTTGTTTGTCATAGTTTCTAGATGTCATTTACGTGGTGTAGGCAAATCGACACCCAATATGAATAACATCGTAACTTTAGTTACAGTTTAATACAAATATATGTTATATGAATCCAGCACGTAAAGATTTGTATGTTCTCTCTTTAAACCGTATTTCTATGACAATAGGAACTATTTTTATAACATGGAATAGTTTCATTGTAATTGAATAAGTACGAGATTTCAATTAAAGTAAAATAGTAAATTAAGTTACACTACACAAAAGTTTAGGTAATTAGAGTTTCTATGCATTAAAGTCATTGCATCTTGATATACAATGTTATTCATTTGAAATTTTGGACTATTTATACTTTAATCATACTGTAATTTTAAATTACAATGTTTTTCTTTTAAAGTCTTAACACTTTAATTAAAATGTTATCATTGTAATTAAAGATGCGGTGTTGATATTGAGATCAAGTTTTTAGTTCGTCATTTGAATATAATTGTATCATCATATCCAATGTTATTGTTAGCGAGCAACATATTTATTCGTAAACATAACCGCCATTACTGTCCGGTTTGTGCCCAGTGAGAGTTGTGCTCCAGAGTGATAGCGACTGTTTGTGGATGAATTGTTGATTATTGTGATAATGAAGTCTCGCGGAAGGCTCATGGTGAGTCTCCTTGCCAAAACAGATGTCTCGGCTGTTGCGGAATCAATAGGTAAGTTATAAATATAGATATTGTCTTATTTATAACCTTTCAAATTGTTTTTTTATAAGTTAATGAAACGAAACGATTATTTGTGAGCATAGAATCAGTCTGCGATTATCTGATTCACAGAACGTACAGATTCTCCCAATAAAGACGAGACTTCAAATCAAACTGAGATCTATACCAAACGCAACAGAGGTCAATTTGAGCTACACAGCGGTTAGTTTTTTTTGTTATGTTATTATGGTGTTTAGTAATACACTCATTCATATCTACCCATCTTACCGTTTTTAGGTGATGAATTAATTAATTTTAAAAGAAAACTAAGACGGGGTTATCGTCCCATTCATTACGCCTGTTCAGAAGATAGTAATGATGGTGATTTTTCAGCTGACGATGTATCAGACGAATATCTACCTCCTCAGCCACAGAGCCCAAGAGTTCAGTCAGGTTCGTGAAAGTTTGAAAAGTTTTATAATAAGTAATAATAACCATTCATTTATGACTAATAGTTCCCTAGATGATCCCTGTGACAGCCGTATTTCCAATTTCAATCACTTTATTTACTCACAACACAAGCGAGGTAGGTGAATAATTATTTAAATTTTTGTACAGCGTCGCTAGGTTTGTGACAAAGTAGTAAATACGAGTTTAGCGTGAGCTATCATAAGGATCGTCTTAGATTATTCGAACTATAGGCAGATCAAATATCTACTTACCAAAACATCTTGATTCGTCAAGAGATTTTTTGTTAGGTAAAAAATATTTAGTTTTGTGGTTTGATCTATTCAAATTTATTATTTTTAGATTCTGATTGCACTGATGTTTTAAGTCAAGTGCAAACACCAGCAGATGAGGAAAATATAGAAATAAATTCATTAATTACTCCTAGTGATTTGGGCATAGGACGAGCTTCAGGACACCAAAATAGCTGCTTTTGTTTAGGTACTTACATGACTTTTGTATTTTACTGAAAAACTACTCGCATAGTAATCAGTTTTACCTGCTTGTATATTTAGCATACTATTTAAATTTTAAAATTATCATTTTTAGATTCTGATTTTACTGCCGCGGTTCAAATAGTTGGAGATAATGTGGGAACGACTCACACTGATTTGGATCTGGGACCAGTTTCAATACCTAAACATCCACTGCATAGCTTGTGTTTAGGTAAACTATAATCTTTTTTTTTAGTACTATCTAGTAATTTATATTTTTCGCTAGTTGTTAATTTAACTTTTTACTTGTTTTTTTAATAGACTTTGATCATGCTGCAGTTGAAATCCTTGAAGATAATAGTTTTGGGTCAAACATAAATATATCTAATATAGTTCCAGCAATGACTGAAACCTTGCCCCAAGAGTTGGCTTTGTCTAACATAGTCACCAATGACGATCCTTCGTTTATTCTGGAAAGACGGGAACCAGAGATACCAACAGATCCATGTTCGATAGGCTCCTCGCATTAAAATGTGTCCCTGCCCAGTAGCTCTCGTAATTTTGAAGCTCCAGATATGACTGAAACTTTGCAATCATCGCCGGCATTATCTGAGATACTCGCTAATGAAATTCTGCCGTGCAGCCCGGGACGGCGTGTATCTGAGATACGAACAGATCCATGTTTGATCGGCTCCTCGCATCAAAATGTATCTGTTGTGTGCCAATGACGCAGTGTTGCCTTGGTATCATAAAAAAAAAAACAAGTAATAACATAGCTGTCTTGTATTAGGAAAATTTCTGTTCGGCAGGAATATAACGATCTACAAATTACGTTATAACATGGTAGCAGAGCGAAACGGTAAATTTTAAAAAATTATATGGGTTGCGAAAAGTGAATACCTACGAAAGAAAAATTGAGAAATATGGAATCGGAAGTTGGTAGTTCCAGTATAAAATTACTAAACGGCACGAATTGGCCTGTGTGGAAATTCCAATTAAAAGTGATTTTAAAGGGAAGAGGTCTTCTTGACGTCGTCACTGGGATCAATGAAAAACCGAAAGATCCCAAGGACGTTAAAGAGCTAGCGGAATGGACCAGAAAAGACGCGAAAGCTCAAGAAATTATAGTCACCAAAATGGACCAAGGCCCAATGACACACATCCTGTCTTGTAACACTGCAAATGACATGTGGAAAAAGCTTAATACGGTGTATCAAAAGGAGTCCGAGGTGAGCGTCCATCTTTTCCAACAACAGTTCTTTTCCCTACAATATGAAAACGAGTCCATGTCAGATTTTTTCTCAGTAATTGAAAACATTCAGACTAAATTAAAGGAATGCAATGAGCCCATCTCAGATAAGATGGTAATGACTAAGATTTTAATGGCGTTGCCAGATTCATATAAGCATTTTAGATCGGCCTGGGAGTCAGTGCCGAGTGAGAGACAGACGTTGACAGAAATGATGTCTAGACTTCTAATAGAGGAGGAAAGAATCCCGAAACCCGTAGAAGAAACAGCGTTGAAAGTGTATAAAGGGAAGCAGCCAAAGAAGACTTTATCAAAAGTTCGAAGAGAAGAGCAGAACAGGAATGATGATAAAAACTGTTTTTACTGCAAGAAATATGGTCATATGGCAAAAGACTGTTGGTTCAGGAAAGGAAAGAAGACTGAGTCTAAAAATTACAACAGGACAGGAAACAGCCGTGACAATAACCTATTGGTAAGTACTCATGAAACAATAATGAGGAGAGAAGACTGGTGCATGGATACAGGAGCAAGCGAACACATGTGCTGGGATAGAAAACTTTTTGAGACGTTAGAGCTGAAGAAAGATGCTGGAAAGGTGACAATAGGAGATGGAAATGAGTTAGTAATAGAGGGAGTTGGTACAGTTACATTAATGGCTAGAGTAGGACAGAAGCTATTTGATACTAAGCTATGTAATGTTTTGTATGTGCCAGATTTGACCTTCAACCTATTTTCAGTAGGTAGTACCTTGGATAAGGGTTTTGTTTTGTCGTCAGATAAAAACTCATGTGAAATTAAAAATTGCTTTGGTGAGGTTAGAGCTTTAGCTAAAAGACATAACAAAATGTTTGTAATGGACTTTGTAAACCGAAATAATAAACCCGAGTGTCTGGCTGGTAACACTTACGAAAATATTCTTTTGATGGAGGAATGTCACTTTGCAAAAAGAATATTGCATCTGTCAAAATGGCATTCCATATTTGCACATCAAAATTTTTCACATGTGAAGAAAATTTTAAATAGAGAGAATATTAAGTTTGCGTCGAGTGAATGTGAGAGTATGGTGTGTGAAAAATGTCTTGCGGGCAAGCAGCATCGAGTGTCTTTCGCAAGGAGCGAAAACAGAGCGACTGCGAGCTTAGAACTTGTACATGCAGACGTTAGTGGCCCAATGGAGGTAAGTTCTTTTGGAGGCGGAAAGTTCTTTTTACTGTTAAAAGACGACTATTCGTCGTACAGGTTTGTATACGTTCTAAAACAAAAATCCGAAGTCACCAATGCTATCAAAGATTTTATTCAATCAGCAGAACGCATTACCGGATGTAAATTAAGATGTTTGCGTTCTGACGACGGCTTAGAATTCGTAAATAGTGAACTTGGTAGCATTTTAAAGAACAAGGGCATAACGCATCAACGCTCAGTAATATATACACCTCAGCAAAATGGTCGTGCAGAACGAGAAATGCGAACGCTAGTAGAAGCGGCACGCAGTATGATACAAGGGCACGGGAAAAAGTTTTGGGCGGAAGCCGTAAATACCGCTGCTTTTATACTTAATAGAACTGGCCCTACTCATATAGAAAATAAAACTCCTTATGAGTTGTTCTATAACTGCGAGCGATATAAAGAAATAGCAGCAATGCATGAATTTGGAACAAGGGTATCTGTACATGTTCCCAAGTGTAAGCGACTCAAATGGGACCCGAACAATCAAATAGGTATATTTGTAGGATATGGAGAAACAACTAAAGGTTTTCGTGTGTTTTTTCCAGTAACCAACAAGTTGGAGACAGTACGAGACGTTATATTCCTGCCGCATATAGACAGAGTAACCCAAAAGGGGGTGAGAACATGCAGAGGGGAGGAAGAAGGTTTATGTCTTGGTGAGAGTGAAGATTACAACTGGTTATCTGAGCAAAATGAAACACAGGAACAAAATGCACAAAGTGTAGGAAATTCAAATATTCAACAACAAAGCGAACAACAATTGAATAATACAGTTTCAGATGAAGAAGTTCAAGAAGAAAGTTTTCAGTCTGCTGAAGATGAAGAAGTTGAGTATCGAACTAGGTTGCGTAGTAGAGAAAATCTCAAGAAACCTTCACATCTAGAAGATTATTATACATATGCTGCAGTAAACTGTTGTGCAGACAATGCAGAACCGTTGACATATAGTGAAGCTGTGTCTTGTCCAGAGAAAACTAAATGGAAAGAGGCTATTGACAAAGAGATTAAAGCTTTAGAAGAAAATGAGACCTGGATATTTGTTAAAAGGCCCAAAAGACTGCAAAATTATTGACTGCAAGTGGATATTTAAAAAGAAAAAAAAATGAAATGGGAAAAGTAGCTACATTTAAAGCCAGACTAGTAGCTAGAGGTTTTCAACAGAAAGATGTGGACTTATCTGAAGTTTATAGTCCTGTAGCAAGACTATCTTCAGTACGTTTTTTCCTTGCCTTATGTAATGAATATAAAATGAAGATAACACAGTTAGATGTATGTAGTGCGTTTTTGAATGGTGATATAGAAGGTGATGTGTATGTGAAAATACCAGAAGGGTATGAAAGCAAAGTTTTGGAAATGAGTGAGAATGATTGTGTGCTTAAACTTAGGAAATCTTTATATGGTTTAAAGAGTTCACCAAAGAATTGGAATACTAAGTTTAATAGTGTGATATTGTCTTTAGGTTTTGAGAGGTCATGTTATGAGCCATGTTTATATACTAAGACGACAGGTACTTTTAGAGTTTATTTGTTATTATTTGTCGACGACATGCTGATGGCCTCAACTGATGATCAGGAACTTGTTAATACCAAGGTTGCTCTAGGTAATATTTTTCAAATGAAAGATCACATTATTTAGGCATGCATATAACTCAAATTTTGAATGAAGACAAAATTGTACTTAATCAGACTGTATACTTGGAAAAAGTTCGATTTGCAAGATTGTAAACCTGTTTGTACCCCTCTTGACAAGAATTATGACCATAGTTGTCTTACACGTGAAGTGTCAGAAAGCCCTGACTTAGAGGAAAAGTGTAGACAATTAATCGGATCTTTAATGTATGCAATGTTATGTACAAGACCTGATCTTAGTATTAGTATAAGTGTTTTGAGTCGATATCAGTCTTGTGCATCCCAAGAGCTTTGGATTCAATTAAAGCGGGTATTAAGGTACATAAAGGGTACAATAAACTTAAGTTTAGTATACACTAAGACAAAAGAAGTTGATACAATATCTGGATATGTAGATTCAGATTGGGCTGGAGATAGAGTTGATCGCAAGTCAACAGCAGGATATGTATTCAAAGTTTTTGGTTGTACTGTATCATGGATGTCTAAAAAAAAAACTGCAGTTGCCTTGTCCTCAACTGAGGCTGAATATATAGCATTAAGTTATGCAGTTAGTGAAGCCTGTTGGTGGCAAAAGTTAATTGAAGAACTCAAATTATTAAAAGATAAGGTACATATAAATATATATGAAGATAATCAAAAATTTGTAAGAATCCATGTGTACCTTGCAAATTGAAACATGTGGATATAAGAGTTCATTTTATGCGGGACTGTATTAGAGATAATGGTATAGTGCTGTCTTATATCAGTAGTACTGAACAAATCAGTGATATTTTAACCAAGCCTCTTTGTAAACCATTGTTCAGTTATTTCAGGGATAAAATGGGTCTACAGTAGGAGTGTTAGGAATAGGAGCCAAGAACTGCATCTTTGAGGGGGTGTGTTGTGTGCCAATGACGCAGTGTTGCCTTGGTATCATAAAAAAAAAACAAGTAATAACATAGCTGTCTTGTATTAGGAAAATTTCTGTTCGGCAGGAATATAACGATCTACAAATTACGTTATAACAGTATCTCTGCCTAGTACATCCAGCAGTCATGAAATGAATATGTCAAAGAAGAGACTATATCCAAAAAAAACTTCTTCAGGAGAAAAAGGCAACGAGATCCACAAAACTGGAAAATGAGTAAATTAAAAACACTACGAAATTCGGGTTTAGAATATACTAACAAAAAAGGTAAATTAGTCAAAGAGAGTGTTGGGACCTGGATGTAATAAAGAAAGGGATTGCAAAAGAAAATGTCACACAAATTTTTCTAATGATCACCGAAATAAACTATTTACACAATTTTGGGCAATGGGTAATCATGACAAACAAGTTGAGTATCTATCAAGATTTATAACTAGAGTACAACGTAAAACAGTACAACTAGACAACATTAATTCTAGACGCCACTGTACTTATAGGTTTTATTTACCTGCTCTTAGAGAAAAAGTAAAAGTATGTAAAAAAATGTTCTTAGACACATTTAATATTACAGATATGTGGATAACCACGATGTTCAAAAAAAATGGACGAAAATAGTGAAGAAGTCATTCCAAACGATAGGCGTGGTAAGCATCGCAATAGAGGCAATGCAATAAATGAAAACATTAAGATTTCAGTACGCCAGCACATTAATTCAATTCCTGTCAAAGAATCACACTACGTAAGGCAAAGAACATCCAAACTTTATTTTGAAGAATCACTTACTTTTCCTTAACTGTACTCTCTTCATGCCGAATGGATGACTGAAAATAACCCAACCGATACCAAAGCTACCCAAGAACAATACAGGCAGATATTTTATAAAGAATTTAATATAGATTTCTTCAAGCCTAAGAAAGACCAATGTTTGAAATGTGAGGTTCATGAAAAAGCTTCAGACTTAGAAAAAGAAACCACAGCATCTGATTATGCTTTACATTTGGCAAACAAATTTATACTACGTCAAATAAAAGAGAACGATAAGGCAGAAGCACAAAAAAGTAAAAAAACATTGTTAACAGCATGTTTCGATTTGCAAAAAATTTTGACTACTCCTCAATCTGACGTCTCAACCTTTTATTACAAAAGAAAATTTCAAGTTTTCAATTTCACAATTTTTGACATCGGGTCTGCTGAAGGTCACTGTCATGTGTGGGATGAATGCATTGGAAAAAAGGCCCTAACGAAATTGCTAGCTTCCTATTCGATTTTATAAAAAAGAAGGCTGCAGATGGCATAAAAGAATTTCGATTTTATTCAGACTGCTGTGGTGGGCAAAATAGAAACCGAATAGTGTTTTTAATGTACGCGTATGCATCAAAAATATTTGGTGTAAACATTGCACATAACTTCTTTGAAGTTGGCCATTCGCAATCGGAAGGGGACTCAATGCATGCTCTTATAGAGCGACGCAAGAAAAACCAAGTTGTTTATGTACCACAGCAATGGTATACACTCATACGTTGTGCTAAAACTACAGGCAAACCATACAATGTGAAAGAAGTCAGTCAAAATGACATATTTGATTTCAAGTCATTGCTAAATCTAGTTCCCAATTGGGAATTGGAAAATGATAAAAAAAAAAATATGTGGTCTAAAGTTAATGTTTTAAAGATTAATGCAGATAACCCAAATATTATATATTTTCAAAATGATTTCTACAGCGATCAGCTAAATTGGATTGATTTAGACTACCACAAAGTGCAGACTCGACGCCAAAATAAAAATTATAAAGCTATAAGTGCGTTGTGGGATCATAATTTACCTATAGCCTATGAGAGCTTGCACCCAATTACTCATAGCAAATACAAAGATTTGAGCAGCTTATGCTCCAGTGGTGCAATTCCGGAACAATACAGAAGTTTTTATATAAACTTGCCATACTCAAACGCCGTCCATAATAATTCTGACATTGAAGACTAAACTTACAGATAAAAATTCAAATATCATGTTTCTCCTTTATTAACTTACTTTGTATTTTCATCCAAATGTAACATTGACACAACTTGTAATTTTGCTTACAATAATATACGTCCAAGATTTACCTTTTGTTATTTTATTTCGTTGTTGTAAAATAACATACAATTATAGTCCCGAAAAAAAACTTTCATTTGTTTACATGACCCCATTGTTACAATACTTACAATGCTTTTCATATTAAAAGTGCCTAAAATCCATACATTGTAACATTGCAAAAATCTTACTTGCAGTGCTTTTATCAAAAATACATCACAATCATTTAAAAGAGTGATTAAAATTGGTATCATGAAACTTGCAATTGCACATAACAACTTAAACCTGTAGCTAAAAATAAATGATAAAGTTTGCAAATTTTTTAAAATGGCTGTGTTGAAAACCATGTCAAAATGAATTACAGTGTTATTCATATTGGGTGTCGAAATATGTGTGATTTTGATTTTATAAAAAAAACAAAAGGGGGGTAATATCCTCCTACGAAATGGGTTTCGCTATAATTTTGGTAAAAAAAATAAAGGCAGTTCATTGTGGCGTTGAGTAATTAGATCGTTTCCCCAAACTCGTTAATTCCGAGTAGCAAACTTTCCATTCGCATTTTTCCCCACTCTAATTTCTAGCCATTCATCTTTTTTATCATTCGTAAGTATTACTAATAGTCGTAATTATTCAATTGCATATTTATCCAGTCAGTTTTTTTATTATTCGCGAATTTTACCAGAGTCCTAATTTCCTAATGGCGTATTTATCCAGTCAGTTTTTTTTATTATTCCCGAATTTTACCAGAGTCCTAATTTTCTAATAGCATATTTACTCAATCAGTTTTTTTTATTATTCCCGAATTTTACCAGAGTCCTAATTTTCTAATAGCATATTTACTCAATCAGTTTTTTTTATTATTCCCGCATTTTACCAGAGTCCTAATTTTCTAATAGCATATTTACTCAATGAGTTTTTTTTATTATTCCCAAATTTTACCAGAGTCCTAATTTTCTAATAGCATATTTACTCAATCAGTTTTTTTATTATTCCCGAATTTTACCAGAGTCCTTATTTCCTAATAGCATATTTACTCAATCAGTTTTTTTATTATTCCCGAATTTTACCAGAGTCCTTATTTCCTAATAGCATATTTACTCAATCAGTTTTTTTATTATTCCCGAATTTTACCAGAGTCCTTATTTCCTAATAGCATATTTACTCAATCAGTTTTTTTTATTATTCCCGAATTTTACCAGAGTCTTTATTTCCTAATAGCGTATTTACTCAATCAGTTTTTTTTTTATATTTGCGAATAATACTTGCGGCATGATTTCCTAATCGTATAGGTACTCAGTTTTATTTTGAGTACATATTTGCTAATTTGCTGTAAAAAAATATATTAGCTGAGCATATCACCAAGATAGCGAATTTTCAATCTATCTATAACCGGCTATGGCAAAAACAAAAGAATATATTCAGGCTATGTTTATATTCACGTATCTATCCCACCAGAATCGTATGTTTCATGTTTACTTACCTAACTTCTGCTATTTTTACCTTCACCATTCTCCTTTACCTAAAAATATTTAAAGTTTTCCTGCTCGATTGCATGGGATTGGTTATTGCCATGGCTTATTAAATAATTTGTAAAAATAATATATCAAATTTAAGAATAATAAACAATATACTTATACCATGAACTATATTCTGTAAGAGAAAATGAACTTAAACACACTTCACAAAAAGAAAACTTAAATTAAACATAATCTGCACTAATCTGCAATAATCTGTACAGTCAACAGCATAAATAAGTGATCATTTATGTACCTTGTCACTTAAACGTCGTGTTTGAAATGTCATACAAAATTGTGAAACGATTGAAAGCGACAAGGTACATAAATGATCACTTATTTATGCTGTTGACTGTACAGTCGAGTTCATAAATACGTTTACACTTTAGTACCTTGTCACTTTAATCGTAGTGACAATTGATATATTACTGTTTACCCGCTGTCACCTAAAACTATTCCTTGTAATACCCCACTATTAAGATTTTGCTTTATACCACAGCTATTAAAAATAAAACTGTCATGTGTACTGCCAGGCCAACGAGCCACTATATCATAAAACTCCAAGTTGACAATTCCCGGAACTGGATAATAATATTTATAATTCTCCCTACAGAGTTAGGTACCTCTCTTTTTCCTTTTGAAGTACGGAACCCTAAAAAGGGCCATACATTCTATTTGTATCTTAAATTCCTGTGAATCCTTAAGAGAACTTTGCAATTAATATCTTAACTGTAGCGACTCAATTTATTTATCGTTTTTTTCAGTCGGTTGGAGTTTTTTTTATATTTTGTCGGTCCCTGTCTGCCCGTCAAGACCTTATTTTCCCGAAAATGGCTTAATCTATTCGGTGGAATGATTCTTGTAAAATTGGTATGAAACAAACATGAGTCGCATTTTCAGGTATGTGATGTGAACTGCAAGATTTTAGCAGTAAATGCCAGATTTTCGGGCCGTACACACGACCAATTCATTTTTAATGCTTTATGCATCGAAAATTATTTGGCAAGCTTGTATAATAATGGAATAGGAGAATACTTTCTTCTGGCTGAGTGAAAGCTTTATTATTGATATTCAGAGTCGATCCACATCACGCTTATGACGCTGCCCCACCACACCATCCCCCGCAGGGCTCCTACTTCCAGCCGATATAAAAACCGCCCCAGTCAAACAAGCTTTCTATTTTGAAACTATTGAACGCCAAACAGCGAAGTAATACGACGTGGCTCAGACGCCACAGAGTTTTGTAGCGTATGAAGTTTGACGGCAATTGCCGACCTTTGGCGTGCCACGAATTTTCGATGACGTGATTGCCAGCAACTGCAAAAACTATTACCTCACTTGAAATTTGACATAAATGTATAACTTGCTTGCACCTTTTTTAGGGTTCCGAAGTCAAACTAGGAACCCATATAGTTTTGCTGTCCTTGTCTGTCTTACTGTCTGTATGTCACACTCACTTTTTCTCAGAAACTTTATCATTAATTGATTTATTTTCATTATGGTGGCACCGCGACAGAGCAGCACACATATTACTAGAGGCAAATTTGGAAACTTAAAACAAATCGATTAAAAGTATAAACAAAATATGCACGTATCCTATGGCCTTTATTTTTAAACAATAACAGCAATACAAAGAAAACTACATATTCATTCATTTACTCGTATTCCAATAACAAATACATTTGAATTTCTACATTTAATACAAAGAAAACTACGCAAGAATACTGTTCTAAATTTCGCCCACGGTTTGGCATAAGTATTATACCTATCTGTACACAAACACATTGGGAATTATTTATTTGTTAATGTTTATTACTCAATTTGCAGGTGATTCGGGCTATGCACTTGAGCCATGGGTCATGACTCATGTGTTAAACGTAACCCCAAATTCCCCGGAAGAAAGATATACAAACTGGCACGTTTGTGTCCGAAACACCGTGGAACGTACCAACGAGTACTTGAAGAACGTGTTCCGATGTCTTGGACACGATCGCCCCAAAAAGACCTCTGCGATTATAAACACATGTTGCGTTTTGTACATTCATTACTTGATTCAATTCATCACTTCAGGTAAATAAACAATATTTTTTCAAAATGAAATAGCAAAATTCACGATCTAGAAGCTTAAAAAATAATTGAACGTTTATTTTCAGGCTGTTCTCGAGCATCACTCAGAAGATGGTTGAAGTCGAGGAACCAGAGGAAAGCCAATTAGACCATCGACCAGCTCGAGAACTGCAACAGGCCGCGAAGATAAAAATAAACTATAATAAACTGCTATTTCGCTTAGTACCATATTGTACGCCGATGAACATTGATCGATCTACGCGGCCATAAGTCAATTTTATGAAGTGCACGACAGGTAAAAAAAAACGACTACCTGGCGTAAGACTGGACTGGAGAACAATACCTATCCCCTACCATCGTTCTCGTGCGCACCCTGTGTCCTAGAAAGCAGTCGGTATTTGATCCTCCCTCGTGGTGTTAATATCTGTTCTCGGCGTTCGTGTATTTTCATTGACTTTGACCGTGAAAATTTGTTTCATTTAAGTGATTCATCGAAAAAAAAAGTGATGGAACCAGATGCAACATGATGATGATTCTAATAATTACTGTATTAATTTAACTACTTTTTTTATGCTTTTGTCGAAATTTTAGTGTTTTTAGATGTTACTTGAATTCCCGACTGTTTTTAAATTCAAGCTGTAATTTTACTTTTGTTACAAAGTTTGATTAGGCTTATGATAATTAAAAAATTAGCCGCGGAAAACCGCGGATAAGTACTATAACTGTAGCTCCAGGCTCTCTATGAAATCGTGCTGAGGCTGTCGGACTCTCGATCGCGCCGCATGCCAGAGTACCAGAAGGCGAAGATCGCCCAGGAAAGGAGAGTGGCCGCCCTGGAGAAAACTCATTCGAGAGCCCTGGAGAAAATGCCAGCAGACTATAAGGCAGACTCTGACCGCAACCGGAATACACTCGAGAAAATAGTGAAAGAGCAGGGGGCCCAGAGAACAATCCTTTTATCTGATCTGGGAGACACCATGGACCAATTAACGGCGGCCACGGCAGGTGGGGGGAGGACCTCGGCGCCGGCGGTTGGAGAGGGGGTTGCGGTTGAGGGAAATGTGGAGTCCATACAGACAAGCATAGAGGGCCTTAAAGACTTGCTGGGAAGGACACCCGCGAGGGGCTCTCAAATGAACGAGGATGAGATCTTCGTGGAGGTCAGGAGACTTAGGCTCGAGATTGGCGAGGTGGGTAAGACGATGGCGGCCCTGCGAGATGGAGTCTGCAAGGCTGCTGCGTCTGGCGATCTGGCGGCCGCAAGCGGGACCAAGGCGGAGACGGACATCGCTGGGGTCCGGAGTGCCTTGGATGGAATCGCTCAGGAGGTTCACGAAGTGGTCCGGAAGGAGCAGGTGGCTCATATCACCCAGGGTTTAGAGGGAGTGCAGGAGACCTTCAAGAGGGAAAGCGAGAGGCTCTACTCTAGGGTGGTTCGAAACCATGGGAGAGGACCTGCAAGCGGCGGTGGCAATGAGGCCCACGGGCCTGAACCTAATGGACGAGCTAGCTGGGTTCGGTGCAGCTGCTGAGGACGGCGAAGGAGCGGGGAGGGCGACGGACCACGGCCAATGGCAGCCAGCTGGTTCCCGGAAGTCTAGGCGAAGGACTGCAGGGAGACCTCCCGCGACAGAGGGAACGCCTGACTCCCCGCCGAAGCCACGCTATCCCCTCACGGTCCAGTCAACAGACCCTGGCCACACCTCTGCGGGGGTCATCCGAATGGTCAAGGAAAGGGTGGACGTCTCGGAGCTGGGAGTTGGAGTGGACTACGTCCGAAACGTCCGAAGCCAAACAGCGATTCTGGGCCTGGTCACGAAGGAGGATCGCGAGACGCTGCGCATCGCCATCGAGGGAAAGTGCCCGGATCTCAAGACCACAAAAACTAGCCTTCGGAGGCCATTGCTCCGGCTGGTGGGGCTGGTGAGGGGCCAGACCGACGCTCAGATCCCGGGAGCGATCAAAAAACAGAATACGTCCTTGCTCGGGGACATCCAAAATGTGGAAGACAGGATGCGGGTGATTCGGAGGACCAAGGGCCGGATACCGGAAACCACCAATGTTGTCCTTGAGGCTGATGCGGATATATGGGCACGCCTCCGGGACAACAAGGTGAGAATAGGTTACCAGGTGGCCTTGGACCAGTCACCGTTGCTACAACAGTTGTTTGGCACTCTCGTACTTGCCAAGGTGCTGGAAGGCGGCCTGTGTCCGAGTTATCCCGAAACCAGCCAAAGGCAGCACAGGAAAAGCCGGACGTGACACCAAAGCGATTGATCCAGGAAGTACCAACCAGGTGGAACTCTACGTTGGCTATGTTAGAGCGATTTGTTGACCTAGAAAATCAAATATGTGCCACTGTTGCGATTCTTAAAAAAGATTTACCAATCTTAACTGTCGAGGAATGGACAATGTTTCACGAACTGTGCAAGGTTTTAAAACCTTTCGACGAAGCTACGAAAGCTATGAGTGGTGAAGATTATATGACAGCCAGTACCATAATAGTAATGACACGCTGCCTTAGGGAATCGTGTGACCAACTGATTCTGGAAGGTTTTACTGTTGTAACTAATAATGTCATTACAGCGCTTCGGACAGGATTAGATAGAAGGCTAGAAGGTGTAGAGAGAAGTGGCACGTTCTCAATATGTACCATTTTAGACCCGCGGTACAAAATGAATGTGTTCTCAGACGCAAATGACGCTGCAAAAGCAAGAAAAATGCTGGAAGAGATGCTTGCCAGTGACATTAGACGGCGACGACATGGGGAAAACCACCCGCAACCATCCTCTTCAGCCACCTCAGCTTCCATACGCGTACATGATAAATTTTCACCTTGGTCTATTTTAAGCAATATTGTCGGGACGCAGCAGCAGCAAGTAGGCACTCCTTTGTCGTGTGCCATCAAGGAAGTAGACTCTTATGTAAAAGACAACATTCTACCAATGTTTAATGACAGTGGGAAATTTAACTGTCCATTGCAATGGTGGCAACTTAACCGCCACATTTATCCCAACCTTGCCATACTTCTACGCAAGTATGGCAACATAATGGCAACTTCAGTTCCGTGCGAGAGGATATTCAGCAAGACAGGGCTCACGATTATTAATCGCCGCACACAATTGAAGACACACAAAGTTGCCCAATTGACGTATTTAAATGTTAACTTAGATCCAAAAAGATTCTTGATACATTCATAAACTCGTTTATTCATAAAATTAAAATAAAACTAATAAAACAAAAATATGTAAATGTGTATAATACTTAGAACAAAAAACTACTATTATAAAACTTAAAAACTGTGTGTAAATATTCACACAAACAAACAAAATAATTGTACAGTGTAAATAAAAGTGCAAAAACAAATGACAGTGAAAACGTTGAAAAAGTGTAAATAAACTGTAAATATTTCAAAATTGTAAATAAACTGTAAATATCAATCATCATTGTATATACAATCAAATTAACTTTTAAATACGCCTGCATTAATAATTTTATTAAAATCATAGTTTCATAATAAACACTAATCTAATCAATCATATTTAAATACATTTAATGCAGTCAGTCCTAAGCCTGAATAAAGTATGAAGGGAAGTTAATTTATTGATTAAGGCCGCATTTCACCAAACTGGAATAAGACTTACTCCGAGATTAGTCTATACAAATTCGGTGTTTACTCTAGGTATAAGACCTTATTCCAGTTTGGTGAAATGCGGCCTTAAACGTATAGCTACAAACACTTAGATATGATACACATTGAGATGTGATTTAATTTATTTTCGTTTGTGTGTAACTGTATAGTAGGTTTGGTGGTGGTATTTATGCAAACAATCACATAGCTGAATAAAAATAACTAGTTACAAAAATCACTACTTTAGAAACAGGTGACGCCGACCAAGTCACTGATTTCGTTACGTTTCTTGAAAATGCCGTAACGACCCACGTCTATGAAGAACCTTGCACAAAATAAAAATCAGTGGAGAGAATTACACCGACAAGAGCTACGCTCTTAAATTTAATGATGATAAGATCGTTCAAATGCCCCTATGTGCGATGGGTTTAAGCGTCTAATTTTCAATCGTGGTTTTTAGTGCTTTAGAAGCGTTATCAGCAGGCTGAAATATCATTTCAGTCCGTTTCAGAGGTCGCTGTATCAAATAAAAGATTAACTAAATTTCGACCTAATTGCCGTTGTTTTCAGGCGCCTTAAACATGTTTTCAACCCGTTTCAGGCTACCCTCTATCAGATTACGCCATAACTTGAAAACCCATTTTCAGGCGGTTTCAGGACCCCTTCTGGGCCGCCTTTGAAGTACAATTCAGTATATGGCAATTTACCACTAACAGTTAAACAGATAGCATGATTAGAAAGAGACAGCGATACCGAGAACCTTCAAGAAGCGTGTGAAAGAGATAACATGATTGGAAATGAGACAGCAATACGCGGAACATTCCAGACCCGTGAGCCAAGGACATCACGATTGTAAACAAAACAAGGTAGTGGCGTAGAACATTACAGCAACGAATAGTCTCGATCGTCCTCCGCCTCCGGTTTTAAGCCCATCCACCGCACAGTGGTTATCGCTACAAGAGTGCATAGATAGAACGTTGGAGCAGTACGACGTTTTAAGCGAATATTTCAAATTAGAAGTTTTGAAGGTCCCAGTAGAGTAACAGAAGAGATATTAGCCACCCTTGACAATAAATTTACGAAAATGTACTAAGAGTTTATGTCATATGTGCTAAGCCTGTTCAATGATTTAGATACGTTTTTCCAATCCCAAAAACCACTGCTGCATCAGGTTAAACCAGAAGTTCATAAACTAATAAAAAATATATCGAGAAATTACATTATTGCAAAACGGTCCAGGGGCACGTTTTATAAAACTACAAGTTACAATGTTACAGGTCTAAACTAGCAATGGTCTAAATAGCTAGGTCGTCATTGGTCGAGGAACACAAACCGAACCCAACCTATGAAGCGGATGAAATTCTAAGGGAGCATGGTCATGAGGTTATAAGACTTCCGCCCTATCATTGTTACCTTAACCACATTGCGCTAATCTGGAGATCGGCGAAAAGAAAAGTCGCAAGTAAAAATATTGTCGTATCAGCAGCTGAAGTTGAAAAAATATTAAAGAGGCTTTTGACAGCAAAACACCAGAGCATGGGAAGAAAATGACTAATCATGTGCTTAATAATGAAGCTCAGTACAAAACGAGGGATGGAACAACTGAAGACCTTGAATCATTTATTAGAAGTGTCCGTGATGATGAGTCTGGCAGTAGTTCAGATCAGTCTATAGAATTAGAGTATCTAGAAACTGATTTTGATTACAGTTCCTAAAAATAAATAAATGCTTTTAATTTTACTTCATGACTTTTTATTCTGATGAAATTATTTACTAAAAGAGCTCAAAAATGACAAAGCATGCTGATGATGGTCTGCATTTATTTTTCATAGATAGTTTCAAAGCATCAAATAGTTCGTGACACTCAAAGTTGCCAAATAGTTTGGTAGTTCGGTTCACGTCTTTATGACAGTTCGAATAAGATTGTGTATCAAACTATTTGGAGAATTTGGGTGTCACTATCTATTTCATGCTGACAGTTATACGTAAGTAAGCCTCTTGGGCTTCTATTAATAAACTGTACTTAAATATGATACCGTGTGGTCTTAAAAATTGACACACGGACCTTTAACGCATTCACTGCCACCGACGCATATATGCGTTCACTCTTGTACATGTTTGTTCCTAGGCCACGCCCCCTGGCAGTGAATGCGTTAAGGGCGGTAATAGTAGACTTGTATAGTTGATTAATTCGGGCCTTAGTTTTGTGAAATAGAACGCATTTCCTCTACCTTAATGCCCATTCGAAATAATCAAAATAATAAAAGTATCAAAATCCTTTATTCCTACTTTGATTGGTATTACCATATGGAGGTTTTTGAATAAACTGTTTATTTTTCAGGTTCAGCTTTCATTAGACAGACTCTATTATTATTATTATTGTTTAAGTATGCCGTTCAAAGTTGTGCAAAGTTTGGAAGGAAAAAAATATAAAATATTTGATATTCCCTCAGGATGGGAAACTCACAATATTCGCAGATATCCTAATAAATACATATTAAGATATATAAAAGATGAAAATTCAACACCTCTGCAATTTTCTGAAATTTGTGAAACTAACCTTGCTAGCAACGACGAACGTGATACGAGTAGGGCTGCGTCTAGTTCTAGTAGCACATTCCCATCTCAAACTAAACTGCGCGCGTGGTGCCGGGTTTACGAAGTCCAGGTAGAAAAAGAGAAAGAGAAAGATGTATGAAAGACTGAGAAAACTATATCACTTACCCGTCTTATCAGTTGTTTACTTGTTAGTTTCTATTCGCAAATGCAGTAATTAGTCACCTCAATTCTGTTGAACGTTACGGTCACAATTGCACATAATATTGTCAAACTAAAACCTTTCGCGGCAAGGAACATAAGTGTACATTTTTGTGAAAATGAGTGATATTAGTGACGATGAGGATTCTAATACGAGTAATAACTCGTTAAATTCTTCAGGCCAACGTAGTGCTTCCGTGGAAGTGGAAGGAACAATCACTAATAAGTCAGC
This sequence comes from Acleris literana, assembly GCA_946894065.1. NCBI lineage: Eukaryota > Metazoa > Arthropoda > Insecta > Lepidoptera > Tortricidae > Acleris > Acleris literana. Next base: position 10,417,885 of record OX335688.1, on the reverse strand, counting down.
ATTGACGATATTTGATGGAACATTCTTTAAAAAAGATTCAGAGCGACAAAGTGAAAAAAGTACTCTAGTAACAGTGACATGTGTGAAATGTTTACCAAAAGTAGTGAAAATAAAGGGACTTGCACATACAACCTCAAACTTTTTAAGCCATTTAAAAAGAATACACGGAGAAGATGCTGTTTCAGAGTACCGAGAATATTGTGAAAGCCAGAAACAGAAGAGACGTTGCATCCACCAAGGTAATCCAGATTACACCATCGGAGCTACTACCAACACCAACGGAAACAACGATTTTTCAAGCCCGAGAACTATCAATCAGACGGGCTTCGATAAGGATGTGAGAAATTTTTTTGTTCACTCAATGATTCCGTTAAATGTAGTGGAAGATCCTTTTTTTGGCTTAATGCTTAACAATTTAGAAATTAAAAATCCCGGCTTAAATTTAATGAGCCGGAGAACCCTAAGTCGCAAAATCACTGAAGCTCATACAAATGAAAAATCAAACATGAGATTGCAATTGGAGGATGTTGAACATGTTTGCACTGTCGTAGACATTTGGTCGTGTCGCAAAAGAAGTTTTTTAGGAGTGACTGTCCACTGGCTTGACCCTGAATTAAACAGGCACTCAAAAACTCTAGCATGTCGAAGATTTGCCGGCGTTCATAACTATGAGCGTATTGCCATGTTAAATAATTGCAACTGTAACCGATAACGGATCCAACTTCGTGAAGGCATTCAAAGTGTTTAGTTTGTCAATCGAAACGATTAATAGTTTTGACTCCGACACGGAGGAAGAAAATTCTGATGCCGATTGTGAAGAACTCTCTGAAGAACAAAATATTCGTATTATGTTGCCTTCACATCTGAGATGTGCTGCACATACTTTGAATTTGTGTGCCGTAACCGATGCTAATAAACTTTTGAAAAAAAGTAACCACTCACCTTTATCCGAAATACATCACAAAACCATGGACAAATGCAACGTGCTATGGAATGCCGCTGGACGTCCTAAAACGGCTGAGATAATACAGGATATTTTGGGACATACACTTAGTAAGCCTGACGTCACTCTCTGGAACAGCTTATATGACGCAATGAAGCAAATATATTCAATGAAAGAAAAAAATATACTATTGCATAGGGCTCTAAGCTTGACAAACTTCATCACTGACCGTGAGATCGATTACATTAAAGAGTATATTGCATGCTCCGCACCGATTGCTGAAGCTTTAGATATTTTGCAAGGGGAAAAGAATATGTATTACGGGCTCTTGCTACCATGTTTGATGTCTTTGCGAAAAAAATTACGAAAACTGCAAAATTCTAACTTGAAATACTGCAAAGAATTGGTTCAATGTTATTTAGAAAGTGTGGAAAAGAGATTCGAAGAGTTCTTTACCTTTTCCTCCGGTGTTTCCGAGCAAGCGACCATTGCTACTTTATATTATCCGAGATTCAAAAACAAATGGTTCTCTTGCATTACACCGCAAGATCAGGAAAAGGTTAAATCGACCTTCAAGCACGTAATTGCAAGAGAAATATCAAAACAAAATGTAAATGACGCAGAGGAACTCACGACAAATGCAGAAAATCCATTTTATGATTTTGGGTCAGATTCAGAACAAGAACAAGAAGAAGTACACAGGCATACTCCTAAAACTAAAGCCGAAACAATGATGTGTCAGTTTTTTGCTGAACGAGACATTAATACGACCATCTTAAATCGATACGAGGTGATCAAAACTATTTTTAAGAAATATAACACACCCTGCCTTCTTCTGCATCTGTTGAGCGAGTATTTTCGTATGCTACAATGATTAATCTGCCTAAATCCAATAGGCTCTCTGATCACCTATTTGAAGAAAGGGTTGTATTAAAAACAAACTTGAAAATGTAACAATGTTCTAGTGTTTGTGATTGATATAAAATGTGGTTTAGTAGCCCATATTTATGTATAATGCTTATGTGTTTGTTACTTACGAATTTTAGTTGTGATTAATGTTAGAAATAGTTGTAGTTATTTAAAACTATTACAAACAAATGTAACACACCTTCCACCTTCCACTCCACTAACTCTAGTCAAGGGTCTGTTTCGCTAGTGCAAGTGTAACAATAATTACATTATCTGGTTTTTTATTCAAAAAAGTACACTAAAGTGTAGTGTACGCGGCTGTTCCTAATGTTGTTGATCAGTTTTGTTGAGTTCATATTTTATACCTTTTAAGTTTTAATTATATCCACATTTTTTTAATGAAACAAATGTGCTAATGCTAGTTCATCAATGAAACAACTGTAATTTTAACTATAGTTTTTAAAATAAATATGTATGTAGATATTAATGAAAAATTTCACAATGTTATATTATAGATGTTTTATTGTTTAAACAACGTTGATTTTTTTATGTTTTATTACTGTAGGAACAAGGAATACTAAGAATACTGTCGTCAGCATTTAGCTCGCCTCGCGGCGCTATGTAGCGTTGGGACGCGGCACGGTGCCCCAGTCGTCTCCCGAGCGTGTACTAGCTTATATGTGCCAATATACTTATAATTAAATAATTGTGTTTAATTAAAGAGCTCCCACATAAGAACCCTAAAGTGGTGACCCCGACTTAGAACATTTCGAACATTTCTGGTTGAGCTCTAGTGTAACAGTGCGAACTTTTACTTATTTGAAACAATATAAGATTGGGAAACGACTCCCCGCGCGCCAGGGTTATTAGAAGCAAGTTTCAAGACGCGTCGCCATGTCTCAAGTGCCGACACCGCCACAAGCGCAAGCTGCAGGAGCTGCGGGTCCAGCAGTCACTACAGTGGAGTTATCGACGATATCGCTGTCTGCAAAGTTACCAGATTTTTGGCAGGATCAACCGCGACTATGGTTCTTTCAAGTCGAAGCCATACTCGCACAGCAAAAGGCAGGGGACCTAGCAAACTACAACATGGTCATAGCAAAATTAGGAAAAAACGTAATACAACAAGTAGCGGATATCCTGGAAAAACCGCCACAGCAAGAAAAATATAAAACAATTAAAGAGAGATTGCTAAGTATTTACGAAGAATCTGAAACACAAAGACTACAAAAGCTGATGTCAGAAATGGAACTGGGAGATCAGCGCCCCTCACAATTGTTACGTTGCGTGCGTGACCTTGCGCGTAATAAGATGGACGATGACACCCTAAGGATTTTATGGATGGGACATCTACCACCATCGGTAAGAGCAGTACTGGTTGCCGCGGACACCAAGTTTTTGGAGAGCCTATCAAACATAGCGGATAAGGTTATGGAAACTTGGAAACCGAGCGAGGTCGCCGAAATCAGCCAAGGAAACAAGAAACAGAGTCCACCAAGAGACTTCATCGCAGCGGAATTAGCGAAGATCAATGACAGGATCAGCGAATTGGCCAGGGATACAGGAAGGAGCAGAAGCCGAGTCAGAAGCTACGGAAGAGAGCGCAGTCGAAGCCGATCGCAAAGCAGCAGCCGTCCGAGGAAGACACCGGAAAGCCCAGATTGGTTATGTTTTTACCACTTCAGATTCAGAGACAAGGCCAACAAGTGCGTGGAGCCATGCAACTGGAAAAAGGTACAGAAGGAAAACTAGACGCCGTGCAGTCGTCATCGGCGGGACACTGCACCATGGTAAACAATTATCGCCTTAATGTAACAGACAAGATATCAGGTATGAAATTTTTGATAGACACGGGGGCTAACGTGTCGGTTATACCCAAAATTTTTAAATACAACAAAGATTTATTGCAACCAATAAAAGATTTTAAGTTATACGCAGCGAACAATACAGAAATAGCGACATATGGTTATGTGACATTGACGCTAAATTTAAATTTGAGACGAGTATTTAAATGGACTTTTATTGTTTGCAATATAAAACAACCGATTATAGGAGCAGATTTTCTGCGTAATTTTAAGTTACTTGTAGATCTTCATGGAAAAAAATTAATAGACGAGGTAACTAGTATAAAGGTAATTGGTACGATCATAAACCATACTGACTCATCAATTACATCACTAAGCACTGATAATCCTGCGTTTGACCTACTTAACAAGTACCCGGAAATATTGAAGCCTTTGTCATTTATTGAAACACCGAAACACTCTAAGTATCATCACATAGAGACAACAGGCCCTCCAGTTCATCAAAGAACTAGACCATTGCCTCCTGAAAGGTACGAAAAAGCAAAAAAGGAATTTAAAGATATGATTGAAATGGGTATTTGCAGACCCTCAAAGAGTCCATGGTCTAGTCCTTTACATGTAGTTCCAAAGAAAGATGGACAAATTCGTCCTTGTGGGGACTACAGAGCCTTAAACGCGATAACTAAGCCAGATCGTTATCCGATTCCCAGGGTGCACGACTTCACCTATCTGTTAGCAGGTAAGTCTATATTTTCGTGTATAGATATACGTAGAGCTTATCATAACATAATGATTCATCCCGACGATATAGAGAAAACAGCAATTACAACACCGTTTGGTCTATATGAATTTCAGAGAATGACTTTTGGATTGAGGAATGCAGCACAAACGTTTCAAAGATTTATGAATAATACAGTTTTGAGCGAGTTTGATTTCGTGTATTGCTATTGTGATGACATACTTGTGGCTTCTCTCACAGAGGAAGAACATGACGGTCATCTCGAGAAATTATTTAAAAGGTTTAGTGAATTTGGAATTACAATCAATTTAGAAAAATGCGTCATTAAAAAAAGTAAAGTAGAATTTCTTGGATTCGAGATATCAACAGATGGATTTAGGCCATTAAAAAGCAAGGTGCAAGCCATCATAGATTATCCCAAGCCACTAACGGTTAATCATTTGCGAACATTTTTAGGCATGATTAACTTTTACAGACCGCATATGCCGGACGCGGTAAAATTCCAAGAAGTATTACTTAGGTACGTACATAAAGCAAAACGTAACGACAAAACTCCCATAGCGTGGACAAAAGAAGCTGACGAAGCTTTCCAACAATGTAAGCTCAGTTTACAGAACGCGGTCACGTTATCGTTCCCACTGCCGAACGTACCTATTTCACTGTGTGCAGACGCCAGTAATATGTGTATAGGTGCAGTGTTACAACAGTTAGTTCACGGTAACTGGAAACCTCTAGCATATTTTTCTAGGAAACTTACTAGCACACAAATGAAATACAGTACATACGACAGAGAGTTATTAGCTATTTATTCAGCAGTACAGCAATTTAGATACTTACATGAGGGCAGAGAGCTTATTATTTTTACGGACCACAAACCGTTGACTTTTGCATTTAGCAAATTAACGGGTAACAATAATAAAGAAATACCCAGAAGAACTAGGCAATTACTATTTATTAGTGAATTCACAACTGACATTCGCCACATCCAGGGCAAGGATAATGTAGTAGCGGACGCACTATCCAGAATAGAAACAATTAATTGTAATTTAGGTATCGATTACTCAGAAATAGCCAGAGAACAGGGAAATGATGAGGAATTAAAACAGTTACTACAAAATTCGCAAAACAAGTTGCAATTCAAAGCGATAAAGTTTCCAGACTGCAATTACAGTATTTATTGTGAAATAGCGACAGGTAACGCGAGACCATACATTCCGGAGAAGTTTCGACGCGATGTTTTTCACACGGTACATGGCCTAAACCATCCAGGACTTAGGACTACACGTAAAATGGTTGCTGATAGGTATTTCTGGAGCAACATGAACAAAGATGTAGGTCTTTGGGCCAAAACCTGCGTTCAATGCCAGAAAGCAAAAATATCGCGACACACCAAATCATGTAATGTTAAATTCCCGGATGTTGACCGGTTTGAGCATATTCACACGGACATTGTAGGACCCTTACCAACATCACAAGAAGGGCATAGGTATTGTCTTACGATCATAGACCGAGCCACCGGTTGGCCGGAAGCATTTCCGTTACAAGATATTACCGCGGATACAGTAGCTAGAACTATTTATGATGGTTGGATCGTACGATTCGGATGTCCGGGTAAACTAACCAGTGATCAGGGCAGACAGTTCGAAAGCAATTTATTCCAGCAATTAATGAGATACACAGGAACAGAAAAATTGAGAACCACACCGTACCATCCACAGAGCAACGGCATCGTTGAACGTTGGCATCGTGCGCTAAAAACAGCGTTAAAAGCTCGTTTATGCAACAACAATTCGTGGGTTGACGAATTAAATACCGTATTGTTAGGACTCCGTGCTGTACCAAGATCCGACTCAGGTATCAGTGCAGCTCAAATGGTTTATGGTTGTAACATCAAATTGCCAGGTCAATTTTTTTGTAACTCAAATAAAATAGTAACAGATCCACATGAGATGTTAAATAAAATTCATGAGACAATTCGAAGTTTGAAACCAAGACCAGATTGTCATCATAATAATAACAAATCCTTTGTCAGTACAGATCTTAAAACTTGTGATTATGTTTTTGTTCAAAAAATTGTAAAAACAGCATTAGAAACTCCTTATGAAGGACCATTTAAAGTTATCAAGCGAGATAATAAAGTGTTTAAGATTCAATACAAGGACAAACAAGTGAATATGTCAATAGATCGACTTAAACCCGCATATTTAATTAATGAAGAAGCTAACTCGTCACAAAATTTAAACGCACAAAATACGACACAAGAGGATAGCGGAAACGCTATGCCCATGCCTTACGTCACACGCAGTGGTCGAGTGATAAAGCGGTCAGTAAAATTTAGTGACGAGTAAACTTCATTTGTAGCAATATAAATGTATACACTAAGCAAATATAATTGCGAAAAAACAAAACTAAGTAATAAGCATTTAGGACACTAATGTAAGGTTACGTATCGAATAATTAGCACTTGAACACAAGCTCTGCTAGCATTAACACTATTGGTAATCATGGGTAATTGGGGTAGCAAGAAAGATTCTGAGAATACGGATAAGTCAAACACCGTTACGGCGCAAGCATCAGTACATATGGCTGGAATTGCATCGCAGTTAAATACATTCACTATTGTTATTATAGTAATCGTCGCAATCTTAGCAATACTCTTGATAGCAATGATCTACAGAGGTTGCAAAAAGAAGGTGGACACGTGGTTCGTCAAACGGGTGAGAAAACTAGCGCAAGTACAGAACCAGGTTCAGACTGCTCCAGCGCAGCCGCAACAGATAATTTTGACAGTGTAATACAAGTTAAAAAAAAAAAAAAAAGTAAATTCAGTGCAGTGCAAATCGTTCGATACGTAAATTAAGTTAAGATTGTTAATATACTATGTACTAATTCTATTCTTAGAAAAGCAGCATAAACAGTAGGCAGGCATCGATGACGAATCGCCTCAACTGTGTCGCGCACAACAATGTAGTGTGTTTAGTTTCATAAGTAATCATTACGTAAGTAAGTGAGTTGTTCATTTATTCTAAGGGAACATAAAGAAAACATCATTGTACTTGAATAACAAATATATTTCAGAATAAGTTTGAAATTTTTATATAAAAATTTTGTTTTAAGGGGGGACGACTGTAGGAACAAGGAATACTAAGAATACTGTCGTCAGCATTTAGCTCGCCTCGCGGCGCTATGTAGCGTTGGGACGCGGCACGGTGCCCCAGTCGTCTCCCGAGCGTGTACTAGCTTATATGTGCCAATATACTTATAATTAAATAATTGTGTTTAATTAAAGAGCTCCCACATAAGAACCCTAAAATTACAAAAATGTTAGTTGAAATTATAATAAAAAAGTTTAATTTTGAAATCATTTTGGGTGTTTTATTACATTGAAACACTGAAAAAAATAAATAGCTGAACTAGTTGTGCTACTTGACGTTTAGCCAAAATTTAATACTTAGGAACCAAAATAATGTTAATATTGCAAAACTGATTTTGGAAGACATCACTAACTAGTTATGTTATTTGAAAGTTATTTTATAGTTACTATTTTTTTCAGCTAATATTTACTAATATCAAGATTTTATTACTGGTAGACTAACTCATGCGCTTGTTATTAAAACCATACGTTAAGTAGCATTTAAACAAATCACTTATCTAATTTAGTTTTATATATTTTATCAAATAATAACTAACTTGCGATGTTGGTGTAGCTTATTTTATTTGCAAATGTTTAACAATATCAGAGTAATGAGTAACTTAACGCGTCTTACTAAATTTTCTTAATGTTTTACAAAACATTTTAGAATTAGTTAAAATTACATTTTTGAAAGCAATAACAAAACCAGTTTGTTATTAAACCATACGTTTAATAGCATTTTACCTAATCAGTAGGTACCTATCTAAATTAGTTATACACTTTATTAAATAATTACTAAGTTGCGATGTTGGTGTAGCTTTTTTTTGTTTGCAAATGTTTAACAATATGTGAGTAATGAGTAACAACACCTAAAGCAACGAGTCTTACTAAATTTTCTTAACGTTCTACAAAACACTTTATGAATAGTTTATAATATTTTGTCCACCAGTTTGTTGCTAGCAACATAAACGCGCTTTACCGCGCCCCCCGCCACGCTCCTTTCCCTTCGCAGTTTGAAAAAGAAACGTGTTCGTTCCTGTTTGATTCGGACCGTCACAAGTGTTGGGTTGGGTGCTTCAGCCGAAATTGCGCAATATTTTTTTCAATTAAAATAAATAATAGTAGTGATCTGTGCCGGTGCCGGTACCGGTACCTAAATAACATTACTCAAAAAACTACTGTAGGTAGTCTATGGTGTTTGTGAGATATTTAAGAGACCTCAGAAGATTTCGCCGGGGTATGGAGGAGCCTGTTAATCCCATCGCAGATTACCTTCGGTCATGGGGACTAGAAATTTATATAGAAAAATTCCAAGGTATGTGTCGTTTTATGTGATTCCTGTTAGAAACTTTCTTCCTAGATACCTTGTACCTATACTTTATAATACGATAGTTATAATGTTGCGATTTTGTAAGTGTATTTAACAATGCTCACAAATAGGTACACCTATTATTTATTTTGCTTGTTATTCACTTGCAATCGGGCGCCGCCGGTAGGCATGAACTACCTACGCCAAGATGAAATTATCGCTACTCGCAGGTCCAGGTCCTTACCTGCTCTTACTCAAACAAACCTCATATTTTTTGGTAACTAGGTAGTACCTATGCGTTGTGTGTAAAATGTGCCATGTGAGTACACGGGCCCTACTTGAACTTAGAAATTTGAACTTCGTCTATTGCTATCCCTTTTGCTCTCGATGCGTAACTAATACGCAAGAAAGTGACGGCGCGATCCGAAATTCCGAAGTTCGAATTTCGTTTTTTGCCATTTGTCCCCAGTACGAGCATGACATGATAAAAATGGCGCGCGTCGAAGCGCTTACACTATAATTATAATTTTGTCTTCTTGTTAGTAAATAAGTAAGTACCTAGGTACGCTACGCCGACGTCGGCGCGGCGGCACACGTTGCACAACGCAAAAAACACGTTGTTATTTTTAGATAGGTAAGTATGCAATAATTTTTTAATCATTTATTATTATATACCAGAACATGCCATTGATACCGAGACCCTACAAATGCTGTCCGATGAAGATATTAAAGAACTTGTACCAGTCATAGGTCACCGGGCGAAGTTGACTGCTCAACTAAACTTATTAAAACAAATAACAGATTCGGTTCCTCAGGTAAGGAAGGATTGCTGTAATATTCGCCTTATGGCTTGACCAATATGTGGTAGGAATACTGTTATAATTATAATTACTTTTAGTAGTCCCGGGTTCGATTCCCGGTCAGGGCCAATATTTTAGTGATGATTGAGAGTCAATTTGTCTGAGGTGTCCCCAGATATATTTATTTATATTAAGGTTCCATAACTCTAAAGTTAAAACCAGAGCCAGAATAACTTTTAAACTGCGGTTCTTACCACCCAGGCTAACATTTCAAATATCCAATAGTCCAAATTTAGGGTTTATAAAATGTTTAGTTTTCAAGTTATTTATAACAACAATCATTTTATAATATTTGCAGGACAACACATATGTAAGTGAGACGGGGCAGTCATATGATATAATCTTTGAGGACCCAGCGGCTTTAAAGGACTCTATTACACTAACACTGGAAAACGAAGGTACCGAAACATGTGCAAGTGTAAGTAGATCTTCATAATACATTTTCATGTTTAGTCAATTTTCACTAGAACACTTTAACTGCCACAAACCTGCTAGCGATTTTTTTTACTAACTATTATTTAACTTTCAATGTTCATTATGAAAGTTGTCAATTAAAAAAAATTCATAACACAAACTCCCATTTAGTAGTATCTCTGATTCAGCTGAAATTGGACATACTTTACTTATTTTCATATAAATAATCCTTATCCTTACTAATGTTATAAATGTGGAAGTAACTCTGTTTGTTACACTTTCACCGCTTGACCGCTTTGATTAAATTTGGTATGGAGATAGCTTCAGTCCTGGTGAAGGACATAGGCTACTTTATCTAAAATAAAATAAATAAATAAAATTTGACAGTTCCTGAAGGAGCAGTGATAAACGAAGAAGATGCTAGTATAATATAATTATATTAATTTTTATAAGAGCTGATCTGACGACGGAGTCTGAAGGTAGCAACAGGATCTCTACTGTACTTAAAAAAGACCTACAGACTTGGGGCTTTGTTAGTTTTGTCTTGATAAATAAACCAATGTATTTATGGAGCCTCATTTCAGTGCACCTGTGTTAAAGATTAACTCTTAGACTTAATATAATTATATTGCATTCTTATCTATTATAGGCAGATGATGAATGAGCAAAAAATGTACAGGTCTGCAACAAATGGTAGACTTTTGTCAATAGAAGGAAGGCTAAATGTCAGTAGGTTGCTGCCTTGTAAACTTTTATGACAGCGATAGTACCTATGAGCAGTGTTCGATTCCTGGTCAGGCCAAATATTATTAGCGTTTTTTGTTATGCGCACGATTATTTGTTTCTGACTCTTAGGTGTTTTCTATGTATACAAATACTTATTTCTCTATATTGTATCTTCTTTTTAATTAGGTGTTAGGTACATATCGGTAGCTGTCGCACACGATCTGGTTATCAGGGGCTCCACAGAATACCAGCATTGCGGCACTAGCAAGTGTCACAACACAATGCTGAGTAAGAACCCATATGTCACCTACGGCACCCTACATTTTAAGGTTTTCATGTTAGGTAATTATAAATTTAAGTTGACGTGGTGTGGTGATGGTGTGATGCTGTGTGTGGGGTAAATAATTATTTCTCATTTTCATATAGAAGCATGTTTATTGTTGCCTAGTACTGCCTAGTACCTAGTGCCTAGTGCCTAGTATTAGGCTACGTTTCCACCAGAGCCGTGTGAGACAGCCAAGTGGTGTTGCGAGGAAAAATTTACCTATAGGACACTTGGCTATGTTGTGCGAGGCTAGTAAAATAAGTTATCCTATTGGTAAATTTTTCCTTTGGAGGTAAGCCAAGAAGCTTAGTTTTTAGGGCTAGGTCAATTTGTGTGAGAATGTCCTCCTGTTATAATGTGGTAGTGTGGTGTGTGCACATTTTTCCAAGTCTAGGCACTTTTATAATATAATCAATAAAGTGTTTGGTTTGTGGTGTTCAATTAAGTTTTTTGTACTGTATTTTATAGTTAAACATAGAACCTTTCCCTTTTTTTGCACTCTGTTGAAAGTCAACTTGTTTTCAGGAATTGTATGATATTTTAAGTTCCTGTAATGAAGGAAAGGGCCTATTGCTACGTTTTCAAGAAAGTGGCCTATTAAACAATGCTGCCAGAAGAAGGTTATGCAGTATTTTGATACATAATGAATTAAAAAGTGACCCAGAAAAAAGAATAACAAGCTCTAGGCTTTATCAATTAGCTTTTGAAATAAACAAGGTCTTCAAGAAAGAAAGTTCAGCTGTATATTTCACACCATTTACATCTTTCAATCCCCGACAGAAGATTTCAGCAAAAGGGAAGCTATTAGATTGTTATCGACAAACAAGGCGAGAATATTTAAAGTCTGGTGTCATAACTAAAAATCAACAGAGGTCCTCCTCAGCATCATCTTCACAATCGGGCTCCGGCACAGCTTCTCCACTACCCAGTTGCACCCAAGAAAAAGTTAACCTGTTAACACAAAGTGATGAGAACTTAGTTGAAAAATTATTGTGGCTAAAAAACTGTTCAGATCCTTGGCAAACTGTGCAGTTGTACTGGGAACTTACTACTAAAGAAAGATTAAATCGTCTAACTTCAAGTGCCATATCAATAGATCAATATTTTGAGGAATATAAAGCACTGAATCAACAAGGTGGCATATATTTGGTAAGTATTCTGTACTATTTTTAACAACCAAAACTAAAAGAGGGTAGTTATAAATTTGTCCTCCATATCTGTCTGTGGGTGTATTTCGCAAAGGGATTATACAAAAATATTTACTTAAGTACATGTTATTGACAATTTTTATTACAGACTGATAGAAATGTTTTGAAGTTAGTTAGATAGCAGAATTTATTTTAGTTCTCTGTCATTCATAAATAATGTTTTATTTAATATGCCGGTTTTTTTTTTCAGTTACTAAAGGACTTCAAAGTTTTGTATCCAGATAATGTTGAGAAGCTGAAGGATAATTGGTCAACAATCAAATCAAAAATTATAGCATATGCACAAAGGAAGAATGCATTTTTAAAAGAATACTTAGATTGCATCAATGGTAAATTACCTTTTCATACTATGTTACCGCGACTCCGTCTGCGTAAAAGTCGTTATAGCCGTTATACGTGCTGCATGTTCCCAAAAATTTGGTATGGAGTCCCCGGGATAGACATAGGCCACTTTTTATTCCGAAAAATTGGACAGGTTCCGAGGGGGCAGCGATAAACGAATTCTACGCGGACGGAGACGCTAGTATCTCATATATCTAGTAATATACTATACGTTTTCAGAAAATCTTTTTAGGGTATCGAGAATATTGAGATAGTGTTTTATGTCGGTCTCCATATAACAGACTAAATACTTGCCATTTTTTATATCCTTTTGTAACATACAATAGGTACAGGGTTCTGTTTCTGTACTTTAGAATGGAATAAAAATAAAAAACCGTGATTAGTCCCTATGGCACTTTTTAAGTTTTTTTTATTTTGCAGATAATAATGAAGAGTCAACGGATCTAGCTGCATTTATGGTCATACCGTTTTTAATGAGCACTCATACAATATCAAAGCCTAGAAAAGGAAATCGACAGCAGTGGCGTCCTTCCAAACAGGAGGTTCTTGACGGTTTTATCACTCATGTTAAAAGTGCAGCTGAAGTGGAAGAGACAATAACTAGAAAACGAGAGAAACTGCAAGATATGGATCTGCACTTACAACCATTTATTATGGTTGTTGGATCATCCCTGAAGGAGATTTCTGCTCGATACGTTATATTAAATAATATGCGATATGAGGTAACATCCACCTTAGATGCAGTTGATGCATGCTTGAAAATCATATTTGTATTGAACGCGCAATATCCATTGGAATGTAAGCATGTATGGCAATTTATACAAAAAGCCTTGTATAATTTAAATACTAAATATGACAAAGTATATACAACTGTGAATGTTTTAATAACTGATCTTGGTATTGACCTTGAAGCAGGTATTTAATATTTTGTCGATTATAATATAAGAGCAGGTCCTCCACAAAATGCCGAAGTGTTTTCTGTGTTTAAAAGAATTTAGTACTGTTTTGGCTCTACTCACACACTTTACTTCTGCCCATGAAAGACATTGCTTTTCTGTATACCATTGCATAGAAAATGGATGTACGCGTTCATTTCACTTGAGAAATACCTTTCGCAAACATTTACTTAAACAACATACTGAAGTGAATTCTAATGATTGCTCTAATACAAACAACTCTATTTATTCTTACGAACATACCCAAGATGCAAAATCAGTTTTATCAGAGTCACTGACGTCCTCAGCTAGTACAAGTTCATTTCCGTTTTCTCATGTTCCGACAGTCGCTGAAATTCCAGTTGCCCATACTTCAGATAATTATCCGTTACAACTTTACATATCATCACTTTACGCAAATCCATTAATACCAAGAAATGTAGTCAAAGATATTGTAGAGGGATTAAACCAATATGTATGTAGTACTTTGACTCCTAACATAGATAAAGTTTTCTCAGAGATTTGTAAACATTTAAAACAGGGTCACGACATATCACCTTTAAGAAATCAGCTGCAGTCAGCCGTATGTTCTCCATTGCAACAGTATAACACAGAACATAAGAGACTAAAGATGTTAAAAAATCAAGGAACTTACATTCCTCCAACAGAAGTAGTTATTGGTCAGAGAATGTCTACTATTACCAAACGTGGTGTTGTTAGAACAGAATCAATTAAATGCGTGGAGCAATTGGTTCCTCTTCGATATGTGTTACAAAAATATTTTTCACTGGAATGTGTTATGAAGGAAACATTAGATTATATAAATGGTTTGACGAAATCAGATAATTATATCGGTAGTTTTATACAAGGCAACTTTTGGATTAATGAATGTAAACGATTTGGGAACAAACTAGTATTTCCATTATTTTTATTTTTCGACGACTACGAAAGCGGAAATGTTCTAGGTAGTCGCTCTGGTATTCATAAATTAGGAGCGGTCTATGTATCTGTTGCATGTCTTCCTCCGGATCGAGCTTCTTCATTAACAAATATATTTTTAGCTTTACTTTTTCATTCATCCGATCGAACTGCATTTGGAAACAGCGTAATTTTTCATCCACTTATAAAAGAGTTAAACTTTTTATCAGAAACCGGTATTGACTTGGATGTGTCTTCTTTTAAAGGTAAATTGTACTTTTCTTTGGGTCTGATCATTGGAGATAATCTTGGTGTACATTCAATAATTGGTTTCAATGAAACATTTTCTTCTAATTTTCCCTGTAGAGTGTGTAACATAAGAAAGGAAGTCTTAAAAAAACAATGTTTTGAAGATGCTAATTTGTTAAGAAACATGGAAACTTACAATGTACAATTACAACAAAATTGCCCGACTAATACTGGTATAAAGGAAAAATGCGTTTGGTTGACAGTTAATAACTTTAATTTATTTCACCAAGTAGGTGTAGATGTAATGCATGATATATTGGAAGGGGTAGCTAAATACATTATGTCGTTTCTTATAATGAAATTCGTGAGAGACTTAAAATATTTTTCTTTAAAAGTTTTAAACGACAGAATAGTTTGTTTCGATTATGGCCCAGATAATTCAAGTAAACCGTGTCCTATCAGCATAGAACATGTTTCTAAGGGTAACATTCGTCTTTCCGCATCTGAAATGTTATCGTTTCTTCGCTATTTTGGCTTGCTAATAGGCGACTTTGTGCCAACAGAAGATAAGTACTGGCAAATGTACATTACCCTTAGAAAAATATTAGATATAATGATATGTCCTATAGTAATAAAAAATAACATTGACATTTTGAAATTTTTAGTATCAGAACTGAATGAGTTGTATATAACCTTGACAGGTGAAAACTTGAAACCTAAATTTCATTTTTTAGTTCATTATAGTTCAATGATGCTGAATTTTGGACCCCTAACAAACTTTTGGTCTATGCGTTACGAAGCCAAACACCGTCTATCAAAAATTGCTGCTCGAGCTTCATTTAATCGTCGCAATTTGACATTAACTTTAGCGATCAAACATCAGCTACAACTTAATGAAATGTTTGTGAAAGGTTATTTAAACGCTACTGTTAAAACGGGAGTTTCAAAAAGAGTTTCTAATGAAAAGCGCGATGATATTATAAATTACTTAACTTTGAATTCTAGTCTATCTCTTACTCGTGTTACATGGGCAAAAGTAAAATCAACACTTTATAAACCTGGAACAGTACTAATACATGATGTAGGATATCTGGAAATAACTATTTTTATGATTGTCGAAAATATCTTTGCTTACAATGTGGACAAGATAATACTTGAATGTACTATATTGTCAACGGTAGATTTCGACGACCACTATTATTGCTTTGAGGTTGAGGTTCCAAAAAACAAACTATCTAGTTACATATTTCAGGATGACCTAATTTCATACGTGCCTAGTCATAAAAATATTGGTTCCAATGGTAAAATGTATGTGACGCAAAGAGTCCAGTTGTGAAAAGTTATATTTTGAAAATGGAGTTAAACTATTTGAAGGGATTTTTAGAAAAACAACATAACTACACTAGAAATGATTTTACAGGAAACCAATAAAACTATTTTTTTTTTTAATATAAGAGGTAAATATTTTATAGATCATTTTAATACGTGGCCAATAGTTTAGGAATAACTACTACACATTTCAAAGATCTTTATTTAAAAAAAGTAAAGCGGTTTCTTCGCTTATGCGGTTTAGGTTGTTACAATTTTGTTAGTTCTTTTTACAGAACAATTTTGGACAAGTGGTGTCATTTTTAAACAATATCTTTTGCACCAACTATCACTTAGACAAACACTATGATACCAATAACTCTCGTATGATACTAAAATGTTGCGTTGTTTTGTAAACATCCCTTCATTTGCAATTTCAGTTAAATTATTTGGAAAAAGATCCCATTATTTAGCCTGCACCCTCAAGGTTTAGTGTCATATCAACTTAATATTTAGAGTGGACTAGTGCGGATAACTGGTAAAAAATCACACTAGTCGGAATAGCCCGGAATTTCTAGGCGAGTAGCTACAGTGCTTCGAGCTTGTAGCCTATTATTTTATTCATATGACAAGTTTCGTTTTCATTTTTCGAAATACTGTTATTTTAAGGAAATAATTGAGAAGTTGCTTTTTTGTTTCAAGAAGTGATCGAAAATGTATGTTTGTCAATAGGGATGCGTCCTGGG
This sequence comes from Acleris literana, assembly GCA_946894065.1. NCBI lineage: Eukaryota > Metazoa > Arthropoda > Insecta > Lepidoptera > Tortricidae > Acleris > Acleris literana. Next base: position 10,401,016 of record OX335688.1, on the reverse strand, counting down.
TAACAAAATAATAATTCTAATTAGTCCGTCAGTTAGATTATCAAAAAATATTGAACTCGTATTTTTTATTTTATCAATACAATCAAAATTGACAAAGATAACGCGCGTCAAAGTTCGGAGGTGGGGGCTCGTGACGTCACAACGTGGTATAAAGTGTGCCACCGCGTGACGTCACGGTCACGCGGAACTTTAACGCACTATATCTTCGTAATTTTTTGTTTGATTGACAAACAAACAAAGAGTTCAATATTTTTTGATAATCTAACTGACGGACTAATTAGATTTTTTTAGGCCGCTAGCCTATTATTGGCGATATAATGTGTAGGTATAGTGTGTACTTAGTTGATTGACTTTGGCTTTGGCGTTACTTTGCTCGAGTCCGTGCTAAACTTTAGAGAAAGTAATTATTAGTTTGCGTAATAGCATAATATGGTTTGAGTGTATTAATATTTCACTTAATACTAAAAATCTTATTGGATTATTCCCACCTGTCTAAAATTAATAGGTGTATTTTTTTTAAACATTCCCAGTAGTTCTCGCAATATAGCTCTTGCAATTCACGAAGGCGAGAAAAATCAGTAACAATACGTAATAAGTAAATAACTTTCTAAAAACTCATACTTAATTCGTTGAAAACTGACCGGGTAAAATTCGACATTTCTTTAATAAAATGAAGATTATAATATAATATAGTTATATACTTACCTAGATTATTTTAATATTATATTATAATAGTTATTTCAAATGTGTAAGTAATAGAAGTTATTTAAATATTTATATTCAAGTTCTGGGCAGTGTACCCAATGACCTATTGAGATATTGAAAAAATAATATTTATGCACTTTTTTCCATTGGTTTTAAAAATTAAAAGGAAATGGTGGTAACTTCTGAAAATATTTTTTTCTCATGTTACGAGTGGTAACTACTGGGAATAGAAGTACCAGAAGTTTCCACCTATTCATTGAAATGGTATCAGCTGGGATTTTTGTTCCTAGTAAAGTAGTAAGTTACGAACAGGTAACATAGACTGGAAGGTATAATGTGCATCCTTGTTGATTCAGGGCTTTCAATTATTCATCTATTGATATTATGGCACTTAAAGTTAGAAGGTTTATTTAATCTTTCCTTAACTGCTGGGAACTTATTACAAGTTCCCAGTAAAACTGTAGTTTGCCAAGCTCGAGGGCCTGAACAGTTTTTTTAGCTACAATATTTTTTAAACTAAGTTCTTACCCAATCGCTTGATTTCCTGATTTTTATTTATGTGATGGGAATAATGTACAAATTACAGTGCAATATTACATAATATAACACTAGTTATTGTTATTATAATGTGAACCTGAAAAATGAGTAAGAATATCTTCATATTCCTGTAAATATACAGTGTGTCCCGGGTTAAGGTGTACAAAGGAATAGGGATGAAACTAAATGCCATAGCACCAGTAAAAAAATGGGTTCATTTTTTTGAAGAGATTACCTATTAAAAAAAAATGTTGATTGCTGTGAACCCTATCAGAACCAAGTGAAATATCTCCCCTCATATGAGGTCGATTGAGATGGAATAAACGGTTTTCTAATCCCAAAGCGTTCAATGTGCCAAACAAATAAATAAAATAAAATATAGCTAATTTGGGTCCTTACCTATGAAATAGCCGTGTTTTTTACTATTATTTCGTACGGAATTAAATTTCATTAATTTAGTATGAGACAAATAATATGGTTAAAGTTCTAACTTAATCTTTAAAATTAAAGTGTGAACTCAACTCTTTTCATGTGCTGCGAGTTCAAGTGTTTCAATTACGTAGAGTTTTTTAAAAGCTTACTATTTTTAAGTAATTAAGATATGTATAATATAGCTTAGAAGTGTCTAATATTCCTGACAAAATTTTGTTTGGTTTGCATTTGACGTTACTAAATAATCCGCAAAATTAAATGTATAAAAACCATCGTTTTCATAAAATTCTCCATGTAAAACGCCAATTTCATAGGTAAGGACCAAATATTATCATAAGGTAATATGGGCATATGTTTAAGTAATTTAAGGAATTATCAGGAATTTCCAAAAACAAACACATTTTATTGAAGAAAACTGACTTTTTTTTGTGTTAAGCTTATTTTTCAAATTTTGCTATATTTGTTTAGCCCAATGAACGCTTTGGGATTAGAAAACCGTTTATTCCATCTCAATCGACCTCATATGAGGGGAGATATTTCACTTTGTTCCCATAGGGTTCACAGCAATCAACGATTTTTTTAAATAAGTAATCTTTAAAAAAAAAGACACAATTTTTTTAATTTTCTGGTGAAATTGCATCTAGTTTTATCCCGATTCGTTTTTGCACCTTAACACGGGACACACTGTATTACAGGCAAATAATAATCAGGTCCCAAATAAATCCAAGTTGATTTTGTTATATAAATTTAATGTTCCTTGTAGTGCATTTTTCTTAAAAATAAAGAATCGTTTATAATATTATTTTTTGTTTTATTTTTGGATTTATGCTATCAAATCCACAAAGGGCTACTGCATGGGTTTTCGGTCATTCATCTCCATTACTTATTAGTTAAAAGATAGTTAAGAGCGTATTTTATATGTACATATACTTAACTCATATTTTATTTACAGCCTTACATCGACCTGTATGCTGCAGCCCTAAATTACCTAGCAGCTATCATGGGTGTCCCACGGCTATGCCATAAGGAGGATAAATAGTTTCAAATATTGTAGACAGGTAATAAATGAATCTATGGGGCTATAATAAGGTTCATTTTTTTCAACAGTATTAGTATCATAAAGTCTTCATAGTGTAATTAAATTCCTGTCTACAATATTTGATAGTATTTACCCTCCGTATGGCGTAACCTTGGGGCGCGCAGTGTGATAACTAAATTAAGTTGTTAGGAACAAATAAACAAATCGGTTACCAGCTACAAAATATTTAAGTAACCATACGCAAACTGTACATCTATTAAGAATTAAATAGTTTAATAACTATTAACAAAATTGGTAATTTACGATTAATCAAACAGGTATGTTACCAGAAGCCTTATTTATGAATTAACTTTAACCAAATTAAGTTGTTAGGAACAATCAAACAAATCGGTTACCAGCTACAAAACATTTAAGTAACCATACGCTAACTGTACATCTTTTAAGAATTAAATAGTTTAATAACTATTAACAAAATAGATAATTTACGATTAATCAAACGGGTATGTTACCAGAAGCCTTATTTATGAATTAACTTTAACCAAATTAAGTTGTTAGAAACAATCAAACAAATCAGCTACCAGCTGCAGAACGTTTAAATAACCACAGGCAAACTGTTTTTCTATTTTGAACTAAATAGTTTAGTAACTATTAACAAAATATGTAATTCACAAATAATCAAACGGGTATGTTACCAGATGCATTATTAATTAATTTCACAACAAAACATTTCAACAAATTTAGCAAATCTATTTCGCTACTATCAGTCAATCTAATTGATTATTTAATATTAAACAATTTGTCTGTGGTAACTAAATGAAATCCTGAAAATAACTTAGTAATTTGCTGGAAATAAATAAAACTGTTGAATTACTAATTAAATTTTGTGCCACTACTTAAAATTAAACAGTTTTGTTAATACTACTAAATTAATTTAATCACAATCAAATAAAACGGATTACTTAATAACAAGTGAACTTATTTTACTGAAGTGGTTTTAGCTACTAGTAGGCCTTAGTTTTGTAGTCACTCAAGTTATGTTACAAGCAGCTAAAAAATTTGCTACTGTTAGCAAATCTTTTTTTTCAGTGAAGTTTCAATGTAATAAAACACAATTTGAAACCTCAGTATCATTTTTGAAGACCTATCCATAGATGCCCCACAATTAGGGGTTAAATAAAAAAAAATGAGTTTCATTTCTAAATATGGAGAGCCCCGAAAAAAAAACATTTTTTTATTTTTGTATGGAAATCTTAATGCGGTTCACCGAATACATCTACTTACCAAGTTTCAACAGTATAAGCTGTATAAGCTCTCATAGTTTCGGAAAAAAGTGGCTGTGACGTACGGACGGACGGACGGACGGACAGACAGACATGACGAATCTATAAGGGTTCCGTTTTTTGCCATTTGGCTACGGAACCCTAAAAATACGAATGCTTTGTCATAATTATTTATAAAGCGATAACTGCGAACATAATACGAGTACCTATGCTTCCCAACATTCCTAAGTATTGTTTTACATTCCTTAAGGTGTAGCAATCTATCAACGTAACACGAAACATAGACTTAAAAATAACTTATTTATGACTGATATCAATCGAAAGAAAATTAATCTAATTAATTAATCGATTAAAAATTTAGTCGTTGCAATTTAATCGACGATTAATTTAGTCGCGACTAAATTAGTCGAAACTCTTACGAGATTGATCAATCGTCATTTTTAATCGTTAGTCGCGATTAAATAGGTTAATCTTAATCGTTAATCGTTAGTCGATTAAAATTTGCCCATCTCTGCATGACAGTTGTATTTTTTTTCAATTCCTATGGTAATAAATGGACTAAGGGCACTATAAGTGTATTCCTGACATTCTCAATCCAACTTTTTTTACTGTTTTTCCTAAATATAAAAAAAACTACTGCATAAAAAAATCCAAATATATTTTTACTGTAATCAGCAGTGTAAAATCTACAAACGGTATTTTTATTTTACTACCTTAGCACATATGAATTGTTGTCAATTGCGGATAGTTTCAGACAAGTCACAGCAGTTGACAATTTTAGTAGACAAGTATGTTAAAGACAAGGACAGTTTTTCACGAGCTCGAGCATTAGGTGCACACCTGTATTACAAACTTTTAAGAATTTAAGTTGACCATGATGTAGGCAACTTATAATTAAAATCAGAAAAATCACTTTTAGTTAGGATTGATTCACTAGTGCCGACTTCAGACCAAAGTGTAGTAATTCCTTCGGAGGTCACTGAGATGCATGTTGAATACACGGTTGACAAGAATGTTTCAAAATGGGGAGTCAAGTTCAATGGATGCACTGACCCCAGATAATTTTTAGATCGTACTGAAGAATTTAAGTTACCTTTTGGTGTATCAGATATCAAATTGTTTCATTCAACCGCAGAACTGTTTACAGATCAAGCCTTATTATGGTACCGAGGTATAAGACCACAGGTCTTTAGCTGGAACGATATTAGGCAGTTGTTAGAAGAGTTTGATCCTGTTGACTATAACTACAGGTTATTAGGGGAAATTAGGTTAAGAACACAAGGTTCAAATGAACCTATACACATTTGTTTTTCGGTTATGGCATGTTTGTTTTCCCGTCTTAAGGTTGAGTTGTCTGAGGAGATGAAATTGGAGATCCTTGTGCACAATATTAGGACAACATTAGCACAAAATGTAGCCTTAGTGCACATAACATCAGTGTCACGGCTGAAGGATCATCGTTGCAAATTGGAAGGTGCTAAACAACATGCTGAGTTATTCACGGAGCCTTCTAAGACCGCCACAAACATTTTGTCGGACGAATTTGTGTACAAGAGCAAGTCCAAGCCGGTTCATGTGGAAAATTCAGGCTCATCGTCGTCTCCTAGCAACTGCAAGAAATTTGACTACAAATTTTGCTAAGTCCTACTTTTTCAGGCAGTCGCTTAGATACCTCGGTTACTTCGTCGGTTACTTCGTAGTTCTTCTTCGGGTTGCGGACTGATCCAGAAAAGGTTGCGGCCATCTTGAATTTCCTCATTCCTACTACTCCCAAGGAGATAAAGATAAGGAAAGAAAGAGAGATAAAGAGCAACTTTTCGACTATAGAAGGGAAAGAACGTTCCGCTTTTCCCCCAATGGTCTGAGGAGGCTGAAGTCGCCTTCAATTCGTTGAAGAACGCGTTGGTGTTAGCACCTATTATGGCAGTACCGGATTTTAACAAGCCTTTCGTTGTGCATTGCGACGCTTCCTCATACGGATTGGGCGGAATGTTCTCACAGACCATCGATGACCACGAGCACCCGATCGCGAACGTAAGCCGTTCCTAAGGCGGAACGTAATTATAGTGCTACTGAAAGGGAGGCTCTGGCCGTTCAGTTTTCTGTGGAGAAAGTTCAGGCCTATTTAGGATAACGTCGTTTTATGGTGGTCACGGACCACGCGTCTGTAAATGCCTATCTAGATTACAACAAACAATTATAAATTTTGGAAAAAACCTATGGATATGCCGAAAATACAAAACTAAAATGCCCACGTGACACTTTTTACCAAGTGATTGACGCATATCTTACGAATTATGAACGACAATTTGATATCGTTAAACATAAATTAAATGTAAAAAAATTAACTACTATCATTTCATTTGTATTTTAAAGACAGATTATTTAAACTCATTCAAAATGAATGTACAGAGCACATAAATTATGTTTTGGGAAAATGATTGTTACCAAAACAAATTATTTTTTTAAATCTCACAAAAGAAGTGTAATTCAAAACCAGCAAAAAATTCAGCCTCTGCAAAATAAATGAAATTCTTTAAATAGAATACGTTTTATTGAAGCCTTACCTTACTTTTCTAAAGGAAAGGGGTATGGGTAAAAGTGTTGTCATTTGTAAAATTCATACATTTTCAAGGTGAGCGGCCATTCGCAAAAGTGGCAAATTAAAAATAAACATATTTTATTACAAAATGTAATACTCTTAAGTGCATCGGAGCTGAGATATTTAAATATTCATGCTTGGGCGTACTTTTGTACTAAAAACTGAACACTGAAATCTTTAAAATCTCCGCTTCGATATTATTTAACGCCATAAATTATATATATCTATGTGTATTTAGAGGTCCTCTAAATAACTATGTAAGAATCATCAGTGGCCGCTGAAAAAAAAAGACAATATTCTTCAAACAAATTTACCCAATGCCCTTTGCATTGCTCACGTAGGTAGGGCGGTAAAACGCAGAATATCTCGGATCGCGTGTAATTCACGCTGGACCCAAGGGCAAACAAAATGCGATCAGAGGCTTTTTTTACTACCGCCAGTGGTGTACGCAACTTTTTTTCTAACTGAAGCTTTCAACCTGAATAGTTTTTATTTTTCTACATTAAGGTACCTTCCTATTGTTACTTAGGTTGGTTCTATAATCATTCTCCTAGCGTTATTCCCGGTAATAATACGAGTCATAAGCGCGCTACCGATTCTTTATTAAATCATATTGAGAACGAGTGAGCGAGGCGAACAACCGAAAATCGTTCATATGTCCGGTGTCTGTCCAGATGTCCGTCTGTTCTCCTCTATAGGTCGCATTTCTCAACAGATTCTCGTGAAATTTTGTGAGCAGGTTCGTTAATTATACTCGTACCTATATTAACGATCATCACTTTGACTGCTCGTCAATATGTTTTTTTTTATCGAGTCACTTTTTGGAAATAAAAAAAATGTATTTTTAAATAGACAGGCTCTCGAGTTCTAAAGCTCAAAGAGCCGCTAGTATATATAATCGCATAGCTAGCTACAAATAGACGATACATAGTACAATCTCAAGATTGATTGATTGAGCAAGTGCCGCAACAAACTAAAGAGCTGTTAAAATTAGAGCAATGGGAAACCTCTCATCTAATCCACATTTTTTGAAAAGGTTGAATAATTTGCCGAGCACAGCAATTTTTTTAACTTTAATGCAATTTAGGGAACACAAGAAGAAAAATAAAGGAAAGCGTTTTTCATTACAAGAAAAACTTGTAGCATTCTCAATATATAAGCAAAGTCCGAAGGTATTTAGACTCGTTCGAAAAAAAAAATATCTTGCTATCACCACAGACTTTTGTAAAAATGCTAAAAATGGCAGACATCAGGCCTGGTATCAACAAAAGTACCATCGAGCAAATAAAAAAAGCTACAATGAATATGCGACTTGAGCACAAATTGTGTCGTGTTGTTTGACGCGATGTCGCTAAAACCAAATGTTGCATATAACGAGAGGAAAGACAGAGTCTGCGGTTTTGTGACAGATGGTATATACACACGCGCTGAATATGCAGACCACGCACAGGTTTTCATGATACGAGGTTTCTTAAAAAGTACAAACAGCCAGTATCTTATACATTTTCCCAAGCTACTACAAAGGGGCCCGAACTGGCAAAACAACTCAAGGCAGATATAACGGAGCTCCAAGCCGCTGGTCTTATTGTGGTGGAGACTGTGTGTGACCAAGGCACCAACAACACCCAGTGCATAAAAATCCTGTCGCAGGAGACAAGAGCAGCACTATTACGTAAAGGGGAGGAACCAAGGAGCAACATTATTATTATAAATGATCAAGAAATCACACCGTTATACGACCCACCACACTTAATGAAATGCATTAGGAACAATTTGATTACGAAAGATTTAGTATATGAAAAAGACAACCAAATTAAAAAAGCGAAATGGTCGCACATAACTAATTTGCACAAAGAAAATCCCGGGTACAAGGGAATAAGATTTGTGCCAAAACTAACTTACCTGCATTGTGATTCAAATAAAATACCTCGAATGAAGGTAAAATATGCCACACAGTTATTTAGCCAAACTGTGGCATCAAATATGGGCTACCTTGCAGGTACGTATTTTTTAATTTATTATTTTTTCTTGAGATACACTAGGCGTTAGTAAAACTCTTGTATATCAGATACGATTTCACACGCAAGCTCCAAAAAACGCAGTTGCGCGAGACTGTATCCGACCTATCGACCCACGAATCTCCTCTGCTTTAGAGGAGCGTTTCCGAACTCTGCGTAACCCGTGGCACATTTATTTGTGTTTGTCATGAACATCAGAAAAAACAGGCAGTACGAGTACGTGGTTTGTATCGGACCGAAATATAACCACAGAACTCAAGCCTAGTCCTAATTGGTGGTGAACCTGCCGACGAAGACGGCGGTCCTGGGTTCGATTTCGATACGTGTGTGATGAGCGCGAGTATTTGCTTCTGTGTCTTGGTTATTTTATATGTATTTAAGTATTTGTTTCTCTGTATAAGTATGTTTATCGTTGTCTAGGAGCTTAGTTTGGGCCTAGGTTAATTTGTGTGAGATTGTCCCCTGATATTTATTATTATTTATTTACTATTATGACACGCGGATTTAATTTAGTGCGCCATTAATACACGAAAAATGTAACTATCTCCTACGCTGATGTACTGCACCTTAAATGACTTAGGAGCCGCAACTAAGATCAACAATTTGTTTTTATTTGCAGATACATAGGTTGCCTCATATATTTCGGGATTTAAGTAAACTAGTGCTGCCACCTGGCTAGTGACATTTCTGTACTATAGTTTGGACTTTTTGGCGGCAATATAACCAAAAAAAGTTTTGATTCGATCGTATTTTGTTTTTTTTTCTGTCACTTAAAGAATAATCATATCGGTTAAACATGGAATTGAATCGTGAACATTTTCGGGCGATTATTTTTTATAATTTTCGACGTGGACTGAGTCAACAACAGTGTATCGAAGAACTTAATTCGACTTTTGGCGATGAAGCACCGTCTAGGACAAGTGTTAATCGATGGTTTGCAGAATTTAATTGTGGGCGTAGTTCTCTTGTGGATGAATTTCGCGAAGGTCGTCCAAAATCAGTGGTTGTTCCGAAAAACATAGAAGCTACGCGTGAAATAATATTGCAAGATCGACATGTGACCTATCGAGAGATGAGGCATGTTTGGGCATTAGTGGGACCAGTGTACATACAATATTGCATGAATATTTGAGCGTCAAAAAAATTTGTTCGCGATGGATTCCACATAATTTGATAGCTGCTCAAAAAAAGGCTCGTGTCGATTGGTCTAAGGAAATGCTTAAAAAATAAAATTGCGGGCATTCGAAACACGTCTACGATATTGTGACAGGCGCCGAATCGTGGATCTATGCATATGAACCGGAAAATAAACAGCAGTCGACGGTGTGGGTCTTTCAAAACGAACCTAACCCTACAAAAGTTGTTCGTGCACGGAGCACCTCCAAACAAATGGTTGCCTGTTTTTTTAGTAAAACTGGGCATATTGCAACTGTTCCCTTAGAGGAACGAAGAACCATCAATTCTGAATGGTATACAACCATTTGTTTGCGAGAGGTCATCGAAACAATCAGGGAAACCAACCGCCGAAGAGGAATCATACTTCACCACAATAATGCGGGTCCTCATCGGTCGGCACATACATCGGACTTTTTGAACACTCAAAATGTCGATTTGATGGGTCACCCGCCGTATAGTCCTGATTTAGCCCCCAACGATTTATTTTTATTCCCGCACATTAAAAACAACTGCGAGGACAACGTTTTTTGATATCTGAAGCAGCGGTTGAAGCGTTTAAAATGCATGTTTTAGAGGTGTCCCAATCAGAGTGGTCGAAATGCTTCGAAAATTGGTTCAAACGCATGAAAAAATGTATAGACCTTCAAGGAGAATATTTTGAAAAGCAAAACTTCAAATCCCGAAATATAAAAGGGCACCCTTGTAAGGGCATACTCGCACAGGAATCGAAGGATACTGCCGACATCTTGCTGTTTTTCGACCGACTATTCGATTCAGTGAATGGGAGCTTCGATAAAAAGAGTAAAAGGTACTCAAAGCCACTCCTGGGACCTGCTACTCCAAAGTCAGCTCACTATCAGTTTAGGACAGAAGCAAAGAAAAAACTAAAGGTCATGAAATTTATAAATGCCCGAAGCAACAAAGTGGAGCATGTCCCAACTTTAAAAAGGTATCGAAGACCTTCTTAAAAACCTTAAACATAAATATGGGGTTACGTCAGTTTGGTTGCGGCATCTAAACCAAGATCCAATAGAAAACTTTTTCGGATCCATCCGAAGCCATGGATGCCGCAACATAAATCCAACGCCGGAACAGTTCGAGTCGGCATTTACGACAATGATAATAATGGACAACTGTGTCGCACTACATGAAGCCATCATCACAGGTGCTACGGAATGATTGTAAATCCAGAAATAAACCTACCAAATGTAATGATCACGCCCCTTGAAGAGAAAAATGATCCCCGCGAAATTGGAGGATTACAATATGTTAGCGGGTATTTTATTAAAAAAGCGAAACAATATGTCTTCAAGGGGTGTGATCAATGTAAAAAAGATCTCATAAGTGAAAGCGAATTACAATATATAAAATATAGAGAATACGCTAATAAAAAATGGCTTTACAATCCAATGACTCTCCTCTGTTGCGTATCCAGTCTGCAGGATTATTTATTTTACCACTATAAAAGGTCTGAAGCACAATTCCAAAACTTAGGTTCAGAGGGCGACACTTTCGCATTACCTGCTTTGACCGCCGAGAGAGGTCTCTATTACCAGTTTATAACAAAGTACTCTGTGGCACTTACGCTATTCATCCCCAGAGGGCACATAGCATTAGTACTATTGCATAGTGAAAACAGCATAGGGCCAACAGTGGGCCACATATTGGAATCCAATGGCAGGAGAGGAGAAACAAAATTCAAAAAATTCAAAATTCAAAATATTTATTCAGTAAATTGGCCACATGAGGGCTCTTTTACACGTCGGTAACATGGAGTGAATCTACTAGCGCTTCGGACAAGACCATCATTGCGGAGAAGAAGCGCCGCAAGAAACTCCAGCAGAAGGTCATTTTTTCCAATCATAAAATACAATAATACTTAAAAGTAACATTACAAGGTAATACAGTAATAAATCATTATTTTAAAACTAACACAAATAAAATCATTACAAATGTAAGCTACATTACTTAAATTAAAAATAGTGACTAGGAGAACAACATGACGAGGTCTCTACGTCAGGAACGATAATTAAAATAACTAACTGGAAAACACGTCCTTGCAAGCGTGAACAGACCGGACCCCACAGACAGCACCCGTTCACGAGTATGACGCGTATCTCAGCCATCGCCTCCCTCAACCATCTGTTCGGGAAGGTGGCGACCCGATCAACGACTCCGCCGTAAGCAAAGACCTTTAAGTGAGCATGACATGCTCATGCTGCCGGACAAAATATATCAATAAAATGTAGTTGTCCGGCGAGAAACATCACAATGTGTTCTCACTTCTAAAGTGACTTGTGCACAAGAACCAATACGATTAAAAGTAAAAAAAATCATTAGGTATACTTAAATTTAAAGTGTCTACATTATTGGCTTAAAGGCATTTTGCAATAAGCGCTGCACAGCGCTCAGCTATTATAACTATTCAAAAAAAAAAAAAGTTTTTTAAAAACAACCGTAATATCAGTAATAGCTCACACTACTTAAAAACGTCTTTATCATCTAGGAAGTCATTTACAGTATAATATGCCTTACCCAGCAAGAAGCACTTAATGCGTGACTTAAATTTATTGGACGGCATTATGACAATATCAATAGGTATCTTATTGTAGAAACGTATAAACCAAACAAAGTGCGGTGCGGTGCGTGGACAGAAGCGCGCCCGGCGCGCGAATTAGATCGGCTATTTTGATATCAGTGAGTGCAAGGTATCAAGTACACTTAGTAAATACATATAAAAATAAAATAGTGTGCAAGTTAATACTTACATGTTATTCACTAATCGGATAACAATATCGTGTTTTTTTTTACATCAGATTACTTTTCTGTTAAAAAATACAAATACGTATTTACTAAGTATGTTCAAAGTAGTGGAATTCAATTATTCTGGTGACGGAGGTAGTCTTAGCGCCGTATTAATAAACTCATCTTGGCTGAGTTGTCCGTCACAAGATAGGTACGTCAAACTAAATGTCAAGCCATAGAAAACAGTCATTTTTGACGCATCTTGAGACGAGCTTGACAGCCAAGATCAGTTTATTAATACAGGTCTTAGTGTCATAAGAGAAGAGTGGATCAAGCCTCGCAACAAGAAGTGCCTTTGGCCTCATCACAAAATTGTGTCGTGAATAGAACGACCACACCCACGATTCTGTCCTGAATAATGGGTGCAGTCGTTAAATGACAGAATAATTTGTAGAATGCACGGACAGGATTCAGCGGTATCGCAACGAACCTTTGTTGTCAAGGGTCCTCTTGCTGTGGAATCCTATACTGGTGTAACTAAGGGAGAGTGAATGAAAAGGCCAAATGTTACATAAACTTCATGTATAATATAAACATGCAAAATTCGTAGGAAAATTTACATTAAACAAGCACCAGCGGTGGTGCTGTATCGCGAGGAGACGCGGTTGTCTCACTACGTACGGAATCGCGGGACGCGCACTGTCTCTAAAAGATGCTGGCCAACATATTAGAAAAGTCTGTCCATTTACAGCAGATCTCCTGACCGGATTACCAGGCGACACGGAGATGGTAAGCTGATGACGTAGCCGGGCCATGGGCCTGGCTCGAACAGCAGTGAAGAAAGCCTTCGGGCCATCGACCCCGGTAAGGCTACCAGGGCGAGGCAAACCGAAGGAACTCGTGGACAGCGTGGACTCCTCTAATGGAGAAGCGTGAAGCCCCTTGGCATCACGAAAGGCGCCGGGCCCGCAGGGGCCGGGCACGGAGTTCCGTCCTACGCGAGGGGCGAACGTCGCCCCCGCTTGGCATCACCCAACACCTGCAGACGCCGGAGACTTCGGCAGTAGGGCCGCGCTCCTCGACACCCTACGCCTACGGGGAGATCGTTCGGCTGCGCCATGAGCGCATAAACGCCGCGGGCGTAACGCAAAGAACCGCGAACACTGCACTTACACTTCCCCTTAACTAGAACTTCACCAATACTGTTTCACATTAAATTACATCGGGCGTTTGTTCGTCCGAGTTAACATGCAGGCCGGGCCGACATCACTCAGGACCTCCGAGGGGACGGCGCGGACGCCGACCCCGTGAAATCGTCAGCTGGCAAAATGCCTGCGCCAATGCGCGATAGGTCCTTAACAGTCAAGGGCTCGGTGACAACTCCCATGTCAAGTCAAATGCTCTTCAAGAGTTAGGTATCGTAACGTTCCGTCCCGAAATGTTATAAACGATACTAGGATTTAATTAATATTTTACCAAATGTATACCTAGGTCATGGCTAATTACGTTTCTAACAACTAGTACTGAAAACTAGCTCATAGGCTATTTCATGGCCAATAATATCTCGATTATTAACTCATGACATATCTCAAATAAATCGGCTATTCGGAACGCACCCCTTTGACATTCAGTTGTCACATCGTTTTAAAACAGAAACGTACCCGGCGTAAAGTATTTTTAATATTTATAAATAACGTGATGTAAATTCTCGAAAATACATACGTATGAGTGTTAGAAGTGTAATAGAAAGATAGTACACATCGTAACGATCAATTTGACATACATAACGTATGTTTCGGACTTGTAGATAAGTTACAAAGTGCCTCGAAAGTTTGTGTTTATCACGTGTTTACTTTCGTTGAAAACATCTAGTTCCATTGCTCAAAAGCTTCAGGAATGCCTTTAATTCCAAAGTTCAAGAGGTAAGCAAGCTCCCTATATAGGTAGATCCTAGCAAAACATGTTAGTTTTGAAAATATAAGCATCGTAAAATGTGCCGTACGAAAGGTTATGATTTTACATAGAAAATCAGTAGCGTATGCTACAATTGTCAGCAAATTCAACAAATGCCTTACAAATATAAAACTACCCGACGAGAATTGGCATGTGTATCCCATTAAACTTTTATTCTACGAGACGGGTGAGTTAATATTAGTTTATTTAATTTTTAAATCACAAGGTCAATTAAGTTTTGTAACGTCGTGTGTTAATTTTGCTGTAATATTTATTTAAACTGATGCTGGCAAAAGTCTCGAGCTGCCATTTCTCTATAAGTACATATTATATTACATAATAATAAATAGTTTTCGCCGTCTTTTATGAAAAGGTTACTTTTAGCTATTTCTTCACAATCGTCTTTGTTGTCTATGTCATTTAAATTTAGCATATTTTAGCAATTTTAGTTATTGACTGGTTCCCCTTACCTACTTTATATGAACCACAAGGGTCAATTGTTAATATTATCGTGTTTTTTTACCTATGATTATTTTTTCAGATGATTTAATTAAAGCCTGAGATTCCCGAGAACTTTACAAAAGGGCTGAGAGTGAGCGGAGTTGGCCACTGATTTGGATGACCAGCCAATGAAGAGGAGGAGGAAAAATAGAACCATCCATTCTAACCCGTTGGCAATAGTCGCGTTCAGATGTTTATGACCATCTTTGTTTGCTCAGATGTTTCGGATGGCGACTGTACCAAAACAAACGCATTCTCTATATCTAAATTGGTCCCTTCATTTTGACGGTAACATGTTTGAAGCACGCACCTCCACTTACCAGTTAAGGGTTAAAAACAATAACAGGGTGCCCATGTTTATATTGTGTAGATATTTTTAATAGTCTTTACATTGTAACTGCTCGTTGTTCTTTTTGTTATAATTAATTAATTATTGCTTTTTAGGGTTCCTTACCCAAAGGTTGCCAACGGGACCCTATTACTAAGGGTCCGATGTCTGTAAAAGTTATTTAAAAGAATATACCACAACTGGTTACCATGTGGGTAAATGAGATTTTCATCGAGAAACAATATGTTTTGACAAGAAAGATTGCATAATTTTTACAACATGGCGAAAATGCGGATGTAGAATTATTAAAAGCAAATCGTGACATGCAACAAATCAGACGATTGTTTAACGGAACCGCGCTATCTATAGAACGCAAATTGCGTGAAAAAGACAAAGATTTCGGCAGCCTAGAACAATATATTCTATATTTCGAAGAAAAAATTAGGCGTCTTAGTGTATTAGACGATATCAAACGAGACTAACAGAGAAAGCCACTGCAATCTCTGTGTATTTATTCCAGTTCTGATAATGCTGATTTTGGAGGTTTAAGCAGGGATCGTATTGTAGGCACCGATGAAACTTCACATAGCAGCAGCGGAGACTCTAAAGGAAAAGCAAGAAAGACAAAAAAATGCACCTGTTTTAAGACATAATATTACTACAATAGAAACAACTGCGCCTAATCTAAATGGATTTACACAAGATACTAACATTACTTTAACAATTGTCGAAGAAAATCGTCAGGTTACAGCGGATTGTTCTTTTTGGCACAATATGGGTATGGCGAAAAATTGAAAAAAGAAGCAATTACGCAAATCAATAAAAGAAAGAAGGGATGATAAGATCGATAGACATTTTATCAGAAATAATGGTTAGGATTACGTGACCAAATCGGAAAAAGTAGTACATGCACGAGAATATTAACCTTTGCCTGAATGCCGTTACCGATTTAAATTCAATCGTATATTCGATGATCTACGAAAGCTGTTCTTTGATGAGTATTGGTGTCTTGGAAGTTACGATAAAAGAGCGCTATATGTGGAAAAGTGCATCGAAGTGAAAAAAAAACAGGCGGGCCAGTGTACTCCTACGAAAAAAAGAACGTTTAGTCATTCAATTCAATCAGAAGATGCATATATGCGAAAGGTGTTTCTTGCTCACGTTACAAAAAAGCAGTCGTTTTCTTCAGACAGTTTGTGAAAAAAATGAAAAGCACGGACGCAGACGTGGAGAAAGAATGGAGGAAATAAAAACCCACATTATAAGTTTTCCTTCAATCGAAAGTCAAGTCACTACGGGCGTTCAAAAACAACTAAAAAGTTTTTGGATTCTGAACTTTCACTTCAAAAAATGTATGATTTATACAAAGAAACAATATAAAATCCCGCCAGCAAACCTACATATAGGTATATAACTGGTTGGCTTTAAGTAATGAGAATTACAATTTTGTTTTATTATTTTTATTAAATCATTGTTAGTGTTATATAGCTTTTTATTATATAAAAATTAACTAAATTCAGTATGATAATCTATCATTACAATATAGCGAAAGGTCCCCCATCTTCAATTTTTCGTAGCTTTTTTCTTACCGTTTTCGTCATACGATGGACAACATCTATTTTTACATTTTCTAGTTAATTAGTTCATTTTGTACCCTGCGCTTCAACTGATTCTATGATTTCACTTCCCCTCCCATCACTGTAAACTAGTCTTCTGAGACGTACCAAAAACTACTCCATTGGACGAGCTATAGGACGTTCGGACTACCGGATCGGGACAACAACTAATGTTACCTTTGGGACGAGCAACTAAGTTTTTTGGACGATACAATAAAGCCTCGTTTAACAACGTCAAACATTACTGCTCCAATTGAACATCAACCACAGGAACAGCCAAATACTAACTGCTACAAATACGCCTTATCCAACACAAAAACGAACAAAGAACAATTCCAACAAAGAAACTGATATAGATAAAGAAATGCCTTAGAAATAACAAGAAGGGAAGTTCATGATGGAACTGATCATTTACTCCTAAGTTTTTTCAACGTGCTTGCAAAAACTGTCTTTACCCAAACTAGCAGAACTTAAAGTGAAACTAGCACAGTTATTTGCTGAGGCAGAATTGAGCGAATTTTCACATGGAATAAACTCAGGTCCAAAAATTCCACAGCACATGTCACCCGCATAATCAATGATTTCTCAAGACCCAAACGATGACGAACTACCTGCCAGAAATTCAAGTATCGGAAATGGAGAGATCAAACCCAGGGCACTGGTGGAGGTCCTGCAGTAGTCCGTCCACTGACAGATACCGAGTTGAAGGTGTTGGAGGTTGTTGGAGCAGCTGTTGTGGATGGATTTGCAAATCTAGAAACTCCACTAGTATGTTATTTGCGTTTTAAATTTATACCCGACTACGGCGAAGCAAAAATGAGGGTTAAGATTTTGAACGGTATGTATGTACTTATGTGGGTGGGCATGTATGTTCATCTGCTCCCTTATAACTTCTAAACTACTTATCATAAAGTGTCAAACAGCTGCGCGGCTCGCACGTCGTATGCCTGCGGTCGGCAAACGCGCGCGTTAGACAAGGGTTACACGATCAGTTTGGCGTCAGTTCAGTCCATCAGTTTGGTCAGAATGACGCGAGAATTATCGTCTAACCAGTTGACTGACGGACTGATGGTCCAGAATGACAAAAATTAAATATTTTAAAATATTTTTATCATTCTGTTGTGATTGACATCAGACTGATGCCAGACTGATCGTGTAACCGCTCGAATCATTCTCGCGTCAGTCACCGTCCGCGACGCAATGGAGCAAGACGTGCCAAACGACGAAGCGTTGCCGCCGCCGCCCGCGCCGCTGCCGAGCGCTTCACTCCCGCCACCGCCAATCGAGATAGAAAAAGAATTCATTCTCGCATTCGAGTCCTTGCCAGAGTTATGGGATAAAACCCATACTTTTTATATCAATAAATACAAGAGAAATGACGCTTTGCGAAAACTCCTCAATATATATATAAAAATTAAACCCGGGGCAACTATAGAGGATGTCAAAAAAAAAATAAACGTTTTACGGTCCAACTACAGGAGAGAGCTGAAGAAAATTATTTCATCGCGAAGATCGGGGTCTAGTACAGATGACTTATACCGTCCAAAAAGTTGGACTTTCGAATATCTTAAATTTTTGGATAAATTTGAGCAGCCTGTTCCGGTAGATCGGGTAAGTAAGAACATATTTTCTATGTATAGTGTAGGTACATAATGACGACCTCTGTAGCCTAGTTGGTAGTGACCCTGCCTACGAAGCTGGAGGTCCCGGGTTCAAATCCCGGTAAGGGCATTTATTTGTGTGATGAGCACGAATATTTGTTCCCGAGTCATGGATGTTTTCTATGTATTTAAGTATGTATTTATCTATATAAGTATATATATATATCGTAGTCTAGTACCCATACTACAAGCTTTGCTTAGTTTGGGCCTAGTTCGATTTGTGTAAGATTGTCCCCAAATATTTATTTATTTATAATAAGGTAGGAAGGGTAGGTAGATGTTAATAACTCACAAAATAAAACAAAGTAGGTATAATGCTGTTAAATTATTATTGTATGTTCTCAATTCACTATTGAAGGTCATTTTTGCTAATTTCCAATTTACCCTCATGACTAAAGTAATGGCAGAATCTTTCTCTTATCTGTTTGGCATCATTAGTTGAATTTCGGGTAGGAGTGGGTTCCAAATCGGTCAATTCAATATCAGTAGCTTTTGTAACTTTCCAGTTTGATGCCAAGTAGCGACGGGATTTGGTTTTCATTAAGTAGTTATGTAAATAACAGCAAGCCGTTACTATGGTTGAGGCTTTTCGTGGCTCAAAGCATATTGCCTTTTGAAATACACCGAATTTTTTTGTTATTATTCCAAAAGCACCTTCAATAACTGATCTAGCTCGTGACAGCCGCCTGTTAAATTCTTTTCGCTCATTATTATTGATACATGCACTTTGTGGATATGGCTTCATTAAATTTTTCCCTAGTGCAAAAGCCTCATCAGATATAAAAACAAAAGGAAAACTTTCGGTTGTGTATGGCAATGGCGATGGTTCTGGTATATCTAATTCGCCTTTACTATAGAGATCCCAGAATTTTGTGTAAAATAGGACACCACCATCCGATACTCGACCATTCGCACCAACGTCAATCATTATGAATTCCTTATTTGCATTTGCCAGTGCCATCAAGACGATACTAAAATGACCTTTATAATTAAAATAAAGTGACCCTGAGTGTTCTGGTCTTTGGATCTTGACATGTTTACCATCCAAAGCTCCCAAAGAATTCCAAAATTGATATTTATCACCAAAATCAGCGGCAATTCTTTTCCATTCCTCTTTTGACGGCTTCTGAAATGGAAAAAAAATAGTAGAAGTTAATATAGTACGTTTTCTTTTTTCAGGCTAGTGATGATAATCAGAATGAAGCTGAATCTGATCAAGCTCAAAAAGAGCAAGAAGTTGCTGCGACTATTTCTTCATTCGTGGCAGCCCCACAACCACCCGCAAGACCGCCTCCTCTTAGTTCCAAGAAAAGTGTCCTTAAAACACAAAATGAATTACTGGAACGAGCATGCAATTATTTATCAGAACCCCAAGTTAGTGGTGCTCGTTCAATAGCATTTGACTGGGCAGAAACGTTAGAACGACTGACCCCTACTCAAAGATTATATGCCAAGAAGGCCATTAATGATGTGCTATTTGAAGCGGAATTGGGAAATTTGCACAGATACTCAGTTCAAATAAATGTAACATCAACCCCTTCACCTGCACCATCTCCCTTTTGCCCATTTCCACCTGAATCATCTTCCTACTCACACACAACATCTCTCGAGTACATCCAAAGCCCTGTCACAGCTTCTCCCGCACAATCTCCCAACTATATCCAAACCCCAGTCACAGCTCCTCCCGCGCATTCTTCCAACAACATCCAAACCCAAGCCAGAGCTTCACCCGCACAATCACCCATCTACATTCAAACCCCTGTCACATCTCCCACGCATTCTTCCAACAACATCCAAACCCAAGCCAGAGCTCCTCCTGCACAATCACCAATCTATATTCAAACCCCTCTCACAGCACAATCACGCATCTACACCCAAACCCAAGCCGCAGCTCCCGCACAACCTCCGGTCTACACTCTTCACATTCCGTCCCCATCTTCTATGTCTCAAGACAGCGAATATACAGCTGGTTCGTTATTCGCTCAATTTCAAGCGGAATAATAATATGATGATTAAATTAGTAACCTAAATAATTACATAGTGTCATTTTAATTACATTGTTGATTTGTAACCAAATAATAAAAATTATTAATAAATCGTTTTTTTTTACTTACCCTTATATAAGGCTGTAGGACATAAATTAATACTTCGCATGTCTGAATAATTGACTGACTGATGGCAGCAGGTGACATTACTGCAGAATATTTAAGATCTTTAATATTCCTTCCAGTAGCAAGGTATCGTAAAGTGACAGCTAATCTTTCTTCGGCGGATATTGCTTTCCTCATACAGGTATCTTGTTTTTCCAAATATGGTTTGACCATTTGCAACAGATGATCGTAGCAGGCTTCTTTCATTCGATAGTAATTTTGGAAGTCTTCTTCTTCATCCTGTTGTCGTATTTCATTTAATAAATTAAGATGCGTGTAATGTTCTCTTTTTTGTAGCCAGGTTTTCATCCATCGCTTCCTTTTTACGCGTTTCTTGAGCAGTAAAGCGATAATTATAATAGCACAGGCTCTTTTTTTCTTCAAAATATCCATGGCTTGACAGGATCAGGTGACTCACTTGACTGTCGTCTTCACTTTACAAATGCTGACTACGTAAGTTTTATCAGTCTGCTGTCAGTCTAGACTGAGCGTGTAACTGTGTTTTTCATCCATCATTCTGGCATCAGTCTTAGCCGGACCAAACTGATGGACTGAACTGACGCCAAACTGATCGTGTAACCCTAGTCTTAAGTCGAAGCCAAATTGGCTCGGCCGATTTAACCTAAAGACAATTTAGTTGAGCTCGCGATCGCCATGAAAAATGCTGTCGTATGTCCGGCTATCCCCTCTATAGGTCGCATCTTTCAACTGTTTATCACACCAGTGGCATCACAGATGACTTGACAATTAATAATGTAAAATCCTTTTCTGTTATAGAAAATGTTGCCTGGGGCTGCTGGATGGTTAATTGGGGGTTTGTGTATCGGAATGTGAGTCCTATCCACCGCACCCAATGTATAGGGTATTCCAATCACATCCTGGAAGCCTTGCATGGCCGTCTCTTTTTCTATTCTTGTCATTGGGAACTTGATCCACTGTGGAGTCAATCTCTCCATTATCAATTAACAAACAGCTGTCAGGCTTCGACTGACTGTAGGTTAGCTTTGAGCCAGAATGCCAACTTCCCCTACAGCAGTCTGATAGCTATCTTGGGCAAATTGTTAAGTGCACTTAAAACGTCAAAGTATCGACCACGTGTGTGCGCATGTTCCGCGACAGTCTGAACAATTTTTGAAATTTCCGCTCGGTTCGGTCGAATGGGTTGGATGCATCACGCAACCTCTTTAAATAAAGTTTTTCATCCTCGCTATGCTCACTCTCATCGGCCACCACAGCAGCCATGACGATTTCTTCATCCATTTCAAAATGTAATTTCAAATAGAAAATATAAAATGAGAATATTAGTCGATTAAGTTTGACGTTTCTGAGTTTTCGCGTAAAAACGACATGTCTAGAATAGCATTTTGGCAGCTAAACTAAGTTGAATAGACCGCCTAAAATAAAAAAAAACTGATTCAAATTAGCGCTGTCATTTGATTATGACAGTTGCGCATAGAATAGTAAAGAGTTTTAGCGACACCTAAATAAAATTAGGAGGTTTAGAGGCCAAACGTAGAATCGAGTCCATTGCTAAATAAATTAAAGAAATTATCAATTTTACAAAAGGAAGATGAACAGATTAAAATTATATTGTGAAAAGTAAATGGACAAGAGCCTTTGTCAAATAAGCAAGAAATAATTATTAACCGATGTTCATTAGAAGATGGTATTTTGTACTTTAACCCAACAAAAACAGTTAGGAAGGTGATATATTCACCTTACGTATTATATTAGGGAGAGTACATACGAGTATAATCAAATATTTTAGAGATATATTTTATTGGAAAGGGATAACTAAACAAGTAAAAATAATAACTGACGGATGCCATGAATGTCAAATAACTAAAACAGATACAGTAAAATATGTAGGCCCTTGTTGTTCCATTATTATCAAAAATATAGGGGATATAGTAATGGTGGATTTGTATGGGCGTTAACCTACAGGGGCATTTGGTATGGATTATATTTTAGTCATTCAAGATTCTTTCAGTAATAGTACATTACTACAGAGGCCGGACAAAAGGAGTTGCCGGCCGAAGACATATAGACCGGATAGGTCTGAGGCGGGCAACCCCATATTTCCCGCCGAGGTATGTATAGTGCTATTTTCAAACATGCAATGTAATAAACAACAAAAAAATCAAAGTTTTTTTTTTTAATACGCATAAAGGCAGAATGTCATGATGCCTGAGCCACAAATTTATGTGGAATGGAAATTAAAAAAGAGGACTTTGCCGGCCTAGGCCTGCACGACTTGTATGAAATTCCATTAACGACCTCTTGTCCTAGCCGCACCTGAAACGCCATACTTCGCATACTGTAGGTATAGCCGTCACGCGGCCGTGCATAAATTAAATTTACAATTTAGTGGATATACATGTGTTAATACATTTCTTAGGAAATTAGAACAATTAAGGTTGTCGCGAAACATTTCCAAGACTTCTTTGTTGCATTCGGCTTGCGAACTGTTTACTGACGGAGCGGCGTCATGGTTTGATGGTCTCGAGGCGGCGGCAAACAGCTGGGCGGAACTAAAAGAGTGGCTCCTACTGGAGTATCTGCCAGCTGACTATAACGAGCGCCTACTCGACGAGATCAGAGCCAGGACGCAGGGCTCCGAGGAAAGCATAACCAATTATTTGAATATTATGCAATGCTACTTCGCTCGCTTAAGCCGACCAATACAGGAGTCAGACAAATTGTACATTGTTATGCGTAACGTGCGCCCTTACTACTCTAAACAATTGGCTTTACAAACTATACATTCACTGTCCGAACTTAAAACCAAGTGCCGATTACTTGAGGCTGCCACTCACCGGGCCAGGTTGTTTACCGAACCGACCACGGACACCCGAGGTTTATTGACGGCAGACTTGGCATATAAGTCATCCGTCAAGAAACCTAACGTGACAGAAGTAATACCTATACCTACTGCTAAATTTTGTGTACGTTGTCGTGTAAATGGCCACACTATGAGTGCAAATCGCCTTATAAACTTGTTTGCTATCGCTGTGGTGAAAATAATGTCACCGCGCCAACTTGTCCAAAATGTGTACTCATAAATAATACAAAAAACGAATAGACTGGTCCCGGAGTATGGAGGGCCCGGTTGTTCATAGCAAATTACTAACTGATTGTAAGGTTAACAACTTACCTAAAACTAACCTATTTAAAAGTAGAATATTTAACTCAAATGGGAACCATACATTACCGGATATGCCTAATACTAACTATTTCTACCCGAGGAGTGTAAACGAAGATTGCATCCAAACAATTGTCTTTTACAATTCTTCGTGGGAAAAACCTTACCATAATTATAATGAAGAGATGAAAAATAAGTCAAGACATGCTTTTTATTTCAAATTAAATTCTAAGAACAATAAAAATAATAACATGTCACATCCAGGAACAACTATCGGAACACCCCCTAAAAAGGCGTTAACATCCAATACTTTTAGAAAAGACCCCCAAGAATCTTACCCAGGAAAACTTAATAAATTTAAACACCCCAATGAATCACCTCCAATAAAAAACGAAACTTTTAGAAAAGACCCCAAGAAAAAAAAAACACCCCCAGCCCAGAGATCACATCCAATAAAAAATTACACTTCTCCAATAATCACCCCCACAGAGACACTGCCCCCCATAGATAATAAATTAGAATCATGTCAATTAAAACAATATTTCACATCTGAAAAGTTTTCACCCATGCCATTACCCGACCCGGCTGAGTGGCAGGCTTGGTTGTCGATACTTAAAATGCGCGTGTGGTTGAGGACGTCCCCAAGCCTCTTCATGGACCTAAGGTAAACTCGGTGACAAGGGGAAAGCGTAGGGCGTTGTCGCGCTCACGCTCCCGTTCGCCTGCCCGTCCGTACGCCCGGAAAGCAAGTCGAACCTTGACCCTATTGAGGCAACTCAGCAGGCCGCGAGCGCGATATTGGACGGAGCCCGGAGTTCCAAGAATCTAAAGGGTGACATTTGGGGCGCCATGAACCGGGCGTTCCGGATAATAATAGAATCGATGAGCGACCTACAAGACGCCAAAACAGAGAGCGAGGAGATCCGCATTCTAAAGGAAGGAAGAGGATGCGGGAGCAACACGCTCACTGTGAACAGGAACTGAAGCCGCTCCGCACTGCCTTCTCGGAGCGAGAGGTCCCGGCCACCTCAACCGATGTTCTAAATATTCTAAAATTCGCTGCAGTTTGCTGCCGCGAATTTTAGAATATTTAGAACACATTTCTTTCAGAGTTCCTCGTCTCCTCTCACGTTCCAAACCTATTTTTAGTATCCCACCTTGTGGCACTATTTATGCACAAAATTCATATTTTAGGCGCTCGTGCACTCTTTATAACAAATCGCTTAATGATGTTGATCTATTAGCTCATAGTATGTCGACCTTTAAAAATAAAATTCGACAGATTTTATATTCTCCTTAATAGTTAGAGTCGGTAACATAATTTGTTTCTCAATTAAGTTATTGATCTGTATGCTGACCACACGTAGCTTAACATTTGTCTTATATTATGTTTGACACTTATGCAGAACATATCTAAATAATGTTTTAAAGTAAATTTAGTAATATAGGAAACTTTAGGCCTTATTTAAGTAATTTTGTTTAACGTTACTTTACTTTAAGAATGGCTGTTTGTTTTTCTGAATAAATTAAAAAAAAAAAAAGAATTTGGCGGAGGCCATTCAAATGAAGCGCGACCTGTTCAGATGAACCTTAGGGAATATGATAAATTCCCGGATAGAGGAGGTGAACAGGCGCCTTCCGCTAGAGCCGATCCTCCGCCCCCCGCTGGCGGCAGACAATAGAGTAACGACGTCAGCTCCTCAGGCCCCGACTGTGAGGGAAACAGCTCAGCCCGAGCCTGCTATAGTGCGCTTGGCGGACGGGAGGCCGCAAAAGGCCAAAGCCACCAAAAAGAAAGTAGACCGTAACACCGGAGGAAGTGTGTACTGCGCTGGTTGCCAAAGCAGGTTGCCCTCCGGAGCAGGTTACGGTGAAGGCTATTCGCCCACTCCGCGGGTCGGTCCGGGTCCGCTGTTCGGCCTCTGCAGCAAACATTTTTGCTACTCATGGAAGAATTCTGGTCGGGTGGTCGTCCGCCCGGGTTATGAATCTGCAACAGGGCCCAATGCGGTGCTTTAAGTGCCTGGGCACTGGACATACTGCAGCGCTCTGCCCATCTCAGGTCGACCATAGAAGGGCTGAATGCAAGGCCCCACCCTTCTGTGCAGTGAGCCACCGGGCCAAACGCCCAACTGCCCACAGAATGAGGGGGGATTCCTGTCACCCTCCTCCCACCAGAGGCAGGATGGCTACCGCCAGGACACCGGTGCCACCCCCCAGCAGTGGCGTGGCTGAGCAGCCAGCCCAGGAGGAACACATGGATCTCTAAATGCCAGCACACCGGTACTTAGAGATCCTGCAGTGTAACACCAACCATTCCGCACGCGCACAGGACCTGCTTATGCAGGTCATGGCAGAGTGGGGTATTGGCATGGTGGTTCTGGCGGAACCTTATGTCGTCCCTGCTCAGACCAATTGGGTTGGTTCTACAGATGGAGGTGTGGCCATGGTGGTGCCAGTAGTAGGTGGCTTCCCCCCCCCCCCCCCCCCCTGATAAGAACAGAGCAGGGCCTGGGCTTCGTGGCGGCCAAATTATTAGTGAGACATTGTCATTTTGGCAGTGTACTTCTACCCTAACCGGCCGCCGGAAGGGTCGTAGGGAGGGCGATCCCGGCGTAAGTGGTGGTGATGGGGGACTTCAATGCCAAAAGTGCGGCATGGGGTTCCCCCATCACGGACCCGAGAGGAGCAGCCCTGGAAGACTGGGTGGCGGCTATGGGATTCGAGGTGCTGAACCGGGGCGACGCCAACACATGTGTGCGTCGGCAGGGAGGGTCCATCGTGGACGTTTCGTTCGCGACCCCTGCCATTGCCGCGCGCATTGATAATTGGCACGTCCTGCAGGACGTTGAGACCCTCTCTGACCATCTTTATGTTCGGATGAGAGTCAACACTTCGGTCCGAGGGGGCGAAGAGGGGAACCATTCCCGCGATGGGCAATCTCCCGTCTCGACCGGGAGATGGCGGATGAGGCTGCCATGGTGGAGGCGTGGTGTGCCCCCCACCGGCCACTTTAGGAGTCGAAGAGCGTGCAGTTCGGTTTCGGGTTACACTAACATCGCTTTGTGACTCGGCTATGCAGCGTGTACGAAGGCTGCCTGCTAAAAAACAGGTGTATTGGTGGTCGGAGGAGATAGCGGCCCTCCGAGCCATCTGCAATGCCGCCCGTCGTGCCTACACCAACCTGAAGTAGAAGAGCTGCTCCACAGGCAACTGAAAGAGGCGAAGGAGACCCTGAGCATCATGATCGCGAACAGGAAGGACGAGGCACGAGAGGAGTTCCTGGCCACGCTCGACAGGGATCCGTGGGGGCGACCGTACCGCTTGGTGCGAAACAAGCTCAAACACGCTCCCCCATATGGATTCCCTGGAGCCAGAACTCCTCACGAAAATAGTCGAGGGCCTATTCCCAACGGCCCTGGAAGGAGGGGCGCGTGGTTTTGCTACGAAAGGAGGGACGGCCACACGATTCTCCTGCTGGTTACCCCCCCCCGTAGTCATTCTCGATGAGACAGGCAAGATGCTTGAGCTTGTCTTGTCATACCATCCAACATCTGGAGAACGTGGGGCCAAACATCACAGACCAGCAGTTCGGGTTCCGAGAGGGACGGTCTACCATTGATGCACTATGGTCCCTCTGGTTTTGTGACTCCGCAACGGAAAGCGGGGAGGGGGTGGTGTCGGTGTCACTCGACATCGCCAACGCATTTGGTACCATCCTCTTCTAGGTGATCAGGGAGGCGCTGCGTTTACATCGTGTACCGCGGTACCTGAGGAGAATCGTAGAGCACTACCTTACCGACAGGGTGGTGCTCTACGAATGTGAGGGTCGGCGGGTCGCTCGCAAAATGTCGTGCGGTGTTCCTTAAGGGTCTGTGCTTGGACCCTTGTTGTGGAACATCGGTTACGATTGGGCGATTCGAGGTCTGCAATTTCCCCCGCATGGTCACCATTTGTTACGCCGATGACACAATGGCGGCATTGCGGGGAAAGGAGCTGCATGAGGTGTTGCGGTAGCGGCTGTCCTGGTGGTTTGCCGCATAAGGCTCCTAGGGTTGAAGGCGGCCCTCCCGAAGACAGAAGCCATTGTCTTCCGGGGAAGAGGTTGGTGTCCGCCCTGCGGCCTCACTATCCCGATTGCGGGTGAAATGGTCCCGATCAAGCCAAACATAAAATACCTCGGCCTAGTTCTGGACCGCCGCTGGGACTTTACAGAGCATTTTCGGTGGCTTGCTCCCCGGGTCGTGGGTGCCGTATCGGCCTTAGGCCGTTTACTGCCTAATGTTGGAGGGCCGAGGGCGTCATGCCGGCGCCTTTTTTCAGGTTGTAGCCCTCCGCATGATCAGGGCCTATCTCACGGTCGCGCATGCAGCAGCGTGTGTCCTGGCCTGCACCCCGCCATGGGAGCTAATGCTCGGTCGCAGGCTGAGACATACCAGGTAAGGGCAGAGTCCAGGGCCATAAGAGAGCGCCCGGACTCCGAGGTGGTAGAAAGGACTCGGCGGATGGCCGAAAGAAGAATGAGAGACCGGTGGAAAAGTGACCTGGAGGAGTCCCCCTACAGGACTTACACTATAGTGCACGTCACTTGACCACTGGATCGAGAGGGTGCATGATACGCTGACGTACCGACTTGTGCAGGTAATGACCGGACATGGGTGTTTCGATCATTACCTGCACAAGATTAAGAGAGAGCCGAGTCCAATCTGCCACGAGTGCGGCGATCCGGACGACATTGCCCAGCACACCTTCGAGGTGGAATAAAGCGCCGCATTATGGCCGTGGAAATTGATGTCACCGATCTCTCGCTGTACAGCGTGGTCTCGGCCATGCTGCGCAGTGACAGATCGTGGAGGGCGGTATCCTCCTTCTTTCAGAGCGTCATCTCACAGAAGGAGGCGGCGGAGCGGGAACGCGAAGATGATGTCGACGCACACCCGCTTCGGCGCAGGCGAAAAGGCCAAAGGCGCCGGCAGTTCGCCGCAAATCTTGTCCCTCAGTAGGACTTGTGGGTTGGGGGCCTACCGTGTATAGTCCTGCTACGACGCAGGTGTCCTAGGTAATACTGGGACGGCTGGGGAACGCCTAATGGTAGCATCATTAGCAGCCCATGGCACCCCCATTATCAACAGCTTATGAAGTGCTAAGGCCGCTGGGGTTTTAGTGGATATTCCGGCCACTCTGGTTGGTGAGTCCCACATAACCATCCAAGGTCCCCCCTGGATGGTATGCGTAAACGCGTTTCCCCAGCGTAACAAAAAAAAAACAAAAAAAAAGGTTAGGTTAGTTCAGTGCTTCACAATAGAGCTATAGGTTTACTTAAGGCTTTAGTTAGAGTTAAGGTATATGTTTTTAAGTGAGGGTAACAGAGCCAACAGCATTAAAATATGAACCCTACCTACCCTGCGTACTGGAGGTGCTCGATGCTGAAGGCCGTCATGCTTTTAACAACCGGTGATGTCTTTTGGCTATTTCCTTCGGGTCATCCACAACATCCACACAAACAAGAAGAATGGCCCCAGGATTTAATTCCTAATTTGTTTCCAAAACGCGCTTAAGTCCTTCTTTGTTCTGAACAGCAAGGTTATTTAAAAGCGAGCAGAACTAACACCCGTATTTATAAAGAAGTTATTACTTGTTGCTAAGTAATTTCTTAATTAAGTCATTACTTGATGATAGAATTCTTCAGAACAAAATTTTATTCTATAGTTAAGCAATACACGTTACTTACTGAAGCAATTGCTTGAGTAAGACTTGACGCTTGATGATTGTTTCTGTCTGGCAACATTTCTTTACTGCGTTTCGTTTCATGAAAAGACAAATGAGGTGTACATTATTTTAGCAAAAGCTGGCATTATAACGTCTAATTTCAATTTAATCCGTAATTAAAGCTTAAGTAAAGAAAATGGTGACTATTACTTGGCTGAGAAATCTAACTTTGATCAGTTCTATCTAGCAATAACAATAACAAAACACAACAACAGATTAAAAATCGTTACTTGAGTAATTACTTTTACTCAAGTAATGACTGTTACTCGTCTATAAATATGGGTGTAAGCTTTCTAGCCTCGCTAAACCTGATGCAGACTTGAGTCAGTACTCAATCGATTTTTTAAAGAGTGAGAGGGAGCGTGCGCAAGCAATGTTTAAGGAACACGACGGGTGTTGCCGGGAAATTTCTCGGGCAACAAGGACACGGAGGATGCGACGACCAAGGAGAAATATTTCCATATTTTAGCCTCTTTGGACCGGAAAATTAACTCCCGCACCGTCTCCTCATCCGTCTCTCAAGCCGCTCTTACAAGAGCTAAAGCCCACGGAAGCGAACAGTATCATTTTACGATTTTACTAGAGTTTGCCGACAACTAGAGGTATATTTACATGAAAAAATATGTTTATACTTACATCACTTGTCAGCTAATGCTTGAATGTTAATACAGTTTCTCTCTACTTTGTCGTAAATGGTCAGTTACAAAGATATGATACGAGTATGTATATACTTTTGTTCCTTATTATGTAGAGTTAAGGTTATGAAGTGTATACATATATTTGTACTCAACCGTGTCTTAATAAAGTAAATGAAAACTACCTCAATGAAAGGTTCAATTTTTACAGAGGATCTGTACAACCCCAGAATGTAGCCGGGCCTGCAAGAGGGCATGGAACAGAGCTTAGTGGTAAATATTTTTTTAATTTTGGTCTGTGCTGGGAGCTTTATGATGATTTTGCAAAAAATGTTATAACTATATGAGATTGCGGTTAATCGCGTCACTTTGAACTTTGCTGGGCCAATAGACGTACAACTCTCCCACGTAAGTATATGTATATTAGGGGTACATATCTTAATATCGGATAGTTACCATATCAAACGGTCAAAATATCTACAGTCATAATATCTACGTCTGAAACGCTTGCGATCAAAATGCCACCCGCTTAAAATATCGAAAGATTAAAACATCAACAGTTATTCGAACTGTGTGTTAAAATATCTAAATATAATATATCTAAGACTAAGAATAAGAATAATTTTATTAAGAAAAATACACGGTTTACAAAAAAGGTACAATATCTTGTGGACCCCAAACTAGGCTGAGCCTGTATCTTGGGACCCAGTGAGTCGGTTTACATTATCGGTAAACATCATCGGCTTTATCGCTATCGGTCGGTCGGTTCTTATTCTTATTCTTAAGTAAAAATTAATTCTAACTGGAAATTTCTTCAAGAGAACTCGCTAACGAAATAGGGACTTCTCATGCAACAATTTTTTTAAATCTGGAAAAAAATCGGCTACAAATGTTACCGACGAAAAACATAGGCTTATACAGTACTACCAGTTCAAATTGTTCAAACGATACATCCAGGAGATAATGTACTCAGATCTATCTTTTGTAATTGGCTTAGAGGAAAAATAAAGCAGAGATCGTTCTTTCTTTAGGCGGACTTGCACCAAAAATGTAATAACCAGTAACTCGAGTTAAAACGACAGTTTTCGTATGAAAGTGACGTTTAATAACCCAGAATTATTTTTTTGGTGCAAGTGGCCTTTAGTTGTCTACATACTGTTTAATTTTCTTTAAGCATAAAGGACTCATAAGCGTAAAAAACAACATGCGAAATTTACATTTAGTGATAATTGCCCTAAAAACTGCACGAAAAAGGTTTTCTTTGATGTGTCTTTGTGGGTGTTCTAGTACTCTAACCTTAGTTGGTCTCAAAGAGTGTTTTAATCCTTGATAGAAATGGGAACGATCTGCATTTAAAAAAAACACTCAAATTTGTCGAATTTCTCGCGATTTTATCAAAATTCTGTGAATGTCGATTGTCATCACTTAAAAAGTTAGTAGAGGCCTCCTAAGAGCATTTTCGCGTAGCAGCAAGGGATCTAGTAGCTGCCCTTACTGCCTCATCTCAACTTTCCACCCTGTGTATACTGTTACAGAAACCCACGGCAAGTGGTAAGTTACTTCATCCTCCTTTGTTTAACCACGCGTTCATTACCGCCTGTTCTTCCAGTTATTTAACTGTGAATGTTTTGTTCACTGGGTTTTTTTATGTTCAGCGTTTGTTTCTTCTTTAGAGGCCACTAAAGCATCTTCCCTTGGCGTAACCTTTATGGCTGATACGCTCTTCATCACGACCTCTGGCTACATGCAACGTGGAATACTCCTGCTCTCAAAACTATTTAGCAGCACGAGCAAATGTTCTGCTGGTTACCACCTGCGAAGACAGTGAGCACCGTCTATCCAGTACACCCGGCAAAATTGTTGTTAAACCAAACAGGTATTCTTCATGAAGATGACAGCTTGAGTACCATAGCTACTTCTTTAACCTACGTGTTGCACCGATCAATTAAGTTGCCAAGAGTTGAACCTTAATCTAAGTCAGTGTCTAGAAATACTTAACTTATGTAAACGAAAAGGTAAATAAATGCGGTTTACTAAAGACTTTTGTTTGAACGATTTCATTTGTTAATAGGACTCTTTCCTGGCCTGAATGTTACTCACACCCAGTGTTGTCACATCTACCAACTTTTTGGTAGATCTACCTAATTTGCCTCCTGTCTACCTATCTACCACTCTCAGCCTCAAATCTACCTTATTTTTGATATTTTTCAAAATATTATGATTATATATTTTTTGCCATGCGTGTAGTGTAACGAAACGTTACTTATCATCGAATTTTGCCTGTCTTGTAATTTCAGCACTTAAAACGGAACGCGTTAAGTGTATCTGTGTTCTGTTAGTGCCGTTTGTGGTGACAGCGGACAGGTGACAGCTCACAGCTGACAATTGACATGACAATTGACAGATATCATTGCATTTCGCGGCATTTTAGGTAATTTTGGTGTTGATAAATATTGTGATTGTGATTTTTTGGATTTTCATGAGTAAAATGAATTGATTAAGATAAAATAGTGTGTTTTGCTCTTTGTAGGTAGTCATTCATCATGGATAGCAGCAGTGAATGTGAATATGATAGCGGCGGCGGTGGCGAAGGAACGAGTCAAAGGTCGGATACTCCACCTCGGAAGAAGAAAAAGGGTGAAAAAGGTGCACTATGACCAAAAATATTTGAAATCGTGGGAAAGAGAAAAGTGTTATGCAGGTTGGCTTCAACAAAGTACCCAGGGTGCCAATTTCTTCTATTGCAAAGCATGCAGGTGTGATCTAAAGTGTACTGCTGGCAGATTTATTTTGAATAAGCATAGCACTAGTTCAAAGCATGTTGAAAATGTAAAAGGTTTGTTTTGTTCCTTCTTTCGTGTTCACTTTGTCTATACTCTATAACTATAACAAATAATTAAATAACAGCAAAAGGTCAGTTAATTTAATATTTCCTTGCCAAACTAATAAAGCTTGTTATGTTGTGGTTGTGCTATGTATTTATTTGACTAACAAACATGGTAAAATTGGTACATGACTGTTTTATTACATATTAATTTAAAGTTTATATTTATGTACTAAAATAAAGTTTACCAATTCACCACTTGTATCAGGCTACCAGGCAAGGCAGGCAGGATATAGATAGGCTAACCTATCTAACCTAATGCAACATGTATGAAGTAAAATGGTTTAATTTAATTCACACTGCCTGCTTCTTTTACATGATGATCAGACTGTAACACTCCAGGACACTACCGATTCCATTAACTATTATGAGCACAATTCTCAAGAATGCATGTGACTCTATAGAGTTATCGCTACACTCTTAGGGTATTCTTCCTCGTGTTCCTCTAACTCAATATGTAATGCGATTTAATCTAACAAACTATTAATGTACTTTTATGATTAAATAAATAAATTAAAACAATTAAGTTGTTACTTCCTTACCTCAAAGTTACAGTTAACCGTTCTTCTGATGATATTGTACCACGAGAGTTACTGTATTTGGTCAGACTTGGTCCAACAGCATCGAGAATATAATCATAAGTTTCTTTCTTCATTCGTACATAGTTTTTTAAAAATAATGGGGTCATTATATAAGTCTTCCATAATATGATGAAATTCACCAAATTCCTCTCTTTTTAATTATATTTTACGCACCCATTCAGTTCTACTATAGCGACGACGCCGTCGCTGTCTTCTAGTTAGAAGAGAATCATCTAAAAAATGTAAATTATTCACTTAGTACCAAAAACCCTAGGTCAATGTCAGCAAATCACTGACATGATTCACGCAGGTAAACGTATTCAGTGTGCGCACTCTATACGACGTACGTGTACGTACGACAGGAATTCGTGTACACTGCCGTGCAGGCTCTAAAACGCAGTATGAGAAAAAAGGCGGTTTCGAGAAAACCGCGAAAAACTTTTTGAAGCTCGTTTTTTTTCATACTATAGTTGTATGGTGGATGTTTTTATTGCCACGAGGACCAAGTGACAACAAAGATTGAATTTACAAAGAAATAATTAAATTTAAGTTATTATAGTAAAAATAAAAAGGTTTTTTTGAAAATCATGGCAGTTACTGCACACGAAAAGGTACACATATGCATACTAAAATGCGGTAAAAATACTTGATACTACAAAAACTTACGATTTATTTGCTACTTTGCAGACTAATTTGCGGCATAAGACTTTCTTTACGGCACTTTAACTTGCATTTTGAACGAATTAAACGTATTAAGTATGTAGTATCAAGTATATAACAAATTTTCTAATAACGAGATGCCTTTTAGGTAGGATAAAACGAAAATACACTTTTATGTATCAGAATAATGTTTATTTTTTTACCATTTGAGCTAGCTTACTTAAATTTAGGTGCTCTGAACACATGCAGTTGTAACATTATCTTATTAGGTACCTATACTAAGATAACAATAGGAAAGTAAGTTTTGCTTTCGCAAGAAACATGAGATCTTTCATTATATGGCATATATTATACCCAACTAAAAATAAATCTGAAGTGAGTTTTGCTTTCGCGAGAAACATGTGATCTTTCACACATTAGCACATAAACTAAAAATAAATTATAAAAAATTCTAAAGTACAGTCGACTACAAAGAGATGTATACACTTATTCCCCTTATTGCATTGCTTGGATACATCTCTTTGCAGTCTACTGCACTATCAAAAATAACAAATGCTCAAACATTCAATATACCTAAAAGTATGCATAATAAAATTATAAAAATGATAATAGTAACATTAACGCGGTATTATTACCGAAGTTAAATAAGTAAACATAAATCACAAAAGGTACAAGGCATCAAAAAACAAATACTCATCATTCTATATAAGTATCTTTAAAAGACAATGCGTAATCACAAATTCAAAATATATGGTAGTAATGATACTACGAGTATTTACCTACTCGGTATCATCATCAAAAACAAAAACTTCTGATGTATCTTCGGTTTCTGTAGCAGACAAAGGTAAACTTCTCCAGAATTCCATTCTGTTTACTGGCATCAATGGCCCCAATTTTTGTATTATATTTTGTTTTCTGGTAGACGTGATACCCTTAGGCGTACATCTTTTATCAGGTTTTGGAAGTTTTTTCGATTTTAAACAGTTCAATTGGCTGTATTCTGTAGCATCAAAATCTGTTTTGTAATAAAGACTGTAGTTTCCTCTATTTACCATGACTTCCACTATATCTTTTAGATATACCCTGTTACCAGGGCTGTTTTTGAGTTTCTGTTGTGAGACGTGAGACTTGAAAATATAGAAATCGGTTATTTCCATCTTTTTAACATAAATTTTACCAGAGTTTGCGATCTCGACGGCATGGGAAAAGTCATCATAATCGTAAACTTTTTTCTTTTTGTTTAAAGATTGTTCCACATTATGGTGGAACGAGTCCGCAGACATAAAAGTATGTCCCGGCTCGAAATACTTTAATATTATTTTTGAAGCGGCTATGTCAGTACTATTAATAATTGCGATCAAATAAGTTATGAGGCACCAGTTTTTGTTCTGAGCTGAACAATTGTCGAGCCATATTGTAATTGTTGCAGCATCTCTATGGCTGAAAAAAAAAGCCCGGAAAGTACTTACTATGTCTTCTTGCTTCCTTCCGGAAATTGCTTCGTGCCATGTCACAGCATACACAGGATTAGTGCTTGTATACTTCCCAAGAGGTACAAACGTTTCATTGTATACCACTATTCTGGGGCAAAATATAGCAGTTTTAAAAGAATCTAATCTCGGGAGCATGATGACCTTCTGGAGATCTGCAGAGACATAAACATCTTCTTCTTTCGGGACTCTCTTGGCATCAACATCATAATGCTTCCGCGCTTTTGTATATTTTTTTTTATGATTCGTATAATAATTGCAAGTTTCACACTCAGCATCTAGTCCGTTTTTTACATGATCAGTATTATGAAGATTGAATTTTTCACATGATTCACACTCCTCGTGTCCAAGTCTGGCGAAAGAAATGTTCATGACGTTGGACACATGATTTCTATAAGTCTCAAAGCAACATGTTACTTCTGGATGCAGTGTTATGAAATTCTCGTGCATCATCTTTATAGTTAAATCACTAGGTAAATATTTTTTATTCGGGGCATGTGCTCTTCTATAGTGATGGACGCTTGGGTTGAAAGAATTTACGTGTCTTGTTAATAAGTCTTTATCGATCGTAGTATTTTTTAAATTTCTTCCATCCCTCTTATCTTTTTGATCTCCTATTTCCTTTCCTATAGCCGACAAAACATGCCGATCATTTTTTTTATCGTATCCTAATGTGCACAAAAAAAATGTTTTGCATACTTCTATTTTTACCCCATTATCATAGAAATGGTATTTGTGAGTTACGTTGCGCTTCTTTTTGGCCTTTGTATTTGGTTTGGCACAGTCAACGGTATGAACTATACCCTTTAGAAAAATTCCTCTGGACTCCCAGTCCATAGACCAGTAATCAGCATGGATAGCTATCCTTTTATCTTCACTAAAACTGAAAGAACACAGTTTTTTGCAAAGATTGTGGCACGGTGGCTTCATATGATATTTATCTAGGTTCTTTTTTAACTTTTTTGCTGACTTTTGTATAGTACTAGTTTTTCTTTGTTTTCTTTTTCTTCTACTTAAGGTCCCTTCTGCGTCCTCTGATGTATGATCTGATACATGGTTTCCTGATGAGGGCACAGGAACATAATCTTTATCTGCTACCGAGTCGTTCGAATCTTCAAAAACTGCCATGTCCGCTAATATCTCTGTTGATGTTGGCAAAACCTCAGAACATAATAAATCTTCCAATGTAACAATATCATTATTAATGACTTGTTTTGAAGCTGTTTCCGTAGTAGCTAGATCCGCTAGACCAGGCTCAGACAGATTCGACAAGGAAGACATTTGATCTTCTTGAGCCAGATTTGGTGGCTCCAAAGCCATTTCTATAACAGATGGTTGTGTCGTAGCTGGTTCGGTCGAAGCTGTTACTGGCAAAGGATATGGATTCACAGGATTTTCTGGTGTTGTTGGGATAAGCTGCTTGTTACACAATGCTTGTGTGAGTTGAGAAAAATCGCATTGGCCAGGCTGAGAGAAAATCGACAAGGAAGACGTTTGATCTTTTTGAGCCAGTAGTGCTAGAGCTGGTTGGGTCAGATTTGGTGGAGTCAAAGCCATTTCAATAACAGTTGGTTGTGGCGTAGGTGGTTTGGTAGAAGCTGTTAGTGGCAAAGGATATGAAGTCACAGGATTTTCTGGTGGTGGTGGGATAAGCTGCTTGTTACACAAAGCTTGCGTGAGTTGAGATAAATCGCATTGGCTAGGCTGGGAGAGAATCGACAAAGAAGACGTTTGATCTTCTTGAGCCAGTTGTGCTAGAGCTGGTTGGGTCAGATTTGGTGGAGTCAAAGCCATTTCAATAACAGTTGGTTGTGGCGTAGGTGGTTCGGTCGAAGCTGTTAGTGGCAAAGGATATGGAGTCACAGGTTTTTCTGGGGTTGGTTTGATAAGCTGCTTGTTAGTCAAAGCTTGCGTGAGTTGGGATAAATCGCATTGTTTAATGAATTGATATGAATTGCTATATTCAAAGTCCCTGTTTTTAATTTCCTTCATCTCTTCCAATGTTATATAATGAGACCAAATTTCTTCATCACTAACTTTTTTTCTTGAGTTCATGCAATTTTCTTTATCTTGGCTTAAGTTTTTATTTGAATCGACTTTGTTACGTATCATTTTAAAAGGTGGTGTAGCATTTTTTGATCCATTCGCCAACGCCAATATTTTTTTTGATCTAGTACTCATTTTCCTTTAGTTTAATCTGTAAATTAAAAAAATATGATCAAGTATGCATCAGCAAACCAAGCATTTTATTAAATGTTTAAAAGAAGTAGAAAAATATTACTTAAGACTAACTATTTGATAACCACAATAACCAAACTTCATTTACCTACTTGAAAACAAAGTTTTGAACGTTTCAAATGAAGTGGATATAGTCGTAATTTTTAGAATGTACAATATACACACGCCTTCTTTCTTATTTTTATTTTTAGTACGTAGGTATATATAACCCTAAAAATTCAAAAGCACCAATATAAGGATCAACTAATTAAGTATAGGTACCTGGTAGGTACCTATTAAAAAAGTCTACGTTTAATAACATTTACTTCTGTAGGTACACAATTGATATATTTAACCTTCAGAAAATACCTTTATTACACAAACAAAACTACTTAAATAACAAAAGATAAATATTCAGTAAGGAAGTAGGCCGTACGTACATACTACCTACATAATCATAAATTACCACTAGGTAATAATTCCTTGCCCAAACTAAATAATTTACTACCCACATACTCTGGCATTTACTTATTTTTATTTGAATATCATAACATGCATTATCATTTTTAAAATAAAAATTCTTATGTAAAAGTAATACGCAGGTACCTACCTACATAAACCGTATTACTTTGACAAAGAAGATAACCTATCCTGCATGCCTAACTAGTCAGTTAACTAATAAAATAATGAATTTTTGTGTTGATCGATATACAAGTTTATTAAAGTTTCTAGTACTGTTTGCAGTGTTGACAATGTGGTTGCAATCAGAGGCGGTACTGCCATACAAGCCCAAAAGCCGGGCTTGCCTTACAAATATAACATCGATCAAAAATCAAAGGTCACGATCAAGAACTATTTCAATTCGCGCTCTCATTAAAACTTTCAAATAATGCAACAGCAGCGTAGTACCGAATTTGATCGCGATCTGCCGCCGCACGGCGGGCAGCACTGCTGCGCGCTGAGACGACTGAGGTTAGTCATCCCGCTCACACGCGGTGGCTTGCGGGGGGGCTTCTATATTAACTGGTATATCTCTTTCTTACGCATTAGAACTGCCTTATAATGAGATATAACTATTCATAGGTTCATATAGCAAATAGTACGAGATTTTAAGCCCTGCTTGCGTCTGAAGTTGTACCCGAGTCGAGTAGAATGCGAAATTCGCGCATGCGCGTGTTGAGCCGCGTTGACGGCCGACTTCACTTCTATTTATTTGCTTGCTTACTTCAATAATTTTACTTGTTTTGTTTGTTGTGAATTGTTTTGTTTGAGTCAACTGCGGTCACTAAGTATTTTGTTTGTTGTGTTGTTCAATTGGATTGGCAATGGAGGAAGTAGGTATTCCCTTGTGAATCTTGTGATTGTGATTATTTAAACTGTGCTCAAATTTTGCTTGGCGAGTGAAAGGTAAACTATTTAAACGTTGGTGATAAAACATCAGATTTTCAGTACCTATTTCTCATTTCTCGCATAAGTAAAAGACGGAAGAAGGTTTAATGTTTAATACCTAGATCAGTGTAAAAAACACAATATTGCTGCTGTTGTAGTGTAGGTATATTATTCGAACGACAAAAAGTTTGGAATATACCAATCTGATTATGAAAAATCTGATATGAATTTTATTTGCAATAAGACACGAACGATTTTAGTAATTTTGGTAAAAAGCGAATTGAGACATTTATCCGCAATAACTTTAAAAACTACAAAATCATATCTCTCGGCTTGCCCTATCCTGAAACCCTAGGCACGCCACTGGTTGCAATCATTAGATTTGACTTTTTTATAACTAAGTACTTGTTTTATTTACGAACCTTATGAATGCGGAAGCTAATACAAAGTACGCTGCCTCGACGAGAACTTCGCTGCCTCCATGCACCGGCGCGACGCCAACGTCTTTCTTCCGCAGTGATCGACTTGCGACTGATTAAGCGACTAAAGCGAGAGAAAAAGCAACACAGATCCTGACTAGAACGCAGTAAAGT
Source organism: Acleris literana (assembly GCA_946894065.1). Classification (NCBI taxonomy): domain Eukaryota; kingdom Metazoa; phylum Arthropoda; class Insecta; order Lepidoptera; family Tortricidae; genus Acleris; species Acleris literana. The sequence goes on along the minus strand of OX335688.1, from coordinate 10,360,913 downwards.
ATGATCGCACTGCATTTTAGGCAGTAACACTCGTGTTCAAAATTGGTATTGCGATAAAAGTAAAAGAAAGTGTTTTGACTTTGTCGCACTTTAGTTGGTTTTTCACTATGAACCTACTTGACTAATACTAAATAAAATACTTCATTCAAGCACGAAGCTGCATTTTAATATGTAGTTCATAGGAAATAAGTAAGTGATCAACTACGCAGTATAAAATTTTTGGTACAAAAACTACTTACTGCGTTTTAGTTTACATTCTTAAATATTTTTTAAGCTGAAGATTACATTTTTTTTGTGGTAATAAAGATAGTTACTGCGTATTACCTGGTAAAGTGACGGGTCGTTGTAGACGTAACTGCTATCACTGTATTTTAGTTAGTATTACAGTACATATAGACTCGCTGTGTAGGGTTTACTGCTTTTACAAATTGGTTTTTTTCATCGTGTAATCATCGGATCAAAAAATAGGTTAGATCACTGTGTTCCTTATATCGTGCCCGTTAAAATTCAATATTCAACTGAAAAACTCGAAAAAACCTGTTACTGCGTTTTAGGGCCTGCACGGCATTACAATGCGGGACCGGCCTAAGGGAACAAAAGCCATATGCGTCATTTCACTTTTCACCCACTATCTGTCGTTTACATGCAGAACGAACAGATTTGAACAGAGACGTTCAAATCTGTTTGTTTGAAAACTCAGAACTCAGAATTAAATTGTGTTGTTATAATTATAAAACTATAGATACTACCGCGGTAAGTCAACATCTTTAATTATAATTATTTTTTGGTTGCTTTTTAATTTCACATAGTGTATTGATTTGCAGAAATAAAGGCAATGTCGCAGGACGATATCGCCTGTTTAATCGACTTTATACGAAGTCGTCCCCTTTTAACAAGTAAGGAAACGAATGCCGGCACTAACAAGCTTAAGGAAGAAGCTTGAGATTCTTTAACGGTGGCCTTTAATGCTCGCTGTGGTTCCATCCCGACCACCAAACAACAGCTTAAATTGAAGTGGGATAATTTAAGGATGGCGAACGAACAGATTTGAAAAGAGACGTTCAAATCTGTTCGTTTGAAAACTCTGAACTTAGAATTAAATTGTGTTGTTATAATTATAAAACTATGGATACTACCGCGGTAAGTCAACATCTTTGATTATGATTATTTTTTGGTTGCTTTTTAATTTCACATTGTTACGTATTTCTCAATATCTCGTGTATTGATTTGCAGAAATAAAGGCAATGTCGCAGGACGATATCGCATGTTTGAAAACTCTGAACTCAGAATTAAATTGCGTTGTTATAATTATAAAACTACGGATACTACCGCGGTAAGTCAACATCTTTGATTATGATTATTTTTTGGTTGCTTTTTAATTTCACATTGTTACGTATTTTTCAATATCTCGTGTATTGATTTGCAGAAATAAAGGCAATGTCGCAGGACGATATCGCCTTTATACAAAGTCGTCCCCTTTTAACAAGTAAGGAAACGAATGCCGGCACTAACAAGCTTAAGGAAGAAGCTTGGGATTCTTTAACGGTGGCCTTTAATGCTCGCTGTGGTTCCATCCCGACCACCAAACAATAGGTTAAATTGAAGTGGGATAATTTAAGGATGGCGGTTCGTAAAAGGACCCAGAAAATCTTAAGTAGCTAATTATTGTTACTAGCTGGAGTCTAGTTTGGGACTAAGTCAGTGTGTCTGATAAAGGAGTTGACACCAAAATGATGTGTGCATCAGTCACAAACAGCTACAGTATTTGGTAATCAAATCACACAACTGAAACGGAAATAATAATTAATAACCTCAGAAGATGCTAAATGTGAAGGTATTAAATCTTGGTAACTATCATTGGAAGGATGTTCATGCGGTGGTAAGGCAAGAATTAAATTGACAGATAGGACGGGACTTCATAGGATTGCTGACGGCCAAGTAATAGTCAAAGTTGCATTGACATGTAGATTTTCCGAGGGATACTGCCTGGATGCAACAGATGGTTATATATAGGTAACATAGGACTTAAAACACAAAGACTTTTGCTCGCAAGATTCCTATGTTATCCTACTCAGAAGAAAAGCGTCAAAGATTGTGGTAAAATCAACTCAATCAAATGATGGGGCATACACTGTCATCAAGGACGCCAAGTTCTTAGCCATGTATATGCAGAAAAGTGAAAGATCCATTAAATTAAATTTTGTGGTTTTACAGTGTACTTAACAAATCATCCTAAACTCTTGGTTTATGAACTTCGAGGAGGTAGTTAGTGCTTTCCTCGTACAGGATCCTTTAACAACAAGCAATATGGACATATTCTTGTATGTCAATGCCAAGTTTACACACATAGAAAATCATATAAGACGAGACCTGACTAGTTTGTACGAAACGTTGGTTAAAAAGGAAGTTCTGAAAACTGAACTAGCGTTAGCGACTATCGATTCTGTTGAGGTTACTTATACATATTACGAAGAAACCAGAAGGACCGGTTGTAAGTACATTCAGTCTTTATTTATTTATTTATTTGGAAAGCGAACAAGAGCGACCCGAGCGATCATTTAAGTCTTCGAAGTTTATTGTGCGATAATTGGGATTGTTCATTTTTTTTCTTAAGAGCTATTTCGAAAACCATTTCGAGATATGAGGTTTTGAAACAATTTCAGACACTTACTTCGAAAAAATAATCAATGATTCAAGATATTTTCTTAAATATACATATGACCTTAGTTTAACCTTCCTCACAGGCTGAATCCGTTAAAGTCTTGGACTTTAGTTATGAAAAAAAAAGTTCACCTGTCACTGTCACTGACATAAATGAATGTTAGGTTATACCGTTGTTTTCGATTTGTTGAATATCACAAAATTCCTTAAAAATGGAAGAATACAGGAAATGTTTTGTTCCTGCGTGTAAAAATGATTCAAAGAATAGTTCAAAAACAATAGTTCGCATCCGGGAAGACTTACGTGAAAGGTGGTGTCATAAAGTTAATGTGGAGTATTTTACTGCTGCGAGGACCACTTCGATGTAAGTACAATAAATATAAAAATACCTGCATTAAGTTTTAAAAATATTAACATGATGTAGATTAGTAGATTTCTTTTATAAATGCAAAGTGATGAAATGGATACTCCTTCCTCCATATTAATCAAATATTTCCCCTACTTGCAATCAAACTAAACTGTTTAAAGGCTGTCATGAACAACCAAATTTCATCAATCAATTTTATGTGGCTCATGTTTGAACACAGTGTACTCTCATGTTAAAGATTTTCTCTGTTCTGTTAATATGCTTATAGATATTTCTAAATTAATACAAACTTAAAAATAATTCTGTGGCCTGGTGCTAATAGGGCCAAAGTCGGTTTTTGTGTGAAACGAGATTGTAATGCCAGTTTATTGAAAAAGTATGATATTTTTTCGTGCTAAAAGGGCGTTAGTTCAACAACAATGTTTTAAAAGTTACTATGTAAAAAAGGCCAATGTAGAGTGCGGTTTCATAGAGTTAAGTAAAAAAAAAATATGATAAAAGGGCTGCAGTAGACTTATGCCGATAAGAAATTATTATTTTTCACTTTGCTATTAATAGAGTTAGAACTAAAATGATCAAAGTTAACATTAGCCCTTTTTGTGATATAATCTTAGTTTGCTGCTTTATTTTTAATAAAGCAAAATAGACCATTGTATACATTGGTCTATTTTGCACTAAGTCAGTAATATTTTTACTGTTTTAACCAAATGTTAAAAAGACCAAAGTTAACTTTGGTCATATTTGCAACTAAGTGATAAGTAAAAAAATTAAATATCATCTCTGTTAAACAGGCATCGGATTACATTGGCCTTTCTTACGTGAAACGAAACGACATTTTAGGCTGTTTATTCTGTGGTCCTGCGTGTCATTCTACAAAAAAAAGTCAAACGTCAGTCTCACTGTCACAATGTTATTTATCAATTTGCCGCGTAAATTGACAAAATATTGCTTTTTATGTTTATCGACAAGTTGGTGGAGCCATTAACCCAAAAATTGAATTGAATTCATAATAATCTTTCCTTTTGTCGTGTACTTGTAATTGCTTCTTACCATGAATCGGTCGAAAAAATATTTTAAAGCTAACCGAAGTGTGAAAATGTTGCAATTTCTTAAGCTTGTTGAAGATACTGACGAAGAAGAATCTGTTGATAACGGTAAGATTTCGGTTTTATAAGTGTGTGTTTTTATGTGAAAATATGTTAAATTCTATGTTAAGTATATTGTAATTGTAGGTCAATCTGTGCAAGAACATCGTGCCGAATATGAATCGTTCACACCATTAAACACAGCATCATCAGCAAATGATCAGCAGTGTTATGGTGATAGTTGTGAAATAAATCGGCCACAAGTGGATCCAGTGCCAAGTTCAAGTAATGAAGGTTTGTAAAATACTTATCTTAGTCTTCATAAATGGAAAAATACCTATTATAAACTGACTTTGTCCGACTTAGGGATCAGATGTTTATTATTGTTACAGGTTTTAGATATATAGTTGTTTAGATGAGTGTACCTAATTATTGTGTATTTTATTGTAGGTTGTCGGTTTGAGCAAGGATGTAATATGGAAGAGCAATCAATAATACCAACAGTTACACATTCTAGTCACCAGCTGAATGATGGTAAGTTTCTATAATTGTATTTTTTTATTACAGGGAGTTATTATTGATCAAGTTTCATTTCCTGATTTTTTATGCTAATGATTGTATGCCTAATATTCTGGACACCGATCACACTTAACCTGTTCAGCCATCTATGGAACAGGAGTGAGATAAAAATATCTTTTCATTCAACATGAAAATATTAATACCAAAAATAGTAAGAAGGTACAATCTGTAACAATAACTGATTTTTATACTTTTTTTTTAATTTACAGTTGTTCTACCAGAATTACAAAACCGAAGCATGCTACTACATGACTTAGAGTTATCTTGTGACAGTTCGGATGAGTATATACCTGATTCTTATGAGTCTAGCAGTTCTTCGTCAGATAATGAAGAACCACCAGCTGCCAGTACTGAAAGTTTATCTTCACAGTTGAATAATGTCTCGAATATTGCCTCTGCTATTACTGTTCCTGAGAGTCCAACTCAGTTGACAAGAAAAAGAAAAAGGAACCCTAAATTATGGAGAAGAAATGTTAGAAAGGAGAATAGGACTCATGGCAGAAGCTATACATCATGCAAAGGTATCCTAAAACCGGCCAAACAACTTGGGCCCTCCTGCAGTTGCAAAAAAAAATGTGCTGATAAGTTTCCTGAAAATCTGAGACAAAAGATATTTGACGAGTTGTATGATTTAAGTGCAGAAAGTCAATCACAGTATATAGCAAGCTTAATTGAAGAATTTCCAAAAAAGTCGACTAAGGTTGTCAATGGGTTGAGTAGACGCCAATGGACCCGAAAATACTTCTTTACTAATCCAAGTGAAACTAGAACTGAAGTATGTCAAACTATGTTCCTTAGCACATTATCATTATCATTGAAAAAAGTAAGAGTAATTGTTGAGAAAAAAAGGAACTCAGAGGTAGGGATACTTTCTAATGATCAGCGAGGAAGGCACCAAAAACAGAAGAGAATTAGCGAGACCTGTAAGATAGAAGTAAAAGAGCATATCAAAATGTTTCCAGCTTATGAAAGCCACTATTCTAGGTCTCATACCCAAAAAAAATATTTAAATGGTGATCTTTCTATTGCATTAATGTATCGCCTATATGTCACGCATTGTAATGAAAATGGGCATACCCCCGTTAAAGAGAGCTACTACAGGAAAGTTTTTGTGGAAGAGTTTAATTTGACATTTAAAAAACCGAGAAATGACACTTGTGGAAAGTGTGACAAATTTAAATTGCAGTTGGAAGTGGAGCCTAACTTAGAAAAGAAACAAGAAATACAGGCAGAAAGATATGAACATGAAAAGCTGTATGAGTCTTCATATGCTGAAAAAAGAAGAGACAATGAAAAAGCTTAAGTAAATGACAAAGTTATAACACTGTCTTTTGACTTACAGAAATGTCTTCCAACACCTTATATAACAGCAGGGTTTAGTTTTTATAAGCGACAATTATGGACCCTGAACTTAACAATTTATAGAGTATTACAATCATCAGCTGATGCATATTGTTTATTATGGGATGAAACAATTGCTGGTAGAGGAGGACAAGAAATAGCTTCTTGTTTATATCACCATCTGAACAATCTACCTAGTAACTTGGACGAAATTAACATGTATAGTGACAGCTGCCCAGGACAGAATCGAAATATTTATGTTGCTATTATGATCTTGTATTTTATAGAAAACTCTATCAACTCGCCAAGCATTATAAACCTCAAGTTTCTAGAACCTGGACATACACATATGGAAGCAGACACTATACATGCTGCTATAGAAAAAGCTAAGAAAAAAACTGCAATGAAAATAGAATTACCAAAAGACTGGGCAAACCTAATCAGAACAGTCCATAGAAACCCAAAAATAAATGTTGTAGAAATGCAACAGTCACAGTTCTACAACTTCCAAAAACTGCTCACTTCACAATACATACACCGAAAAATAAATTCAGTGAAAGAAAAGGTAAATTGGAATAAAATAAAATGGATACAGTGTAGAAAAGGAGATCCAGGGGTAGTATACTACAAATACTCATTTGATGATAGTGAAGTATTCAAAGTGCTAAGTTTAAAAAGAAACCGAAATATGACACGTTCACAATCAGAAGATACTGCACCATTGGCACCTCTCATGCCCCTAAATCAGAGTCCTATTAAACTCCCTGCACCAAAAGTCAGAGACCTCCAATCATTTCTGGAGTACCTTCAACCATCCAGCCGTCCATTTTATGAGTCTTTGCTGACTGGCCCCGAAATGGAGGATATCGTGTCATCTTCTGATGAAGAAAATTAAAATATTGTACTTACTATTTAGTAAAATTTCTTAGAAAAATAACATTGGCCTTTTTAATTTTATACATTATTAGGAACTAACATAATAATAATAATAATTATCATAAGTGCTAAAAGGGCGTAAGTAGTTAATTATTTCCAAAATACCTTTTTTTTCTTATATTAGAATTTAAATCATAAATCTACCTAAAAACATAAATCAAATAATAGCAAAATATTTTTGCTATACTACAATATAACATGTTAATAATAACTATTAATGCTGATGCATGGTAAAAACGCTCATTACGGAAAACAATGATAATTGATATTGGCCCTATTAGCTCCAGGCCACAGAATTTCTTATTACAGCCTGAACAGGATTTGACAAACTTTTACTTTAAATCTGAAAACAAAGAACCAAGATTCAAACCTACAGCAAAGCTTAGAAATATTGGAGGTCATTTACAGGAAGAGGTATCATGATTTAAGATATATTAAATAATATTATTATATTGGTTGGCCTATTTAGCCTATTGGGTTGTGGCTCTGTCTAAGAAGATGGAGGGGGTGGATTCGAATCTCGGCCATGGCAACTATTTGTGTGATGAGCACAAATACATATCCTTTGGTTTTGGATGTTTTCTATGTATATTATCTATTACATATCGTCGCTTAGCTAACAATACCGCACAAGTCAAAATTGGTTGAATTATAATATTGAACTTTGTTTTACGTTAAATTAACTCTTTAATTATAACGCGATCAATCATTGACTTACGCGGTATTGTTAGCTAAGCGACGATATGTTGTCAGCTAGTACCCATAACACAAGACTTATTGAGCTTATTATGGGGCTAGTTTAATTTGTGTATGAATGTCCTGTAATATTTATATTGTATTATTATTTTGTTTTTGTTGTATGACTTTTTTCAAACCAATAATTGCAGGTGTCTGGTGGATTACAACTAGATGAATGTGAATCTGATTTGGCAAAATTGCTATTACCCGCTGAACCACAACCTAAGAAAAGGAAATATGAGGAAATAAATAAGCCCTGTACATCTGGTTCTTGGCCCTTGTTTAATGTAAGATACTATGATACCTAAACTCTGATATTTTATTTAGATTTAAGATGACATTAACTTTATTAACATTTCTCCACTGTTGCAATAGGCCAGGCTAGCAGCATTTGGATATTTTATTTTTATTGTAATAAATACTTGTTTTTATCTTTGTGGTAGATATTGTGTTTTGTATGAGGCCATTAGTTTTATCTCTTTAATATATAATTATAGTACATGACCATGCACAGAAGATTGATAGATTTTGAAACAGTTTAATGCTGTATTTTCTATGATATATTGTGTATGTTTGTCTATGTATTCTAGACATTCTAGTATGTAAAAACAGATTTCATAACTAATTTTCAGGTACAAGTTGATGTTCAGGCAACTGTTAAAATGATGGACAAATCCACAAACACAAGATTTAAGATTGGCAAACTTAACCCCCCTATGATACCTGTTCAACTAAAATCTTCACAACAAAGTTCTTCAACACCAGTGTCAGATTCTCCATCTTTGTTTAGTTTTACATCAGAATCAGAAGAACGTGAAACATTGATTAGAAAAGAATTCAACTTAAGAAAACTGAACTTGGAAAAGATTTTCAAGAAACCAAAAATGTATTTAGGTTTACCTAAACAATACAGTACGTGGCTTATTGATCTTATAGTAGAAAAATCATTAGTAAAAATTGATTTTTACTGTATTGTAACAACTTTATTAAAAATAAAACAAAATGATACTATTGATAGAATAAGTGATGAACTTGAGATATCCCGCACAAAATTGTCAACAATGATTTTAAATGGTATCGAAGCACTTTTTTCCAGAAATTTATTCTGTCTCCACAGCCAATGATAATAAAATTACCTTCCTGTAGTATTTCAAATCAGGTACTCCAATGTGCAAATAATTATAGATTGTTTTGAAATACAGATTTCTAAACCTTCTGATACACTAAGACTAGGGTTACACGATCAGTTTGGCGTCAGTTCAGTCCATCAGTTTGGTCAGAATGACGCGAGAATTATCGTCTAACCAGTTGACTGACGGACTGATGGTCCAGAATGACAAAAATTAAATATTTTAAAATATTTTTATCATTCTGTTGTGATTGACATCAGACTGATGCCAGACTGATCGTGTAACCGCTCGAATCATTCTCGCGTCAGTCACCGTCCGCGACGCAATGGAGCAAGACGTGCCAAACGACGAAGCGTTGCCGCCGCCGCCCGCGCCGCTGCCGAGCGCTTCACTCCCGCCACCGCCAATCGAGATAGAAAAAGAATTCATTCTCGCATTCGAGTCCTTGCCAGAGTTATGGGATAAAACCCATACTTTTTATATCAATAAATACAAGAGAAATGACGCTTTGCGAAAACTCCTCAATATATATATAAAAATTAAACCCGGGGCAACTATAGAGGATGTCAAAAAAAAAATAAACGTTTTACGGTCCAACTACAGGAGAGAGCTGAAGAAAATTATTTCATCGCGAAGATCGGGGTCTAGTACAGATGACTTATACCGTCCAAAAAGTTGGACTTTCGAATATCTTAAATTTTTGGATAAATTTGAGCAGCCTGTTCCGGTAGATCGGGTAAGTAAGAACATATTTTCTATGTATAGTGTAGGTACATAATGACGACCTCTGTAGCCTAGTTGGTAGTGACCCTGCCTACGAAGCTGGAGGTCCCGGGTTCAAATCCCGGTAAGGGCATTTATTTGTGTGATGAGCACGAATATTTGTTCCCGAGTCATGGATGTTTTCTATGTATTTAAGTATGTATTTATCTATATAAGTATATATATATATCGTAGTCTAGTACCCATACTACAAGCTTTGCTTAGTTTGGGCCTAGTTCGATTTGTGTAAGATTGTCCCCAAATATTTATTTATTTATAATAAGGTAGGAAGGGTAGGTAGATGTTAATAACTCACAAAATAAAACAAAGTAGGTATAATGCTGTTAAATTATTATTGTATGTTCTCAATTCACTATTGAAGGTCATTTTTGCTAATTTCCAATTTACCCTCATGACTAAAGTAATGGCAGAATCTTTCTCTTATCTGTTTGGCATCATTAGTTGAATTTCGGGTAGGAGTGGGTTCCAAATCGGTCAATTCAATATCAGTAGCTTTTGTAACTTTCCAGTTTGATGCCAAGTAGCGACGGGATTTGGTTTTCATTAAGTAGTTATGTAAATAACAGCAAGCCGTTACTATGGTTGAGGCTTTTCGTGGCTCAAAGCATATTGCCTTTTGAAATACACCGAATTTTTTTGTTATTATTCCAAAAGCACCTTCAATAACTGATCTAGCTCGTGACAGCCGCCTGTTAAATTCTTTTCGCTCATTATTATTGATACATGCACTTTGTGGATATGGCTTCATTAAATTTTTCCCTAGTGCAAAAGCCTCATCAGATATAAAAACAAAAGGAAAACTTTCGGTTGTGTATGGCAATGGCGATGGTTCTGGTATATCTAATTCGCCTTTACTATAGAGATCCCAGAATTTTGTGTAAAATAGGACACCACCATCCGATACTCGACCATTCGCACCAACGTCAATCATTATGAATTCCTTATTTGCATTTGCCAGTGCCATCAAGACGATACTAAAATGACCTTTATAATTAAAATAAAGTGACCCTGAGTGTTCTGGTCTTTGGATCTTGACATGTTTACCATCCAAAGCTCCCAAAGAATTCCAAAATTGATATTTATCACCAAAATCAGCGGCAATTCTTTTCCGTTCCTCTTTTGACGGCTTCTGAAATGGAAAAAAAATAGTAGAAGTTAATATAGTACGTTTTCTTTTTTCAGGCTAGTGATGATAATCAGAATGAAGCTGAATCTGATCAAGCTCAAAAAGAGCAAGAAGTTGCTGCGACTATTTCTTCATTCGTGGCAGCCCCACAACCACCCGCAAGACCGCCTCCTCTTAGTTCCAAGAAAAGTGTCCTTAAAACACAAAATGAATTACTGGAACGAGCATGCAATTATTTATCAGAACCCCAAGTTAGTGGTGCTCGTTCAATAGCATTTGACTGGGCAGAAACGTTAGAACGACTGACCCCTACTCAAAGATTATATGCCAAGAAGGCCATTAATGATGTGCTATTTGAAGCGGAATTGGGAAATTTGCACAGATACTCAGTTCAAATAAATGTAACATCAACCCCTTCACCTGCACCATCTCCCTTTTGCCCATTTCCACCTGAATCATCTTCCTACTCACACACAACATCTCTCGAGTACATCCAAAGCCCTGTCACAGCTTCTCCCGCACAATCTCCCAACTATATCCAAACCCCAGTCACAGCTCCTCCCGCGCATTCTTCCAACAACATCCAAACCCAAGCCAGAGCTTCACCCGCACAATCACCCATCTACATTCAAACCCCTGTCACATCTCCCACGCATTCTTCCAACAACATCCAAACCCAAGCCAGAGCTCCTCCTGCACAATCACCAATCTATATTCAAACCCCTCTCACAGCACAATCACGCATCTACACCCAAACCCAAGCCGCAGCTCCCGCACAACCTCCGGTCTACACTCTTCACATTCCGTCCCCATCTTCTATGTCTCAAGACAGCGAATATACAGCTGGTTCGTTATTCGCTCAATTTCAAGCGGAATAATAATATGATGATTAAATTAGTAACCTAAATAATTACATAGTGTCATTTTAATTACATTGTTGATTTGTAACCAAATAATAAAAATTATTAATAAATCGTTTTTTTTTACTTACCCTTATATAAGGCTGTAGGACATAAATTAATACTTCGCATGTCTGAATAATTGACTGACTGATGGCAGCAGGTGACATTACTGCAGAATATTTAAGATCTTTAATATTCCTTCCAGTAGCAAGGTATCGTAAAGTGACAGCTAATCTTTCTTCGGCGGATATTGCTTTCCTCATACAGGTATCTTGTTTTTCCAAATATGGTTTGACCATTTGCAACAGATGATCGTAGCAGGCTTCTTTCATTCGATAGTAATTTTGGAAGTCTTCTTCTTCATCCTGTTGTCGTATTTCATTTAATAAATTACGATGCGTGTAATGTTCTCTTTTTTGTAGCCAGGTTTTCATCCATCGCTTCCTTTTTACGCGTTTCTTGAGCAGTAAAGCGATAATTATAATAGCACAGGCTCTTTTTTTCTTCAAAATATCCATGGCTTGACAGGATCAGGTGACTCACTTGACTGTCGTCTTCACTTTACAAATGCTGACTACGTAAGTTTTATCAGTCTGCTGTCAGTCTAGACTGAGCGTGTAACTGTGTTTTTCATCCATCATTCTGGCATCAGTCTTAGCCGGACCAAACTGATGGACTGAACTGACGCCAAACTGATCGTGTAACCCTAGTCTAAGACAGTCTCAAACTTGGTCCCAATATAAAGGGTGTAATACTGTAAAATATCTGATTGGTTGTACCCCTGATGGTTTAATAAGTTTCGTTTCGAAAGGTGTAGGTGGAAGAATTTCGGATAAGGCTTTGGTAGAGAAAAGTAATTTACTAGATACTTTGCAACCAAATGCTGTTGTTTTGGCTGATAGGGGGTTTAAAGAAATTGAAAGTCTGTTGAACGCTCGCGGAATGAAATTACTTAGACCTCCGAGTGTGTTCAGTGGAGTAAAGCAAACTGTGGCGGAAGCTATGAAGAGTAAAGTAATAGCTAGTTTAAGAATACATGTCGAAAGGGCAATCCGACGAGTAAGAGAATTCTTAATTTTGAAGCCACATGCTGTAGTTCACTACAAATATGTACCTTATTTGGATGAAATAGTCATTATTGCTTGCGGTCTAATAAACTTGCAAGATGAGATAATAAAGAGTAGTTACAAATAAAACGGACTTTTTAGCCCTTAACTACCCACGTCCGATTTTCATTGCATAACCACCTATCAGAGACCACTACTTGAAATGGGTCTAAAATATATATAAGAATTCATGTTAGAGTTACATTGAAATAAAATTTACTGTGTTTTAATAGTCTTAGACATTTATTAAAAAATTGATACAACTTGTTGTTTAAATTTAACATAACAAATTTTCCTACCATTGTTAACGAAAAAAACTATAAATTACTAACAAGAGATCACAAATCTTATTTAGTTCCCGCTTCGCAAGATTCTTGTTTCGTCAGATTCTCGTTTTGCCGGAATTTCTTATAAATGTGACAATCAGAACTCTTAGTTGTTAACAAAATCCCGGGTGAAACAAGAATCCGGCGAAACGGGAACTAACTGTTAACCGTTCTTTGCATGGTGATGGAAATTTCCATCACAATATAACCTCTACTTTTTGTACCCTACTCTAGTGGAACAAATAGTTGGTTAATTAAGGGCACTTATTATTCGTTTTGGAAATACATATGTTTCCCAAAACCGTTCAGCAAGTTTAATTATATTATTTATGTAACATGCATCATAAGTTTCCCAAACTAAATGAATATTTTTTGTTACTTCAAACTGTGGGTCAGCAACACAAAACACAGCTTTCTTCTTACCACATGCAAGCATCTGACATTGTACTTGGGCATTAAATTTATTTTGAATTTTCCCATCGATGAGGTATGTGCGTACTGCTTTTTCTGTTGATGGACATTTTATTTCCACAACAAAGTCTTCAGCTACACCGTCAGGAGATGCTCCTAGTATTCCATTTATTAAAACAAAACCTTACACTAAGCTTATCTGAAATTTCCTCTAAGACACTACCTTCAAGCTTCTTGCCTCGCTGTATTTGTTTTGTCTCTGGGATTTTGTATCCACCCAATATTTGTTCCACCAATAAACCATCAGTCTGACAGTGAGCAGCTTCATGCAGCTTAGATGCTGTTAGTCGTCCCTGACGAATGTTGTGCCAATATTTAGAATAAGTTTGGCCTTTTGTCTTGTTATTTATATCATTTATGATTTTTTGATCTACAATTTTACTTAGAAAGGTTTTAAAATTATTAAAATCATGTTTTACATTCTTTTCAACAAATGTAAGTGTTAAATCAAAAATCTTCTGAATCTGAGGTCTCTAGGCATTTCAATATTGTACTTAATTATTAAAGAATTTCTGATATCCCTCTTCTTACATTCTTCATAAAAATATGCCAAAATGGAAGGATCTTTTGGAGCCAGAGATGGTTTCTTTCCTTTTGGAAATATATCTTTGGCCAAGATATGTGTTGTACGAGCTGTGGACAGCGAAGGCTTCTTCCAATAGCATTCTGTTGAAGTTGATGCAGGTTCAGCACTCTTTTTCACTAACCAGAAGAGCAGCAACAGCGAATGTTTGCAACCACCTGCTGCAGCAGCACAATCTTCGCAAGTTGAGTCTATGACAACATCATCAACTTCATTTATTTTGCAAACAACAGTATATGGTTTACTGTTGACTTTGTGCTCAGGTACTACTCTGGCTTTGACATGGCACTCTCCACCTTCTCTACAAAGTTGCACGTATCCCACAGCAGTGTCCAAATAGGAATCACGCGACGACCTGAAATAGTAATATTTATTGAGCAAAATTCGTCTGTAATTCAAGTGATTTATGAAGGGTCATCTACGTCTGAGCACGTGGCAATGACTTTGGCAAGTCGGTGAAATGTATCCAGGTGATACGTGGTAAGATTTACCTAGCGAATCGCTTGTCACGCTAGCACCAATTCAAAGAATAATTTGTAATGAATGATACTTACATTAGTATTTTTGCTCCTCTGATTTCAGCCAAATTATGGTTGGAGTTTGAGGCAATGTATTCCATCAAAGCTCCGTTATCCAATTTGGGAAGGTTTCTTGAATCAGCTTTAACAAATTTGTCGGTCATAATTGAAAATATTTTGTTTCAAACGTTGTTGTGACAATATTATCAATGATAATGTGCAAGCAAGTTAGGTTATAAAAGGCTCAGAGCATTTACGGTGACATTGAGAGTTGACAGATGACAACTAAACTTTTTTTTTATTGTCTTTCTTGAAGTGAAGAAGAATTCCAGAAATTCCAGTATCAGTTCCAAGTCGTCGTAGCAGCTATAAAGGTCTGTCGAGGGTACAAAGCAAGAGTTATCGCCGAAGCAGGCAATATCAAATGTGGGTAAGCAAGCAGACGAAAAATTAAAAGAAATCCAAAGAAAATACCGAAAACGAAAGCGCAAAATCACGAGCTAAGGTTATGTTTTTGTGTATGAATGTTATGACAAGGTAGCTGTCAATGGCACATCTTTCACTTTTTTTAAATATGTCACGGACTAAGGTCATCTTAATCCGTCCCAAATGTAATAAGCTGTTTTTATTTTTTATAATTAAATGACGCAAACAAAAAATCAGATTTTTTTTTAATACTTAGGAGGCTTATTTCCTACCAACAAAAATATATCCAAGAGTTTTGGCGAAGTTCATTGATATCCAATTTAAAACTATTTTCTTGTTAAGATACGACTGTTTTGAGACTCCAGCAGCACCATCATTAATTAAATTACTTAACAATAAACCGAATGATGACACATTAGATTGTTTTCATACCACTTGTGCGTGTTTCGTCGCCTACTGAATTTTTCCCTGAACTATTATCCTGACAAAAATGAAAACCCGCCGGAACCTCAGGCCTGAAGGCCTTATCCACCCCTTCTACCTCTTCTAGCTTGACATATATAAAATTTAATAGTTGATAGGTGTAGAGATAGGAGTAAAAGGGGTGGCAGTACAAGGGTCAACAGGGAGTGATTGACGTTTGTTTTTCGCCTGTCAATTGTGGGCGAACTACTTATTGAGGCCAAGGCAAATTATATTTTGGGCAGAAACCCACACGTGGCTATCTCCCCTGTCGCGGTGAAGTTGGCGTCGGGTTTGACTCCCGTTAGAATTTGACAGCTTAGCATGTAACAAACGAGTGTTCGCATAAAGAATTTCATTCAATTCATTCAGTTTGAATGATATTTCAGTGTCGGTATAGCTTACTTTCTGGTATTGTTGATCAATCTGTGATTATTTTTATACATTCATTCACTTATTTTAAGAATAAACCCTTTTCGTTTTTTTCCTTTGACAGCTAACACGGAATTTTTATTTTCTCACTATTTTTGTTATTTTTACTGACGCAAAATAATTCAAAATGCCTATCACGTAATGCATGGTTAGGCATTGTACGTCGACCGTGCACAATAATACTTAATTCCGTTTTCCCAGGGACAAGGATAATCAACGCATCTGGTGCGAACTGCTGAAGTCACATGCTGGATGCCTGCAAAGCGGAGTTGCAGCCTACTTATTGAACCTCAAAGTGTGTTCATCACACTTTAAGATACAGTATCATTCCGCTGCTTGGAGGACTCAAGCCTAGGATGAAGCATTCATATTGCTGTAGCATATCTTTTCGTCACTCACAGACGTCAAAGTCTAGTAACTAATATCCAGTTCCTAACAGTGTTGCCATATGTACAGATTTGTCCGTACACGTACGGAATTCGGAGTGTTACGTACGGATAAAAATTGCGTACGGATATGTGTTCGGATTTCCAATGATACATTATAATACCTACACTGAATGGATTTTTTTTACACTCTTGACATCCCTAAAAGTCACTCAAAATCGTTCGATAAAAAACGAACGTGGTTGTCTATGACGGGAAATTAACGTTATATCTTTCATCTAAAAGAAAGACAAAGATAGCAGTTACATGGTTCACGCTAATTACACAAATGAATGAAAGAGATGAATATATTAATGATTTGTTTTGTTTTAAAGAATGAATGAATGGATATAACAAATTTAGTTCAATTGCATTAAGCAATAGGTGTGGTAACCCTGAATGGCATATGTCTGTCTCGCTCTCTCACTACTCTCTCTTGCCCAAGATGGCGGCTCGTTAATTGTGTGTGTAATTCGTGTGTACTTCAATAAACCTCATTAATTAATTAGAGTGTTTAATTCCAAGATATGACAATTTGGCGACGAGATAAAGAACCTGTGCACATATTAAAATAACTAGCGACAAGAAATTCGCGAAGATAAAATTGTATCGTGAAATAAAATATATGCCGGTGCGCTTTGGTGTGAAGATAGTAACAAGGCGAGGCGTACTTCACGTCGAACAATCAGTCGACGGAGGAATGCATCTGTGGGAAGAGCAGCGAACTTCGTGATGTTATTGTTTTGACTTAACCTAAAATAAAAGTTAGACATACATAAAATTAAATGTCGGGCAGTGACACAAAAGAGAAGTGGAACAAAACAACTTGGATTTATAAGTTGTCAAAAATAGAATTACAAGAACAGTTAAATAATTTAAACATAAATTATAATGGAGACACTGTCACAGTCGATGAATTAAGACAGTTATTGGTGAAATATTGCAAGGTTCGACAAGACAACGAAGTTAAACAAAAGAAAAGCGACATGGCTAACGTTAATTTACAAGCTTTCGACGGTGAAAAATGGGAAACATTTGAACAGCAGTTTGAATGTTGCATGACCTTGCATGAAATTGCAGAGGAGAAGAAAGTGCCACTGCTGTTAACCAAACTGACGCCCCCAGTCTTCGAAACCTTGACACTGCTGTGTGCGCCCAAGAAACCTACTAGTTTGCCGTATCCTCAGCTAGTGGACGTACTTAAAAATAAATACGTAAAAAAACAATCAGTGTTTTTAGAAAGGGCAGTGTTTCGAGGCCGGAACCAAATTCAGAATGAAAAAATCGAGGATTACGTGTTGGAGTTACGTAGATTAGCGGGAAAATGTGCTTTTAATGACATGGATGAGCAAATAAAAGAGAAATTGGTAGACGGTGTATGTTCGAAACTTGTCAAGTTCGAGTTACTGAAAGCGGATGCGGACATGTCACTGGAAAATATCACAACGTTGGCCCGGTCAGTGGAAGCAGCGTTGTTGGAGTCCAATCACAACAAATACAACCCAGGAACACCAGAAGTCTACTATCAGCAGCGTGAGAATGATGGCCCAATAAACAGTAAAAAGATATTTAAAGGAAAACCAAATTTGTCAAGACCTATACGCTGTTTCTGCTGTGGTAATGATAACCACATTCGTGCCGAGTGTCGTCTTAAGAAGAAATATTGTTCAGAATGTGGTCAACAAGGCCACCTATTTAAAGTTTGTCCGAAGAAGAGGGCAGGAAAAATCAACTATTTAGAAAAAGAAGAGAATGAAATGGACCAACCGGAAAATGGAAGCAGAACTTAATGTTGATGAGTATCAAATGTATTCTGTCAATGTAAGTAAAGTACCACCACATATTTTAGAACTAAAAGTTGAGAGTAAATCTGTAAATTTTCAATTGGACACTGGGTCAGATGTTACAGTGATTCCTGTGAAATTAAAAGATGAATTGTTTCCGGACATAGACATAAAAAAAGCTAACATTAGGTTCAGGAATTTTGATCAAACTGTCTCTCAGCCGTTAGGTATTCTGGAAAACTTAACTGTAAATTTTAATGACATAACAAAACTATTGAATGTATTTGTTACAAAGAACTCTCCCTGTATTATAGGAAGAGATTGGTTAAAAGAACTGATGTTGTGGCCTCCAACATTTATAACAAATAATATGTATACATTGTCTAAATCAGTAAATAATGTTTCAGAAGCCCGAGCTGAAATAAAGGAAAGGTTCGCAGAAGTTTTCAGTTCAGGATGGGGGAATTTTAAGGGTGAAACAGTCAGTCTCAAGTTAAAACCAGATGCTAAACCTAAGAGCCTACCAGTGCGTCGCGTTCCATTTGCGCTTCAAGACAAGGTAAAAGCCGAAATTACTAGACTCTTAGAAAATGATAGGATTGAACCCGTGGAGACCAGTCAATGGGGTACACCAGTGGTGCCTATCCTGAAAGGTGATGGGTCCGTGCGATTATGTGGGGACTACAAATTAACAGTCAATCCACACTTGGAGGTTGATCATTTTCCCTTACCCCATGTTGAGGATATATTCAATTCACTAAGTAAGGGACAATACTTCTGCGAACTGGACCTGAAAGAGGCCTATCATCAGGCACCCTTAGATGAAGGCTCGAAGGATTGTACAGTGATTGTCACAGAATCGGGCACATTTAGGTACAATTATTTGCCTTATGGTATGAGTTTGGGGCCAGGCTCGTTTCAGCGGCTCATGAGCAAGAAACTATCTGGCATACCTAATACTGCAGTATTCATAGACAATATATACATTAGTGGTAGGGATTTGAATGATACAATGGCTATTTTAACTAGGGTACTAACAAAGTTACAAGAGTGTGAGTTTAAGTTAAAATTGGAAAAATGCAAATTTTTCGAAAAATATATTGATGTTTTTGGGTTTAGGATTGATAAAAATGGTATAAGTGTAAATAAATCGAATATTGAACCTTTGCTGAATGCAAAACCCCCAACTAACATAACTATGTTACGCTCATTTTTGGGGAAACTTAATTACTATGCACGATTTTTGAAAGACATGTCTAGTGTAATAGCACCATTGTATGAATGTACCAAAAACCACAAATTTAAGTGGACGGGGGGATGTGATGAGGCTTTTGTAATGATAAAAAATAAGCTGGCTAATATGGAAAACCTAAACCACTATAATCCAAACTTGCCTCTAATTTTGACTTGTGATGCATCAGAAACCGGATTGGCTGCAGTGATATCAAATAGAGATTCGAACGGTGTTGTAAAACCAATTGCATATGCAAGTAAAAAACTCAATGATACTGAGCAAAAATACACAACAATAGATAAAGAGGCAATGGCAATTATATTTGGAGTAACCAAGTTTTATAACTATACGTATGGCAGAAGTTTTGAGTTGGAAACTGACAGTGCTGCATTGGTTCGCATTTTTGGTCCAAATAAGGCAATTCCAAAGATGGCAGCAAAAAGATTGCAACACTATGCAATTTTTTTGTCGGCATTTAATTACAAGATTAGATATATAAAAACAAATGCAAATCCGGCAGATTTTTTATCACGCGTTTCTACTACTGCTTACAACATTCAAACAGACCTGCACCCCATCTGTTCTGATGCAGAAATAAGTAATGTATATCATATACAAGATTGTGAAATAGATACCATAAATTGGAAAACCATACAAGAAAAAACAAAACAAGATGTAAATTTAACAAAAATAATAAGGTATTGTATGGATGGCTGGCCAGACTTAATGTTAGATAAAGAATTAATATCATTTTTCAACAAAAAAACCGAAATTAGCTATGACAGGGGATGTCTTTTCTGGGGGTATAGAATCATTGTTCCAACGTCATTGCAACAATCAATCTTGACAGAACTGCATAAGAGCCATTTCGGCACGGTTAGGATGAAACAGGTGGCAAGATCTTATTTTTGGTGGCCAGGCATAGATGCAGAAATAGAAAAAATCACAAAGGACTGTCTGACTTGTTTATCAAATCGAAGTAACCCCAGTAAAGGTATTCAAAAGGCATGGCCGCTAGCCCCATCACCATGGTACCGTATTCACGCCGATTATTGTGGCCCATTTTACAATAAAATGTATTTGATAGTGGTAGACAGTTACAGTAAGTGGCCAGAAATAGTTGAAATGAGTACAATCACTGCAACCCGTACTGTTGAAGTGTTAAAGTGTATGTTTGCACGGCATGGTTTTCCTGTACATTTGGTGACGGACAATGGACCATCATGGACCAGTTTAGAATTTAAGAATTATTGTAATTCGAATCAAATCAACCATACCTTTTCTCCACCATATCATCCAGCAACAAATGGAGCGGCCGAAAGATTTGTGGAGATTTTTAAGAAACATGTATTGAAAATTAAACAAGACAGCAAAGTCAGCGTCCAATCAGCGATTAATCTGTTTCTTTTAGACTACAGGAGCATGCCTCAGGCTACAACAAACAGTACTCCAGCTAAACTAATGTATAATAGAGAACTGCGATCTCGTTTTTCTCTCTTTAGGCCTCCACCAGTAGTCGAACGGACGCAAGAAATGTTAGCTAAACAAAGTAAAATGGCCTCGGGAAATAGAAGCATTAAATTCATGGTGGGAGAAAAGGTCATGGTTAAAGACTACAGAAAGGACCGTCACCCTTGGATACAAGGAATAATTGTTGAGGAATGTGTACCCGACACTACCTACATTGTAGACGTAGATGGGGGAAAATGGAAAAGACATGTAAATCAATTGTTAAATTGCAGTAACTGTCTATCGGAATAACTGTAGTATAACTGTTTGTAAAACAATTTAGGAGGTGCATTTCATTTTGTATTATCAGGTTGTAAATGTAACTAAGTATATATAATATTGTTATTTTATTGGATAGAGAGAGAGAGAGAGAAATGTCAAGGGGAGTTAAAAAAAGTTAGGTGGGGAGAGTGTGGTAACCCTGAATGGCATATGTCTGTCTCGCTCTCTCACTACTCTCTCTTGCCCAAGATGGCGGCTCGTTAATTGTGTGTGTAATTCGTGTGTACTTCAATAAACCTCATTAATTAATTAGAGTGTTTAATTCCAAGATATGACAATAGGTACGCATAGTTTCTTTTTGAACCTGTGACGTTGAGTGGTTTTTGTGAATTATTTGTGTTTTGGACCTAATTTATTTATAAGTATGAGTGGAGATGCGAAAAAAGCTCGTAGAATGCAACGTTTTAGAGAAGAATGGTTATACGAAACGCCTGGGTTTAAAGCTTGGGTCACTCGTAGTAAAAAAGGTAAATGTTTGGATAAAAGACAAAGATAAAGAGACATTTATTCGCAACAATACAAAATTACACTACATAGATACAAAAAGAGCAAGACACAGAGAAATTGTTGCGAAACGGTCCCAACTCAGCATTCGCTAGCCGTAAAGCCAGCACTGGTCTTCCGTTGGAACCGCTTGGTGAAGAGACGGAAAGTGACACACTTAACACAAAAAAAAATTAAAAGAAAAACAACATGGATTAAAAACAATCATTCGTACGAGATTATCTCGAACCATAAAAAATTGCAACCAGTTATAGCAAGCAACATCACGGCAACAAAAAAAAAAACAAAAAACTATAGTCTATGGGAGGTTAAGTCGCATATCTTATAATCTGTGAGCTAAGTCAATGTAATCAAAACAATAGGTTACCTGTTACGTAACAATACTAACAATATGAACAAAAATGGTAGACTTGGAAGAAATAAAATAAGTGTTTAGTTGGTTTCACATTTAGAAAAATTATACTACTGTGTAAAATAACAAACAAACAGTCTACAAAATGACAAACGGACGGCAAGAAAAGGAGTACAAAACACAAAAACTGGGTCGGAGAAGGACAGCCACAATCGGAGTACAAGGCACGTTATATATCCGGATAAGAAAGAAGCCAAATAGGGAAGTGTTTGGCATTTTGTAAATACTGATTGAAGGATCTTTCTGTAGGAAGTGCTGGCAAAAAAGATCTTTTTAAACATATGACATCCGTTAAGCATCAAAATTCCGTTCCTAGCAGCAGCCAAAGATCGCTTGTAGACTTTTTGCCAAAAACGAATGACAGTGCAAAGAAAGGTTGTAATTTATAAATTTGTACGTCCAGAAATTTTCTAGATGACAGTGGTATGATTGGAAAAATGAATAAAGATATATGTACACTGACTCAGAATCCGAAAGCGAAACCAGGCTAGCCCATAACTCGCCGGATAGTATCACGTCTTGTATGGACGAATTTCCAAATAACAGAGAAACACCCGTAAATATTTTTTGCTTTTAATTTTCTTTGGACGGATTTCGAACGGTGTTTCAGATTAATTACACATACGGAATTTGTACGGATTGGGTTGTCGGATGTACAGATTTTTAGTCCCTACAGTATGGCAACACAACTGTTTCATATATTCAAAACACATAAGGTTACTTCAGGTTCTGACACATTTTGTATTGGCAAATGTCAAATCTTAACCTGGAGTCAGCCTTATCTGTCCTCAGATTGAATATAGGGAACAGAAATAGGCAGTGTCCAATCCGAATGAATCCGCATACAACACTGTGATTTTTGATAGCGGGTTTGTGCAAGCAAAAGTCGCGCGTTGTATTACGACAGCGCCAGAGTCGGAGGCCTTAACTGGCCTGAAAAGTATTCAAATTATATTTTTTTAAATAATCACCTTTTTCTTAGAGGTTAAATACAAACCAGTCACCAAACACCTCAACTACTCATAGCAGAACAGTCGATTGCTGCGTCCTGCGAAACTTTTTTATTCGATAATTACATTGCCGATCCCAACCTCAATGATACTGCCCCGAGTTCGATGATAGCAGCAATTAACCCATTACATGAAGCAAATACTAATGATGAGCTGCTAGAGAACCAAAATCTTTTACAACCAAAATAAAATTTTAGATAACCAAATTAAAATCATGAAAACACTAGCAATCATTTCCGTGAAAATAGACAAGCTGGCGTCGAATAGTGAAATTCCAATCAATTTTTTTAAAGTGATAGATCTGAGCAAGGATATGAAAAATAGCACACTAGCAATAAAGTTTCTCCTATCAAGAATACAGACGAACTGCAACTTATAGAAACTCAGTTACGTTATGCTGAAACTAGAAAATGGTTTATGAATCTATATTCGGTGTTCTATAGTCCTGGTAAAAAGGGAGAGATATGCGCATGCCAACTTATCGATTTAATCTTCACTCGAGAGTTATTGGTCCATTGCTCTTGGTTAGGATGTGTACGAGGGGAAGGTACAAAAACAAGCATAAAAAAATTACGGGAGGTGTTGGGTTTCATCTTTGAACAAGTGCACAGTTGCGATCCAAATTATACGATTGACAAACACAATGACTATTTTAAGCCTATAGTTTAAAATGCGTATAAAAGAATACAAACGAAATTATCGCGGATCGCACCCAGAAGTGTTCCCAAGAGAAAACTTAAGCCAAACACACAAATCGAGACCATAAAACAACGCAAAGAACCTACGGGTCTAGATACTACAGGCCTTAAAATTACGAAAATAAGACAAACAAAAATTAAAGAGAGGAGCAACGCGCGCCCGGTGCAGGACGCGCAGACCGAAAAGTAATGCACCACACAACACCGATGTAGACAAACCAACAGACTCTGAACAAATGACAACAGATTCTGACGGAGATGATTCCGTAGCAGATCAAAATTACTCACTTTCTGAGGAAGAAATTGAGTAATCACCAATAGCGTCGTCCTCTTCTATTAAAAACCATGTGTCAATGAGCAACTCACTACAGAAAACACCCTCCTTGATCCATGCTCATATTAGTTTTCAAGAAGAAACACCCTCCTCAGTCGATATTAATTTTCAAGAAGCTACTGTTAAAAGAAACAAAAGAAAAACTCCAGCAAATTGGAAGAAAAATGTAAGCAAAGTTAAAAGAAACTGTGGCGGAGAATATAATCTTATCAAAAGGTAAAACACAACAAGCGAGGAAGTGCAGTTGTTTTGATGCAAACTGCAATGCCATTTTGCCGATTTTTTAGAAGAGTTTACTATGTTTTATTACTTTTATTGAATAAATTATAATACATTTTAATACGTCTTTCTGTTTGTCCATCCAGAATAAAATTACTCGTTATAAACCCCCGTTTTGAACCAAGGACCTTGATAAAACATAAAACAAGTGGTATTTTAGAGCTTAAATTACTTGAGCATTTATGATGTTTCGATTGTACAATTATTTTAGATTATTTTCTATACAATTGTTGTTATATTTTATTATACGACCTCATAACAAAATAATTATATATTTTATTTTTGTCAAGCCTAATGGACGTATGAATTTCGGAAAAAAATTAAAAAACGGTATTTTGCACGATTTTACATTGAAATGTCATCATTTTTAAGCTTATGAACTGGATTAATTTCGTATTAAATTAAATTATCGATTAGGGATGGTTTCATATTATACGCCTGCAAATCCAAAGTATTTCATAAGATTTTTTTTGTTCCTGTTTGCATATTATTGCCGAGTCAAAAAGGCATAATTACAGGTTTCTAAAATAATCAAAGTCAAATCATTTACTTACCGTAAACCAGGAAGTATTTAAAAGGTCACATGTAAATATATAGCTCAATCGGTAAATATACAAAAAAAGGTCTCTCCTTAAAGCCGGGGATACACATGCCCGTAGCTTGCCCACTAGCATGCCAGCTCCTTGCACGTGCCAGCTACTGTCATGTGTATTCACTAACTGGCATGCCTGTAACTGGAAGCTAACTAGTTGCAAGTAGCTGGCACAACATTTGATTTTTGGACGGCTACTTGCATGCTCGTTGAGGGAGGGGACGCGGGGGGGCTGCTAACCTGGCACGTGTGAACTGTCGCGACAGCTACGGGCATGCCAGTAGCCGACTCAGCCAAAAACCTATCTTCTCTATGCTTTGATGTCTATGGTTATCTTTTCATTGATTTTTGCGTTTAGTTCAATATTTTGTAAAACACCTATTGTCAAATGTGACAATAAAAAAATATTAAAATCATGCAAACAAAAGCATTAAAAAAAAATGCATTTACTGGTTGAATAATTATTAATCATCACCAAATGTGCAACAGCAAGAATTTTGTAAATCTGTAGGTTGAGGCTCAAAAATCCGTAGAATTCCGTAGATTGCTATTAAAAAAATCCGTAGTACTACAGACTTTTTTTTAAGCCTTAATAACTGACCTAAACATCATACATTAGCTTAGCCTAGCTTAGTTCTTGTACTGCGTGACGTAAGTCGATGAGTATAACGAAACGCAAATAGTCGTCAGCTGTCGGTTGATTGTCAAAGCAAAGATTACCTTTTGTTGGTTTTGTATTCAAGTCAAGTTTTTTTTTGTTGGTTTTGTATTCAACATGGCACGATGGGGAGATGAGAGAACTATACAGTTCATTCATTTGTACAGAGAATACGAATGTCTTTGGAAGCCGACTAGCTCGCTTTACAAAAACAGAATAGCACGTGCCAATGCCTACAGCAAAATACAAGAAGAATTAAATGTGACTGAAAAAGAAATTAAAAATAAAATCAAAAGTCTGCGAAGTACTTATCATCAAGAGAGGAATTAAGTGGAAAATTCAAAACGATCCGGAGCTGGATTCAGTGACATTTACAAACCCAATTTGATTTGGTTTAAGGAAATGGATTTTATAAATGAAAGTTTCGAATATAGAAACTCAATCCAAACAGCTATTGTAAGTACCTATATATAGTACGCGGCACGAAAGTAAAAACCTAAATCTACTTAGGCCCTAAAATCGACTTCTGCGCACTTTTTACTTTTGTGCCGCGTACTATACTCTTTCTTTTTAACATGCATTTAAGCCACACAAGTTAACACAAAAGTTTAACTAAACAAAAGTACTTGTACAATTACATTTATTCACTTAAAACATTAATTAAACGGTCTTGCCAAGGCACTGCTTCTGTTGTAATGAAGAGATCTGCATATTTATTTCTAATAAGTATCGCTTCTCTAGATGATCGATTATTTCGTGTTCGTGGTAAATTCTGTAAACATGTTCGTAAGTGATCACGCCAGGAGCCGTTAATAATAGTACCGAGTTGAATATCTTCATAATCCACACACCTCTGTGTGATATAAGCATTAGTGGTTTTCCGCAACCAATTGTGCAAAGAACATGCCGCTAATACTATGACATCAACTTTTTCTGGTTTTAGAGATATAAATGATTCAAAAATTCGGAATCTTGATACAAGGATACCGAACGCATTTTCGACAATTCGCCTAGCCCTTGACAAACGATAGTTAAAAACTTTTTCTCTTCTGGTGGCTCTGGTAGGAAACGGTTTCATGAGATATTGTTTTAATGGAAAAGCTGCATCTCCAACTATAACAGAATGTTCAGGAATATCTAAAGAATTATTTTCTAGTGCTTGTTTCAAGTCTGATCTTTCAAACACTCCTCCATCTGAAGCTCTGCCGTTGCATCCTATATCAATATAGGAAAAACAGTAATCGTCATCCACCAATGCTAGTAGTACTATGCTGTTACTTCCTTTATAATTAAAATAATTTGATGTATCGTCAGGAGCAATAATATTTATGTGTTTGCCATAGATAGCTCCAACACAGCCTGGAAAGTTCCATTTGGTTCGAAAGCCATTTTCTATCTTCTTCCATTCCTGCCTCGTAGGAATCTGATAACAAAATGTCTGTTAATACATATAAACATAAAAAACTAATACTAGTTGCAACACTTGATTTAAAAAATCAGGCGACTATTGTCGGTGAGGAAAAATGACGAGGTATAAAAATGTCGAAATTATATAGGAGCTCCGTCGGCTCGGTTAAATTTGAATTAGAAATAGAAATTATTGGTCAGTAGACATAATCATTTCTCGACATTTTTATACTTTGACTAAATAATACTTCGTCATTTTGCCTAACCAACCTTTTTATTGTTCGGCTTTTGTACATATCGACATTTTTAACAATATTATTTTAACTAAACGATTTTTGCAGGTACAACAGTCCTCTCAATCGAGCACTGAAACAGAAACCACACCATCAGACTCTCAAAGGCAATCCGCCTCTCAAACAGTTCAATCAGACTCTCAAAGGCAATCCGCCTCTCAAACAGTTCACCAATCAGACTCATCCGCTGAAGCAAGCACTACAAACGAGCAAGCACCATCACCCGCTCTCCACGACCAAAGATCCTCCTCTCGCACTGCGGCAGTCAACCGACCACATAAAACTAGTCAGACTAGAAAACGTGTAGAGCAAAACGAAACCTTAACTGCACTTGCACGCCTGGAAAATATTGCTACTGCAATCAATAACCCTGGATCAAATGAAAAACAAAAGGATGAGTTTTATTATTTCGGACAAAGTGTTGCTGCTCAGTTAAGATCATTGCCATTAAATAACGCTCTGGATATGCAATCCAAAATTCAAGGTTTGCTAAGTACAGAAAGGTCTCGATTGTTCACTTCATATTCTCAGCCATCCACTCCATATTCTAACACATCTATATATTCTGAAGAAATAGCAGCATCTCCTGAGGATCAATTCATACTCACAACGCCCACGCAATTAAACACTAACACTATTGGTCAAGAATCAGGACAGAATATTTTTTCTCTAGCTTGGAATAATGCCTAATGTAATGTGTTTGCTGAAATAAATAAAAAACAGGAAAGATATTCAAAATTGTTTTACTCACTTTCATAAAATCCTTTAGTGCAGTAGCTATTTCACTACAAACAACTGGAACGAACTGTGAAATCGTCGATTTTCCTACTCTGTACAATGCTTCTAGAGATACAAATGAATCACCTGTAGCTAAAAATCTTAGTGTTATTTCCAATTTGGTTATTGCCGGGATGGCATTTCGCATGTGAGTATCATTCTTTGTTATTTTGTCCCCAATTCTTCCTAACAATTCATCAAATTTCTCTGGAAGCATTCTCAAATGGTTTCTGTAACCATCATGATCTTCTTGACGCATTTCTTTAAGCAGACAACTACTTGCTCCAAAATCTTCCCTTCTACTAATCCAATCTCTTACCCAAACCCGTCTTCGTTTTTTCTTTTTAATCTCTCATTAATTTAGCTACACATTCAATTGCTAATAACAACACAATTTTGTTTAATTCACTTCGATTGTTATCCATGTTGTAGGTACGAAATAATAACCTCCAAACAGCCAAACACTCGTGCAATCAAAATTCATCCTAGTATTTATAATTTTTAAATGTCATAGACTAAAAAGTTAAACATTTTCAAACAGCATTATAGCGTGTTTAAAAGTGTATCGAATAGTTTGACTTAACGTTACTCTCACGAACTGTCCTGTGTATACGCGATGGTAATACTGGCATGCAAGGGCACAGTATGCATGCCAGTTTTACTTGCAAATGTATCCGCAGTGTGCCAGTTACTCGTACATGCCTGTAACTTGCATACCAGCTACTTTCCCGATTTACTGGCATGTGTATCCCCGGCTTTAAAGTAAGGGTTTTACGTATACGCCCCTTTAGAATGAAGCCGCACGAGTTAAAGGTGCTGATAGCCCCAATATCTCCTTCGTCAGCACTGCATAAAGTAGAGCATTTACGTCAATGCCTAAATGCATTATTTTAGTATATATAGTAGTAGTACTTTATTATTAAGCGAGAATACTCTTAACTGTAAGATCGGATTGTTACTCTGCTAGTTTAAATAAAACTAAGTAAATAAATTGTTTTTTTAAATTAAAGTCCTGACGAACCACTTAATTGGCGCAGCCGGTAGGATCTTCGTCGTTATCCTTCTGCGTCCTTAGATCGATAAAATTTCGATCTCGCGTCGCGCCGGGAAACGTGTGTTTCTACACTTCAACGGAGAGATATCGAACAAACAAATCTATTAAGTATCGTCGAGGCCGCCGCAGAAGCTGTCCAGTTCCAGCCGATCCAGTCACTTCAGGAAGCTGTCCAGATCCAGCCAGTCCTGTCAGTCCAGAGATTCCAACTAGCCGTAAGGACACGTGAAAGCCGCCGGGGGGAATGTGAGTCAATCTTTTTCATCATCCTTTCTGTCCCTTTTAAACGTATCCTTATTTGCATTAAATATATGTGTGTTATTAGGGATTAGCCAACGCCGTAATAACATCGCTACATATTGCAGAGTGTCAAATTCCACTCGCAATACTGACCTAGTTACATTATAAGCATTATACCTAAGTATTTATTGTGTAATTTGTTTTTAAATTATAATGGAAGGAATTAACCGGGTTCCTGGAGAGATAGTTAAGATTATCCCGATCTTTGAAGGGGATGCTAGGTCACTCCCATTATTTATAAAAAAATGCGAGTACATTATAAGTAACTTTGCCGGGGGAAACGCGCAAAACGAGTATCTATTCCATGTTATTACGAGTAGACTCGCAGGACCTGCCGCTAACCTAGTGGGAGAACGGGACCAGATAGATACTTGGGGAGAGCTAAAAACTTTGCTCAGTCAACATTTTGGCGACCCCAGGACCGAGGAATGCCTACTGTTAGAACTAGAAGCGCTAAAAATAAATAGGGGTGAAAGTTATTTGGATTTCTGCCATAGAGTTCAACATCATAGAAGTCTATTATTAGCAAAGGTATTAGAGATCATTGATGACGCCACATTACGTGCCGCCAAAACGCAAATTTATACTCATACTTCTTTGAATGTTTTTCTTTACAATTTGCCACCATTCTTAGTTCGTTTAGTGAGACTTAGAAACATAACGACCTTAGAAGGCGCCCTTAAAACTGTCATGGAGGAACAAAACTTCCAGACGGTTTACGATATGAAAAATCCGTCTAGGCCACCTAGAAGTAACAGACCAAATTTTATTATTATTATTATTATATTATTATTATTATTATTTATTTATTCGCTTTAGACATGGTACATAATAAGATAACATTAAATATTGTAGGAATCACATGTCTCACCTGATCGGCATGCAAAATCTTAATCTTAATCTAAGTGTCACAATGAAATAAATGATAGGTATGTATAATATAAATTAAATTTACAATGATAAAAATTTACATTCATAATTTTAAATATTTTAACTTTAAATATCTATAGGTATTATCCCAAATCATTGAAAAATTCTTTAATAGAGTAATATGTTTTGTTATTTAGCCACCGGAATAACTTTACTTTAAATCTTCTCAATGGCAGTTCTTTTAGACCGTTTGGCAGTTTGTTGAAAATTCGGACTGCCATTGAATAGCAGTTTCTGCGGTACAAATCAGTTCTACTTTTAGGGCATATAAGCCTTGCTGGGTATCTGGTATTAAAGTGGCAAATTTTATTATTTGTTGTAAATAAAGAATGGTGGGTTTTTACAAAGCATGACACTTCAAAAATATACATGCAGGGGACGGTCAAGATGTTAAGCTTTTTAAATAATGGTCTGCAAGATGTAACAGTTGTGACGTCACATATACCACGGATGCACTGTTTTTGTCCTATGAAAACTTTATTAATTTTGACCGAATTCCCCCACAGTGGAATTCCATACCTCAGGACAGAGCTAACATACCCATGGTATGCTTTCAGTGCTGTCTTCTCACTCGTGATCTTAGTAAGACGCCAAAGTGCGTATGCAAAACGGTTTATTCTATTACAAATACTTTGTGTATGCGGTCTCCATGAGCAATTGCTATCTAAAGTTATACCCAGGAATTTAACCACTTCTGACTCGGTTATTTTTTGGTTTTCATATGTTACTTTTATGTTTTCTTTAATTTTATGTCTATTAGTAAATTGAATGAAAGTTGTTTTATTGAGGTTTACTCTTAAATTATTTTCTTTAAGCCAATTAATTATGTCATTTACGGTACTATTAATATCGTCTTGATAAGTTTCTTTTTTTTTACAATCTATTACAATTGAAATATCATCAGCAAATAGAGTACAATGGTGGCGAGTAACAAGAGGTAGGTCATTTATGTAAAGTAAGAATAATAATGGCCCTAAGATGCTACCCTGCGGAACGCCCACGTTATTGGGTTTTGTGTTTGACTGATAAGTTGATTCTGCTCCATATGTATCAATAGTATTGATTTCTACTAGTTGGTGCCTTCCGCTAAGGTAGCTTCTCAGCCAGTTTATTGCGTTTCCTCGAATGCCATATATTTCACATTTTTGCAATAAGAGGTCATGGCAGACAAAGTCAAATGCTTTGCTCATGTCGAAACATACTGCACAAGTTGCCATTTTTTTATCCAGATTGGTAGTTATTTGTGTTACTAGATTAAAAGCTGCTAAAGTTGTAGATTTTTCTTTTTGAAAGCCATATTGATGAGTTGAAAGTATTTGAAATTTTGTAAGGTAGTCAATGATTCGTTTATACATAACTTTCTCAAAGACTTTTGAAAGTACTGGAACGAGCGAGATGGGTCTATAGTTACCAACTAAGTTCCGATCTCCTTTTTTATGAATAGGCTTTATTACTGATAATTTTAATCGCTCCGGAAATGATCCCTCGGCAAAAGATAGGTTAATTAGATAGTTAAGAATCGGTGCTAAGGCGTCTGCCGTTGTTTTGAGGATATTTGTACTTATACCGTCAAAACCTATTGATACTGTGTTATTTAATGACATTATAACTTTGTTAATTTCTAGCACATCAGTTGGAAACAGGAACATGCTTGATATTTGATGATTAATCGTTTGTTTATATTTTTCATGTACATTAATACTGTGTTTGTTTGTTAATTCTATAAAATATTCATTAAAACTTTCTGCAATTTCCTTAGGATTGCTAATAATTTTATTTTTGTATGCTATTTTATCTATATGTTTCATTTCACGTGTTTTGTTGTTTGTATTACTTTTTATTAGGTTCCATGTAGCTCTACATATGTTTTTTGATGAGTTGATGTAAGAAGTGTTTGATAGTTTTTGAGCAGAGTGGATGCATCTTTTATAAATTTTAAGGTAAGTCAAATAGTTATTTTTGTTGATTCTGTTCCGACACTTATAATATTTAAATCTGAGGCAGCGTTTAGTTTTTGATGCCTTTCTTATGCCTTTCGTCAGCCATGTTTGTTTATAATTTTCATTTTTTATTTGAATTCTTTTAAGGGGAAAATTAAGATTGTAAAAAAGTGTCAAGTCATCATGGAATTTGTTGAAAGCTCGGTTTACATCAGTTTCATTGCGAACATTCTTCCAGGTTAATTGAGAAAGACATTCATAGAATTTTGAAATATTTTGTTTGCTGTAGTCACGTTTTGTTTTATATTTTTGTGATGTGTCGCTATTTTTATCAAGGTAAGGAACTACCAATATTTGTCCCGTGTTATGATCTGATAGGGCCAAATTGTGTAGTTCACCCACGGCTTCTGGTATATTACTAATCATTTGGTCTAAGCATGCTTTGTGCCTTGTCGGTAAATTAATGTGAATAACATAATTATAATTTTGAATTATTCTTCTAAACTCCGATGCCGCAGTTGAACTTTTTAATATGTCAATATTAAAGTCGCCTACTATAATTATTTTTTTGTTAATTTTTGGTCGCAGAGTCCTTAAAAGATTTTCGAATCGATCTAAGAATGTATTGGGTGGTGAGCTAGGGGTTCTGTAGATGCATATTATGATCAAATTAAATTTAGGAATTTCTATGCCACAAGACTCAAAACTTTTCTCAGACTGAAAATCTTTCAAACTTTGGATGGGAGTAGAATAAAGATGCTCCTTGCACATTATGCAAACACCCCCTCTTTTTTTCCCTTTCCTGGAGTACCAGTCAGCAACGCGAAAGCCATGCACATTAATATTAAGTTCATCACCTGCCCTAATGAATGTCTCGCACAAACAAATTACATCGATCCGTTTATTTATCTTGGAAAAGTCATGCATTACAATTTCCAGCATTTCAGTTTTACTTAATATCCCAGCTATATTTTGGTGAAATACATAAAAGTTATTTTGTTGTTTGTGCTGTTGTTGCTGTCTAGGAACGAAAAAACTTATTGTCATCATGTACTATTTTAACTATTTTGGGAAAATAATCTAGTATTGTATTATTCTTTCTTAGATCACACTTGGGTTTCAATATTTGGCATTTTAACGCATTTTTCTCAAGCATTTTTTTGAACAAGTATGGAATCGTTCCTTTTATATAAGTAACCATTTTATTTGATTGGGTATTCGTTTTTGGTTTTTTATTGACGGTAAGATATTTTTTGTTATAATATAACGTGTCAAGAAATAAATTGATATTATGACATAATGAGGGTAGATATTTTTTGGTACTAAATAGTAAACATGACGTGTCTAGGAATGTACAGTTGTTAAAGTTGCTACAGAGTAATTTAAGCATGCTATTTAGCTTTTGCTCGTTTAAATGAGGATTATGTGGAATGCCCAGAACAATAATAGTGGATGTGCAGTGTGTTTTGACAAAATTGCTTAGTTCTATTAATATGCTAGTTGGATTGCAGTCATCTTCACCAACGGATAGAATTATTTTATCTTCGGTCGATGTTTTCGCGAGATCACCATGGGATGCGCTCAATAAAATTTGACAAGTAGCCCCCGGCTTAACAAAAGAACGAATGTCGTATTGCTCAAACTTTGTGTCCTGTCTGGATGCAAGCAGCGACGAAGCAAGACCGGAGCACTGTTGACCTCCGAGGATAAATATCTTCTTTTTAATTTGAATTTTTGATTCTTGATTTAGAATACATATACTTTTTGATGTGCAATCTCCCCCGCATTCAGATTGCTTCCTTGGTGTTTGAGTAATTGTAATCTCTTGTGTTTTTTTAAACAAGTTTTCTGAAGTGTTTGGTATCAACTTGGGCTCTAAAATGGTTTGATGGGTATCTTCCTTTCTCGAGCTATCGAGAGAAATGGTGGGAGTGCTAGAAATAATGTGTGAAAGTTGAAGACGTTTGGGTCTGGCACTCTTGTGTTTTTTCTTTGAGGATTGGAATATTGCTGGTTTTTTAATTATGTCGGGCTCGGAGCACATCTTTTTTAAGGTCTCAATTTTTGTTTTTTGCTCTCTGAGTAACTTGTTTAGGTTAAATATCTCTGCTGACAGAGATTCAACCTCAGCGTGCGCGGTAATGAGTTGAGATTTAAGGTCAATGATCTCTTGTTTCATTTCTAAGAGGTATTCCTCCGTAGGAACAAGTGTGGAAAGATCTGGGAGGCTTTTTACTCTGCCTGACATACTTAATCCAGATGAATCATCACTGTCTTCTGTCATTGAGTCATACGATCGGTTTTTTTTCTTTCTTTGAGTGACATTATCTTTACGGACAGAGATGTCTTTGAGAGACATTGTTTAGTTTCTAGTAGGTACGGGTACGGCCCTCTGTTAAGAATCTGTTAGTAAACAAATGTTGTGGTTTGTTTCACGGCTACCTAGATGGCGCTGTCCGTGTCAATGTTCCGGTTCGATATACTGTTTAAATGCAGTTCTAGTTTTTATGCTGGCAATATAATGATGTGGTATGTCAACCGTCAGTCGGGATTATCTTCCAATCAGCTGTTGTGTAGTTAGAAGATACCGTTATGATGTGCAGTGATGACCGTTGAGTTTGATTATATTAAATTTTTTGGTGTATTTCAAAAGATAACGGTGAAAATAAGGTTCTTACCGACTAAGTGTTAAGTGTTATTTGCTGTTGTTTCCGTGTGTTTGTGCTAAGTAATTCACTGGTAAGTACTATCACTACTTTTTCACTGCAAAAACAAAGAGAGTGGTGCCGTTCTTTATATTTTTTATATTAAATTTCGTTAAGCTCTCTGTTTACTTGTTTACTTGGCTAGGGTTGCCAGTATCCAGTATTTAGTACCGGTAGTTCAGAGCATACCCCTAGGAATAGTAGTATAGGACAGGAAAGTCAGCAGCAGCAGAACATAGGTCATAGGCCACCAAATAATTTAAGTAACTCAGTCCAGTTTAGAAATAACCGACCGCACAATAGTAGTAGTTCGCATAACTTTAGGAATCAATCGCAACAGCTGAGTAGATTCCCACATAGTCAGCACCTTACGGCCAATGCACCGTCAAGTCAGCACAGGACGGTCAACGTACCGCCTCACGCGACAGACGGTAATGCAACACCTCACAGGGCGTCGGGTTCAAACACCGACGTCACAATGCGGACAGCTAGTTCAAGACGAATTAATTACACAGAAAATAATGGTCAACCAAATCTGTTTTTTGAACCCAGCGGGGAACCCATACCGGGACCGTCCCAGTATGATAACAATGAGGTAGAAATTTTTTTCATACGGGCCTCAGAAAGCGGGAACAAATAGAGATTAACTATAATAAAATAAGAAGCCTTCCTCACGTTTTAATACCCGAGTTGCAGGCCGTTTTTATGATAGACACTGGGAGTACGAGGTCTTTCATAAGCCCTCAAAAGGCCAAACAGTATTTTAGTCAGTTTAAACGACAGGAAAGTTTTGAGGTAGTTAGTACTCATGCAACTAGTAAGCACAATGAAGTTGTATACATCCCACTGCCAAACATTTTTAAAAGCCCCGACCGTCATAAGTTTTATGTGTATAGTGTAGATAGCAAGTACGACGGTTTGATAGGTAGCGATCTACTCAAACAATTAGATGCGAACATCGATATGAAAAGTCAGATGCTTTTCACCAGAACGGCCCAGATACCAATAATTTACACGCCTCCTATGAGGGAGACATACAAGTTGCCTCCGCGTAGCGAGCTTAGAGTTAAATTACCGGTAAATCTACTAAATGGCGGTGCCATATTAAGTTTTAAACAATTTACGGAAGGGATAAGAATGCCCGCCGCATTAGTTAAGTGTGTGAACGGTTACGCAACCACTGTTATACAGAATTGCAAACTTGAACATATGACGTTAGTGGTTACGGCACCTTTTATAGTAGAACCTTATGTAAATGAACAAATTAACGTTAATTATTCTGATAACGAGAATGAGACTGACCGATTGTTGTCAGAAAATCTCTCCAAATTGAGATTAGACGACCTGAATGTGGAAGAAAAACAGGTGATAGGACAATTGTGTGAGGAATATAAGGACATTTTTTACTGTGAAGAAATTCCCTTATCATTTACAAATCAGTAAAGCATAAGATTAGGACAGTTAACGAGGACCCAGTTTTTATTACAGCTCATAGGATGCCCCCAGTGCAAACAGAAGAAATTAGAAAGCAGGTTGAAAAAATGCTAAAGGATGACGTAATCCAGGAGTCACATTCTCCTTGGAGTGCTCCAGTCCATTTAGTCCCTAAAAAGGTCGACATGTCGGGACAGCAAAAATGGCGTATGGTGGTCGACTATAGACGCCTTAATGACGTCACGGTCGATGACAAGTACCCTTTGCCAAATATAAACGACTTGTTCGATATGTTAGGGAAAAGCGTTTATTTTACCACCTTCGACCTGGCTAGCGGGCACCATCAAATTGAGGTGGACCAACAGGACAAAGCCAAAACGGGTTTCAGCACACCTTTCGGGCACTACGAATTTAATAGAATGCCGTTCGGTCTAGAAACGGCTCCCGCTACGTTCCAACGAGCGATGGACAACGTCCTCAGGGGTCTACAGGGCTTGCATTGCCTCGTATACCTCGACGATGTTATCATATTTTCGAAAAGCCTGGAAGAACACGTAGTTAAGCTTCGAGCAGTTTTCAGCAGATTTAGGGAAACAAACTTAAAGGTACAGTTGGATAAGTCCCATTTCCTTAGAAAGGAAGTCCTCTATC
Organism: Acleris literana; assembly: GCA_946894065.1. Classification (NCBI taxonomy): domain Eukaryota; kingdom Metazoa; phylum Arthropoda; class Insecta; order Lepidoptera; family Tortricidae; genus Acleris; species Acleris literana. The sequence goes on along the minus strand of OX335688.1, from coordinate 10,323,729 downwards.
TAGGACATACTATTACAAGCGAAGGTCTCAAACCAAACAATGACAAGATCGAAGCGGTACTTAACTACCCATTACCAAAGTCAACGACCGAGATAAAAAGCTTTCTAGGACTTGTAGGTTACTATAGGAAGTTTATTAAAGACTTCGCTAGGATAACTAGACCTTTTACAGTATGTTTGAAGAAAGGAAAAAAGATTGTGATAGATGATGAATATAAGAAGAGCTTTCAGCTTTGCAAAGAGCTTTTAACTAATGCTCCTTTATTACAGTTTCCAGACTTTAAAAAACCGTTTATCCTTACAACAGACGCGTCTAACTTCGCGATCGGTGCGGTTCTATCTCAAGGGACCATTGGGTCTGAGAAGCCCATAGCTTATTTTAGCAAAACTTTAAGTGACACACAAACAAGATATAGTACCATAGAAAAAGAACTTTTAGCGGTAATAGAGGGCGTTAAGCATTTTAGACCTTATTTATATGGGAATAAGTTTACAATTTTTACAGACCACAGACCACTGGCGTGGCTGTACTCTTTAAAGGAACCGAATAGTAAGCTAACGAGATGGCGTTTAAGGCTACAAGAATATAACTTTGATATATGTTATAAAAAAGGAAGTCAAAACACAAACGCCGACGCATTGTCTCGTATAAGACTTAATATAACAAGCGACGACAATGAGTCTATGGTAGTAAACGTAGAAAAGGAAAAATTCGACGTGGATGAATTTATAAAAAAAGTGGTAGAGGGAGGACCGATATCCGATACATCGTCACAGCCTGAAATATTAGAAATTTCGGACTCGGACGATGGAGCAACAGCCCATTCAATTTCAAACCGGGAACATGAAGGTATCCCTATATTGAATGAGGCTATAGATACAAAACCTAGGCAAATTTTAGTTTACGCTTGGCTCAAAGATACCATAAGAGTTCAGGACACCTCTAATAAGAAACAGCGAATATTACAAGTACACATGCCGGCCAATAATACAGAATTAGTTAGGAAATTTTTGAAAGAGTATGTCGACATGAAAAATAAATACTATATTTATTTTGAGGAACCCAATTTCAGAAAAACCTTTAGTTGTGTCGTGACGGAACTATACAAAAAGGGAACACAAAACATAACAGAATGCACCGAACGGGTCGTTAACCTAACAGAATCAGAGGGGGATCAAAAAACAGTGACAATTAAGTATCACGAAGGCAAAACTTGCCATAGGGGTATCAACGAAACAGTAGCAAAAATTAGACGGCATTATTGGTGGAACAATATGAAAGAAACGATTTCGGCAATAATTAATGGATGTGAACAGTGTCGTAAGATGAAGTATGAAAGAAAACCCATCAAACCACCTATTCAACTTACGCAGACCCAAGAAACCCCATTTCAAGAAATTTTCATGGACCTTCTATTTATCGAAGGCAAATATTACTTAACCACTGTAGATGCTTTCAGTAAGCTAGGCCAAGCAATAGGCATACCAAACCGTAGCACTCCAGAGGTAGTAAGAGCTTTGATCAAGTTTTTTAGTATTTATGGCATACCCCAAAAGCTCAGCTGTGACTCAGGATCAGAGTTTAACAACGAACTCATGAAGGAATTGTTAGCTTTGTACAAAATAGACCTACACATAGGTACGCCAAACAACCCTAGTTCTATGTCAATAGTGGAACGTTTCCACTCCACTGTAATCGAAATTTATCGCCTAGCCAAATACGATAAAGGCGAGTTAGACGCCGCATCAGTTATGACATATGCCATCATGGCATATAATAGCACTATTCATAGCGCAACAACGTTTACACCTTTTAAAATTGTTTTTGGGCATACAGACCCCGGCAACCCATTTAATATAGATAGAGAAAGAAACCTCCTGCAAAAGCTACTTCAGGATCATAGGAAAAGACTTAAAGTCCTTTATGAATATGTTAGTGAAAAACTAGTTAATGATAAAATTAAGGTTAGGGAAAAGAAAGGTGGCGAAACCCCACCCGAAATCAAGGAAGGTGATGTCATATTTATGAAGGACACTCGAATCCGTAAAGCTAAAGAACTTCCTAGATATGACAAGGCCAAAGTAACAGGCAAACCATCTAGAAATATTATCCCGGTACAGGTAAAAAAAAAACGCAACACTCGCGTAGCAGTTAAAAATATCAAACGACCTCCACGGGTGGCTTGTGATATTACTGACGGTCCTGGCACATCAGGGATGCAGCCTCAACATTCAAAACCTGGAGCGGAACCCAGGGATAGCCCCAGTCAGGATAGGTACAGCTCTGATGAGAACTAGTTCCTGGAGCATAATTAAAGTAATTAATTTAGAATATGTAAGTGCACTTTTCGAGAGTAATTTAGAACAGTATAATAAATTAAAGCACCTTATCGATAGTAATAATGAATCCCGAAGAGAACTAATGGGTTTGGAAATCCAGGTTGAGTCCTTTACAGATTTATCCAGAGATAGATTACGTCAGATCTTACCATCAGCAAGAGTGAAAAGAGGTATTCTTAACCCATTAGGCTCAGTAATCAAAATAATAACGGGAAATTTAGACAATGACGACGCCATTAGGTTTAACTCAGTAATTGACAGTTTAACGCATAAGGAAAGTTCAGTTGAAAATAAGGTTACATTAATGCAAAGGGCATTCGATAAGTTAGTTAACGTTTCAGACGATATTAATTTTAATGTTAAACACTTAGGCTATAAAACCAGGCAATTAGAGAACATTCAAAAGGATGAAATTAAACATTTTATTATTATGTCTATGATGAACAGTATGTACCAAATCCTTAATAACTTTCGAACCATTTATAATATTATACAGGAAATTGAAACTGCTATTGCCTTCAGCAAATTAAGTACTTTACATCAATCTGTAATAAATTCAACCGAGCTATTTAATATTCTCATTGAAATTGAAAAACATGCTACCTTAACTTATCCTGTTTCTAAAGAAAATTTACTTAATATAGAACGTAGTATAGAATTAAAGTCATATATTAGTAATAGTCACTTAACATTTGTATTGGAAATACCACTGATAGAGAAAAACACATATATTTACTACAAAGTTGTTCCCATCCCAATATATAACCCTGACACACACCAAACCTTTGCCATCATACCCAAATACCCTTACCTTATGATGAATAAATTAATGCTCAAACCCGTAGCGAGATACTGCGAAGAGATGGAAGAAAATAAGTTCATATGTACAGTGGGCTGCAAAAGTGCATGGACAGTTCATAAAGATAATGCTTTGAGGTGCAAACTGACGCCTCACGCTCGTAGTGGTTCAATAAGATCGTACTAGATGGCGTTGTTGTAAAAAAACAAAATTAAAAAATATTTTATTCCTCATACTGACACCAGAGCCAAACACTTTTTCTTTATTTTATCGTTTATTATATTTTAGTATAGAGAAGATTTTAGAAGTATGAAATGTTAGTCAATTCCAAACTAAGAGGTTAAATTACCAAAAACACTTTTTCCATTGCGTGGAATCGAACCCGCGATACTCGGAGTCGTGAGTGAGAGCGGCGTTATACGCCATTGGACCATCACACATTTGAATATGAAGTTGAAATTAATAGTTTATTATGATTTGGTTATTTTCGCATTCAATGAAATAGAAACACGGTTAATATTACTATAAGGAGGGTAGACTAAAGATTTATAAATACCACACTGATTATTACAAAGACTTTGCTCGTTCGTTCGTTAGCTGCTTAATCGATTGCCTTTTTTGTGTAGATTTTACTTTCGTAAAATTTTTCTTAAAAAATGACTTCTCGTTGCAATATTGACCTGGTCAAAAGATCGCAAATAATTGCCTTGCACAGTGAAGGCAGAAATTTGTCAGAAATTGCAAGAGAAACCGGTGTGAACGTAAGTAGTAATTTATTTAAGTACTCAGATTTTTACAAAAATATTTTCTATTTCATCTTTTTTATATCTTTAATGGTTATTATAAGTTTCCGTTTTTTTTTACAGAGGAAAACTGTTGTTTTATGGGTACGGCGGTTCGAAGAGGAGGGATCTTTGCTACCCCGGCAAAGAACGGGAGGACCACTACTCATAAGCACACCCCAGCGTCAAGCCATGGTGAGGGATTATGAGGAAGACGGATTCAAACCAACAACCCACTACGCTGGTTTATTCAATACAAGTGCGGATACTATTCGCCGTGTTTTACATAGTGAGGGTCTGCATCATCGTAGGCACGCTGTCAAACCCTTGCTAACAGAAAGCCATAAAAGAGCAAGGTTAGAGTTCGCTTTGGAGTATCTAGATTTCGACTGGAGCAATGTCATCTTTACGGATGAAAAGACTTTTAAATCCAGCCAACACGGACGATTAAGCTTGTGGCGCCGAAACAATACCCGGTATAATGACAACCATGTAGTGCCCAACATGGAATCTGGTCGAATAACCGTAAATATGTGGGGATGGATGAGTGCGGCTGACCCAGGAGAACTGGTTAAACTTCCCAGTCGAGCGAACAGTGTTCATTATGTGGAAATGCTGGAGGACACCATGTTGCCCACCGTTCGCAACGTGTATCCAGAGGAGGAGTTGCCGGTGATAACGTTTGTGCAAGATAACTGCCCAATACACCGTTCACGTAGTGTGCGGGAGTGGTTTAGTCAGCACAATAATATAAGGGTTATTCCTTGGCCTTCCAGGTCACCGGATTTAAATCCTATCGAAAATTTATGGGGTATTATTGTCCAACGTTGGGATCACCAGAATGAGCGAACTCCGAACGCCTTGGAAGAACATGTTCAAAAATTTGGGATAGTATTCGAGGTTCCAATCTGTGTCAGAATCTTATCGATTCAATGCGTTCCCGAATGCAAGCGGTAATCGAACAAAGGGGGGGTTATACTAGGTATTAAAGTTTAGTATATAGTAATACAGTGGTCAAGTGGAGATCGGGTTAACGTAAGTAATTAATACAAAAGTGACAATTATTTTCGCTTTTTTTACGTGTCTATACTATTTTATAGCAGTTAATAATTATCTTATTTTAAATATTTAAAGTCAAACAAATCACACACCATTTATACACGAAATTTCAGTTATTATCCTTATATAAGTGATCCTAACTGTATAACATAGTTAAACATAATGCATTTGACAGTTAAGGTAACCCGGTCTCTAAATATGTTAATAATTACTATATGTTATTGTGGTTTAATAGCTTCAATCTTCTTTCTGATTTCGGAAACGAAACTTAAGCTATTACCTCAGTAATAAAAGTTAAGTAGTAGGTAGTCGTTTCATTGTTACAAAGGTAATTTGTAAAAAAAAACTATCTAAACAGTTCACTGAATTAAAATGTTATACAAGGAATAAAGATTTTTCATTTCAAATAACAAAAGTTGTATCATTTCTTGAAACTATTATTTCAAAAGATAATACATTCGTTTATTAATTACTATGTGAAACAAGATAAATTAAAAAAGATATTGTAAGCAGAATCGATCTCCCGACCCACGGACTGACTCCGCGAAATCGAAGTGCCAACTAACTAAGCCAACGGCCCTTCTAGTTAAGTGGTGAAATTATCGATTCTAATACTAAAACGTCATATAGTTGAAGCAAACAACAATATAACTTGTTCAATTAACAACGCCATCTAGGTTGTTTCTTACGAACGTGGCATCACGTGTTCACAGCATTATAGACGTTAAGGTGTCCATGCAATTTTGCAGCTGACCGTACAGAAGATGACATAGTTCAGCAGCCAACATCGACATGCATCGAACAACTAATGCTACTACAGGACAACCTTGCGAACTGCAACCAGCAACGGATCAAAACCGAAGATCAAGTTATCCAGAAAATCACATCGGATCATTGGCTACTTTATACGCGAAAAAGTACAGTATTGACAGAGACTTGCGGAGACGAAGCGTCGAAGCATAATATAGAAGGAACTTTTATACTAACTCCGAATAAACGCTGTGAAACAAAAATAGATAACATAATCATAAAAGCAGTCAGCAACTCAACTTTAACGATATATAATCTAACACCTGTCATGTTACCAGAGCTACAGATCGAGACCCAGAGGGATGACAACGAAGTGGATCTTCGAGGCGTGGACTTCGGCGACATAAGGGACATCCTCAATAGTGTTAAATTCAATAGTGAAAATGAAAAAAGTGATTTCTTTATTAATTATCGAGTCAGTGTATGGACCATAATACTATATGTGATAGCAATTACGATAGCATTTAGTTATTTGTCTTTTAAATTATATTTCATATTTTTTAAACGAAATTATCTGAAGCCGACTAAGCCGCCTTCAGGTAATTTCTCTCTTGAGGAGGGAGGAGTTAAAGGTGCTGATAGCCCCAATATCTCCTTCATCAGCACTGCATAAAGTAGAGCATTTACGTCAATGCCTAAATGCATTATTTTAGTATATATAGTAGTAGTACTTTATTATTAAGCGAGAATACTCTTAACTGTAAGATCGGATTGTTACTCTGCTAGTTTAAATAAAACTAAGTAAATAAATTGTTTTTTTAAATTAAAGTCCTGACGAACCACTTAATTACGATATATACAAGTCACTGTGAAACACAAATTATACCCACTAATACACTACAAACCACAATTTAAAGTCGCATGTACATACGTCTTTGGGTAGTTCTACTAGCGTTTCAGCCGCTATCACTTTCCTGGTCGCATTATTCACCATTTCCCTGTAGGATCGGATTACCATTTTGAGATGTTTTGAAGAATGCCTGGACTCCTAGAAAATAACCGAAAATGGTAATCCGATCCTACAGGGAAATGGTGAATAATGCGACCAGGGAAGTGATAGCGGTTGGAACGCTAGTAGAACTACCCCTTTGTAGCCTGACACAATTTTATAGATCACACTAAACATCTATAGCTGTAAGTACATACGCCTATATGGACCGTTGATAATGCGTAACTCTTCCAAATAAATGCTTTTACGGCTGCTGTACGTCTTTTGGTATGACAGCGTTTTTTCTATTCCAATTATACGCCTTAAAGTTTTTTATTATTTTAGCGAAAAATATAGGTCGCAAAATTATGATAAAATTAGAGAATGTGTATTACTAATACCCAAATCGAATAGGACAAAAATAGTTTTTTGGGATTTTTGCATGTACGCCCCTTTAGAATGAAGCCTGATGTGCTAGCCGTGCTGGTTTACAGACAACCGCTCTTCTGGTGAAATACCCTCACGAAAGGTTGTATTTTCAAATCGTAGATGTGGGCCAACCATTTGCAATAATGTATTAAAACTACTAAGTAATTGACATTCTGTAGTAGTTCAAAAATTTGTCTCGGTTATTTCGCACATCACTGTACATTTGACAAAAATATCCTTTCAAACAAGCCTTTGATCAACCCAGGTGTGAATCCTAAAAATATTCACTCAACTAAACGAGTCCATCAAGCACTGGAAACGCGAAAAGAAATGTTACTTCATTTTGTTTCACGAAATGTCGTTAACTTCATACTTGATGTTTATCGAGTCTGAGGACCGAATTGACCATGTCGTTATGTTTATGCTAAGAGGTATCGCCGGCTCTTGGAGGCAAGCCATTGCGTACTACTTTTGCAGATTACCAGAACTAACTAATTTATCAGAACTGTTCATAAAAAACATTCTAACCTCACAGGAACTCGTACAAAAGTCAGCAGAGGAAAACATGGAGCTAAATCAGATAGCGGTATTGATCGTGCGGTACACATCCTAACGATGATTACAACGTGTACCTTGTCGCGGGTGTCGTGGTATTTGTGGCGTGGCGATAACGTGGAGGACAGGACCTCGGAAGAGTGTACCGGCGCATGCGGCTAGGGCTCCATCGTCACATAAATTTCACACACAGACACACACACACACATTTACAGGCGGAGCTCGCCGGCCCAGTCAGCAAGCCACAGGAGCCTGACATTGGACGGCTTTGGGTAAGTGCTTTTATTACGCCTAAAGATTGTCAGTAAACAGCTAGGAAAACCTTCCCAGTAAGCCCGTTTTGTGGCATAAGCTATAACGCCTTTGTTAAAAACTTTCGCTTAACGAAGGATATAACTTAACAATTAATGACGGAATTGAAGCCAGGATTACGCTCTGTTACAACTTATGATATTAAAACCAAAGTAAGTACCTTCTTGCACAACATACGAAATAATTATCCACCTTATTGCTATTTACTCTGCAATGTTAAAGATTTACCGAGATACTAAAAGATTTTTAGTTTTAACCTTAATGTGTTTTATAGGTCCTATGTGCATTGCACTTCCTCGCATGGGTCATACCGAACACCTGTGGGGCAGCACTCTCTGGTAAACATGTCTCAGCCCTCAGTGTCCCGATGTCTCTGGGAAGTAATAGAGGCACTCAACCACCCTACAGTCTTTGACCAGTGGGTTAGCTTCCCAAGTTCGTTTTTGGAGCTAAATCAAATAGCAAGATAGTAAGTATATACCTAGTTTACTTTAAATACACAGCTCAAAGAGAAATATTAACGGCAAGTAGTGCTACGGAACGCAGATCCGAATTTCCCTTAACTATGGACTTTAATACGTAGATGAGATCCGTTCTTCTTCGGTTACGCAGCAGATCCAGTGTAAATGTGTCGAAATTAGGTGAGTCCTCCTCAGCTAAGTTACCAAAAATTAATATTAATCCATTTGATAGCCGGTTTGAATTGGGTCTCATTTATTCAGTTACTTGATTCATTAATAAATAAAAGGGACATTCCAAATGTTAAAAAATTACGTTATTTGATAACTACTGTTCAAAACAAAGCTTTGGATTTGATAAAAAAACATTTCAATCAGTGATGACAGTTATATTGATGCCTACAATACTCTGTTCTAGTGCTGGGCGTTTTTTCCGATAACAGTTTTTAGAGACGCTTTTCTACTAAGAAACGAACGAACGCTTTCTTGCCAGGAGAAAAAACAGTTTGTGTTAAAACTGTTTCAATAGCTCTACTCAGTCAGTCTCACATCGCTCACTATTCAAAACAACATTAAAAGTGAGACCAAAATAGGTACGAACATGATGAAAGAGCAGGATAGATCTATTAGGACATTTTAGTTTTAGCTAGAAACGCTTTATTTTAATATACTAAATTATTATGTACTCTAATTGAAACCCCTTAAAATTGAATTTCCAACAAAAACTGTAGTGCTTTCACTACAGTTATCGAACTATCGATCGACATTGGCGGGAACGGAATGGAAACAGTTCTAAAAAACAGTTTAAAAAAAAATGGCTTTTTGTATAATGAATCTTACCTCAATGACTATTAAATTTAAAATCTATTGGTGGCTTTGCCAAGTTCGCCAAAAACTAGTTTTTCAAGATGCGAAACCTTGTGTAATGCTAAAATAAGCCTTATCGTTAAGGTATAAGTTCAGTCAGCGTTCGAACGCCCGCGCGAACGTACTGCTCCGTGTAACCGTAATAATGTCGGTGAATACAATAAAGTGTACAAACTGTAATATTGTTATCTGTGAGTTGTTATCGTTCATTCAAAATAAAATTCACGTGATAGACGATGTTAGTCTGATTGAAATCTGTGAAAATGCCTTTTCGGCGGATGATATTGAAAGTGCAAAATCGTTACTTTTTGAATCTATAAAAACCGGCCAGAAAAAGGTGATTAGGCGGAATGCAGGCAAGAAGCAAAAAGATTTGCTCGACATCATGAGTGTTTTTAAAGTGATTGAGGAGGATTCTATCCCGATTTTTGTGGCGCGTGACCTGCACAAATTACCGCCAGTTACTTTTGACCATGTCGATGCCACGAAGTTGCTCAAAGACTTGATGTTACTGCGTGCCGACGTTAGTCACATAAAAAATAACTATGCAACGATGGAACAGTTACAAGAGCTAAAAATGGGATTAAAATCCGAAAAAACACCGATGTCATTATTAACCCGAAATATAAATATGAATAAAAGAGGAGGAGGGTACATGCTCGATAGCGGACCGTTTGGCCTGATGCCGGCGGACGTCACAAACAATTCACCGAACAACAGTGCAGAGCACAGTGTCATGGCCCCGGAGTATCGCTCTCTCGTTCTCCCACATGTTGAAGGCAGTGCTGCCATCTCGCTTTTGTTGGATAATAATGAGTCTGCAGACACAGAAGTATGTAGTGTCAAGGAATGTAATATGCAAGCGCAACCGAAACGGTTAACAATGGCGGAGGTGGTGAGTACCCCGTGTACCCAAGATCACTCCAAAAACAAGCCCACGGAAGAAACATGGACCCTCGTAGATAGGAAACGGTCAAAAAATCGTTTTACCGGTAAAAAAGGTGTAGCGAGCTCAAACCAAGTGGATAAATTTAAAGCGGCGGATAGTAAAATTTATCTATTTATATCTAATGTCAACAAAGAAACCGCAGAGGCTGATATACGCGAGTACATAAAGTGCAAAACTTCTGAGTCAGTTTCACTTGACAAAATTATGATGAAAAAAGAACGTCCATACAACGCGTTCAAACTGCTTGTATCTAAACAGAAATTAGATATATTTTTAGATAACAAGTTATGGCCAGATGGTATTACATTTAGGCGCTTCGTACATTTCAAGAAAGCCGGAAATGTTGGGAATAACGGATTAACTAACGCAAATAATGGATAGTGAAGGTTCAAATCTTAAATTGTTATCTTTTAACTGCAAAAATGTGAAGAGGTCAATGAACTGCGTACGGTCGCTTTGTAAAACAGCTGATGTTATAGCACTTCAAGAAACGTGGTTATTACCGGATGAAATATCGTGCCTTGAAGACATAGACCAGGAATTTAGCTATACCGGGAAATCATCGGTTGACACGTCAGCTGGCATTGTGAAAGGCAGACCATATGGAGGAGTAGCAATATTGTGGCGAAAAAGTGTTTTCCAGTCTGTGTCGATCGTGCAGAGTGATAACGACCGGTTGTGTGCTATTAGTGTAAAGATAAACAACAGGTATTTTATGGTAATAAATGTGTATATGCCAACGGATTGTGCTGAAAATGCAAATCTTTTTACGGAATGTCTCGGTGAAATATATGCTATTATTGATAGCTCGAGTATTGAATCCGTGTTTGCCATTGGGGACTTTAATGCGCACCCAGGTGAGCGATTTTGTATAGAACTTTTGGATTTTTGTTCTGAACATGAATTGATGTGTGTAGACGTGAATGGTCTAGGTATTCAATCTGATGCTTACACTTTCATAAGCGAGGCCCACGGTAGCAAGAGATGGTTGGATCATTGTATAACTACAAGGGCTGCAGGGCTAGCAGTATTGAAAACCGAGATTATTTATGACTCATACTGGTCTGATCATTTTCCATTACTAATAGAATGTAATATAGACGCCATTAGAGTGCGAAGTAATATTAGTACATCGCATTCGAATGGTGTGTTGTGGGGAGAGAGAAATAATGATGAAATTTGTAAATACACTGCTCACTGTCAAAAGGCTTTAAAAGACATTGATTTTATGTCGGAATTTCATGAATGTGCTGATTCATATTGTGATAACCCTTTGCATAAAAAACTTTTAGATAATATGTACAAAAATATTGTTACGTCGCTATGTAATGCGTCCATTGTGAGCAAAGCCTATGCTCCTAAAACCGAAAGAAGGGGTATAAAAGGTTGGAATAAACATGTGAAGGATGCGCACACACAGGCTAGGAGTAAGTTTCAAACATGGCATTTACAAGGTCAACCTGGTACCGGACCTATTTTTGAGGACATGAAATTGAGTCGTAAAGTTTTTAAATCTAAACTAAAGTGGTGTAATAAGCACCAAGATCAGATTTTAATGGACAATTTAGTCTCACATCATACAAATAAAAAGTTTTCTAAATTCTGGAAAGGTACCAGTAAGATCAATAAAAAAGTAGGCCTACCGATTAGCGTAAATGAGGTAACTGACCCCTCGGGAATCGCGAACCTTTTTAAAGATCACTTTAAAGTGCAATCACTGCTCGGGCCCGCGCGGACGGTGCGCGACTCTGTGCCCTCGAGAACGGTTCCGCGGCTCATCCTGACTTGTAAGGAAGTTAAAGAGGCTATTAATAATATGAAAAGGGGTAAATCACCTGGTCATGATGGGCTCAGCATAGAGCACCTGCATCATGCTGGCGTCCATCTTTCGAGAGTGTTGACTGTTTTGTTTAACCTATGCCTGGGTCACTCACATCTGCCTCGGGAGCTAATGGAAACCATAGTCGTGCCAATTGTAAAAAATGGGACAGGGGACATAGCTGACAAGTGTAATTACAGACCCATTTCACTAGCTACGGTCATTGCAAAGGTGTTTGACAGTGTTCTTGATCGTCATCTCAGTAGATACACTAAGATACACGACGCTCAGTTTGGTTTCCGTGCGGGTTTGTCTACGGAAAGCGCTATATTGACATTAAAGAATACTGTCAAATACTATGTCGATAGGAAAACTCCAGTGTACGCTTGTTTCCTGGACCTTTCTAAGGCTTTCGACCTTGTGGCGTATGATGTGCTGTGGGATAAGCTTAGGGTGGCAGGAGTCCCTGCCGAACTAGTGAGCATTCTGCAGTTTTGGTACCAAAACCAGACCAACTATGTAAAGTGGGCAAATACATTATCGGAACCATATAAAATGGAATGTGGAGTCAGACAGGGTGGTCTGACTTCCCCGAGATTGTTTAATATCTACATTAACCAACTCATAGAGGAGCTCAGCAGCACTTATGTCGGATGCCATATAGATGATGTAAGTTTTAATAACATTAGTTATGCAGATGACATGGTGCTGCTGGGCCCCACGGTTGGCGCAATACGCAAACTACTTGCAATTTGTGAGGCATACGCTGGAAAGCATGGGCTAATGTATAATTCAAAGAAGAGCGAATTATTAGTATTTAGAGGAAAAAACAAAGCTCCGGCGAGCGTTCCTCCAGTACAGTTGAATGGAGTAACTCTTCAAAGGGTCACTCAATTTAAATATTTAGGTCACGTTGTTACGGAAGAATTAAAAGATGACTGTGACATCGAAAGAGAACGTAGGGCGCTTTCTGTAAGGGGCAATATGTTGACCCGCAGATTTGCTGGTTGCACACCAGAAGTTAAGATCACACTCTTTATGGCTTATTGCCAAACATTCTACACCAGCAGTCTGTGGGTTAACTATACCCAAAAAGCGTATAATACTCTACGTGTTCAATATAATAACGCCTTCAGGGCGCTGTTGAGGCTGCCTTTTCGTTGCAGTGCTTCCGGCATGTTTGCCGATGCGCACACGGACGACTTTTTTGCGCTGATGCGCAAGAAAGTTGCCTCCGTTGTTCGCAGAGTGAAGGGCAGCAGCAACAGCCTCCTTGAGGTGTTCGCGGGGCGGGGGGACAGCACGGTGCGCGAGCGACTGCGCCGGCTGCACGCGGGCGCTCCCGGCGGGGTCGCTCGAGCTCCTTGAGGCTAGATATATATCGTAGTTCTATAGTTACTAACAATAGTTATAAGTTTTTGTGTAAACTAACATCTATGGACCATAATAGTTGTCTGATAATAAAAACATATTATTATATTATTATATTATAAGACATATTATGGCGTTTAAAATAACAGGTGAGAGAAACCGGTTTTATCCAGTCTGATCGGCGATCGGGAAATCAAATCGACGCCATTTTGCGCGCGAGGCCACCTGAGGGCTGTGGCTGGTTGCTATGCAAATAATAACGAGTACTTTATTTGAAATCACACTGTATGACTTTATGATACGGTTTAATTTTTATTGCAATCATTTTCGAATTTTCGAAATTTTGATTTTATTTTATTGTCTTCCCTGTGCGATTAAAAATAAGGTTGTTGTTACTTCTTACTTTGAATGCGAACAATGCGTTTTGGCTCTAGGGTGTATTGTTTAAAAATTTCTCCGATTTTGTTAACTTTATTACAAGGTCAAGGTTTTTAGTTCGATTTTGAGTTCGTAATTGAGCGACGTGTTATTGCTATTATTAGTTTGTTCAAAATTATTAACGTTACAGTGATAGTTTTTGTATATAGTAGTGTAGTAATTTTAACGTTGTGTTTTGTAAATATATCTTCTATTATAAGTAAATTTGTAGGTAAATATTCGTGTAAATTTGTAAATATTCGTGTAAATTTGTAAATAGTTATAATGTCTCAAAGGAAAAACTGTAGTGAAGTGTGGGACTATTTTGAAAAAATTGAAAACTTAAAAGCGCGTTGTTTGACTTGTAAGGATGTTCTGAGTTACAAGTCAACGACTGCAAACTTAAAAAACCACTTAAAACGGAAGCACATCTCCCTATTCACGTCACTGCCATCAGTAGTGGAAAAGGCGGAATATGTAGCGGTGGCGTCTACATCGACTGCAGCAGTCCAACATCAACCACCGACGGCAGCGTCGGAGACACCTGCGGTGGTACCAGGGCCATCTAGACCGACACCTGTGGAGGTACCAGGGCCTTCTAGTTCTAGACCGACAGCTGGCGAAGGTGAACTAGCATCGCAGTTGGCCCGGAAACGCAAAGCGACCGTTATCGAGAGCTACATCCCGAAAAAAAATTCCAAAGACCAGAAAAAATTAATAGATAGGGACGTGCTCGAGCTATGTGTCGATGCATTTCATCCCTTTAGCATTGTCGAGGAGAGGTCTTTTCGTAAGCTCATGCGATGGATTCCAGGGTACCAACTACCATCACGAAAGACCTTATCTAATTCCCAATTAACGGCATTGTACATGCAAACAAAAGAAAAAATTATACCGGAAGTGGCCACGGAATGCGACTCCATATGTATAACCTTTGATATGTGGACATCCCGAAAAACTGAGCCCTACGTTGCGGTAACGGGACACTATCTCGATAGAAATTTTAACTTTAAAACCGTATTATTGGACTGTTGCAGTTTTGGAGGTCACCACACAGCTGAAAATATAGCAACCAAAATATCAGCAATTACTGACGAATGGCGGGTTACCCATAAAATAAATTTCGCGGTCACCGACAACGCTTCTAACGTCATCAACGCCGTGATAGACCACTTAAAATGGAAACATTATGGAATTTATGGATGTTACGCCCACAAACTAAACCTCATTTTGTCTGATGGTCTTAAAATGTTTGACCATAGCATATCGAAAGTAAAAAAAATTGTTTCGTTTTTAAAAAAAAGTGCCGTCGGAAGTGAGAAACTGGACCACCAACAAATATTAAAAAATAAAACTCCTAAGAGGCTTATTCAAGAAGTGGACACGCGGTGGAACTCCAACTACTATATGCTGGCCCGTTTTACAGAATTAAAAGACGAGATCAAAATTACAATGGCTCTCTTGAACAAAAGTAGTTTGCCAATTATTTCAGAAGAAGAGTGGGAAACATTCACCAAGCTGTGTGAAATTTTGAAGCCGTTCGAAGAAATAACGGCAACAATGAGTGGTGAGAAATATGTTACTGGAGGAGACGTCATAGTCGTCACTAGGATCTTAGGAGAGACTTGTCAAGCCTTTTACCGATCGGAAGACAATAGCCCACAGATCAGTATATTCCTAAGAGCCTTACAGACTGACATCGAGGCGAGGCTAGGTAATGTAGAAAGGAGCGGTACATTTGCGCTATGTACATTCCTAGACCCTCGGTATAAAATGACGGCATTTTCTGACGAAAACGAAGCAAAAAAAACGAAACGCAGAGTACAAGACAAGGTCCAGGAAATGGTCGCCAAACAAATCCAGACACCTCAAACTGTACAGCCTTTTACAGAGAACCCTACTTCAGCGTGGACGGTTTTCGATAAATTTATGTCCGAAAAGATATCGACGCAGCAAGGCACACCACTGTCGAAAGCCATTAAAGAAGTGCAGATGTACGTGGATGATGACATTTTGCTACGTAGGGATAGTCACGGCAATTTTAACTGTCCAAGAAAGTGGTGGCAAGCGCATCGAAACATATATCCGAATTTAGCGGAAATATATCGGACCAACTGTAATGTTGTAGGAACATCTGTGCCATGTGAAAGGATGTTTAGCAAAACGGGCTTGATTGTGTCTGACAGACGATCAAGTCTTAAAACTGACAAAGTGAGGCAACTTATGTTCCTTAATGTAAACCTGGACCAAGATAGATTTAATTTGTATTCATGTATATAGGAATTATAGGATAATAGGAGTTCAGGAGATGTGCAGATTGTAAATAAATGTAAATACAATGAAAATCATGTACATAAAATCAACTTTTAAGTACGCCTGTAGATAATTTTTATTTACAATACAGCCAGTCCTAAGCCTGGATAAAGTACGAAGGGAAGTTGTTTTTGAAATTATTTACTACGTATACTTA
The DNA here is from genome assembly GCA_946894065.1 of Acleris literana. Classification (NCBI taxonomy): domain Eukaryota; kingdom Metazoa; phylum Arthropoda; class Insecta; order Lepidoptera; family Tortricidae; genus Acleris; species Acleris literana. The sequence goes on along the minus strand of OX335688.1, from coordinate 10,307,365 downwards.
GGTATCTATATAACTTATACATGAATTTCTAGGTACAGGTACCTACTTGTACTGTAACTTAAATGTTTAACTAACTCTAGGAAATGTTTACTCATACACAAACCCCCTTACTAATAAACGTTGAGTAACGGTTGTATAGCTATACAGTGTTTTGTCCTTATCTGGCATTGTTATATTTGAATTTGACAGATAATGACAAAACACTGTATAGCTATACAACCGTTACTCAACGTTTATTAGTAAGGGGGTAAGTCAAGATGATATGTATGTGGCTGGCAACTATTGGCGTCCCTCTTTTACTCACATGTTAGAGAAAGACACCAATAGTGTCGGCCGCAAACCCTTTAACTCAAAGAGTAAAGTTCGTAAAATATCGCGTATTCGCGATTTGCAACTCGTCGGTGTAAAAACAGCCTAAGCGTGCGAAACAAGAAGTCACGTGTTACAAAAAAAGCGTTTTTTAAAGAACTGTTTTTTGAAACTGTTTCTGGCGAACTAAAAACCGTTTCGTTACGTTTTCATCAAAACGTGCGAAACGACCCAGCTCTACTCTGTTCAAATTATTATAATAAAAAACCGACCGACCGACCACTTTTGGCCTCGGCTACTACCGAGGCTGCAATCATAGAAGAAGCAGACCTGCCCGGTCTGGAGAGAAATCACTCCAATTTAATTAAAAATTTCGTTTGGTTTTATCTACATCTTTGGCTATTTCAACTACTATTTACTTATTGCATTATGTGTATTTTTATTCATGTGTCTTGGAGGTTTTCTATGTATTTTAAGTCCCCTAATATAATCTTATTTCGGTGGAAGGTATATGGCTTGAAATTCGTTGTTTTATTATGGGCATGTGTTTATTTTTAGGATGCCTCGTCCGCCAAAGCCGCGTTCTGTTGGTTGCCACACCAAAGAAAGCATGAAGGAGGCACTGAAAGAAAAGGAACGAGCTTGCGGAAAGCAGCTAAATTATCGGGAATACCTGTAACAACCCTGAGGCGCTACAAATTAAAATCGGGGGTTTCTCACGATTTAGAGACCATGCGATTTGTACCCAATTACGAAGTAAACAAAGTTTTTCATAAGGAGCAGGAAGAAATTTAAAAAAGAAATGGTTTACCTATTTACATTGCGTTTTTTTTTATAAGTGTCTGGCTAAAATAATTGATTAAGTTTTTAACTATTAAGTTATATAATTATAATGATAAATAAAAACTGATTTACTAATTAATTTGTTTTATTTCTGTGTATTAAAACTAAATTATCACTAAACATACATATTATTATAATAATAATATGTATGTTTAGTACTGTTACTGTGTACAGCATAGTTCTGCTATTTAATTAATTTAAGCCTAACCTAGAGACTGCCGTTCCCACAGTCAAACTGTTACTCCAGTTTTGTGGGGCAATGTTTAATTTGTAATTCTTTAATAATATTGTACTTATTAAATAAACAAATAAATAAATAAATAAAATAATAGTGTGTACTACCCCATACTACTGTGTAAATGAGGCCGAGTCACTGTTTCGACCCCATCGTACACAGAGGCACATTTCTAGCTTTTTTTAAAAACACATTTATAGTCTTAGCTATAGCTTACTTCAAAAAACGAATAACACATATGTGAAATAGATTAAATTTACTATAACGGTTCTTAATAGCAACATCCTATGATTATTTATTTCGGAGCTGTGGTCCTTGGAAAACAGTGTTCCATCGTATACCACATGACCCTACAATATTTTTGCAATTCACCCATATCTTGATGGGCAGCGCGATCTCCCCACACTCTCTTGCATCCTGATTATCATATTACTATGAGAAATGAAACAGGATGAAATTACTTTCGAACGTTATTAATATATTTGACTAATCGTTTGATACAGTAGGTGACGATCTGGCTTTCGAGTCGAGAGCCCTGCATGGGACTCGATTCCTTGTAACAGCAAATATCGATTGAGAGGACGAACGTTTGCGTTGTGAGTTATGGGCGATAAGGATGAAATTAATGTACCTAGCGTCTTTTATTTTAATTCAGCTGAAAATCATTTTTGCTGCTTTATTTTTATATCTTTACTAGCTTCTGCCCGCGACTTCGTCCCCGTGGAATAGTTACTTTGGGCTAACGCTAACTTTAACCCGCGACTTAGTTAACGTAGAAGGTTGAATCATTCTTCATTGGCGCTCCGCTCCTATTATTGGTCTTAGCGTGATGATATATAGCCTTCCATGAAATCAAATCGGGCCAGTAGTTCCTGAGATTAGCGCGTTCAAGCAAACAAACAAACAAACGAAACTCTTCAGCTTTATAATATACCTAAGTGTAGATGTACGTTTTTTGTTTAACCTAAGTTGGCGAGATGAGCTAAGTATAAAAACGAATTGTCTTTTGTAGACCTTTTTCAATAAATATTTTATAAAGAAAAACGTGTTTTAATTCATTAAATCAAAACATAACAGAAATAAATATCACCAACAAAGTGACAAAGCATTTTACAAGTCTTTGGTTTGAATGCTTTTAAGAAAAACGTGTCAATGTTCCGTTTTTTTATGATACGTTTTAACCTTTAATACTATATTAAATTATTTTTTTGACCATATCAAATCGACGTTAATTAGTGATAATTTATTTTCAAAGTTGACTTGAAATTAATGACTATTCTTCAGCTTTTTATGTTTTTTTTTTAAGTTTTAAACAAGTCTCCTGTAAAATCGTGTTTTTTGAGATATCACGTTATTCTGGCATAAGTCGACATAATATGTTTCAAATACTTGGAGATTATGGTTACGTTTACTTCAACTGAAATGATAGCTTTGTCTAGTGTAAATACTTAATGTCTATAATATTAAGACTGATGTAACGTAAACGACTGATTGGTCTCAAGAAATTAACAATAAATACTGATTGATTAGTACCCATACTAGGGGTCAATTTTAGCACAAAGACTTCATGAACAAAAACTCAATATTAACCAGGGTGGGTGTAGGGTAGGATGGTGTAAGACTGCGCGCTCGGTAAGAATGCGCACACTTGACTTCTCTAAAGCAGAGCGAAGTTTGTAGCTAACTTCAGTGTTGTTTTGAAGTGTTGAGGCACCCGATTTTGCTCCCGGAAAATAATACATTTACCACCGAAATACAGGATCTCAGGTAAGTTTGAAGTTTTAATCATGTTTTGATCTTATTTTTCTTCAATTTCAAAGTGTTGCATAATTCTATTTTGATCTAATTGGAAAATCGTGGGTTGTTACACTACCGGTCAAAAGTTCAAGTTCACTGTGTTAAATTAGGTTTTTATATTAAATTATATTTTAATAAAGAATATATTTTGAATTTTACACGTTTAATTGTTGCCATGACTACCCAATAACAAAATAAATACCTCTTCGATGAATTGTTGTATTGTTATTCGTAAATTTGATCCGTTTAAAGAATATTTTTTGTATTTCCTATCAGATTTTAATACAGTTGGAAATCATTAAAAATAGGTCGCAAAGCCGATTTAAGTGTCGAAACTCGTGCTGTTATTGTAGCTCTGTCTAATGAAGGCTACACGACACGGAAAATCGCTGAAAAAATGAAGGTTTCTCAAACTGCAGTCGTAAGTGCTTTGAAACGGAAACAAGAAACCGGACTTAATTCCAGTCGTTTTCGTTCAGGTAGGCCAAAAGTCACGTCTAAAAGCAAAGACCAATTTATTTGCGTGCAAAGCAAACGCCAACGTACTCGAACTGCTCCAGAAATTCGCGAAGAACTCAACGCCACCCGAGATCAGCCAGTATCGGTTTCGACAGTGCAGCGGCGTCTGCGAAACTACGGTTTAAAAGGTCGTATTGCTGCCAAAAAACCTTTGTTACGTAAACAGAATAAGGGTAAAAGGTTGCAATGGGCTCGAAAACATAAAGATTGGACGCCCGAGTAGTGGTCTAAAGTTTTATTTTCCGACGAATCAAAATTTGAAATTTTTGGGGGGAAACGTCGTCAATATGTCCGGCGACAATTAGGCGAACGAATGACGAAACAATGCGTAATGCCAACAGTGAAGCACGGTGGAGGATCAGTTATGGTCTGGGGATGCTTTGCGGGCGATAAAGTCGGTGATCTCGTGAGAGTCAATGGTATAATGGATAAAAAAATGTACCATAACATTTTGCAACGTCACGCTTTTCCGTCTGGAAAACGAATAGTAGGCAGAGGTTTTGTTTTTCAACAAGACAACGATCCCAAACATACTTCAAAATTATGGAAGAACTACATTTCATCGAAAGAAAAACAAAAGGAATTAAAATATATGGATTGGGCCCCTCAATCGCCCGACCTCAATCCTATTGAGCTATTATGGGATGAGTTGGACAGGAGTGCGAAAAATGCGGCCAACTAATCAAGAACAGCTGTGGGAATACCTGCAGATTTGTTGGAATCAAATTTCGGCACCAACACTGCAAAAATTAATTACACGAATGCCGAAAGTGTGTGCGTCAGTGTTGAAAGCAAAAGGCGGATATTTTGAAGAGTCTAAAGTTGGCAAAAGCTGTTTTTTTTTTAAATATACTTTTAGCTTTGTTTTAACTTATAATTAAAGACTATTAAATAATTTTATTAATGAATTGTGCTATAACTTAATTCAAACGAAATCACAGTGTGAACTTGAACTTTTGACCGGTAGTGTATTTGAAATGTCAAATCCGTCGGCAGAACGCTTTGACGACATTAGTTCCAGTCTTTGCCAATAGATGACTCCACCAGTAAGAATAAGTGAGAGCAAGCGATTGTGTTAGACTGCGCGTTATACGTATGTGTAAGAGTGCGCGCGCAGTCTTACACATTACTTTTTTGTATAAATGTATTTTTTTTAAATAAAGGTAATTTTGTTATTTTTTATTTATAGAATGACGTCGAGAAGAAAAAGAAAAAGTAATAGATCGATTTGTTCTCAAGAAATAATAGACTTAGCACGAAAGCGAGTTGCAGATGGCGAGAGCAAGAGGTCTGTAGCCAAAGAGCTAGGTATGGCTGAATCTTCATTACGACTGTGGTTAAGTAGGTCCCATTCAGTAACTAGTCTCGGCAGATATGATACTACATTCACAAAAGAAGTAGAGGCCGAGTTTTGTGAGTATCTAAAGAAATTGGATAACATGTTTTTCGGAATGACTACCAAAGATCTGAGAGCATTAGCTTATGAATACGCGGAGAAGAACAAAATTCCACATCGATTCAACACAGACACTAAAATTGCCGGCAAGGAATGGCTGCGTGGGTTCATGAAACGACATCCGGATATCTCCCTTCGACAGCCTACTTCTACGAGTATTGCTCGTGCGATGGGATTTAATATGCCCCAGTGCGAAAGGTTCTTTATTAACCTTACCGCTTTGATGGATAAGTACAACTTCTCGCCAAATAATATGTATAACATGGATAAGACCGGAATTTCTTCCGTACCAAACAACCCTCCAAAAGTAATATCCACCAAAGGTAAACGTGCAGTCAATAAAATATCGAGCGGAGAACGAGGCACTAACGTCACCGTTGTGTCCGCTATGAGCGCCACTGGCCATTTTGTACCACCGACATTTATTTTCGGACGAAAAAGAATGAAAGCTGAGTTACTTGATGGTGCACCTCCTGGTTCCATTGCCATGGTGTCGGATTCTAGCTTTATTAACTCGAATTTATTTATACAGTGGCTGTCACACTTCAAAGATCATACAAAACCAACAAAAGACAATCCCGTATTGTTGATTCTCGACAACCACTCGTCTCACACTACTATTGAAGCCGTAGACTTTTACCGCGATAATAATATAATTGCTTTGACTTTACCACCGCACAGCAGCCATAAACTTCAGCCTTTGGACAGAGGATTTCATGTTGCTTTGAAGAGATATTATTCAAACGAGTGTGAAAAATGGCTCAGGAACCATCCTGGCCGAACAATCACCGTTTATCAAATGGCTACTATATTTACTCCAGCTTTCTTTAAAGCGGCCACTCCTGCATGTGCAGCTGAAAGTTATAAGACCACGGGAATATGGCCATATAACCCGGATGTATTTAGCGAAGCTGATTTTTTGGCTAGCTCTGTGACTGAAAGAGAAAATGAACCTGGTGTCACAGCACCACTACCGGAATGTGAACCTTTGGCAGCAGAGCCAGAAATCATTACATTAGACGATGATGTGATTTCACAGGATAAGGATACACGTGAGCTTCCTCAAACAGCAGTTATAGACACTCTTAGACCACAAGAATTGGAAAATTCTGGATCGACTAACTCAGAAGTTACGTTGGATCAACGAAAACTAGAATCCAAAATAGAGGAGGAGGCTACGTGTTCTCAAGAAGTTTCTTTCAAAATATCCGATATTTTACCTCTTCCAAAGTCGCAAATCCAACGATCTCCAACAAGGAGACATAAAAAATCGGATATTATTAGCAGTTCTCCATACAAAGCCGAATTGCAACAACAAACAGAAGAGAGAAGCAAACCAAAGGTGAAAAAACTTAAAATTGAACCAACTGCAAGTACCAGCCATAAAAATATTAAAAAACCTACTCTAAAAAGAATTTTTTAAAGCCAAAGTTAAAAAAATATAGCTAAGAAAATATGGAAATGCCCTGGCTGTGGAGAAATTTATGAGGAGCCCATTACAGAAAACTGCATCCAGTGTGTTGGGTGTACGGAGTGGTGGCATGAAAAATGCACTGCTTACGATGGTGCTGGGTCATTTAATTGTGATTGTTGTGATTAATTCCTTTTTTTTAATAGATGCGCAATCTTACACACACCCGCGCAGTCTTACAGAATTCACTGCGCAGTCTTACCCACCGGGATGTGTAAGAGTGCGCATTTCCCATTTTTTATTTTTATAATATAACATTATAAACATTGATCTCATGATAAAGACTCTTTATTATAATGTTGCTTAATGATTAAGGATTAAATATAATAAAAGTTGATTCCTGTGTTATTATTCGTTTTTGTTTTATAGCATCTGATACGTTAAGTGCGCAGTCTTAAACCATCCTACCCTACTAGTCCCAAACCAGGCACCAGTAGTTGACCATTTCTTACTTTCAACGAGAATATTAAGACTTGTTTAAATTTCCCACCTGTTTGAATTTAGCTGTCAGCCGCGAACGCCATTGATCAATCGACCAATCATAGCCAAAAACGACCTAGACGTTATCTGTATTCTTTTTCAAGGCTTATTTACGAACCCCTCTCGTTCATTCCGTTCCGGGCGGCCATTGTAGTTAGCACATGTGATGAGGTAAGTTTTTTTTAATCGAATCGTATACTTTAGTTTTACCGTAATTTCGACTGACTTTTGAATTTATGGTTTCTGTTACGTGTGTTCTAGAGAGTTTGCATATTATCTCCTTAAATAATGCTAGTTTTTATTGTTTTTTTCCACTGGACAACTACTGGTACATAAAAGTTCGCGGTGTGTCGGTGGTTGACCATTTGGTTTACTACTGGTGACATTGCTTTATGTGAGATTCTTGATTTATTATTTATATTTAACAAACAGGCATGTTCACTTATTGTAATATTTTACAAAACGCTTTGAAAATGTTATGTGGTCCAGTAGCGGACCAGTGGTTTATTACAGGTGACATCAATACTAAAAATTGTGTTCCAGTAATTGACCACCTACACTATCTTTTCCAGACATCATGCCTCCAAAAACTGATTCAATCAAACCAAAATGAGTCTTCTTTAAATATAAAGAAGATGACGTTATGAAGGCCATCGATGAAATTAGCAAAGGTGGTAAAATACGGGAGACTTGCCGGAGATAATATTCCATAATCAACGATTGTAAATAAAATGAAATTGAGACATCCAGTACAACGGAAAATGGGACCTCACACGATTTTGACCCCTCAAGAGGAGTCTCTACTAAAATCGTGGATAATAGCGATGGCGAAGAAGGGATTTCCGGTTTATAAACAAATGGTTCTTGAAACAGTTAAATCTATTATAGAAGACGATCAACGTCCTAATCCATTTAAAGATGACAAGCCTGGCAGAAAATGGTTTACCAGTTTTTTAAGAAGACATGAAGAAATAGCTGTACGGCATGCAGAATCTATCAACATAGCTAGAAGTTTAGTGACTGAAGCAGCTTTGAGAAAATGGCATACAAATTTAAAAGAGTATTTAATCGCTGAAGGCGTCGCTGACATTTTAGAAGATCCGGAAAGAATTTTAAATGCAGACGAATCCGGTTTTCACACCAACCCCTCTTCTGGCTTAGTCTTGGGTCCTTGAGGTTTCAACATTTTTTATGAAGTAAAAGAGAAGGAGAAAGAGTGCATCACCGTACTGAGAACATTTGCAGCTTCAGGAACTATATTACCGCCACTTATTATATATCCATATGAACGGATTCCATCCGAAATCGTTAGACAAGTTAATGAAGAATGGGGGTTGGCAAGTCAGAAAAAGGGTGGATGACATCAAAAGTCTTTTATGGATACATTGCTAATACTCTCGTTCCAAGACTGATAGAAAATGGGGTCGAGTTTCCTGGGTTGCTGTTAATAGATGGCCACAAATCGCACATAAATCAAGAAGTCTCAAAATTATGCATTGATGTTGGTATTATTTTATATTCACTCTTTCCAAATGCGACCCATATTATACAACCGGCCGACGTGTCTGTATTTCGCCACTTGAAGAATTCTTGGAAAAAGATAGCCAGTGACTGGAAACTGAAGACTTTGTTTGCAACCCCTCTAGAAGCAACATTCAATGACATCTCAAAAGATGTCATCTGCAATGGATTCAGAAGATGTGGCCTGTATCCGTTCGATACTAATGCCATTAGCTATGAAAAATGTATGACTAATACATCTCGGCATGACAAACCAGATAAACCAGCCGTCATTGATCCGGAGCACTTACTGTATTTTGAATCTGTAATGCCAAGTAACCAGATCCGGGAGTTCCGAAAAGCTAAAGATTCCTCATGGACAGGAGACGAATCTGCTAAAGAGCTGTTCTATGCTTGGTTAAAAATAACCAAGGCTGTAACCGAGAACACATCACATTCCGACAAACTAGAGAATATAGCAGAAAATATTCATACACCGGAAGAACAACTGAAAGAGGTTTCCGACAATGAAGGACTACCTGAACTCGATAATCAGCTTGATCTAATAAACGAAATTCGGACTTCACCTGTTGACATTTCTACGGATTTGCCATCAGTAACACTTCCTAAAGCTGCAGCCATAAGCAATAATAATAATAATAATAATAATAATAATCTTTTATTTAATGACATCAGCGAGCCTGTTTCGGAGTTTATTTCAAGCAGACCGATTTTTACTACTCCTGTAAAGCGAGTTACGGAATCTCTTTCGTCAAGTAAACAGCCTGTTAAACTAATTAGTCCTGCATTCGCTAAACCAGTGGCCTTCCGAATCTCCAATTAAAAGTACAAAAAAGCGAAACAATGTTCGGCTACCTGATGCAGTAAACCGCAGAGAATGGATGAAATATTGGAAAGAAAAAGAAGACCTTAATAAACAAAAAGAAGAAGAAAAAGCTATCAGGGAATCTAACCTAGCAAACAAAGAGAAAAAAAGCAATGAAAAAAGGAAAAACAAAGAAACAAAAGACAAACTAAAAAAAAAAGATGAACTTTCAAAAAATAAGAGCAAAAGACTGAAAATATATTCAAATTCTGATTTTTCCGATGAAGACGATGCACCAAGTACTTGCGCCAAAGATGGCCCGGTCCCTAAGATGGCCCACTTTCAAAATTGTATAGTTACAAACGTTCGAATGAATTTAAATTTCGCGCCCATGTTCGGTTAGTGCCATAGACATAACTGCAAGTTCACATCAAATGGTGGAAGCCGCCATATTTGTAGCGGTTGACAGTTTGTCAGTCACGTCGCGAATGGCTTACGGTTTATAACCTCACAATTGCAAACTTTTTACTGTTTCTTTAATAAAACCAGTTTTTTTAGTATTTGCTATACATACAAAGTTACCTAGATTCAAGGGCATTCCTATGACGGTAAGTGTTGTTTATTTTTATTGCTTATTTTCATTTTATAGAAATGCTCCCCGCTGCCGAGAAAAGTGCCTATAAAGGTCCACCACGTGGGCTCCCAAGATGGCCCTATGGGATGGGCCTTGTTAGGACTATTGAATATCATAGTTTTACGGATCATACAATGACAATGGGCCTTTTTAAAATTAAAATAATAATAATAATAATATATAATAATATATTAGTATCGTATATAAATGGTGGTAGAATAAAATATCTTAACTTTAAGTTAAAAAAATGTTCTCCAATTTTAGGTTTGAATTTAAATTTGTCAGATCTTTGGGTTGTTAAATGTATTTTTTTTATATTTTTTTTATATAAGTACTATTACACTTACTTCTACACTTTCCGTGGCCCCAAATATACCTGAAACCCTAAGACTTTATTGATATAAAACATACTTTTCATACTTAAGGGATCGGAAACTTAATTTCATATTAGTATTAAAATTGCAGTTTGATTTGTTTTTAGATATCACAAAATGGAAACCAATAAGAAGCGACGTGGTGAATGGACTGAACAACAACTTCAATCGGCCATTGAAGCTGTAAAAAAGCGATGTATGTCACAGCGTAAAGCTGCAGTTACGTTCAGTATCCTAAGGAGAACTTTGAGGAATCATTTAAAATCTGGCAATGACAAAAAAAGAACTGGTCGTCCAACAACACTAACTCATGCCCAAGAAAATGATTTAGCCAGACGAATAATACGTCTAGCTCAAGTAGGCGTACCGATAACCCGCAAGATTGTAAGAAAGCAGGTCTACTTATTTTGTGTCGCGGAAAAAATACCTAATCCTTTCAATGACAACAAGTGCATCGCAGGTAGAAAATGGCTAAATAATTTTTTAAAACGAAATCCTGTAATTTCTGTTCGCAAAGCACAGTTTATGAACTCCGCAAGAGCTCAAAAATTAAATAAATACATAGTGGTACAACATTTTACTGCGATCAAAAATATATATGATGAGTTAGATATTCCTCAACATCCAGAGCGTTTATATAATATGGACGAAAAGGGCTGCCGGTTAACCTTGCACCACCAACAAAAAGTTCTTGCACAAAAGGGGAGCAAGAGAGTCCACTTTATCGCACAGGAACATGCTGAAAATGTTACCATTGCTATGTGTGTCAACGCTTCAGGTAATTCAGTTCCACCTATGATATTATTTAAGGGCAAACGGTTAAAGCCGGAATTCAACGACAATTTGCCTGATGGAGCTTTAGTCAGAATGGCACCAAAAGGATCTATGACTACCGAGTTGTTTATTGAATTTATACATCATTTTGGGAAATATAAGTCACCCGGAAAATGTTTGCTAGTTTTTGATGGAGCTGCTTGTCATCTGGATGCTAGAATTGTAGATGCTGCGGATGAACACAACGTAGTATTATATTGCTTACCATCAAATACTACACATGAATTGCAACCTTTAGATAAATCGGTCAATAAATCGTACGAACATCATTGGGACGAAGAAGTATTGCTGTACGCATATCGTCATCCAGACCGCAAGCTTACGAAGGCAAGATTTAACAAAATTTTCTCTAAGGTTTGGTCTAAATGTATAACTCCAGACAATATAAAAAACGGGTTTCGAGCTACTGGGCTTCATCCCTACAATCCAAATGCTGTTCCTGAGGAAGCTTTTGCACCTTCTATCCTCACTCAGCGGCCTGTTATGCATGAAACTAGTTCTGACTCATGGGAGCATGTAATTTTGAATAATAAAAATGTTAACGAAAATTATACAACATTTGATAAAATTTTGAAAGACGCTTTAAATAAATACATTCCAAAAATAAAGAGAAAACAAAATTTGAATCCAAAAAAAACATTCTTAACACCAGGTTTAAAGGTATCGTGCCGCAATAAAAGGCTATTAAAGTTGTTAATATCCCAGACCAAAAATAAAGTTTTACGAAATTATTATAAGCAATACTGCAAAGTTCTTAAAAAGGCCGTTAATAAATCAAGAAAAATAAATAATAAAATTTCATTTAAAAACTCGCACAACAAAACTAAGTCAATGTGGCAAATAATAAATAACGAAACTAGGAAAAAAACATCTAAAACCATTAAAAGGAACATCGAAATTAGAACAGTACTAGACAATAAACCATTGAAGGATCCCAAACGAGTAGCAGACACCTTTAATACCTTCTTTACGTCCGTCGGAAATTCACACTGTAACAGTAAAAAAAAAATACCCTTAACAAACCAAATTAATAAATCATTATTCCTAAGCCCCCCAAAACCTGAAGAAATACATAGAATACTTAAAAATCTTAAAAGTAAATCATCTTTTGGTTTAGATGAAATTCCTCCTACTTTAATTAAACACTGTGCGGAGTATCTAACCAAGCCGTACACCCAGCTTATAAAACAATCTTTTATAGAAGGTACTTTTCCTGACGCGCTTAAAATCGCAATAATAAAACCCATTCATAAAAACGGTGAGGTGTCTGACGTAAACAACTACCGCCCAATAGCGCTCCTTCCGACATCAGCTAAAATATTTGAAACCGCAGTGGTAAAACGTCTCTATTCCTTTATAGAAAAATTCAAAATTTTACATGATGACCAAAACGGTTTTAGGGAAAACCACTCCACAACACTAGCAATCTATAAATACACCCTAAAAATTTTCAATGCTATTAACGATAAAAAATACGCTGTAGGCCTTTTGCTCGACATGAGTAAAGCATACGATAGAGTCTGCTATGACACACTGCTGGACAAATTGTATAACACCGGAATCCGAGGACTGGCTCATACGTGGCTAAAATCATACCTTAGTGATCGTTCACAATACGTTGAAATTGAACACATCGACTTTGAGACGGGTGCTATACAACACATCAGATCTGATAGAGTCCCCGTCAATGGTTCTATCCCGCAAGGTAGCGTCTTAGGATGTTGCCTATTTCTTATCTATATTAACGATCTCCCAAACATATTAGACAATCATAGTATGCTCTTTGCGGATGATATATCTATACTGCTGCCCTGTTGTACCACTTATGAAGTGGAAAATAAATTAAAACTAACGCTTGATAAAATCGTAAATTGGCTAGATATGCATAACCTGAAGCTTAACTTAAGCAAAACCAAAATAATTCAATTTAGACCTCACCAAAAACCACCATTACAGATATCATTTTGCTATAATAATACAACTTTAGAAACTGTAAGTTCTGCGACCCTGTTGGGTATAGATCTCGACACCAATATGAACTGGAAATCGCACATTCAAAAATTATCAAAAAAGCTGTCATCTTTTATATATGCTCTGCAGCACCTTCACTGAAAAAAATAAATAGCTGAACTAGTTGTGCTACTTGACGTTTAGCCAAAATTTAATACTTAGGAACCAAAATAATGTTAATATTGCAAAACTGATTTTGGAAGACATCACTAACTAGTTATGTTATTTGAAAGTTATTTTATAGTTACTATTTTTTTCAGCTAATATTTACTAATATCAAGATTTTATTACTGGTAGACTAACTCATGCGCTTGTTATTAAAACCATACGTTAAGTAGCATTTAAACAAATCACTTATCTAATTTAGTTTTATATATTTTATCAAATAATAACTAACTTGCGATGTTGGTGTAGCTTATTTTATTTGCAAATGTTTAACAATATCAGAGTAATGAGTAACTTAACGCGTCTTACTAAATTTTCTTAATGTTTTACAAAACATTTTAGAATTAGTTAAAATTACATTTTTGAAAGCAATAACAAAACCAGTTTGTTATTAAACCATACGTTTAATAGCATTTTACCTAATCAGTAGGTACCTATCTAAATTAGTTATACACTTTATTAAATAATTACTAAGTTGCGATGTTGGTGTAGCTTTTTTTTGTTTGCAAATGTTTAACAATATGTGAGTAATGAGTAACAACACCTAAAGCAACGAGTCTTACTAAATTTTCTTAACGTTCTACAAAACACTTTATGAATAGTTTATAATATTTTGTCCACCAGTTTGTTGCTAGCAACATAAACGCGCTTTACCGCGCCCCCCGCCACGCTCCTTTCCCTTCGCAGTTTGAAAAAGAAACGTGTTCGTTCCTGTTTGATTCGGACCGTCACAAGTGTTGGGTTGGGTGCTTCAGCCGAAATTGCGCAATATTTTTTTCAATTAAAATAAATAATAGTAGTGATCTGTGCCGGTGCCGGTACCGGTACCTAAATAACATTACTCAAAAAACTACTGTAGGTAGTCTATGGTGTTTGTGAGATATTTAAGAGACCTCAGAAGATTTCGCCGGGGTATGGAGGAGCCTGTTAATCCCATCGCAGATTACCTTCGGTCATGGGGACTAGAAATTTATATAGAAAAATTCCAAGGTATGTGTCGTTTTATGTGATTCCTGTTAGAAACTTTCTTCCTAGATACCTTGTACCTATACTTTATAATACGATAGTTATAATGTTGCGATTTTGTAAGTGTATTTAACAATGCTCACAAATAGGTACACCTATTATTTATTTTGCTTGTTATTCACTTGCAATCGGGCGCCGCCGGTAGGCATGAACTACCTACGCCAAGATGAAATTATCGCTACTCGCAGGTCCAGGTCCTTACCTGCTCTTACTCAAACAAACCTCATATTTTTTGGTAACTAGGTAGTACCTATGCGTTGTGTGTAAAATGTGCCATGTGAGTACACGGGCCCTACTTGAACTTAGAAATTTGAACTTCGTCTATTGCTATCCCTTTTGCTCTCGATGCGTAACTAATACGCAAGAAAGTGACGGCGCGATCCGAAATTCCGAAGTTCGAATTTCGTTTTTTGCCATTTGTCCCCAGTACGAGCATGACATGATAAAAATGGCGCGCGTCGAAGCGCTTACACTATAATTATAATTTTGTCTTCTTGTTAGTAAATAAGTAAGTACCTAGGTACGCTACGCCGACGTCGGCGCGGCGGCACACGTTGCACAACGCAAAAAACACGTTGTTATTTTTAGATAGGTAAGTATGCAATAATTTTTTAATCATTTATTATTATATACCAGAACATGCCATTGATACCGAGACCCTACAAATGCTGTCCGATGAAGATATTAAAGAACTTGTACCAGTCATAGGTCACCGGGCGAAGTTGACTGCTCAACTAAACTTATTAAAACAAATAACAGATTCGGTTCCTCAGGTAAGGAAGGATTGCTGTAATATTCGCCTTATGGCTTGACCAATATGTGGTAGGAATACTGTTATAATTATAATTACTTTTAGTAGTCCCGGGTTCGATTCCCGGTCAGGGCCAATATTTTAGTGATGATTGAGAGTCAATTTGTCTGAGGTGTCCCCAGATATATTTATTTATATTAAGGTTCCATAACTCTAAAGTTAAAACCAGAGCCAGAATAACTTTTAAACTGCGGTTCTTACCACCCAGGCTAACATTTCAAATATCCAATAGTCCAAATTTAGGGTTTATAAAATGTTTAGTTTTCAAGTTATTTATAACAACAATCATTTTATAATATTTGCAGGACAACACATATGTAAGTGAGACGGGGCAGTCATATGATATAATCTTTGAGGACCCAGCGGCTTTAAAGGACTCTATTACACTAACACTGGAAAACGAAGGTACCGAAACATGTGCAAGTGTAAGTAGATCTTCATAATACATTTTCATGTTTAGTCAATTTTCACTAGAACACTTTAACTGCCACAAACCTGCTAGCGATTTTTTTTACTAACTATTATTTAACTTTCAATGTTCATTATGAAAGTTGTCAATTAAAAAAAATTCATAACACAAACTCCCATTTAGTAGTATCTCTGATTCAGCTGAAATTGGACATACTTTACTTATTTTCATATAAATAATCCTTATCCTTACTAATGTTATAAATGTGGAAGTAACTCTGTTTGTTACACTTTCACCGCTTGACCGCTTTGATTAAATTTGGTATGGAGATAGCTTCAGTCCTGGTGAAGGACATAGGCTACTTTATCTAAAATAAAATAAATAAATAAAATTTGACAGTTCCTGAAGGAGCAGTGATAAACGAAGAAGATGCTAGTATAATATAATTATATTAATTTTTATAAGAGCTGATCTGACGACGGAGTCTGAAGGTAGCAACAGGATCTCTACTGTACTTAAAAAAGACCTACAGACTTGGGGCTTTGTTAGTTTTGTCTTGATAAATAAACCAATGTATTTATGGAGCCTCATTTCAGTGCACCTGTGTTAAAGATTAACTCTTAGACTTAATATAATTATATTGCATTCTTATCTATTATAGGCAGATGATGAATGAGCAAAAAATGTACAGGTCTGCAACAAATGGTAGACTTTTGTCAATAGAAGGAAGGCTAAATGTCAGTAGGTTGCTGCCTTGTAAACTTTTATGACAGCGATAGTACCTATGAGCAGTGTTCGATTCCTGGTCAGGCCAAATATTATTAGCGTTTTTTGTTATGCGCACGATTATTTGTTTCTGACTCTTAGGTGTTTTCTATGTATACAAATACTTATTTCTCTATATTGTATCTTCTTTTTAATTAGGTGTTAGGTACATATCGGTAGCTGTCGCACACGATCTGGTTATCAGGGGCTCCACAGAATACCAGCATTGCGGCACTAGCAAGTGTCACAACACAATGCTGAGTAAGAACCCATATGTCACCTACGGCACCCTACATTTTAAGGTTTTCATGTTAGGTAATTATAAATTTAAGTTGACGTGGTGTGGTGATGGTGTGATGCTGTGTGTGGGGTAAATAATTATTTCTCATTTTCATATAGAAGCATGTTTATTGTTGCCTAGTACTGCCTAGTACCTAGTGCCTAGTGCCTAGTATTAGGCTACGTTTCCACCAGAGCCGTGTGAGACAGCCAAGTGGTGTTGCGAGGAAAAATTTACCTATAGGACACTTGGCTATGTTGTGCGAGGCTAGTAAAATAAGTTATCCTATTGGTAAATTTTTCCTTTGGAGGTAAGCCAAGAAGCTTAGTTTTTAGGGCTAGGTCAATTTGTGTGAGAATGTCCTCCTGTTATAATGTGGTAGTGTGGTGTGTGCACATTTTTCCAAGTCTAGGCACTTTTATAATATAATCAATAAAGTGTTTGGTTTGTGGTGTTCAATTAAGTTTTTTGTACTGTATTTTATAGTTAAACATAGAACCTTTCCCTTTTTTTGCACTCTGTTGAAAGTCAACTTGTTTTCAGGAATTGTATGATATTTTAAGTTCCTGTAATGAAGGAAAGGGCCTATTGCTACGTTTTCAAGAAAGTGGCCTATTAAACAATGCTGCCAGAAGAAGGTTATGCAGTATTTTGATACATAATGAATTAAAAAGTGACCCAGAAAAAAGAATAACAAGCTCTAGGCTTTATCAATTAGCTTTTGAAATAAACAAGGTCTTCAAGAAAGAAAGTTCAGCTGTATATTTCACACCATTTACATCTTTCAATCCCCGACAGAAGATTTCAGCAAAAGGGAAGCTATTAGATTGTTATCGACAAACAAGGCGAGAATATTTAAAGTCTGGTGTCATAACTAAAAATCAACAGAGGTCCTCCTCAGCATCATCTTCACAATCGGGCTCCGGCACAGCTTCTCCACTACCCAGTTGCACCCAAGAAAAAGTTAACCTGTTAACACAAAGTGATGAGAACTTAGTTGAAAAATTATTGTGGCTAAAAAACTGTTCAGATCCTTGGCAAACTGTGCAGTTGTACTGGGAACTTACTACTAAAGAAAGATTAAATCGTCTAACTTCAAGTGCCATATCAATAGATCAATATTTTGAGGAATATAAAGCACTGAATCAACAAGGTGGCATATATTTGGTAAGTATTCTGTACTATTTTTAACAACCAAAACTAAAAGAGGGTAGTTATAAATTTGTCCTCCATATCTGTCTGTGGGTGTATTTCGCAAAGGGATTATACAAAAATATTTACTTAAGTACATGTTATTGACAATTTTTATTACAGACTGATAGAAATGTTTTGAAGTTAGTTAGATAGCAGAATTTATTTTAGTTCTCTGTCATTCATAAATAATGTTTTATTTAATATGCCGGTTTTTTTTTTCAGTTACTAAAGGACTTCAAAGTTTTGTATCCAGATAATGTTGAGAAGCTGAAGGATAATTGGTCAACAATCAAATCAAAAATTATAGCATATGCACAAAGGAAGAATGCATTTTTAAAAGAATACTTAGATTGCATCAATGGTAAATTACCTTTTCATACTATGTTACCGCGACTCCGTCTGCGTAAAAGTCGTTATAGCCGTTATACGTGCTGCATGTTCCCAAAAATTTGGTATGGAGTCCCCGGGATAGACATAGGCCACTTTTTATTCCGAAAAATTGGACAGGTTCCGAGGGGGCAGCGATAAACGAATTCTACGCGGACGGAGACGCTAGTATCTCATATATCTAGTAATATACTATACGTTTTCAGAAAATCTTTTTAGGGTATCGAGAATATTGAGATAGTGTTTTATGTCGGTCTCCATATAACAGACTAAATACTTGCCATTTTTTATATCCTTTTGTAACATACAATAGGTACAGGGTTCTGTTTCTGTACTTTAGAATGGAATAAAAATAAAAAACCGTGATTAGTCCCTATGGCACTTTTTAAGTTTTTTTTATTTTGCAGATAATAATGAAGAGTCAACGGATCTAGCTGCATTTATGGTCATACCGTTTTTAATGAGCACTCATACAATATCAAAGCCTAGAAAAGGAAATCGACAGCAGTGGCGTCCTTCCAAACAGGAGGTTCTTGACGGTTTTATCACTCATGTTAAAAGTGCAGCTGAAGTGGAAGAGACAATAACTAGAAAACGAGAGAAACTGCAAGATATGGATCTGCACTTACAACCATTTATTATGGTTGTTGGATCATCCCTGAAGGAGATTTCTGCTCGATACGTTATATTAAATAATATGCGATATGAGGTAACATCCACCTTAGATGCAGTTGATGCATGCTTGAAAATCATATTTGTATTGAACGCGCAATATCCATTGGAATGTAAGCATGTATGGCAATTTATACAAAAAGCCTTGTATAATTTAAATACTAAATATGACAAAGTATATACAACTGTGAATGTTTTAATAACTGATCTTGGTATTGACCTTGAAGCAGGTATTTAATATTTTGTCGATTATAATATAAGAGCAGGTCCTCCACAAAATGCCGAAGTGTTTTCTGTGTTTAAAAGAATTTAGTACTGTTTTGGCTCTACTCACACACTTTACTTCTGCCCATGAAAGACATTGCTTTTCTGTATACCATTGCATAGAAAATGGATGTACGCGTTCATTTCACTTGAGAAATACCTTTCGCAAACATTTACTTAAACAACATACTGAAGTGAATTCTAATGATTGCTCTAATACAAACAACTCTATTTATTCTTACGAACATACCCAAGATGCAAAATCAGTTTTATCAGAGTCACTGACGTCCTCAGCTAGTACAAGTTCATTTCCGTTTTCTCATGTTCCGACAGTCGCTGAAATTCCAGTTGCCCATACTTCAGATAATTATCCGTTACAACTTTACATATCATCACTTTACGCAAATCCATTAATACCAAGAAATGTAGTCAAAGATATTGTAGAGGGATTAAACCAATATGTATGTAGTACTTTGACTCCTAACATAGATAAAGTTTTCTCAGAGATTTGTAAACATTTAAAACAGGGTCACGACATATCACCTTTAAGAAATCAGCTGCAGTCAGCCGTATGTTCTCCATTGCAACAGTATAACACAGAACATAAGAGACTAAAGATGTTAAAAAATCAAGGAACTTACATTCCTCCAACAGAAGTAGTTATTGGTCAGAGAATGTCTACTATTACCAAACGTGGTGTTGTTAGAACAGAATCAATTAAATGCGTGGAGCAATTGGTTCCTCTTCGATATGTGTTACAAAAATATTTTTCACTGGAATGTGTTATGAAGGAAACATTAGATTATATAAATGGTTTGACGAAATCAGATAATTATATCGGTAGTTTTATACAAGGCAACTTTTGGATTAATGAATGTAAACGATTTGGGAACAAACTAGTATTTCCATTATTTTTATTTTTCGACGACTACGAAAGCGGAAATGTTCTAGGTAGTCGCTCTGGTATTCATAAATTAGGAGCGGTCTATGTATCTGTTGCATGTCTTCCTCCGGATCGAGCTTCTTCATTAACAAATATATTTTTAGCTTTACTTTTTCATTCATCCGATCGAACTGCATTTGGAAACAGCGTAATTTTTCATCCACTTATAAAAGAGTTAAACTTTTTATCAGAAACCGGTATTGACTTGGATGTGTCTTCTTTTAAAGGTAAATTGTACTTTTCTTTGGGTCTGATCATTGGAGATAATCTTGGTGTACATTCAATAATTGGTTTCAATGAAACATTTTCTTCTAATTTTCCCTGTAGAGTGTGTAACATAAGAAAGGAAGTCTTAAAAAAACAATGTTTTGAAGATGCTAATTTGTTAAGAAACATGGAAACTTACAATGTACAATTACAACAAAATTGCCCGACTAATACTGGTATAAAGGAAAAATGCGTTTGGTTGACAGTTAATAACTTTAATTTATTTCACCAAGTAGGTGTAGATGTAATGCATGATATATTGGAAGGGGTAGCTAAATACATTATGTCGTTTCTTATAATGAAATTCGTGAGAGACTTAAAATATTTTTCTTTAAAAGTTTTAAACGACAGAATAGTTTGTTTCGATTATGGCCCAGATAATTCAAGTAAACCGTGTCCTATCAGCATAGAACATGTTTCTAAGGGTAACATTCGTCTTTCCGCATCTGAAATGTTATCGTTTCTTCGCTATTTTGGCTTGCTAATAGGCGACTTTGTGCCAACAGAAGATAAGTACTGGCAAATGTACATTACCCTTAGAAAAATATTAGATATAATGATATGTCCTATAGTAATAAAAAATAACATTGACATTTTGAAATTTTTAGTATCAGAACTGAATGAGTTGTATATAACCTTGACAGGTGAAAACTTGAAACCTAAATTTCATTTTTTAGTTCATTATAGTTCAATGATGCTGAATTTTGGACCCCTAACAAACTTTTGGTCTATGCGTTACGAAGCCAAACACCGTCTATCAAAAATTGCTGCTCGAGCTTCATTTAATCGTCGCAATTTGACATTAACTTTAGCGATCAAACATCAGCTACAACTTAATGAAATGTTTGTGAAAGGTTATTTAAACGCTACTGTTAAAACGGGAGTTTCAAAAAGAGTTTCTAATGAAAAGCGCGATGATATTATAAATTACTTAACTTTGAATTCTAGTCTATCTCTTACTCGTGTTACATGGGCAAAAGTAAAATCAACACTTTATAAACCTGGAACAGTACTAATACATGATGTAGGATATCTGGAAAAAACTATTTTTATGATTGTCGAAAATATCTTTGCTTACAATGTGGACAAGATAATACTTGAATGTACTATATTGTCAACGGTAGATTTCGACGACCACTATTATTGCTTTGAGGTTGAGGTTCCAAAAAACAAACTATCTAGTTACATATTTCAGGATGACCTAATTTCATACGTGCCTAGTCATAAAAATATTGGTTCCAATGGTAAAATGTATGTGACGCAAAGAGTCCAGTTGTGAAAAGTTATATTTTGAAAATGGAGTTAAACTATTTGAAGGGATTTTTAGAAAAACAACATAACTACACTAGAAATGATTTTACAGGAAACCAATAAAACTATTTTTTTTTTTAATATAAGAGGTAAATATTTTATAGATCATTTTAATACGTGGCCAATAGTTTAGGAATAACTACTACACATTTCAAAGATCTTTATTTAAAAAAAGTAAAGCGGTTTCTTCGCTTATGCGGTTTAGGTTGTTACAATTTTGTTAGTTCTTTTTACAGAACAATTTTGGACAAGTGGTGTCATTTTTAAACAATATCTTTTGCACCAACTATCACTTAGACAAACACTATGATACCAATAACTCTCGTATGATACTAAAATGTTGCGTTGTTTTGTAAACATCCCTTCATTTGCAATTTCAGTTAAATTATTTGGAAAAAGATCCCATTATTTAGCCTGCACCCTCAAGGTTTAGTGTCATATCAACTTAATATTTAGAGTGGACTAGTGCGGATAACTGGTAAAAAATCACACTAGTCGGAATAGCCCGGAATTTCTAGGCGAGTAGCTACAGTGCTTCGAGCTTGTAGCCTATTATTTTATTCATATGACAAGTTTCGTTTTCATTTTTCGAAATACTGTTATTTTAAGGAAATAATTGAGAAGTTGCTTTTTTGTTTCAAGAAGTGATCGAAAATGTATGTTTGTCAATAGGGATGCGTCCTGGGTAACAAAATAATAATTCTAATTAGTCCGTCAGTTAGATTATCAAAAAATATTGAACTCGTATTTTTTATTTTATCAATACAATCAAAATTGACAAAGATAACGCGCGTCAAAGTTCGGAGGTGGGGGCTCGTGACGTCACAACGTGGTATAAAGTGTGCCACCGCGTGACGTCACGGTCACGCGGAACTTTAACGCACTATATCTTCGTAATTTTTTGTTTGATTGACAAACAAACAAAGAGTTCAATATTTTTTGATAATCTAACTGACGGACTAATTAGATTTTTTTAGGCCGCTAGCCTATTATTGGCGATATAATGTGTAGGTATAGTGTGTACTTAGTTGATTGACTTTGGCTTTGGCGTTACTTTGCTCGAGTCCGTGCTAAACTTTAGAGAAAGTAATTATTAGTTTGCGTAATAGCATAATATGGTTTGAGTGTATTAATATTTCACTTAATACTAAAAATCTTATTGGATTATTCCCACCTGTCTAAAATTAATAGGTGTATTTTTTTTAAACATTCCCAGTAGTTCTCGCAATATAGCTCTTGCAATTCACGAAGGCGAGAAAAATCAGTAACAATACGTAATAAGTAAATAACTTTCTAAAAACTCATACTTAATTCGTTGAAAACTGACCGGGTAAAATTCGACATTTCTTTAATAAAATGAAGATTATAATATAATATAGTTATATACTTACCTAGATTATTTTAATATTATATTATAATAGTTATTTCAAATGTGTAAGTAATAGAAGTTATTTAAATATTTATATTCAAGTTCTGGGCAGTGTACCCAATGACCTATTGAGATATTGAAAAAATAATATTTATGCACTTTTTTCCATTGGTTTTAAAAATTAAAAGGAAATGGTGGTAACTTCTGAAAATATTTTTTTCTCATGTTACGAGTGGTAACTACTGGGAATAGAAGTACCAGAAGTTTCCACCTATTCATTGAAATGGTATCAGCTGGGATTTTTGTTCCTAGTAAAGTAGTAAGTTACGAACAGGTAACAAAGACTGGAAGGTATAATGTGCATCCTTGTTGATTCAGGGCTTTCAATTATTCATCTATTGATATTATGGCACTTAAAGTTAGAAGGTTTATTTAATCTTTCCTTAACTGCTGGGAACTTATTACAAGTTCCCAGTAAAACTGTAGTTTGCCAAGCTCGAGGGCCTGAACAGTTTTTTTAGCTACAATATTTTTTAAACTAAGTTCTTACCCAATCGCTTGATTTCCTGATTTTTATTTATGTGATGGGAATAATGTACAAATTACAGTGCAATATTACATAATATAACACTAGTTATTGTTATTATAATGTGAACCTGAAAAATGAGTAAGAATATCTTCATATTCCTGTAAATATACAGTGTGTCCCGGGTTAAGGTGTACAAAGGAATAGGGATGAAACTAAATGCCATAGCACCAGTAAAAAAATGGGTTCATTTTTTTGAAGAGATTACCTATTAAAAAAAAATGTTGATTGCTGTGAACCCTATCAGAACCAAGTGAAATATCTCCCCTCATATGAGGTCGATTGAGATGGAATAAACGGTTTTCTAATCCCAAAGCGTTCAATGTGCCAAACAAATAAATAAAATAAAATATAGCTAATTTGGGTCCTTACCTATGAAATAGCCGTGTTTTTTACTATTATTTCGTACGGAATTAAATTTCATTAATTTAGTATGAGACAAATAATATGGTTAAAGTTCTAACTTAATCTTTAAAATTAAAGTGTGAACTCAACTCTTTTCATGTGCTGCGAGTTCAAGTGTTTCAATTACGTAGAGTTTTTTAAAAGCTTACTATTTTTAAGTAATTAAGATATGTATAATATAGCTTAGAAGTGTCTAATATTCCTGACAAAATTTTGTTTGGTTTGCATTTGACGTTACTAAATAATCCGCAAAATTAAATGTATAAAAACCATCGTTTTCATAAAATTCTCCATGTAAAACGCCAATTTCATAGGTAAGGACCAAATATTATCATAAGGTAATATGGGCATATGTTTAAGTAATTTAAGGAATTATCAGGAATTTCCAAAAACAAACACATTTTATTGAAGAAAACTGACTTTTTTTTGTGTTAAGCTTATTTTTCAAATTTTGCTATATTTGTTTAGCCCAATGAACGCTTTGGGATTAGAAAACCGTTTATTCCATCTCAATCGACCTCATATGAGGGGAGATATTTCACTTTGTTCCCATAGGGTTCACAGCAATCAACGATTTTTTTAAATAAGTAATCTTTAAAAAAAAAGACACAATTTTTTTAATTTTCTGGTGAAATTGCATCTAGTTTTATCCCGATTCGTTTTTGCACCTTAACACGGGACACACTGTATTACAGGCAAATAATAATCAGGTCCCAAATAAATCCAAGTTGATTTTGTTATATAAATTTAATGTTCCTTGTAGTGCATTTTTCTTAAAAATAAAGAATCGTTTATAATATTATTTTTTGTTTTATTTTTGGATTTATGCTATCAAATCCACAAAGGGCTACTGCATGGGTTTTCGGTCATTCATCTCCATTACTTATTAGTTAAAAGATAGTTAAGAGCGTATTTTATATGTACATATACTTAACTCATATTTTATTTACAGCCTTACATCGACCTGTATGCTGCAGCCCTAAATTACCTAGCAGCTATCATGGGTGTCCCACGGCTATGCCATAAGGAGGATAAATAGTTTCAAATATTGTAGACAGGTAATAAATGAATCTATGGGGCTATAATAAGGTTCATTTTTTTCAACAGTATTAGTATCATAAAGTCTTCATAGTGTAATTAAATTCCTGTCTACAATATTTGATAGTATTTACCCTCCGTATGGCGTAACCTTGGGGCGCGCAGTGTGATAACTAAATTAAGTTGTTAGGAACAAATAAACAAATCGGTTACCAGCTACAAAATATTTAAGTAACCATACGCAAACTGTACATCTATTAAGAATTAAATAGTTTAATAACTATTAACAAAATTGGTAATTTACGATTAATCAAACAGGTATGTTACCAGAAGCCTTATTTATGAATTAACTTTAACCAAATTAAGTTGTTAGGAACAATCAAACAAATCGGTTACCAGCTACAAAACATTTAAGTAACCATACGCTAACTGTACATCTTTTAAGAATTAAATAGTTTAATAACTATTAACAAAATAGATAATTTACGATTAATCAAACGGGTATGTTACCAGAAGCCTTATTTATGAATTAACTTTAACCAAATTAAGTTGTTAGAAACAATCAAACAAATCAGCTACCAGCTGCAGAACGTTTAAATAACCACAGGCAAACTGTTTTTCTATTTTGAACTAAATAGTTTAGTAACTATTAACAAAATATGTAATTCACAAATAATCAAACGGGTATGTTACCAGATGCATTATTAATTAATTTCACAACAAAACATTTCAACAAATTTAGCAAATCTATTTCGCTACTATCAGTCAATCTAATTGATTATTTAATATTAAACAATTTGTCTGTGGTAACTAAATGAAATCCTGAAAATAACTTAGTAATTTGCTGGAAATAAATAAAACTGTTGAATTACTAATTAAATTTTGTGCCACTACTTAAAATTAAACAGTTTTGTTAATACTACTAAATTAATTTAATCACAATCAAATAAAACGGATTACTTAATAACAAGTGAACTTATTTTACTGAAGTGGTTTTAGCTACTAGTAGGCCTTAGTTTTGTAGTCACTCAAGTTATGTTACAAGCAGCTAAAAAATTTGCTACTGTTAGCAAATCTTTTTTTTCAGTGTTAAGCGTGTCACTGATCTGCAGACCGCCGTCGTAGCCTACTACGCATACGCCTATTCACGCTTGTCGTATGGTCTCGTACTGTGGGGACACTGTTCTGATGCAGACAAAATTTTTATCCTCCAAAAGAAGTGTGTTAGAATTTTAGCAAATATCGATCAAATGCAATCCTGTCGACCTCATTTTATAGAGCTGCAAATGCTCACTCTTACTTCCATTTACATATTCGAATCATGCAAGTTTGTGAGAAAACATATGGATCTTTTTACGCCTGTGACAAACATAAGACGTAACGACCGAAACCTACACAAGCTTAAATTACCTTTTTCAAAATTAAAATTGGTTACGTCTAGCCCTCACCATATGATGATAAAAATGTATAATCATTTACCAAATTCCATAAAAAACCTAGATAAGCCAATGCTATTTATTAAACAATTAAAATTATTTCTCATCAGCAAATGTTTTTATAATTTGAATGAATTTTTCAATGTCAACTACTAATGTTCGAAAATTTATGCATATATGCGTGTGTGTTTGCGAATTTATATATAATATGTACGCTTTTTTACATGTTAACCTAGGTTAAAGTTTAAGTAGGTAATAATTTCACCATACGTTGTTAAGTGTTAATCGAGTGTTAGTTCATACATAGGTTGACTAAATATACCTAGTTAGCCCTTCTAGATCTATGTTGCTGTGCCCTTGCAGGGTGTCACATGTATACCTACCTGTATTTCCACCTGTATTTTTGAAATGTGATACGCAATAAACAATTTGAATTTGAATTTGAATTTGACTCAGTTGTTCCAGCAGGTTTTGACTTGAGAGATTCAGCTGAACATCACAATAATGGCTCTGACACGGATTGTGAAG
The DNA here is from genome assembly GCA_946894065.1 of Acleris literana. Taxonomy (NCBI): domain Eukaryota; kingdom Metazoa; phylum Arthropoda; class Insecta; order Lepidoptera; family Tortricidae; genus Acleris; species Acleris literana. The sequence goes on along the minus strand of OX335688.1, from coordinate 10,280,221 downwards.
AAAGTGTTTGCATGTCGCCATCAATAATGGCTGAAAACGTTGATATGTTTGATACTTGCCTTGCACCAAGTAAACTACAGCCTCTGCCCCAGCCTTTGTCTGAATATGTATCACCGTCTCCCCTTCAGCTTCAGAATCTTACGCCAACTTACGCATGTAGCAAATTAGTTAACTACAGTTCCTCCTCTGAATCTACTATTGAAGATATTGAAGAGCAACCTACAGCAACAAACATTAATATATTAGACAGGATGTCAGTGTTTCGTTCTCCGATTCCCGGCACATCTGGGTTAGGACAGAATTCCCTACGAAGACCAGTGATCAATTCTTCTACATCAAGTTCAGGCGAGGAAAATATTGATATAAACACAGTGCATAAACACTTTAGCTATTCTGCCAGGAACAGTAAGATTTATTCGTCATCATCAGAATCAGAAGAAAACCTGTGTTCATTCGTTGCAACAGCTGCTCACACAGACCAACAGATACCACCTATCGAATTAGAGGATCATAACTCTGACGATTCTGATAATGTGTCACTTTCAAATTTAACACAAGCTAAGAATAAGAATACACAGAAGAGGTCTCCGTTTCACGAATTTATACCAACGCCCAACTTTGCTACAGTTAAAAGTAAACCGAGGCGAAAAGCAATTAATTACATAGGCCAAAAAGTTACTAAAGATTTGTTTGACGCTGTCAAAGAAAAGAAAGAAAAGGCATCAAAACCCGGGGTGAAAAATACTGACCGTCGAAATAATAACAAAATGAACAAAAATTATAAAACAGACAATACTAAACAAAATAATGAAAGCCGAAGAAATAACAACCAAATAAACAAAAATGATAAAGAAGATCATACTAAACATAATACTAGAAGCAGAAGAAATACCCAAATTAACCATAGTGATAAAAGAGACCTTACTAAACTAAATACTAGAAGCGGGAGGATTACCCAAATAAATAAAAACGATAAAAGAGACAATAATGAAAAAAATACTCAAAAACACAAAATTGTGAAACAGCATAAAGCAAAACAGGGATATGTTAAGACTACAGACAAAATTACAAAAAACAATAAGACTGAGTTATGGTATTGCGAAGCTTGTAAAATTGATCGAGTCGCAGATATGAGACAATGCGTTGGTTGTCTTACGTGGTACCACGAAGAATGTGTCGGCAGACAAAGAACGATATAGAAGAATTTTCATGTCCAGAATGCAGCCAAAAGTGCCAAAGAAAATAATATAACATTTTGTTTTTTTTTATACTCCCAATAAGGCCCACAGATATATATATTTTTTTTTAATTATAATTTGTAATATTATTCTATTTCAAAGTTTAAAAAATATTAGAATAAGCAGAGGAAAATGTTTGTTTTTGTATTTTATAAAGAGTTTTTTGTTTTTAGTAGATTAAGTTTTGCTAAGCCCAAGATGGCCCACCGTCCAATTATGACTAAAAAATATATTGTAAGAGACTGATTACCTAAGAAACTCATATAATAAGTTTAGTTTAATGAGTAAACATATTTTTAGTTTAAAAAAAGTTTAGAAATTACGTGTTTAAATTTGGGCCATGATAAGTGCCTATGTTCCTAAAAAAGCCCACATTCGAGGTTTTTAAAAATGATTATTTTCTTGAAGAAATTTGATTTCACATATTGATTTTTATGTCTATTTTATTCACAAACAAATAAGGAATATTCTAATAAAAATTGATTTCTGAAATAGTTTTTCATTTTTGATTTATTTAAGTATTGCAAAAAATGGGCTTTAAAGGGCGCAGGTACCTCACTCTCCAACTTTAAACTTGTGAAGTTTACTAAACCAAAGAAAAGCGATTACGTTATCGTATCGTACGAAGGAGAGTATTTCCCTTGGACATTGGAGAATTTAGAAGCTGATTCTTATGAAATAAGCACTATGACCTTTTCAGCGGAGAATACTTTTCGCTGGCCAGAACGATGTGATAAAATTTGGTACAACAAAAAAGATATAAAGGAAACAATTGCAGTCCCTGTCCTGCCAAATAATAGAAGACTCTACAGAGTTCCTGAAATGGATAAATTCATGGCAAAAGTCTGAACCAACGGTCAGCAACAGGCGGACCGCGGTCCGTTTGCGGACCGCGGTCCGTTTGTGGACCGCGAAAGGTCGAACCTTGGACCGCCAAATATTGTAATGTATCACATACCAAGTATAAATTAATACATAGATAAGGTATACTATACCTTTATTAATTGAAATAATATTTTTAAGCCACATAGAATCTAACTTAATACTTTTGTTTTTATCTGGACCTCGTTGAAATTTTCCCACAGTATCCGGACCCCACCTAAAACTACTTGCCGACCCCTGATCTGAACTGTGTTCCTATTGCAGATTTATATAATTTAAAATAGCTTTTCTTAATCTCAGATTTATACAAATAAAGATTTTTTTTAAATACAAGTGTTATTTTATTTATTGGTCAATTACTGGTGCATTAATCGGTCGAATAGCTGGTGCAAGCTGGTCAAACTTAGGCACAGTCCATTTTGCAATCTTAATTATTTTATTTAAAAAAATGAAATGGGTATTCAGTATATCTATATTCATAAATTGGTTCAGCAATAAATGAGGAGTGTTATATATTTTCTTAATAAAGATTGGTGCGATAATTAAGGTACAATATCAAATAAAACTTCGTAATATCTCTTAAATAGTTTGGGACTGGTACACCCTCCCCAATCAGATTCAATCAAATGAAAATTATTTTCTATATTCTGATAGCCAACTAGAATGTTATATCTAAACATCGGTATCAACGTTCAGTTTTCATGGCACCCGGTAAAGGTAGCAAAAAAAGAAATACGTTCGAATATTTAATAAATAATAACTTTTATTTTCTGTTATTTTTTAAAACATAATTATGCAGCAGCTAACTGTATCTATATTTATGCTGTATAACCTTAATACTTATTTTGCATTCGAAAAATAATATATGCCAAATAGGTAACGAATGTCAATTTAATTGTCACACCAAATAAATATTAGTCAGCGTGGAAAGGTAATTAAGTCATGTCTACAAAATTTATATGGAATTTACGTCAAATTTCAAATATAGAATGTCGAATGGTCTATACAGATGTGTTACAACTACATGCAAGAGGTCATTTACTTAAGTTTTTCACCTATATATTATAAGAGATGTCAAAGGTTAACAGCAAAATCCATGGAACAAATTTTAGTAATTTATTAAACCTTTAATACATTTTTAGCGTCTTTCTTTTTGTTTATAAAAAATATAAGTTCAAAATACTAGATGTATTTGTTTTTCTGTAAACCGTACTTTGCCATGAAAGTTGAACGTTGATACCGATGTTTAGTGATATCCTAAGCGATTTTTACGTGGTAGCTTTAGATTCTGAGTTATAGGTCGTTATTTCTAAAGTGGTAATATTGCCCCCGGTCTACCATATTCATTAGATGACTCAATTCAATATTTAGACATTTAGTTCACACTTTAGAATGCAAAAAATAATACTTCAGCAGTAACAAAATAAAGTGATTACTATAGAAATCAAAAATTTAAACCAGATACACTAAAAAAGCAATAAACGTGTGTATGAAATGTGCAGCGCAACATTCCAATGTCAATGTAAAAAGTGGAATTCAATTTTGCTTGTACTGAAACCAACTAACGACCACCATATCGAGACTTTCTGTTTGTGGGGTCCAAGTGCTTATAACCTTTTTTCAGAGCTATCCAAAAGCTTCGTAAACGAAACAGTTGACCGAAGAGCTGACAGCTTTCTCGCTTTGCTATTCAGCGAGGAAAAGCTGCTAGCATCTTTGGCACTATGCCACGGAGGCCCTACTTAGATGTAAGTAAATTTTTATATATCTTTAATCTTATTGTATAATTTTAAGTTAATATTAAATGTATTATTTAGTTCCTGTAACATTTTAGTTTTTTTTTTAATAACAGCATACTAATCATTTCTCATACATTGTTTTAAACCAAAAACAATAAGATTTAAAAAACGAAAATCGTATGAGTATTGAAATGAAATGAAATTATTTATTCAATAAATAATTTAGCCACATCAAGGTTGATACTCAGTAATATCAGTTAGTAATATGAAGTGAATCTACCAGACCATCTTTGCAAAGAAGAAGCGCTGCAAGAAACTCTAGCAGGGCATTTTTTAAGTCATAAAATACAAATTATACTAGTCAATAGGTATCGTCACAAGGTGATGAGATAAAAAAATTGTAAGTACACACTAAAATTAAGTTCCTACTTGAAAACCAAACAAAAACAAAAAGTCTGGTGAAGCATCAACAAATATACATTTAGTATTAAAATAATAAGTGATCTTTAGTATTGATAATGACTAGGAGAATAATCAATGTTTGAGAACTTTGAGATCTCTACGTCAAGAACAATAACGAAAATAACTGAATGGAAATCAATATCTTGAAAGTATGAAGATTTAATTATTATTTTTGTAGAACGACAAAGACAGTATACAAAAAACCCCCAGTAATATAGTACTAGGAACAACTAGAAGTTGCAGCAAAGGAAGACAGTTCTATAAGACTGGACACAATTCACAATAAAGTAATTCTAGCAGATATTTTGACTAGAAAGTAACAACCATCAATGAAACAAAAAAATTAGAACCCAACACCTGTATATTTGTCTTTACCATACTTTATCAAGTATTTCGAGTAACTCCAAAAAAATAATTAAAGCAATAACTATTTCAGAAACTAAATATAAAAGCACGTTATCGTTGACATAGAAACACCTTTTTTCCGGCGCACGTATTTAATCTGCGACATTCAAAGAGGAGTATTCTACTTTTCAATATTAACATTATCAATTAAGTCGAACTGCACATATTTATAGATAATTAATAGCCAATTAACAAGTTAGTTTCAGATATCTAGCGCAAAAGACGCGATCGACCAACAAAGCACAAAAGACAACTAATCACTTTCTCAACCGACTAGAACGCACGCGAACCTAAATTTAACCAACACAACCAGATAATAATTAAGGGAACAGAAATAAAATAACCCAATTTCCCATGATCAATTCATAATATAGGAGATTGGAGGTGCACAAAATCACTTTGATTGACTAGGGTACCATTCGAGATTCGACTAGATACATAGAGGTAGCAAAACATTCCTTCCTTCATCTTTGACTCGTAAACAGAGTAGTTCTATTCTCCCTCTACGCTTTGACTAGATTTATTTATTTTTATTAATTGAAGCTTTGGCTATTAGGCCATTAGCTTAAAACGAAACAACAAGTCTTTGACTAGATACTATACCACAGACAGGTTATATGTAATATAAGAGGCCCTACTTTGAAATTCGAAGTTCGAAGTTACGATAGCTTCATCCCTTTCTCTCGATTTAGTCTCGAATGACGAGTGACAGGGATGGAGCTAACGTAACTTCGAACTTCGAATTTCAAAGTAGGGCCTAAGGGTATGTCTATACTAACTAAAGGCCTCTACGCATTACCCTTCCGTGCCATCCCGCCGGGCATGATGCACGACGCAAAACGATAGTGCGTAGGCTTGGTGGACGTCAATAATTATTATTATTTATTAAAACGTAAGTTTTACTAGTACTTAACAGAGGCAGTGTAGAAGAAAGCTATCCAATAAAGCACTAAATTACATTTTTAAATAACAAGATATATTATAAGGACAAAACAACAAAGTCAATACATTTTTACATGACACCTGGCTTCTTCTTTTTTTACAAGTAGGTATCACATCGTAAACAACAACGAGGTTGCACTTTAACACCTTCTCTCGATGTGTAGACCTAGCTGATTAGCCAGCTGTTTAAACCTCGGTCTAGCAAGTGGCTTCGTAAAGATATCAGCCAGTTGTAGTTCACTGCTGATCCTCATCACTATAAGATTTCCATTCGTCACCAGTTCACGCACAAAGAAATGACGAATTCTTATGTGCTTGGTTCTTCTGTGGAATTCAGGGTTTTCAGCTAGACGCACAGCAGCTTCATTATCAACATGTAGTACTGGTAGATCCACTTTCTTTACTAATCCACCGATAAGGCGAGTTAACCAAATGCTTTCTCTCGCTGCCTCGCTGGCTGCGACTAATTCGGCTTCTGTTGTTGATATAGCAACACTCTGCTGTCTCTGGCTTAGCCATGATGCTGCTCCGCCAGCGTACAAGCATAAAATGCCAGAAGTTGATCTTCCTGTAGCAATGTCTCCGCCATGATCTGCATCACTATAACATTCTAGGATACCTTTTTTATAATTCCTTTTGTAAAGGATACCCATGTCTGGAACAAACTGTAAATACCTAAGTATTCGCTTCAGTCTTACGAAATCTGCTTGAGTTGGATTCTCTAGGCTTCTGGAAACCACACTCACGGCGTACGCGATGTCAGGTCTCGTACCGACCATCAAATATGCAAGCGCTCCCACAACTTGTCGATAGTTGTTAAGAAAATAGTCTTCAACCTTCTCTGGCCTTTGAGCTACATCTTCCTTGACTATTGGAGTGGTCACCGGTCTGCATTCTTGCATTCCAAACCGCTTTAAAATTTTGTTTACGTAAGCTGTCTGATGTATCCTTACATCACCACCTTCTCTGATTTCTATTTCTATTCCTAAGAAATACGAGATTGGTTTAGATGTAATTTTTAATTTTCTTTTTATCTCCTCAAGAAACTCTTCTATTACTTCCTGATTTGATCCAGCTAACAATCCATCATCAACATAGAGAGCCAAAATCAGCTTCCCGTTAGCGTTCTCTCTTTTGAATAGGCATGGATCAGCTTCACTTACTTCGAGTCCAACTCCTTTGAGGAAATCCAAAATTGTTCTGTTCCAGCAACGAGGAGCTTGCTTTAACCCATAAAGCCCTTTCTTTAGCAGGCAAACTCGACCCGTCCCATCATCATAACCCTCAGGTTGCTTCATATACAACTCTTCGTCAGATAGAGATCCATACAAGAAAGCGGTGGAGACATCAAACTGACTTAACTTCATACCTTCACTAGCTGCTATACTTAAAACAGCTCGGACTGTTGCCATCCTGGCTACAGGGCTAAAAGTCTGGTCGTAGTCCTCTCCCTTTCTTTGTCTAAAGCCTTTTACCACCAACCTTGCCTTATATTTGTCAACTGTTCCGTCAGGATTCAGCTTGACTTTATATAACCATTTGCATGGAATGGCTTTCCGGTTCTTCGGTAGATTCTCAAGGATCCATGTTTCATTGGCTTTTAAGGAATCAATTTCACTTTCCATAGCTTTATTCCACAATTCCTTATCTATACAAGCTATTGCTTCCTTATACGTATTTGGTTCTACATATGATTCTGTGCCGACAAAAGAAACGTAATCATTGAATTTGACCGGACGTCTGAGAAGAGATCGATCTCGTAAGTGCATGCCTTGTCTTACTAACTGTTCTATGAACTCACCACTGCTCTCTTCATTCTCCCCCTCTAATTCAATTGATTCATCTTGTTTTGACAAATCTGGCATCGCATCTTCAAACTCTGTTTCATCACCACTAGTGGCAGGAGCCTCAACAACGTTTTGGTTTTCTTCAAGCTCTAGGTCGTTGTACCTTTCAGTAGATCTGTCCTCACTCACTTTTACAGTGACAGAAGTAGGTATCGTATGGTATTCCTTTCTGACATGTAAAGGAACTTCCATCTCAGTCACTTCTTTCAATGATTCAGAATCTTCTTTACCCAATTTTGAATCAAGCGGTCTTTCATTGAACGTGACGTCTCTGGACCTTACTAAGGAGTTCGATTCTTTATGCCATAGTCTATAACCGTCGTCATTGTCATAGCCAATCAATATGCACTTCTTTGCCTTCTTCTGCAACTTCTTCCTTTTCTGTTTAGGAATATGCGCGTAGCAAGTTGAGCCAATGATCCTCAAATGTTTTATTTGTGGTTTCTTCCCCAACCATAACTCAAACGGAGTCTTTTGTTCTACAGCAGTTGGCCCTGTTCTGTTTAAAATGTAAACAGCAGTTTTTACCATCTCTGCCCACAAAGCCTGAGGAAGCTCTTCATGAGCATGCATCATCACTCTGACCATCTCCACGATTGTGCGGTTATCCCTCTCGCTACAACCATTCTGCTCTGGTGTATAGGGCATAACAAGACGTTGGTGTATTCCATGTTTGTCTAATACTTTGCGAACTTTCTCGTTATCGAATTCGCCGCCATTGTCACTTAGAAATTCCTTAATTCGGTGACCTGCCGTTTTTGCTTCTGCCAACATAAGCCGCAAAATATCAGGTACTTCCGATTTATTTTTCATTATATAAACGTGGCGAAATCGAGAGTATTCATCCTTAAAAAGAACAAAATAGCGAGATTTCGAGCAACTTAGTGGGAATGGGCCACATACATCCGAATGTATGCGTTCTCCTGGACTACCAGTTTTTTCCCGAACACCAAATTTCTGTCTGTGTGTCTTTCCAAAGATACATCCTTCGCACAAATTTCCATGGTCCTTGGTCTTTACATTAAGCTCTCGTTCTATAATTCGCTTCACATGGCGTTTGTCTTGGTGACCCAAGCGTTCATGATACAGCTGTAAAGTATCAACCGCATTCACCATAACGCTTTCCTTAGGTTGAACCGGTTTACAGTTCAGCTTATACAAACCACCGTGTTTTTGTCTGCTTCCGGTCACGCACAATTCTCCGTTGATCCTCAATGAACACATAGTACCTCGTGACTCAAACAAGCTGTTTTTATTAACATCTTGCGCTGAAAGCACCGAAAAAAGATTCTTCGTGACCTTCGGAACATGCCAAACATCATTCATCACGAATATTCTTTTCTTCGTCTTCATTAGAATTGACCCTTTCCCTAATGCTTCAATTGTCTTTCCGTCTGCAGTAGTTACCGTGTGCGGTTCCTTGAAACGTTCGAAATCCTGATACAGGTCGCCTCTCATCGTGACGTGGTGTGTCGCTCCGTTATCGATGTACCACTCGTCCAGATCTGTACTGCAATCTGTAACATTTACCAACACAGCCATCATGTTAGTTATACCAGATTTTCCACTACGTTCCTTCTTAGGACAGTCGTTCTTGAAATGTCCGACTTCCCCGCAGCCATGACATTTGAAAGCTTTGGTCCTCTTCTTTTTGACTTTTTTGTTGCTGTTAACCACCAGCGCTTCACCTAAAGATCTTGACACACATCCGTCATCCTTGGAGGTTGTCATCAATGCCCTCTCGTGTGCACACAGCTGACTGGTTAAATTGTCCACAGTTCTATCCTTTTTTGACATCATTAACCAACTCGACTTGAAAGAAAAATATTCTTCCGGCAACGTGTCTAAAATCTTGCAAATCAAAAGTAACTCAGGTAGTTCCTTCCCTTCGGCAGCTTTTATTAGCTCCTGATTAAGATTGTGCCACAAATTCTTTGCTTTCGAGATGTGAGACGCCATGTTATCAGAGGAGCCCATCTTGAGTTGAAACAGTTCCATACAGACATTATACAATCGGTCATCGTTCACACCGTCATACAGCCTATGCAATTCATCCCAGACATCTCTTGGATTTGCGAATCGTATTACCTTGTCTAGTGCTTCATCCGTGATATTGTTCGTAATTAGTAGAAGAGCAGTACTTTCCAACTTCAGGTACTGTCCCATTTCCTTGTTATAGGTAGCCATTGCCGCTGTAGTAGTAACAACTCCATCGCCACCACCCACCGCTGGCTTCTCAGGCTTACTTATCTTCCCTTGAACAATATCCATAAGTCCATCCATTCCGCGTAGCAGTGCAGTCATTCTGTACCTCCATTGCACCCAGTTGGTTCCATCCAACTTGGAAATTTGGATTTTACTTAACTCCATGGTTTTTAGTATTTTCTTCGTACGTCTGAGCACATAACCTATTAAAGCGTAATTTTACTAGTACTTAACAGAGGCAGTGTAGAAGAAAGCTATCCAATAAAGCACTAAATTACATTTTTAAATAACAAGATATATTATAAGGACAAAACAACAAAGTCAATACATTTTTACATGACACCTGGCTTCTTCTTTTTTTACAAGTAGGTATCACATCGTAAACAACAACGAGGTTGCACTTTAACATTATTATCGTGATGGACTTGCGCGACCAAATTTGTGTCCAATGAGCCCCCCACTACTTCTGGCACGACGTGCGGCTGGATGGTGCGTAGCCCTGACGTACGTCAGTTCAATCGTGCATCATGCGTACTCTTTGACTATAGAAACTAGTTTCTTTAATCATTGTGCGTGCTTGGTAGACTTGACGTCTGTCAATTTTTTTTTAATTATTTTTCTTTACCGTGGATTATGGATGCTAGGTCCTTCAATTGACGTCCGTCAAACCTTCAGTGTTGCCAGTTTTTACAGGAGAGCTACTGGTTTTGGGGTGTGTCTACTGCTCTTATTTTTTCGCTTCTATCTATTGATCTTATTTTTTGGCAAAGTTAGAGTTCCTTAATTGGGTACACTTTTTCGTGAATATGCCCAAGTACGGAGTACTTACTCGCCAGTCTATCACGGTATCACCCCTTTAAGAATCTGTGGTCTGCGACAGGATGATGGATACTTTGCGTGATAGTGCGTACAGCACCATCGTGCCTGACGGTCGTGCGCTGCTTTACGTCAAGAAGGATAGTGCGTAGAGGGTAATAAGCCCCCTACGCATTATCCTTCCGTGCCATCCCTCCGGGCACGATGCACGACGCAAAACGATAGTACGTAGGCTTGCTGGACGTCAATTATTATTATTATTACCGTAATTATTGACGTCCAGCAAGCCTACGCACTATCGTTTTGCGTCGTGCATCGTGCCCGGCGGGATGGCACGGAAGGATAATGCGTAGGGGGCTTTAGACATACCCTTATCTATAGTGGGATAGACCGTAATGCCGGCACCACACTTCGCTATTCGCTATTCGTTATGCGGCTGCGCCGTATTTATTAAGATATTTGCTATATCGCTTATGCGTTATGCGTGCGAATAAAGAAAACATAGACGAATTAACCCTCCACACTTCGTCGAATGTAGGCGCATAAGCTGAATAACGAATAGCGAATAGCGAAGTGTGGTGCCGGCATAAAGATATACCTACTACCTACGAGCACAGAATAAGTAATAGTACAAGTGCTACGAGTTATACCCTCATAATCTGTGGTAAAGTTCTTTCTAGTTGTTTTGTTATTTTTAGTTTTACTGTTTTATAGTTAGTTTAGACATACCCTTATAATCTGTGTTTTATATTATTTGCTCCAGCTCTGGCTTTAGTACGTTCCCCGTGTACCGTGTATCGTTTAATATCAATAATGTTATAGTAGATAATAATATAATAATAGACATACCCATTACCTTTATAAACTGTCTGTGATATGAATAATAGGTACTAAAACTTCCATGTCATAAACAGTAAAAACCTATGCGCTTTTGCAGAAACCGGCTAGGGATAATACCGTCGATAGCGTTGCGTTTATCAACATGAGCATAATATCTCACTATACTGTAAGTAACTACAAATTTTATTACTTTATTGATTCCTTGTGCCCACCCGGCTCGGGCCCAAATCGAACAATGGTCACCTCTGCTGCATCATTCTACTCGCGTAGGTTTTCTTATTCTTTGAATACATTGATATGGTAAAATATAGTCATAGCAAACACGTAAAAGTTTTAAGCCTCCTATAGGTTAGGTATTTCGACCAAAAAAATATTTTGCACATCATTATGAATTTATTAAAATACTTAAATAAATTACAGTACATTAGTGGTGGTAGGACCTTGTGCAGGGTCTGTCCAGATCACTACCACCGTGTTATCCTTTATCCTACCGCCTAACAGCATTGTAGAGCTTCATTGCGGGATAGGATAACTCGTTAAATTCCTAGCATAGAGGCATTCCGTCTTAGTCCTCAGGGTTTGCTTAGAATTGCAGTAAAATTTTGAATACAAATGTTTATGGGTCTCAGATCCCACTTACCATGAGGTGGCCTGTTTGCTAGTGTATCTGCTATTTGCCAATATAAAATATATTTGATTTGCCTAGCGGGCTAGGCATCACCTAGTTTTTTTCTTTCAACCCTTTCAAGCCTTGCCATCCTTGTTGGTCTAGCAATTTATTATTTTAAATCCATTTTCACATCTCATATGTGGTCTTCCTGTTTCTTTTCCCTTCATGTGCATTCCGTCCATTTACTTCTTTTGCCCATCCATCTCTTTTTCTTCTCAGTGCATGGCCTGGGATGTGGGATGTGCCAGTTATGGATAGCTATATGAAACTTATTAGTATAACTATAATGTGAATTTTTATTACAGTCCTGTTTAGTAAAATTGATACTAAATATACTTTTTTTTTTTTTTTTTTTTTTTATTTATTTTCAAATTATTACAATAATTACAATTATATTTTAACAGCGGGCGAAAACTACACAAAGTTTATCTGCCGCCGATATCACTCAGTTATTTATTAGTATTTTATACCTACTTAATACTACTTATGTATAATATTTATTTAATCAATTCGTGTTGCTTAAACATTTTTGCGACCCACCTAAGTAAGAAGCTTTCATTATGTTAAAGCAACGGTGCGGGTTTTTACATATTCTTTCACATGTGTCTAGAGATAGCTCATTCAATATTTTTGGCAACATATAATCCCAAGTACGCTTGCCATAGTAGTTTGTACACTTAGGCAGGGTATATCTTGACAGGTATGATAATGTTCTAAGCTGTGCAGGTCTGACATTTAATTTCAAATCGTTTAACTTATCAATTTCACTACTAGCTATAGACATATTAATTTTATTGTAAACACTAATCACTTTGCAATATTTTAAAAGTTCGACATCATTATAACATAATTTTTTCCTTATTGTCTTTGGCACGATTTCCTTTAATAAACTTAGCTGAAGCCTATATATATTATCGATATACGTTTTGAAAGTTCTGCCGTAACTACTTAAGCTATAGTCAATAACTGACTGTCCTAGTGAAAGATATAACATTCTGAGAATTTTATAGGGTAATTTGAATTTCAGCAATGTTAATTTCGACAAGATGGACCTTAACTTGTTACAAACATGGTTGATGTGGGGTTTCCAATTAAAATTATTGTCAATAATTAATCCAAGGTACGTATGCTCACTAACTGATTCCAGGTACTCACAATTGCACATGCTACATTGGTTGTGGAGGCATTGATGTGTATGCGCTTGTATCCTGATGCCAGTTGTGGTTTTAAGATGCGCAGAGTGTATGTGCATTAGTTTGGTCTTGGAATAATTAACTACTAGTCCTACGTCATGAGCCCACTTACATAATAAGTCGAAATTGGCTTGTATTTGGATTTCAGCTTTCTTTATATCTCTGTGAGCCATTAATAAACAGGTATCGTCAGCAAACTGGTACACTGAGCCCTCCGTGAATATGTTGCACATGTCATTCACGTACAACAGGTACTCAGTTGGCCCGATTATAGAACCTTGGGCCGTGCCTTGTTCAGTAGGGATCATGTCACTGTGCTCATTGTTTATTTTGACAGTTGTGAAGCGATTGAGATGATAATTTTTGAAGAAATCTATGAGAGGACCCTGTATACCATTCTGCATCAGTTTTTCGAACATGATATTATATTTTAAAGTGTCAAATGCCCTACTGAAATCAATAAAAATAACTAATACATGTTTTTTATCGTTTAAGAATTTGTTAACCTCGTTAGTAAATTTACATAGTAGTTGTGAACTGTTTTTTTTTCTTTGAAATCCATATTGCCTATTATGTATAATGTTGTTTTTGTTTAGGTATGTACTTATTTCTTGGCTGAGATATGTTTCAATTATTTTATCAATGCAGGATAGGATGGTAATTGGCCTATAATTATGAATGTCACTGTGACTGCCTTTTTTATATATGGGTCGTATTGTGCCTATTTTTAATTTATCTGGATAACTAGATTTTTTTAGACATAAATTAGTCAGATGTGTAATAATAGGCGTAATTTTGGCGTTTATGCACTTTATGTCAGAGGCACGTATTCCATCAATCCCAGGACTTTTATTATCGTTTAGTTGTTTAATTATGGAGAAAATTACACTATTTTTGGCTTTTGGTAGTCGCATTGATAGCCCTGAATTTGTAGTATACGAGCCGCAATCTAATAGTTGGTTATTGCAACTAGTGCTTATGTTTTTGGCATTATCTTTAAACCCCTTGGCAAAGGCATTTGAGATTTCTTTTAAGCTCATTTTGTTGAATGCTTTTATTATAACATCGTCAATAGACTTTGTTAATCTACCACATAAACCATTTATAATTTGCCATACCCTCCTAGAATCTCTAAAATTGTTGATTATCTCATTTTTAATGCTATTATTTTTCAAATTATTAATAAAAGCATTCGTTTTGTTTCTATATGTGTTATATAAAAGTCTGTTTTTAGCGTTACTAACATCCTTCATCCAAATCTTAAATAAGTTATCCCTCATTTTACACATATATTTTACTTTATGGTTTGCCCATTTACATGATTTTCTTTTACTAGCATTTATTTTAATTTCATACTGACACTTATCATACACCTCATTGAAACGATTCATTATAAAATTAAGTACATCTTCCGGATTACTAAGCAGTAGACCTTGGCTCCAGTCAAAGGCAAGCAACTCATTTTGCACCCTGTTGTGATCCAGTTTACAGATTGTTTTAAATTGTGCGCATTGGCGATCGCTGTGAGTTAGGGCAAAACAGGTTATAAAGTGGTCCGCAAGCGCATTGTTTACAACAGCTGTTCTTATCAGCCGCTCGCTCACGGGAGGCAACATAGAACTACGTATAAATATATGGTCTATGCACGACTTACTTATGCAACCGTCTTTCATTGCGATTCTGGTATACTGGTTAATGCCACTCTGCAAATCTTTCCTACTTAACATATTTAAATATTGTATTACAGTTTTATTTGTATCTTTAATATTAATATTCATGTCCCCTAAGATGACATAGTTATTTTTTATATTACTCATAGATAGTAGTTGGTTTAACTCGGCAATAAATAATGATTTATTTAGGTTAGGGGGTCTATATATACAACATAATTCAATTTTAACTTTAAAATCAGTTTCAATCATGCCTAAAATACATTCAAAGTTATTAGTAGATATATCACATCTAGTAAAACTTGCGCTTTTATGTATGTACACTATAATGCCTCCTCCTTTTCTGTGTTTTCTTAACTCTGTATGCATATCATAATCCTTCAGCTCGAACATGCTTTGACTGTCGGAAGTTATGTTTGCTTCTGTGATCACAATTATATGAACTAATCTTGAACTGGTACTTACGATATGCTCCAATTGTGCAAATTTTTTTAGCATCGATCTAATATTGACGTGCAAGGCTATCAGTGTTTTTTTTTTGCTTTGTACACTTTCCGCGAAGTCATTCCAGCTATCTTTGTTCTCTTCTAGGATATCTGTGGTTCCGTCTTGCATTGCAGTAGTTTGTAGTTAGTTAGGCTTGACAGGCAATCAAAAAGTTTTCATTTCGGGACTTCAAGGGCAAGCTTTTCAATATCGTCGGTTGATCGTATCGCGTGAGGTCGGGCGGTGTCGTCCTTGCGGGCCATAACAATGCCGTTCTTACACCAGATGTATTTACATATTTGCGTTTGTTTGAGCGTTGTTTTTGCCTTCCATAGAAGGAACGCATTTTGGGGGGTGAGCGACTCCCGAACATATACCTTGGAGTCTTCGTCCATGCCCATGTCTTTTGCGGTAATGTTGAGTTTCTTGGCCGCCGCGATCCAGTGGTCGCTACGGCCCTCGGTGAGTGAAATAACTATCGGCATTTGTTTATTTTTATTTTTTGGATTGCTCTTCTTACGGTATACTTTGACGATGTCTCTAGGATTTTGACTAATTTTTGTGCAGAGTGCAGTGGCTATTGATGCAACTTCTTCACCTTCTCGTTCCTTAATGCCGTCGATTTCTATATAGTTTTTAATTAAATTCTGCTCAATACTATTCACTTTTTGCTCTAGGACGTCATTACGCAATCGTAAATTTTTGCAAGTATTTTTAAGTTCTGTAAAATGATTCTCGTAGTCTTTAATTTTAGTTTCGTAATCATCGATTTTGTCCGAATAAAACTGGAGTACTGTTTGAAGCTCTGTTTGTAGCTCGCTCCGTACAATATCTCTAACTTCCCTCCGGATTTCCGCTATCATTTGTGACTTAGACTGTTGTTCACTGTCGGTGTCTGCATCTTCTTCGGCATCAGGCATAATAAAGGAAAGTCGTTTAGACTTTACATTGTCCTTTACACATCCGCGACACTTCCAGTCCGCAGTCTCTGTTGCGAACAGAGCACTTAGTTGTTCAGATGATAAATTAGCACAATCACCATGTATCCACTTTGAGCACTTGTTGCACTGGAGTCCGGGGGTTTTTTTATTGATTAATTTAGTACATTTGCAGCATTTCACCATTTTTGCAGAGAAATGGAACTAATATTTTTTTATTTTTTAAAAAAAGGGTAGGATGTCGCACGCGAATGGGCCGTGTCGATATCTCGCTGCAGTGACCGAGTGACTAGTTGCATGCATGGTGTGTTTAAAAAGATGATTTACCATTAAAATTACTGCAATTTGTCACATGGTTTGTAGCAACGGAATGTTTGTGATGTGTCAAAGAAACCTAAATTTTATTTACTTGTGCTGTCACAGGTAGCATCTTGAATCATTCAAGGTAACTTTAGATAGAGTAAAACAAAGTCGCTTCCCACCGTCTGCCCCGCTGTATGTACACTTAGATCTTTTAACTACGTAACAGATTTTAATGCGGTTTTCATTTTATGTATGATAAATTCTGGGTTATGTACGGGTGTGTAATTTAATCAATGTTGACATTGAGTGTTAATATGTAAGTTAAATGATCTTTATGTGCAATGTAACCAACTGATATTTTTTCTTGTTGCAGGTAGTGACACAGCCTGGAGTCCACACTAATTTTGCATAAGTAGATATGTACTGGCTTTCAATAAACCTTCATTATTGTAATGATATTTGTTGGGGGCTATTGGACTATTTTGAATATCATCTGTATCTTATGATACTAAGAAAAAGTATAAAAAATTGAATTTAATTGAAGTTGTTACCTGTTATAATCGGCTATGGATGTTTTGGTTTGTTTCTTAGTTGGCATGGGCTTTGGAAGGCTTTCTATCAAATGTATCATCAAAAGTGTTACTTTTCGTCTAAATTTTGTAACTTTTCTGAACAGTTTGTGACAAAATAATTATATATCTATATATCTTTATTGTCGTTATCCAGTTACAAAATTTGGTTTGACTTTGTTTAAAGGTCTGGATTGGTCTTCGTGTTGGCAGATTGATCTAAAAATCCTTTTTGTAACTTGAATCAAACACCTTTTTTTTGTGTTATGGTAATGTTTTTATGTTCAGCTCATTCTATTTTGATTCGATAGACGATTGTCTTGCACTAGTTGTTGCTTAAATCAAGGTCTTTGGTATTTGTGTATTTGGTTGCCCTTAGTGATAGGGTTCATCTTTTATGTCTCATCCCCTGGAAACTTAAAAAATATCTCTGAGTGTCACCAGCACTGAAAAGGTAAATAAGATCATGGAGTTCTGTGAAAAAAAAATGTGGGTTTCTTGGGAATAATAGTGCAGTAGTCTCCCATTGCTCTGCGGCAGTCATTTTAAAGATTATTTAAATCAGTTGTTTTTATAAACAACCCTATTATGTCCTATTAAATTAAATGCAAAATACCATATTTTGTCCTTTTCATTATGGTACTTACCACATATTTTGCTAATAGTAAGTTAACACTTGCATTTACAAAATGTGTGGTATAAATAAAGTAAATAATACAGAATTAAAAACTATGGCACTGATGTGTGCGTACAGTTTACAAATTTTATTTTTGTCACTCTTCAATTTCTCATAGTTTATTTATTTATTTATTTACATACACACAACTAGCTTTACAGGCTAACTTAATTCGACAGTGTGGATTAAATATTATTATTAAACAAACATTACTGCTTACTAATAATCCTCGTTATGGTAGCATAATGTTAATGTTGGGTGAGGAACTATATTGGTTGACCGTACACATTTCTAGTTGTGTTGTAGGTTGTATTTAAGCAAGTTGTTTTTCTTGTCCTTCTGATGTTCTTTGTACTAAAATGGAAAGTCGTAGTATGTTTAGCTCGGAACTATCTTGTCACCTGTGAGTCGAGCATAACCAGGGCTGGGCAAAATACATGCTTTGCTTTAATTGAAATACAAATTATAAATAGTATTTCGCAAGTATATATTTTTTTTAAAATATCCTTTTATTACTGGATTTACATGATTTGAAGGATATTGAAGAAATTAACTTAAATACACTAAATTACACTAGCGTAGTTGTATGTACCAGAACCCTAATAGGTAAAGGCCTCTTCCAGAACCTACCATTTTTTCCTGTCTTGGGCCCTAACGCCATCGCGCTAATCTTCCTTTTTCCTGCTGGTCCTTTCCATGCTGTTACCCGGTGCTTCCATCTCTCATCTTGTAGCCTGGCGACATTGCCAGCCCATTTCCACTTAAGCTTCTGGGCCTGGCTAAGTGCGTCTATGACTTTTGTTCTTTTCCGGATGAGGGAGTGATAATTTTTTTGTATTTTTCTTATTTTCATCATGCTCCATTCCATTCCCCTTTCGCATGAGACTATTAACATTTTGGCCTTCGTTGAAAACTTCCATGTTTGGCATGCGTAGGTCAGAATCAGAATCAGAATTTATTTATTTGTAAAACAAGAGTAAAAGGATGTTACAATGTTACATTAGGTACATATCTTGCCCTACCATACAATGGTGTACAAATATATATTTTTACGTAAAACCTGGCCATAATGTGAGTTTTATCGTACGCTGCGCGCACGGTAAAACTCGCATTGTGGCCAGGTGAAGACGTAAAATTGTGTACTCATCACGGGCAGTAAAAAAGAAAGCCCTCTATCGCATATTTACAACCCTCGCCTACGGCTCGGGTCTCAAATACCTGCGATTTCGGGCTTTCTTTCTTTTACAGCCCTTGTTAAGTAATGTACTATTTATATAAAATTAGGAAATACTTATTTAAGTCACAAAAATTAATCTAAATTAAATCACAATTAAAAATAT
The DNA here is from genome assembly GCA_946894065.1 of Acleris literana. Lineage (NCBI taxonomy): Eukaryota > Metazoa > Arthropoda > Insecta > Lepidoptera > Tortricidae > Acleris > Acleris literana. The sequence continues at coordinate 10,261,000 of OX335688.1, read as the reverse complement.
CATAATATATATTAATAAATAAATAGTGTTATTGCGTTGTATTTATTTTACAGTTATGTTCTTATCTATATACTCTCATCATTTATAAACTCACTAATGGTATAATAACATTTGTTGACTAGTAATAGGAACATTTTTTCTTAAATAAATTAATACAACTAATGTGTTTAGGTATTTTATTAAAAATGTTAGAAGCCATTCCAAAGAAACTCTTTTTAAACAATGCTGTGTTGGCTCGTTGTGTATGTAGTACGTTAGAGTCTCGTCGTCGTAAGTTAAGGCACATTGGATTTTCTTTGCGTTGGAATAGATTTGGATGACTTTTCACAAACAGGGCTATTTCGAAGATATAAATTGAGGGAAATGTCAACAGTTTATATTTCAAGAAATAAAATTTACAGCTAACAAGTGGACGTAGTCCGAACATTGCCCTGATACATCTTTTTTGACAGATGAATATTTTTCCTCTGTCAACTGAATTCCCCCAGAATATTATCCCATATCTTAAGTTAGAAGCGACCATAGCATGGTAAGCTGACAATACAGTTTCTACATTTACGATTTGTCATAGTTTATAGAGTGCATAATTTATCAATGTGCGCTTTCCATGTAAGAGTCCTATCAATATTAATTCCTAAAAAAATTATGGTTTCTACTTCATCTATTACTGAATTTAGGTAGCAGACGGACATATTCTCCGTATTGTGCTGTCTTTGACTAAAATGCATTAATTTGGTTTTAGAAACGTTTACTTTAAGGTTATTGTTTATGAGCCAGGTTATTGTATTGTTTAACGCGTCATTTATATTATTTCTGTATGTGTTTACATTTTCACATTTTACTGTTATTGTACAATCGTCTGCAAAAGCTGCGGCTGGTCATAGTGGGGAGTAGACACATATCCATTATTTTCTTCTTGAGATGTACAGGTAGATCACTTTTTAGGGATTCTTTAAGACTCCAGTACTTCTTCCAGGTGTTTTTAGTCCTTCTTTCTATGTCTAGTTCATTTGTTTTTGGGTCGAAGCTAATTTGTGTCCCTAGGTATACGAGGGCTGCACTGAAAGTTTCGGGAATCTAATACTTACAAACATATTTTTGACACATATTATACCTTTTTATATTAGAACATTAAAAACAGAAGAGAAACTTACTGAATTAGAACAGGCCCTTAATCAAATAAACTGGGACGTATTAGGACTATGCGAAACAAGACGTCTCGGAGAAGAAATTAAGGAATACCAAAACTATATTTTCTATTATAAAGGACATATACAAGGATTACACGGAGTAGGGTTTATGGTTAACAAACACTTGAAAAAACACATAAAAGAATTCATAGGAATATCAGACCGTATAGCCATACTCAACATAGAACTACCTGGTTACAAAAACATATGGACCATAATCCAAATATATGCACCAACGGAAGCAGCCTCTGAAGAAGAAAAAGTAAACTTCTATAATGACTTGTCTAAGGCAATGGAGGTAACACATAAATACACTATAGTGATGGGAGATTTTAACAGTCAAATTGGAAGCAATCAAGATAAAACAAATAACACCATTGTGGGAAGATATAAACCTGGAAAAACAAACAAAAATGGGGAAAAAATGTTACATTTTGCTCAGCAACACAATTTGGCAATTATGAATACCTTCTTTAAGAAAAAACCAAGTAGGCGTTGGACTTGGCAATCACCAAATGAACAGCACCGGAACGAAATAGACTACATTCTTACAAGCTCACCTTGTTTCTTCAAAAACGTTGGAGTAGTGGCACAGTTTAACTTCATATCAGACCACCGAATGTTAAGAGGTTCAATCTACGGAAAGGAGCCAAAAAGGACTAGAAAACACATAAAACCCGACAAACAACACATACCACTGCCACTGCCAGACTATATAAAGGATGAACTTCAGTACAAACTGCAAGAAATCAAATAATTAGACAACATTCAACAAACATACAACACACTCGAAAAAGAGCTACAGAACCTAAGTCGACACCTACCATGTACACAAAAAAAGGACAAGATAGGTGAAGAAGCAAGAAAAATGTTAGAAGAAAGGAAACACTTATTCCAAAACAGAAGATTAAACCACACAGAAATAGTCTCAATTAGCAAAAAAATTACTGAAACCATTAAAACACATAGGGAACAAAATAGAATTGAGATAATCAAATCAGAGATAGAAAGAACAGGAGGGACTAAACAAGCATTAAACAAATTAAGAGACCATACTGTGTGGATTCCAAGCTTAAAGAGAAAAGATAGCAAGGGAGCTCAAACTACAACAGGTTCAAGACAAGCAATATCCGAAACAGCTACAGACTTCTTCAAGGATCTTTACAGTAAAAAAGTATTTCTGACAGCCTCAGATGGGAATGAAATCAGGACAAATGAGAATGAAGAACACGTACCACATATACTAGAAAGTGAAGTTAAAAAATCTATTCTCTCCCAAAAAAATAACAAATCACCCGGGGAGGATGGAATAAACAACGAGCTCTTAAAGGGGACTCTTGAGGAAATAATTAAACCACTTACCAACTTATTTAACCGGATACTTTCACAAGAAGTCATTCCAGAACAATGGACAAAATCTACTATAATCCTACTACATAAAAAGGGAGATAAGAACAACATCGAAAATTATCGTCCAATAAGTCTGATGCCCAACATGTATAAAATATTCTCCAGGGTCATACTTGGTAGGTTAAACAACACACTAGAAGAAAATCAACCGAAAGAACAGGCAGGATTCAGAAGAGACTTTTCCACAATCGATCATATACATGTAGTGAAGCAGATAATACAGAAAAGCAATGAATATGGAAAAAAATATTACATGGCTTTCATAGATTACAACAAGGCATTCGACTCTATAGACCATCAATACATGTGGGCAGCACTAAGGGACCAGGGAATAAACGAAAAATACATTAAAGTTCTCAAGAAAATATATGAGTTGGGCACGGCAGTAGTTCAGCTGGAAAGTAAAGGAGAACAATTTAGAATAAGCCAAGGAGTGAGACAGGGAGACCCTTTATCCCCAAAGCTGTTCTGCGCTGTGCTGGAGTCTGTATTCAGACATCTTGAGTGGGACCTGCATGGATTGAACATAAACGGTACCAAACTTTCTCATCTTCGATTCGCAGATGATATTGTGATATTTGCTGAAGAGGCTTGCACACTTCAAACAATGCTCCAAGAACTAGCACACGAAAGCGCCAAGGCAGGCCTTACCATGAACACCGAGAAAACAAAAATAATGACAAACCACACTCGGGAAGCAGTCTTATTGGGTGATAATGAAATTGAATATGTAAATGAATATATATACTTAGGCCAAGTTATATCACCTGTAGACCAGATGTCCAAGGAATTAGAAAGGAGAATTAACAACACATGGAGCCGATACTGGTCAATGAAAGAAATCATGAAAAACACCACAGTACCTGTAGAGATCAAGTCAAAGCTTTACAACACATGTATACTTCCTTGTATGACATATGGCTGTGAAACTTGGGCACTTACTAAGAAAAACACTCAAAAACTAGCAGTCTGCCAACATGCAATGGAAAGAAGCATGATCAACATTAAAAGGAAGGATAAATGGAGATTAACAAAAATAAGGAATATAACTAAAATAACTGGAGTGACAACAACAATTAAGAAAAGGAAGTGGAAATGGTCAGGCCACATGCTAAGATCAAAAATAAACAAATGGACAAAACAAATCACAGAATGGTACCCAAGGGATGGGAAAAGGAGTCGAGGAAGACAGGTGCGAAGATGGGAAGATGACTTCCCACCACAATGGAGAAGGGTCGCACAAGACAGGAAAATGTGGAGGACACTAGAGGAGGCCTATGTCGAGAATCGACAGCATGACCAAGCAAATAGCAATACTTAATGAATATTAGTCAGTTTAGTTTATTTATTCATCAAAGTAATTTTTTTTTTACAAAATATGTTGTATTGCATGCCAAAACATATGAAATGTATTAATACTGGTCATTGGAATAAAGGCTAATTGAAATTGAAATTGATACCTTTTTATAATTTCTAAAGTTTCATTATCTTAACGCACTGGCCACATCGAAAAAAAAAGCGATAGTTCGGTTTCAATTGTTTTTTGAAGTCATCGAGTCGCTGCTGAAGATGGAATTGTCCCGTGAAAATTTAAGAGCTATGATTTATTTCGACTTTAAAAGTAGATTAACACAAAAACAATGTGGAGACCGGATGATTGCTGCTTTTAGTAATGAAGCACCTCAAAGACGACAATATACAGGTGGTATTCAGAATTTCATCGTGGCCGTGTATCCCTCTCGGACGAAGGTCGACCAAAATCGGCAATCACGGAAGAAAACGTCGATGTTGTGCGTCAGCTGATAAAGGAAGACCGACATGTGTCATATCGGGAGATTCAAGAGTGTTTGGGCATTGGAATGAGTCAGATACAAATTATTTTACAGGAACAATTAGGCGTGCGAAACTTGTTTTCCCGTTATTGTCTGTCGAGCAGAAAACGACTCGTGTCAATTGGTGCCCCAGAACTTTGAATAAATTCAACGGAGGAAGTTCAAATGCACTTTTTAGCATTGTATCAGGTGACGAGTGTGGATATATGCATATGAGCCTGAAAATAAAAACAAATCTCGAGTATACGTCTACGAAGACTAGCTCAAGCCGTCAAAAGTTATTCGTTCTCGCAGCACGGCAAAAAAGTTGGTGGCTACGTTTGTCTCTAAATCGGGTCACGTGGCTACTATTCCTCTTGAAGATCGTAGAACGGTCAATGCCGATTGGTACACCTCTATTTGTTTGCCGAATATCTTTGCTGAACTCGGAAAAAAAAAACTAGTCGCCGCATCATCCTTCACCACGACAATGCCAACCCTCACACCGCTAGGAAAACAAATGAGTATCTGGTCGGTGAAAAAATCGAATTACTGGACCATCCTTCATACAGCCCCGACTTAAGCCCCAATGACTTTTTCACATTCCCCAAAATTAAGGATAAGTTGCGTGGTCAGCGGTTTCAGAAGCCGGAAGCAGCAGTGGAGGCTTTTAAAATCGCCATTTTGTAGACCCCTATTTCAGACTAACTATAAAATACCTCGGCGTCAGGTACTTGAAATACGAACTACAAATTATATTTTAAGCAAGTAATCGAAATACTAATACCAAATACGTATTTGTATTTCAATTACGTATTTTAATTACAAGTAATTCAAATACTGCCCAACCTGAGCATAACAAAATATTCCTATTAAATATATACATATAAAAGGCAATTTTCCCCGTTGACTGACTCATCATCGTCCAGCCCAAACCGCTAAAGAGAAAAAAATAAATTGTATTGGAAAATAATAATATGGTTAAATGCTTTTCAATGCAATTAATACGATACAAATTATTGGCGACTTGCCTGCCCACCGCAGAACGTGCCGATTCAGCAATATTTTACATTGTGTCCCTACATAGGACCATCCCAAAAAATGTTGACTGACGCATCTGTCATGAGAGCTAACGGCGAATCTGCGATAGGATGTGATAATGCAGCTGCTTCCTGCAGGCTTACCTTACATTGTTCGAACGCTTCGACAGAGTCGCGTGTCCATTGAATCTTAGTCTTTTCCATTTTCTTACTGTTATATAGAAAGTTATTTAATTCTGCCTGACTTTTTACTGCATTCCGAAAGTGAGCTCTAAAAAAAATACCATACCTAGAAAACGAGGAAAGTCCTGAACTGTAGTCTGCCTTGGGTAGTCAATAATGGCCTGCACCTTATTCTGAAGTGGTCGAATTACTTGAGTTGATACCTTGTACCCTAAAAAATCCACTTTTGACTTACCAAAACTGCGTTTGGAGATATTGATGGTGATGCCAAACTCGTTTAACCTTGTGAACACCGCTTCCAGGTGTCTCCCATAAAGAAAAAGAAAGAAAAGAAATATACATTTATTCACTACACACACAAGACACACAGAAAGAAGTAAAACCAGAGAAAACCGCAATGAACAAAGTGGTTAGTGTGTCTGCGCGGCAGTGTATCGGGCACTGGCTCAGCATAATGCTGAGATGCTAAACACCTGCAGCGCTGATTTTCCGCCAGCTCCGAGTGTGACAGACGGACGGTACGCTAAACGAATAAATGGTGTAATTAGAATATAAATATATAGATAATATTAAACAAATACTTATAGTTAGTGGCAAAATAAATACAAAAACTACATGCAAATACCTTACATAAACATATTTAAAATTTTAAAGTAGAAATACCTACTTAGCCAGTATACAGCATAGAAAATTTAGCACAATTAACAAAAAACAAAAGAAAACTAAATGATAATTTACTAAGTGCTGGTTGGGAATTTATGATTTTTGGAGCGTCATCAAATAGCCTTTAAGCTTACGCTTAAAGGTGTACTTACTAGGCGCTCCTTGGATGGTAGGGGGGAGATCATTCCAGCACTTGGACGCCCCGAACTTGAAACTACCCCGAAACGCCGCGTTTCGGTGCAGCGGCACAATCGCCCTAGGTTTAAACCTGCGTACATTACTGGACCACTCATGTTCCTCGGGCGCCTCGCCAACTGCAAGAAATAATCTATATAGCAAAACAAAAAATCAAGGCCCTGACGTACATTAGTGTCCATAAACCCAATGGCGGACTAAGCCCGTCAGAGGCCCGGGGCGACAAAGCTAAATGAGGCCCCCAGAGCTTTAAAAAACATGTAGTTTTACAAGCTTTTTATTCAGTTGACATTTGTATGCATTAATAGGTGATTATGTTTATTTCGTTAAAATCTGGCAAGTGAAACTTAAATTCGACTTAAATTATTTAGGCTAAATGAACATACATACCAACAATATGGAATGGATATTGGTGAGGAAAATAAAATACGAAACGATCGAAAAAAAATTGCTAAAATAAATCAAAGATAGTTTTTTATTTTTTGTAGCGTGTTATATGTTTTTTCGTGCCTTCAATATACTGAACTCCTTATTGAACTTCTGTGAAATCGATTTCTTTTGAAATTTTTCTTTCTATTGAAAGCACGGCTAGATTAACCAGTCGCTCTTGACCCATTGTAGATCGAAGATAATTATTAATTAGTTTAAGTTTCGAAAAACTCCTCTCGCATGATGCAACTGAGATGCAAATGGTCAAGAAGTATCATTATATAAATTGAAGGATTTCTTGGGCTCTCCATTTGGCAGCAACGTCCATACTCGTATCGGTGGAATTTACATGCCTGCGGTTCCTTTTTATTTCTTGGGAAACTTGCTCCTTGTCAAATTCACCATACATTTGTATCAGATTGTCAACTGCTACAGCCAGAGCGTCATCTGAAGCTTCTAGCATAAACTTTGTTTCAATAATTTGGAAAATATTATTGATTTCTTTCATGGCCCCGGTTCGTGTCGACAATTCTTGTATAAATCGGTCTATACATTGATACATTTTGTATTTCTTCTTGAATTGATAATCATTATTTTTACCTTCCTTCAGTGTTGCCATGTCCAAAATCTGGTCGACGGTGACTAAATTTAAAAAATACGGTAGATTTTATAAAATAACGGTAAATGGGATAAAATAAAAAACGGTGCAATTACGGTATACTATGTTTATGAAATAATCATTAATAAAAACAATCTAATTAAATTATAAAAAAAAAACTTATTAATTGAAAATAATTTACTGTTCCGAATCGGAAACTAAAATCTCCTCATTTTTGTAAATGTTCTGATTCATTTTATTCAGCATATTCTCATCTGGTCTGAAGTTGATACAATTTTGTCCGTTTCTTTTTATGGACTGTTGGGTCAGTATATTACCTTTAATAGAGCGAGTTATCAGTTTGTTACGTTTTTTTGTTTTAATATCATTAACCTTGCTGAATATACGCTCGCACTCGGCATTGGAGTGTGGCAAAGACAGCATTCCGAGCATGAACGACGGCAGATGTTTAAAATCTTTTCTGTTTTCTTCACCTATTCGGGAAACTTGATGCCAGAATTTATCAGGTGGTTGTTGACTTGCATCTAAGTCTTTTGGTAAGTAGATAAGTAACCTACGCCATTCATCGTCAAGTTCCTGTTGTTCGTTTAAACTCTTTGGGGTCAGTCTGGGAAGAAGTGTAAATATAGGCGCTAGGCTCTCGAGTCTTTCTTGAGAAACGCAAATTTCAGGATCTAAGTTTGATATAGCTGTTAAAACTGGATCGTTAATAGCATATCTCTTACGAATTGCTGTGCATGCTGTTATTATAAATTGTTTACATTTTTTCCGTAGTATATCCTTTCGATCTTCTTCAATTAGTTCTAATTGTTTTTGAACTCCAAGTCCCAGATAAATATCTTTTAAGTTTTTGTGATGTCTTTCTTCAGTCGGATCAATCAATTCTATAGCAGTCGAATTTATATGGCTTGCTGGAAAAATTTGCGCCATCAATTCTGTATACAAAGCTGTCATTTTTATGTTCAATTTTGTGATCACAACAGATTCACTTTGGAAGTAAGTATTGACTGCGGTAAATTTCGGCAGCATCCACGCTAAGAAATAATAATAGGCTTTTATCACAGGGTCGTTGAGATTGGTGTGGATTTCATTGCATTCCGCGTCTGTGAGCCATTTGCCATCAAAGTAGAGACGTAATGCTTCCCACTGCTCCAATATTCTATCTACGACAGCATTTAATGAAAGCCAACGCGTCTGTGCAGGTCTTAGAATGCGGTGAACTTCTAGTTCAGCAAAGTGTTGAAACTCCACAAATTCACTCTGTCTCTTGTTACTGTTTTTAAAATAATTATATATGTTTCTAGCCAACTTTTCACAATTGAAAGGAAGCTCTTTGGAGGCATCGTTAGCACAAAGATGCAATGAATGACAAACACATTTCAGTATAGTGATTCCTGGACAAAGTTGCCGTAATCGGCTGGAGACGGAATTACGGCAGCCCATCATGGTATTTGCACCATCCGAACCGAAACCAATTATGTTGTCCAAAGGGATAGCGTTTTTTTGGAAAGATTCAATGACTAATGTGAATATTTTTTCCGCATTAGCTGAATGATCGGTTGTATTGGCCTCAAACAATTGGATTAAGTCCCAAAAACGACTAATTATCTGGCCTAGTTTTGCATCAAAGTATCTCACCACGATCGCCACAGTTTTAGTTACGCTTATGTCAGTGCTTTCATCTATTAAAATTGAGAATTTTTGAACCTTCAAATCATTTATCAAACTCAGTTTTTCGGATGCTCCTATACAATTGTTTATGACTGCTTGGACTTTTGTTCTTTTTAATTTAATGTTTTTAGCTATATTTGAATCCGGACATAATTGTGGTAATAAATCTGTCAGATGGTCCATAGTTTTAGCTGGTATCCTATGTTCTGCAACGAAAGCGGCCAGTTTTACTGTTGAAATTTTTATTTGTTCCTTTTCGGTTACTTTCTGCGAGCTGCTTTGAAACGCACTAACTATTGACTGTTGTATCTTTTTGGAAGATGACGCACTAAACTTTTTAGAATTGTTAATGTGAGAATTGGTTTCTTTGTGTCTTGAAAGTACGCTGATTTCAGCTGACAGTTTCTTATCGTTACACATGTTGCAGATAGCGGCATATTCGTCTTTTTTATCTTTTCTTAGCCAATCTCGAAATTCAATTTTTTGTAACCACTCATCCCGAAATTTTTGTTTATATTGTTTTCTTTTTTTATTAGGCACTTCCACTTCAGATTGAGAGTCAGATTCACTTCCACTCATAATCAAAACGTATTGAAACCTTAACAATCTGCAATTAAATCTAAATCTGTAAAAATAATACGACTTGACCTCTTGCTAAAAACGGAATGAGAAGAAATAAACATGAATGTAATGAAACTAAATTTAACTATCGTAATATTACTTGCAAATTCACATGTGTATACGCCTACTTAATTTGTTAGCGTTATACAGGACAGTATTTCCCCGCAACACCGGGAATCCCCGAACTAAGAATCGGTCAGAGTGCGTTCATAATTAGAATAATTTGAGTTTTGTTCAGTACATTTTGCTTTATCTGGAAAATACTTAACCTTTATGGATTACGGTAGATTTTATCACCGTTGTAGCACATCGCCGGTAGGTGGTAAATTCATGCTGAGTACGGTGCATTTACCGTAATTACGGTGCACATGGCAACACTGCCTTCCTTCTTCCTCGTTTCTCGATGTTGATGTCCCTAACATCGCCGGTCGGTCGGCTGTCGGTCACTAAATACTCATTCAAGGCGTTTAGTTTGGTGATTCCTGTATCCAGCGTCATTTTTGGAGACTGCAAATATTGTTGAACTAAATTTACTTCCTCCATCATAGAAAGCCAGAATTGTATATAGGTTAGACAGGTAAAATCACAAACAGCCGGCAGCAGCAGGCTTGCTCCTGATCTTGTATCTAGATTTGCTTTTGTTGGATCTTGAAAATGTTCCAAAGTACTCACAATTGTCTCCATGTTTTCTTTTAAAACTTTTACTGACTCGTAATGAGCGCTCCAGCGAGTGTCCGATAAAAGGTTCTTCGTTTTCTCTTTCAGCAATTGCCATCTCTGTGTAGATGACGAAAAGAACGCATATAAATTCTCTACTGTTCCAAGACACGTGACGCTGGAAGGAACTCATGCAAATGCACGAGCTCCACAAAGATTCAAGGAATGATTAGAACAAGGACTGAACAGTGCCTTTGGATTTACTTCTCGGATTTTTCGTTGCACCCCTCCATGGACACCTGACATTGATGCGGCATTGTCATAACGTTGAGCCCTGCACAACGCAATATCCAGTCCATCTTTTTCCAGCTGTTGCTGAATGTCTTTTGACATAGCTTCAGCAGTTTTTACAGACATTAAAAAAAACCCCAAGAAAGATTCTCGTACTTCCACAATGTCATTCTCTATATGAACGAATCTAATGATTTGACTCATTTGGTCTATTTTACTTTCGTCAGGAGTGCTGTCAAAAATGTTTCCGTAATACTTAGCCTTTTTAATATCTACAATATTTTTTTGCATGATCACCCAAACATTGAATAAATTCATTTTGTATTCCTTTTGAAAAATAAGATGGTACTATTTTTGAGCCACCAGCAGCCTCTTCTAGTTTTAAGCAATGCTCTTTCAACACCGAATCATATTTTGCTAACAGTTGTACTAATTCTAGAAATTTTCCCCTGTTTTCCGAAGAAATATGTTGACGGTGGCCTCGGAAGGCAATATTTTGTTGGGCTAAGAATAGCGTTACATCTAAAAGGCGATGTAAAATGTTTCTCCATTTCTTAGTTTCATCGTTAATAATCTTCAAGTTGTCTATAACAATAGTTTTATTAAGTCTCAAGCCCATTGTCAACGTTTTCCATTTTTCTAAGTTCGATAAATAGATGTTCAGGAGATGATTCATGCTGTGATATTCTTGGATTTAATTTCCACCACTGATAAAAACAATAGACAAATTTATTAGTGTGATTTTCACCCTCAGATGCAAATAACCGGCAGCAGTAACAATATAATTTCTTTGTTCATGGTGAGTATACCATCCATTTCCTTAAATATTTAGTCTCGTTTAAATGTGAGTAAAACCACGCTAAAGTTAAACAATGATGTGTTCCCTTAGTGCTTTACCTGGTCTTTCTACAGATTCAAAAGTTCCGTCCTTGTTTTCAAATATTTCACTACCATTTTCGATAATGGAAATTCTGATATGCTCTGGCACAGGTACTGGCCAGTGTGCAGCATCATTGGATGATAAGAACTCTAAATTAGAAGCCACGTATTCTTCAGCTTTCTCAGTATTTTTCTTTAATTTATTAGTTTCATAGTCCTGTATTTCAGTGTCAGTCACGTCGGAGTCGGAGTTCTTGTTAATATCACATTTAGTAGACTTTTCACATATGTTTTGCTGTCTCAATATCAATGATTTGTATATTAGATCCCGATTCAACAGTTTGATTAATTTCTTCGGCAACGCCACTTTTCTTCTCTTCAGAATTCGAAAGGTATTTGGATAAAGATCCAGCAAGCGATTTTGCCTCTTCAGTCTTCGTTTTTTTAGCTTCCTTATCTGAGAGCCAGATGGTTGACTCCTTTTCACTAAAAATAATGAGATAAATAAGAAACTTTTATAAAGGATAGCTAAATTAAATGTACAAAAAAAAAAAATGCATAAAAAAAAATATTTTATGGGAAGGACTGTACAATATCTGGCATTGATTATAAGTACCGACTATTTTTGAATTTTGGATGTAGAATAGTGTCTATAATGTATTTATGAAAACGAGCAAATGCGGAAAACCATGGGAAAAAAGCTACGCCATTACAAACATTCGGGACCCGGTGGGATGTGGGAGTATTAGGGTGGGGAAAAATGAAACGCGGAAAAGGGTAGTCAAGGTCATAAAAAGTAAAAAATGGGGTCAAGGTTAAAAATTGTGGTCAAGTTCATGAAAAATTGACCGCGGAAAAGGGTAGTCAGGGTCATAAAAAGGACAAAAAGTGGGGTTCAAGGTCATAAAAAGGTCAAAAAATATGGTCAAGGTCATAAAAACTTGCTTGTCAAGGTCAAATTGCTATTAGGTTATGAGCTAATTTAACGCTTAGTATTAATTAATTAAAACACTCTTTTATTAATACTTTTAAACTAAATTATTTAAAAAATCTTAAAAAATACCAGATATTATTATTATATATTATATATTGGCTCACCTAATTATTTTTACTCATAACGACTCATAAGTCCTAATTATCGCAACTCCTAACGTATTTATTTCAGCAACTGTTACATTTTCAGGATTTTTATAAATCAAACCTAACCTAACCTAGTCTTATCTACACATTGAATATTTCAGAACTTCTGAAAAGTTTACGGTTCCAGCGGTATAAAAATTTCATTTTCGGAGTTCCGATAATAGGAGTTGCAATTTTAGTTGAACTTTGGCGCTCCCTCTTACAATTTTCTATATATTATAGAGCTTGTTTTTTGCTTTCAGTTTTTTTTTATTGCAGTCGGGTTTTTTCTTTTAAATAATTTATGACATTTATTTATACACATATAAAATACATTTTAGTAACTCCTCAAAGGGATCTAATTTTTTTATCCTTAATCTCCGTCGCCATCTAAATTCCAATAACCAATCAGTGAAGTTTCCTTTGTAATTGTCCTTGTGGAAGGTCCGTTTCAGTCTCCGTCAGTGACTTTTTGTTCTTTGGGTATGTGTCCTATCTGGGGCCACGAAACGATTCTCTGGATCACTGTGATTAACTTTCTTGTGAACATATCCATATTCAGGAAGGCAATCGTATGCTCTCCAAAAATCTGTATGTATTGTGGAGCCTTCCTCAACATGTTTTTGTATGAGTGGCACCAAAACATCAGCTGACCTTATATTTTCGGGACACACTTCTATCCTCAAGTCATTACTTCCATCTTGAATCATGCCTAGAACCCAATGACCTTCTACTGGCCTTCCTCTATTATACTTCCGTTTGCCAAATTTCGATTCATCAATCTGAACAATTTTACCAGGACCTTTACCAGGATCTTTGGTTGTTCTTCTTCATGTCCCAATACATAAACACATATTGCTTCGCGGCAAAAGTTGTTCCAATCCGCAATAGTTTTAGTAGAAATTACGTCAGTACGTTCTTCCCTCGATGTCCTCCGTTGCACCTGCTCGTAAGTATATTTAGCCACTAGAAAACATATACATTAATTCGAAAACCAGTAGAAGATGCAGGTGGACATTTTCGAACCATGTACCTTGCCCTGCTCACAGATGATTTACTCCGGCAATTGCTCTTCCGGCAGCGGAGAGCTTCCAGCAGCCCTTGACCCGATGTCTCCAGATACATTGGTTTTTTATGGTACATACAGATTTTTGTGCGGGGGATTAATTGTCTATCTTCAGCAAATATTATAGTTGATTCCAAGGAGTGAAATGTTCTAAAGACTTTCCTTTAGTTCCATTGTCCTTTGATTTCCCCTACATATAAATGAACACGCCTGCCCGAAGAGCCAGAAGCTACTGGTGCAGGGGTGCTCTCGGAAGCCTTCGTAAAGGTGGGTGATTCGGACACACCTTGAAGATCCTATAACAAACAAAATGTTAAATCATTAAATTACCAAGAATACAGTATACCAGAATAGAATAGAATGTTCATTTTATTCGCCAAACAGCATGTACGGTCGACTGGACAGTGACAGGACTACGCCTTAGCTCCGGCGCTGCGGGGAGAGCGGCCCTTCGCCCTCGCGTGACAAAGCACGGTCGCCTGTGCTCCCGCGCTTTGTCACAGCGGGCGAGGGCTGGGTTCTCCTAAAGCAAAGGGGGCGCAATATAAGGACTTAGAACTTTTTTGACCAAATGTGAAAATTATATAGGAATCATAAAACACTTAGAACTTTTACCTAAAACTTTCAATATCATTTTAATAAAATATTATTTGGTAGGTACAATATATCTATTTGGCAGAAACATTATTAGATATATCAACTTAGTAGACTTATATACATATACTTATATATATATATACTTATGTACAGTCTAAAAATATGAGTAAAACTAGACTTAATTAAGGAAATCACATTTTCCGAGTCTTAAAGCTAAGCTTAAGATTCATCACAGTCTTCTACGTCCAAAGTATTACAGAGATCAGTTGCATTATCACTAGTGGTCAGATTTTGCCAGAACGGTAGTCTGTTATGTGGCATTATGCTAGAAAGCGTTTTTAATATATAATCTTTTCTTGCTCGGGTTATGCCTCAATAAAACTGTCAACTTTTTAAAAAAATTCTTTATTTGTTTTGCGTACTGTGGAGCGGCCTTTTATTATGATCCTTCTGACTGTCGACACGTGACGTTTTGTTAGAAAAGCTGTACGCTTCAAAGCTCCACGTTTGCCTATTTATGCACAAACCTGGGCATAAACGTCCAAAATAGCACATTGAGTTGCAGGGTGCAAATGCTTCCTCGGTGTCCGTGGAACTGAGGGTGGACTAGGTCTGTTCACTGAAGATGGGCCTGGGGTGTCCCATGGGCGGAATGGCCCAAACATTTTCGCTTGATCGAAGTCCGTAAACACAGCCGCGGTCGTTATTCAAATCTCTATGTTGCACAAAAATCCAAACAGTATGCAATCAAAATCCAGGGTCACGTAAGCAGGTCGTCAAGTTTTTAACAATATCGAGCAGAGTACTTATAAAAATAACACGATGCACACGATGACGATATTAGAAACCGACTAAAGCCTGATTTAGGGTCGCTAAATGATAAAATAATGTGCCCCAATTCTCAAAATTCAGGATCTTGCACACCGCTCTTCTCATAAACCTATTGTATTGATGCAAAACAATACTGGTCAGGTCGCAAATCCTTACCAGTGTTTTTATTGTCACCATGCGTCGGCACCACATCAGAGGTGCTAATTTCACAGTATCGTATTTTTAAAGATAAGAAAAAATGACAATGCTTGCAGCTGCATCTTTGTACATTATTACATTTACTAATAAAATAATATAATTAATCACCACGTTTCATTTTTAACACCAAGTATCAAAATAATATGAGTGCCGTATTGCCTCGGGGCACAGTGTTTCGTCTAGAACAAGCTAGGTGGACAATATTATTTTTCTATGTTTTTGGGTAGTTTTAGGTTCATTAATAACTAATTTAAAAAATAAAAACAATTTACTTTGTTAATAAAGAAAAAAGGGGGCTCATTTAGTAAAAATATTTTCATATAAAATTGTATAATTATCATAATAGATAATTAAAAAATCACATGCTAGACAAGAAATAAGTAAAATACAAAATTTATTATAAATTATTTATAAAAAAAATAGAATATTTACATAAAAACGTATACAGTTACAATCACCTAGAGAACAAATAATGTAATTACTAATATAATTTAAAATTAGTTACAAAAACAAAAAAAAAGCAATAGATTTTTTTTAACAATATTGAAGTCAAATAAACTAATGCTAAGCAGAAG
Source organism: Acleris literana (assembly GCA_946894065.1). Classification (NCBI taxonomy): domain Eukaryota; kingdom Metazoa; phylum Arthropoda; class Insecta; order Lepidoptera; family Tortricidae; genus Acleris; species Acleris literana. The sequence continues at coordinate 10,244,955 of OX335688.1, read as the reverse complement.
AAGTACCTACTATTTAATCTTCATCTGAATCATCCGTTGAATCGGAAAAATAGTAGTCTTCTTCACATTGGGAAAGTGCTCTAGGTACAGTGTGCCTAGGCTGAATAGTAGGAGCTACTAAAAGCTTTAACACCTCTGACGGTAATTTATCCACCTTTTTTTTTGGGAATCTCCCGAAGACTATTAATAAAAGGATCAGATGTGAGAAGCAACATGGATAGTAAGTCTCTATTCGTAGCAATACGCGAGCATTTTCTGATGTTGTGCTCGCGAAATAGGCGACAATCTGTGTTCCTAGCCTCTTGGGCCTCCTCCGATAGCTGTCCCATTGGAAGGAGTGCAGTTTTAATTACAGCTGTGCTATGGATTAATATTTTATGCACAGTAGCAGGGATGTAGTATCACGAATAGAGACTGAGATAAAGTCGTCTGGTGTCAAGACAAAGCTTTTCAAATTCTACTGAATTTACCTCAAAACCAGATGACAAACGTTCTCAGTAAAACGTCAAATTGCTTGATCAGTGTAACATCTAATCCTGTGATTTGAGCACTCAATTCAGGATTCCCAAAAAAACGGCGAGCAGTATTGCCGTCATTAGTTGAACCAAATCCTGGCTTTGGTTTATCCACAATTAAACCCATTTCTTTTTTGAACTTTAATTTAATGGCTTCTGATCGCTGTTTTACACTTGCTTTGTCGTCTTCACTTCTTGCCTGCCATTTCTTAATATTCAACTTGTAACTAATGTGTAAAAAACACTCAAAGCAACGAATCCACGCATGAAGTGTGGACAAACCAAAGCCAAAATTTTCTTCGTTTGTATCAAAATCAGCTGCTTCCTCATTCATCATTTTAGGGGTGGCACCGCAAATAAAACATTTCTGTGCTGAACGAGTGTCAGTCAAAGCGTTACACACTTTTCCGTCTGTCATAGTCAATAATAACTCATGCGTAACTGAAATTTGAGAATCACCGAGGCTACATATTGATGGCACTAAATTACTAATTTCTTCTAAAACTTTGTTAGTCTCCTCTGTTGTAAGTTCAGTAGTTCTTTAGCAAAAATGCGGCACAAATGAAAAAACGAGTAGGTATTCGTCAGTATCCTCTGTTCAAGCTTCTTGACTCAGGCAGGCAGGGGTCTAACTATTTGGTTTCTCGATAATGAATGCTTTATTATAAACGGTTTTTAAACAATATATTTTAATTAATATTAGGTAAGTACATTGACATTATCTATACAGTAGATTGGAAGGAGAAGGGAGGGCGGCGGCGTGCGTTTGCCCGTTTTATAATAGTTGACAGCGCCTCTCGCGGCCATCACGGGAAACTCGCTACTCGGCTAGTGACGAGGTTTCGTCCGTAACATATCTGGGCCGCCTTGAGAGCTTCTGCTCTCAATAGGAGTGAGTAAGTCAGCGTAGCTCAGCCACCAGTCTTAAATGAAGTAGCTCAGCCACCAGTCTTGAATGAAGTAGCTCAGCCATCAGTCTTGAATGAAGTAGCTCAGCCATCAGTCTTGAATGAAGCAGCTCAGCCATCAGTCTTGAGTGCCCGCCGCTGCAGCGCCCGATATGGAGATAGGCAGAGGGCAAATTTTTGAGAATGCCCTCTGAATGATGCCGGTCGCTGTACGAATTTTAGCGACTCGCGACGTATTATCTCGACCGGGGAAGGTGGTCAAGATTCTGCCCAGTTGCCATTTGAGTGGGGGCGTGTTGTCATCTTTGATGAGTACCATTGTGTTTGGTATGATGTCATCTTTTTCTTGCTTCCATTTTGTGCGCCTCTGGAGCTCAGAGACGTATTCGGTTGACCAGCGTCTCCAAAAGTGCTGGCGCATCTGCTCAACGCGCTGGTACCGGGACAGAGCGCACGCCGGTGCGGTCAGGCAGCAGTCGGTGGCGGGCGCGGTCGCCGGCCGGCCCAGCAGGAAGTGCGCTGGCGTCAGCGGAGCTAGGTCTGAGGGGTCTGATGACAGAGGACACATGGGGCGGGAGTTCAGGACGGCTTCGATCTGTGCCAAAACCGTACTGAACTCCTCATAAGTGAGGTTAGCGTTCCCGACTACACGCTTTATGTGATGTTCACTGGACTTTACCCCGGCCTCCCACAAACCGCCAAAATGAGGTGCATATGGAGGAATGAATTTAAATTCAATTTGATTATCTGAGGCATAATCAATTACAGACTTTGAACTGCCTTGTAAGAAGTCCGACAGTTCTCTCGCAGCTTTAACAAAGGATCCGCCATTATCTGAAAATATTTGCAAAGGTTTACCTCTACGAGAAATAAATCTTTTTAATGCTAGGACGTAACATTCAGTTGATAAGTTAGTGACGAGCTCTAAGTGCACTGCTCTTGTAGCAAAACATACGAATAAACACAAATAAGCCTTTTCTAATTTTGCCCCCCTCCCCTTCCGGTTTAAAATGTACATGGGTCCGGCATAGTCGACCCCGCACCTCAAAAATGGGAAGCCCGGTTGTAGGCGCTCACTAGGTAGGTTGCCCATGATAGGTTGCAATGTCCGACCTTTCATGCGAGTACAAGTTATGCAACCTTGGACGGTTTTTCTTGCTAAGTTTCTACCACCTAATGGCCACCACGACTCCCTAATGTGAGATAAGAGCGTCTGAGGCCCTACATGTAACAGTTGTTTATGCTCGAAACGGAAAAGGAGTTGTGCAAAATGATGCTTGCTACATAACAACATAGGGTGCTTTTTATTATAACTGAACTCAAGCGAGTTTACTAACCTACCACCGACGCGAATAATATTATTTTTGTCAATAAATATGTTTAATGCAGATAAATTTCGCGATGGTTGTACGGGTTTATTATTTATTAAAGCGTCATATTCATGAGGAAAAGATTGTTTTTGCACAAAGTTAACTAATAAGTTTAATGATGCGTTTAATTCGTTAACTGATAAAGCGTCGTCGGTACATCGATCTTTTTTACGTCTCCGCGCGTTGTATATGAAGCGTAATACGTAAGCTAAAGCGCGTTGCATCCTTTTGAACGACGAGAATCCTTTAAAGTCAATTAGACACGACTCGGTATTATCTGCCTGCATAACAAGATGTGTAGTAGTTATGGGAACCTTTGATTTTATCTCTGGCAAATCTGATTCATCTATTTTAAAATTCGAAGATAAGTTTAAGTTTAACTCACACTCGCGTAAAAACAATGGTCCCTTCCACCAAACATCGTGGTTAGTCAGCTCGTCAAGACTTAAACCGCGCGATAATATATCAGCTGGGTTACTCTTGGTACTCACGTGTAAAAACATTGCATGTCCGGCCAATTCGTTAATTTCCACAACACGGTTCTGAACGAACGTTTTTAATAACTGCGGAGACGTTTTTAACCACCCGAGCACAATAGTAGAATCTGTCCAAATCACTATGTTGTCGAAATTAATTTGTAACGAATCCCGTATTTTATTTAATAATCTCGCACCGATAAAAACACCAAGCAGCTCGAGTCGGGGAATGCTAACTGGTTTTAGCGGTGCAACGCGGGTCTTTGAGCACAACAGATGAGTCGTTACATAATCATCATAATCAACAGTACGAATATAGGCGCAAGCGCCATACGCATCTAAGCTCGCGTCTGTAAAAATGTGTAATTCAATTTGTTTATAGTTACTACCTATGGCGTGCCTAGGAATGCGTATGTTATGTAAATTAGATAGTGATTTAATAAATTTCTCCCAACACAGCACTACGTCGCTAGGTACAGATTCATCCCAACCTACTTTGCTTAGCCATAGTTTTTGCAACATTATCTTTGCTATTATTACGACTGGGCTCAAAAGGCCCAACGGGTCGTATATTTGCGATACTATCGATAAAATCAAGCGTTTAGTGATGCTAGATGCACCTTGACTGATCGCAGTCGTAAAGTGAAGTTCGTCCGAGTTGTTGTACCAGCCGAGGCCCAGTGTTTTACTGGAACAGTTCTCGCCGAGTGACAAATACTTTGAACTAGTATCGGCTTGCGCTACACCGGGAGCAACGTCGGGCGCATTGAATATCCATTTACGTAATGGTAGACAGCCAGACATACATACATCGGCTACTTTATTGCAGATGTAAGCTAATTTCGATTTATCGTCGTGCCCAGTTACTAGGTCATCGACATAGAAATTATTTAATATAGTATCTGAGACTTCTTTATCCTCACACTCTAACCCTAACTGTCTCACACATCGAATACTAAGAAAAGGCGCCGACGCCGTCCCGTAGGTAACAGTGTTAAGCTGATACACAGATAGTGGGTCGGGTGGACCTTTACGCCACAAGATTAATTGCAAATTCCTTTGATCCTCTTGAATAAGGATTTGACGGAACATTTTCTCTATATCAGCGCATGCTACGTATTTAAATTTTCGAAAACGCAACAAAATAGCAAATAAATCGTTTTGCAGAGCAGGCCCGGGCATCTGTATGTCATTAAGCGATTTGGTATTTGAGGTTGACTGGCTCGCGTTAAAAACTACACGAAGCTTAGTAGTGAGACTGTGCTCGCGAAATACTCCATGATGCGGTAAAAAGAAATAAGGCGAAGTATAATTTTCAACGCGCGTCATGTGCCCCAGGTCTAAATACTCTTGCATGAACGCGTTATACATTTGTTTGTATTGCGGGTTGCGTTCTAACCTGCGCTCGAGCGACATATACATGTTTAGCGCGGTATTGTAACTATCGCCCAAGACATCAGCTGATTCCCTAAGCGGCATGCGAACTGAGAAGCGACCGTCGACGTCACGTTTAGTTGTCTCGGTAAATAATGTCTCACAAGCGCGCTCTTCGGACGAGTAGCATTGTTCCTTGTGCGGGACTTCTTCCAGTTCCCAAAACCGTTTAAATTGTTGTTCTAATGACAAAGTTTGAACTAAATTACATTGTACTTGATTAATGCGCAAGTCACTATGCTTATTACGAGTATGAATGCGACCTGAGACTATCCAACCTAACTGAGTGTTTTGCAAATAAGGTCCGGTAGGTAACCTAATTCTACCTTCTATGAGTAAATCCCAAAAACAGTCTGCCCCAATCAACAAGTCTATTTCGGATGGTGTACAGAATGTCGGGTCTGCGAGTTTAATATTCTCAGGAATGTCTATCAGATTCGCGTTGATACCTATAGCCGGTAAGGTACTCGTTATCCGCGGTAAGACCATACAAGTTAGGTTAGCGGTATAGTCTCCGTTGACCGATTTAAGTTTAATTTTACATGAATGAGTTGACTGCGCGACTGAGTTGCCAACTCCTGCAATTCGGTATGTGGACTGTATTGGTAAGGCGTTTAATTTTTTACAAAAAGAATCTGTAATGATACAATGTTGGCTGCCGTTGTCTAACAGAGCCTTTGCTTTATGATACTGATTGTCCCTATCTAATATTTCTACTAATGCGGTTGAAAGTAAAATAGGCTGTAAAACGTTAGTCGTCACAAAGCTAGTACTCGCGGCGCCGTGAACCTGCGGTTGATTAATTACATGAATGCTGGCCGTGGTGTCGATAGTGGAATCAGATGATGTCCGGGGCTCTAGGGCTGCACCGGGCAATAATGCGCTGTCCCTACCGCACTCGCCATGTAGCAAGGTATTATGCTTCTTACTACATTGTCTACATGGGCCAAAATAACACTCACTGGATGCGTGGCCGAAACGCAAACAGTTCCTACAAAGTTTCTTGCTATCTACAAAGACTAATTTGTCCTTCGGTGATAATTCTAAAAACTTATTGCAGGTATAAAGCGAATGATTTGCGTTGCACATATTGCACACGCGGGGGGTACGTTTAGTAAATTTATTATTACCTTGAGTTGATACGAAACTGTGCACTTTGTTTTGAGGCCTTTTAAAATACTCTTGGGTGACCTTTGTATTAGTACTAGAATAATGGTTGCCGTTAGCTTTGACCATTTCTAGCATGTCAGCTTTGTCTCTAAGGAACTGAATAAGATCATTTAAACTAAACCTTTCTTTTGTATTGCTGACAGTCATTTTAAATTGTTCCCATTCTTTTTCGGTTACTGAATCTAATTTGGATACGGTAATATAGATCATTAGCGTATCCCACGTGTCAGTAGGTTCACCCAATGATTTTAAAGATCTCAAATTCTTAAGCACTGTGTCTATTAATTTTCTAATTAGCGATGGGGATTCTTTACTTACAGAGTGCATGCTAAACAAGGATTTTACATGATTGTGCACCAACAATTTGCTATTATTGAATCTACTTTCAAGGAGGTCCCATGCCGTTACGTAATTACCTGGAGTGAATTGAAGCGACTTAATAACTTCGGCTGCATTGTCTTTCAGAGCAGCTCGCAAGTAGTGAAACTTTTGTATATTATCGAGCTGCTTAGAATTATGGATCATGGAAAGATAAATGTTTCTAAACTCTAACCAGTTATCGAGGACCCGTCAAAGGTGGGTAGCGTTATAGTGGGCAACTTTATCAAAGAATGAGATTCACTGCACTTAGATTCATCACTAGTTTTAACGTTATTGCAATTTATTAAATATTCTGCGTCCGTCATAGCACTAAAATAAATATTCTCGAAGGATTCACGAGCTTCTAGTTGCGATAAAAACTCACTATCGGGGGTAGATTCCTCTAAGTCACATTGAATGGTATTAAATTCTTGCAATAGGCACGCGTTATTGTTAACTCGTAACTTTAGCTCCATTAATTGCCTTTCAGTTAATTGAGCTCCTTCGAAAGAACTCACGTACTTCGTGAAGGAAGTAAGCCTGCTTTTGACTGTACCTCGTTTTTTCGTTAACTCACGAATTAATGCACTATTTGAATCCGTGGCAATTGGTTGCGGCGATTTACTACGCGAAATATCGGAACTAACACTCATTTTGACGATTAATGAAATTTAGGGGTACCCACGTAACTCGAATTGTCCAGCGGGTGAATCATGCGCACCACGTTGCACCTAGTTACCGCGTGTTGCTCTGTCTACTGTAATTTTGAGAAAGAAACGGTTTTAGCACACTGTACGACACCGGGGGGTTGGTTGGAACGATAATGGTCAGACCCGCTTCCGCTGAATCACGCTGCTGAAGATGCGCAGGCCCGTAGATGACGATCCGATTCGAAGGTCCAATGTTCAAGCTTCTTGACTCAGGCAGGCAGGGGTCTAACTATTTGGTTTCTCGATAATGAATGCTTTATTATAAACGGTTTTTAAACAATATATTTTAATTAATATTAGGTAAGTACATTGACATTATCTATACAGTAGATTGGAAGGAGAAGGGAGGGCGGCGGCGTGCGTTTGCCCGTTTTATAATAGTTGACAGCGCCTCTCGCGGCCATCACGGGAAACTCGCTACTCGGCTAGTGACGAGGTTTCGTCCGTAACATCCTCACTGTTCTCAAATTTCTGCTTGTAACCACTATGCCCAGAACTTCCGTCTCAACCTCATTTGATGGCCTAAATGATGGAACCTAAATGATGAATTAGAAAGCAAACTATTTATCACTTCTCGCTGTGCTTGAATTAATCTCTCAACGGTTTTGTCTCATAAAGCCTGTAAATTAATTTCAACCCTAGTCTCAGATACCTGAATGTGTTCCTCTGGAGCAGGGGTCGGCAACCTTATAGCAACCAAGGGCCACATAGTAGCTAACGAAATTGACGCGGCCCGCACGTTACAGACAAAAGGTACCAGATTGTCTGTAGTCAATAAGGACGATTTCTAATATGCATTTTTATGCAATGAGCGCCTTATTGAAAAACGACGATGCGGTATATTTCGCCCTAAAACGACACATTTATTTACTTACAAGTAAGTACTTGTATAAGGATACTAAGAAATAAATTTCAAATTATACTTGTTTATTAAAATTATAAGTTGTAGGGTCTGGTGTCCAACAATGAACCACCAAAAATTTGTAACTTCATAAGTCGGTTCTATCTGAACGCATTTAAACATGTTTTTGTGGGCCCATTAATAGGTTCTTGGGCTTTAATTTGGCATCAAAATTATAGACCAAAACCTAATAGGAGTCGAGATTTTGACTTGAAAAAAAAAACTAAGAAATGGTTCACTGTGTACCAACACAGGTACACACTGAACCGGCGTTAGGTCTACAATGAACCGGCCTTGTACACAGTGAATCATTACATTCATTTAATTTAAATTACATATCTGTCTGTAAACCAATGCAGTATAATTGAAGGAAGGTAAATAAAACAACATATTTATGATACAGAAAAAATATATTTACTTACATTAGTCTAGCTAAGGTTATATTTTACTTAATATTCTGTAACAGTCTCAAAGATCAGTCTCAAACTTCGTAATTCTAATTGCAAATATACTTAATATATATCACTTCTTTTGTATTATGTCTCAAATAACATTATCAGTCTTCCATAATTCGAACGTAGATATAAGTCTGATAATACGAAAACTAAAAACAACTTCTAAACATTCTAAATAGAAACAAAATATAGATTTGTTCTTATTAAACCTAAAAAAAACAAACTTCTAAACATCGGAAATGACAACATACTCGTATCACAATTATTCAAGTAACAGTATTAACTTCTTTTGTATTATGACTCAAATAACATTATCAGTCTTCCATGATAATACGAAAACTAAAAACAACTTCTAAACATTCAAAATAGAAACAAAACATAGATTTGTTCTTATTAAAGCTAAAAAAACAAACTTCTAAACATCTGAAATGACAACATACTCGTATCACAATTATTCAAGTAACAATCACATAACAAATTAGTTCAGGAACTTTTATACTTATTTAATATAGGATCGAGATCGCTCAAAAAAGTTAAAATGGAAAGTAGAGAAGAGATAGGTTTACTGGAAATGTAAATGTTGCTTGCCGACGGCTGCTACCAACAATTTTCGGCTTAGGTAGTATATATTTAACATCTTTCTTCCCAATGCCTGCGTTATCCGGCTCAATAGGTTCAGCAAACTTGAAATGCAATTTACTTTTTAACTTTAAATACGAAACAAAATAATCGTAATCACTTTCTTCAGACTCTTCTAATACTTTAGCCACATAGTAATAATTTTTTTTCTTTTGTGATTCTATTAATATGATGACATAATCTCCCACTCTAGGGTTTCGTTTTAGGGGTGCAAAGTTTTCATCGAGTATGATTTCATCTTCATCGCTTTCATTAACAAATTCGTCTCCTCCAGATGATTCCCCGCTTGCTTCAAAAACTTCATCATCACTAGAATCATCATTAGAATCATTTATCAGATCCTTCGTTTTTTTTTGACTTACTTTGCTCATATTACAAAACAAGTTTCCTTTTTTCACCTTTTTTATGGCTTTGTTCTTCCTTTTCGCTATTTCCTCTTTTTCGGGAGTATCAGTAGCTATCATACTTTTCCCTAACATTCTACGTTTTCTAATGTTCTTACGTGGTGGCGCTTTTAAAGGAGGTCTTATCATTTGCGGCGTAATTAATGTTTTAGAAGATCCTGCTACTGGCTGTGGACAAATTACTTCAGAAACTTTCAAGGGAGTATTTGGTTGTTGTGGCAAATTGTTCGTAATTAGCAGGTTGGGAACTTGGTCAGATAATTGAACAGGAGATATTGCCTCATTACTCGGTCGTTGAGATGTATTTATATCTTGACGCTGCTGTGGTCCATCCTCTGCCGTTGAAAGATCTGGATCGAAATGTGTTGGGTTTTCTGGAAGTGACATTACAGGCATAGTCTGGGAGTATGACGAGGTCTCTATATTCGTACTTTCATTCGTTTCTGTTGCTGGGTCTGGTCTATCTGTCACTGTACTCGGTAGAAAATCTTCCTCTGTAAATATTGAATCATCAAAGGGATGAATGCCACATTTTTTAAACGCATTTGTGATGTTGATAGGTGTCATAGCTTTCAAATAAGCCTGTCCAACACATTCGGCAACGTGGTAGATGGTAACTGCTTCGCCTGGATGTCGCAATAACCATGAGTCAATGGCTGCATTATAGAATGATTTAAAAGGACCGTTTAAGCCTACATCTAACGGTTGAAGTTTGGCAGTTGTGTGGGGAGGTAATGTAAGGACAGTTACTCCAGAAGATTTAGCCAAGTCCAAGGCTTCTAAAGACAAATGGCTTTCATGATTGTCCATTATTAAAAGAGCTGGGTTTTCTTTAGAGGCGGCAGTATGCTTTATGAAATGTTTTATCACCTCAACGAATATTTCCGCATTCATCCAACCCGTAGGCGCGGCTAAGCCAAGAGTTGCAGGAGGAGCACCATTTAACATATGGCTCTTGAAATTTTTCCTTGGAAAAACCATTGCAGGAGGTAACGCATGACCAGTCGCGGATACAATGCAACAAGTTGTTACTAACACACCTCTTTCACCGCTTGTTACCTTACATACGCTTTTACCTTTTGGTGCTAAAACTTTTGACGGGCGCTGAACGGTCGTAGTAGATGTTTCATCTAAGTTATAGATGCGGGTGCCATCACCAAACGTAGGATGCCTCTGCATAGCTTCCTTCAAATTGTTAAAAAACTTTTCAACATTTACCCTGTTAAAAGCTGTGGCACGAGCTATACTGCAAGGTTCGGGTTTTCTGAAGCTTAAATGACTGTGACGATTTTTGAATGATCGTAACCATTCCTTTCCGGCAATTTCATTTTTAGCCCAAGATTCAGGACATTTTATATTATTTGCAACAGCCATCTGATATGCCAATTGTCGAATTTCCTTGCTACCAAGGCCATAGAACATGAGTGCGCATTCCTCGATGTAATTTAGCAGGATGCGTTCTTGTTCGGAGGAAAATACTGTGTTGACCTCATAATTGGGCACTAAATTTATATTTTCACCGTTTTTGCTGTTAAAAACATACCTCCTCAGTGTGGGGTACGGCAACTGACAGTCTTTAGCAGCTTTACGAATGCTTACGCCATGTTTCACGAGAGCGAGAGCCATTTGCATAGTTTCTTTGCTATGGCCACCTTTTTTCCTTTTCTCCGCTTTCAATCGTCCCATTCTAAAAAAGAACGTTTAATTAATATAATGTAAATAAATTTCAGCAATAACATCAGCTTAGCTAAGTGTTACTACCAATAAAACAAACATCAATTAAAAACGAAAGTGCAGTACACAGTGAACCTACTAACGAAAAAAAGCACTGGCTCATTGTGTACTGACGGTAAAAATACATTCATGTGGTTCATTGCGTACCACACCTTTGTGGCTCATTGTGCACGAACTACAACTTCAGAGGTTTTAGCTTAGGTAAAAAATAAACGCAACAAGATGGCGGGAAATGGGCATTCGGCAATTATAGCCAAGTAGTTATTCTGTAAAATGAATTATTTTCATGTGGTATTATTAATAAAAAGCTTGTAAAAAGTAATAACACAAAACTTACGTTTTTTTTTGTTTTGGTGTCGAAAACCACAAAACACGTCACCACACGTACACTTCAGGCGCGGGCCGGCCGTCGACTGGGGAGCGCGGGAGGGGGCTATATTGGAGCGTATTTTTGCTAATAGCACGGTGTGGCAACGTCGCAAATTCAAAATAAACCGGTGGCTCAATGTGTACTACTGGTTCATTGTTGGACACCTGACCCTACAGAAACAAAAGCACAATAAAACAGAAAAATAAACTGAATTGTCACTTCTAACAACTGAGATCAACAATACGCATAAGACTTATGCTTAGCACACTTAAGTATAAAAACATACAACAGATTCTAATTCGCTCAAATACTGCCTTAAAAATCAGCTAGTGCGACTTTTGAGGCTGTATTTGTCCAGCTATATCAGTTATGTTTGGCGTCATGTTGGTAGTTGAAATTCGCAAGATGGCACTCAAATGCTCGTCTGTAAGTCGCGAACAATATTTATTTTTTCGGTAATTTAGAATCGAAAAGGTATGCTCGCATATGTATGTGCTACCAAACATAGAAATAATTTGCAGAGCAAACCTTTTCGTTTCTAAATTACCGAAAAAATAAATATTGTTCGCGACTTACAGACGAGCATTTGAGTGCCATCTTGCGAATTTCAACTACCAACATAAACTGCCATAAAATTTAAAGTCATTCATTTCGCGAAAAGAGGTTTTTAATGAGTCATCAGAATGAAGTTCAATCACATTCATTTGTAAATTACTTGGTATGTCATCAAGATCACACGAAAAGGGATTTGCAAATGTCTTCAGTTTGCTGGAAACTTTCTCGAAGTCAGCAAATCTGTCGTTGAATTGACTTTGTAAATCCCTCAAAATGCTTTTCATTTTATCATTTTTCCAATGAAAATCACTTCCAACTTCTTCAACAGCTATTTTGCAGTTCGGGAAATGGTCCAAATTTTTCTCATCAATATGTTTTATAAACAGCTTGTTTTTCATTTGGTAAGCCTTAACATCTGTGTGCATATCGCAAAAAAATATTTTGTTGGTTTTTTAGCGAAGATTTGAGTGAAGTTATTTTGTGTTTTTTATATCACCCTCAAGACATGCAAATTTTGCTTTATGCTCGCTATCATAGTGACGTTTGAGATTGTATTCTTTTTGAACAGCAATGATTTTTTGGCATATTAAGCATACCGGTTTACCCTTAAACTCGATAAAAAAGTACAAATCTGTCCATGCATCATTAAAAGCTCTTTTTTCCTCCACCACTTTTCTTTTTCTTGAGGCCATTAGTGAAAGTTATGCTGACACAATACGTAGTAGGTAAATGCTACAACAAAAGAATGGAATAGGCATTAAGTCGTGACCAAAAGAAACCATTAGCAGCATACTAAAAACAGTAAAAGGTAGTTGGTATTATTATTATCGATAGAACGAATAAATCAATAGAAAAGTCAGCATTTTTATTCCATTGAAAACACGCATTTTAGCCATAAAAAATCAAGAGTTGCAAGTAAATAAAAAAGTTTTACACATACCGAGATTTAAAAGTCGTAAATAGAACTGTAGTTGTTTACTTTCGTAAAAGTACGTCGAATTTCGATCAATCGATACGTAGGCAACAAGTGGCGCGCGGGCGACGACTGTCACTTCACTGCGGTCGCCGCGGTCGGGCAGCGCGGCGAGGGCACAAAGGTGTGAGAGGGGCGCGGGAGGAAATGAGACAAAACGTGCGCGATAGACGAAGTCGTGCTGCACTGTTTGTTGCTATGGGCTCGAAACAAATATGTACGCGACAGTAGCGTATTAAAAATTCTCGCCCTTTTTACTTTTCCATTATTTGAGTAAAGTTGTTTGTGATTATTAGAAATGCGTACAAATTCCGATTACATACAAAATATCCAGGAAGGCTCGCGGGCCGCAGGTAGCACGCAATTTTTGATTTACGCAAACAATGGTACGATGGATATTCATGATGCCCTGCCTTCATAGACCACTTCCTGGTCTGCTTGTACGTATGCGTTGTTGACTTCGAGGCAATATAATACGCTAAAGCCTCGTCACTACTTAACTGCCTAGGATTCACTATAGAACTGTTATCGTGAGAACCCGAGGATGTATTCGATTTTTGTGGACTTTCACTAATGTCTCTAATCACTTTCGCCGTATTTCTATGTCCAGCCGAACGCGAAGCAACTTCGGCAGGAGTTAAAAGTTCACTAACACTCCGCGATTGAACCAGGTCTTCAACTCGACGTTTCTTCGTTTTAAATGAGGAATTCTCAAAGTCTTTTCTGGGTCTTCCTGCAGGATTAATATTTTCAGAAGACGTTGATGGCTGCGGTTAGTGATGTGCCGCAGGAACATTCCCGTTTCCGAGAATATTCCCGTAGAGAATATTCTCCGAAATTTCCTACATTTCCGAGAATATTCCCCAAATCGGAGAACGTTGAAAATAGTAAATGAAGTATATTAAATCTTTAATGAAAATAATTGTAGTGGATGGCTTATCGCCATAAAATGATGTGTAAATATTGTGTTACTGTGTAAAACCTTTTTAACACAATTTAAGTTGATATCTGTGTTTTTAATTTGGATTAAACTGATTGAACTGTTTTAGTAGCACATAAAAACAACTATTACATAAAATATAGTTAAAATATAGGTAACACGTGACAGATATTTAAATTAATTTAAAATAAAACATTTGGTTGCATTAGCTACATGTTTAGCCATTAAATATTTGCATCTCTTTCTCTCAACAGATCTGCTATCTCTTTTCCCCTTGTTAGCAAAATAGCGATAGCTCTGCTCAGTCGTGTTTCGTATTCGGTGCAATAAACATGTGCGTGTAAGTGCTGTCTTATACAATGAAGCCAAAAAGTAAAGTGTTTCAGCACTTTTCTTCCAAGACTGATAACAGTAAAGTGACTTATTGTTGCAATTACTGCAATGTCGTGTACACATTTAAAAATGCTACGAGATTCGCCTATCATTTAAATAAATGTCCGAAAACACCCAGCGACGTACAGAATTGTTTCAAACAATATGGAAAAAATAAAAGCAGCAGCGGCTCGAGTCAGTCGCATGCTGAATCTAATTCACCATCATTACAAGACCATCGACGAGAGCAGAGCCAAGATTTGGATCAAGCAGACACGTCACGTGCTACAATGAGCAACGAGGAAAAAGTAAGTAGTCAAAACAAAAAGCAAGTACATACAATTTAAAATTGATAGGAACTATTATTTTAATGGTTTATTTAATAGATACCCTAATGTAGGTATTGGTACAATATAAAAATATTTCAAAATGTTTTGTGAAATGACCATGTCAGTATATCACGTGGTGATTTTACTTTATTATACTATCTTCAAACCAAAATGACGACTGGGGTCATAAAACTATTAGAATCGTACTATCTCTTTCACACTTGCATGGCCTTAAGGAGCGTGACTTACATTACCATATACTATCTCTCACGCTGGTTTTGTTGCCCTAGTCCTCAGTTTGGTTCGCGGGCACTATAATAACGTAGTTGTAGAGTTTACAAAATCACATGTTTTTGATGTAACGATAGTAATAATTTATTATTTGTTCAGGTCAGCATCCATCAAGCAATCGCAAGAGCGATGTATGTAACTGGCTCACCGCTATCTCTCTTCGAACATACACTATGGAAAGTAGCATTCCAGAAGGTAAATCCTTTATATAGTTTACCATCAAGAAAACAGTTAGCAACATCTCTTTTGGACAGAGAACATGCCGAAGTGGAAGTCGATATAAAAGAAAAAATAAAACGAGCTGGCGTTTTACACTTGGCGATCGATGGATGGTCCAATGTAAGGAAAGAACCAATAATAAATGTAATTGTGTATACACCAAAACCGTTGTTTTATAAGTTTATTGAAACGACCGAAGACAGACACACAGGTGAATATCTTTGCGATCAAGTTTTGGATGTAATGGAAGAATTTGACACATCCAAATTTTTCGGCATTGTAACAGACAATGCAGCTAATATGATTAAATTCGGCAAACTCCTGCATGATAAACATAGTCAAACAAATTGGAGCGGATGTCTGGCCCACACCTTACATTTATTTGTTGGGGATGTGTTGAAAGTCTTGAAGGTTAGAAGACTATTTGCAAGCACTGTGAACGTCATCAAAATAATTTCTCGATCCCACATCCTCGGTGCAGAATATAGAAGGATTGCTGAAGAAAAATCTATAAATATGACTCTACATCTGCCAGTCAAGACGAGGTGGGGTAGTTATTTATTCTGCCTACAAAGCTACCTCAAATCAAAATTAGTTCTACAAAATATGGCAGTTAATAATACAACAGGGCCATTAATGACATATAAAACCAGACTTTTGAACGAAGATGTGTGGACGGAACTCCAGGATCTAGAATCAATGTTGAAGCCAATAGTGCAGTGGATCTTATTGCTAGAAGGAGACTATTACGCAGTGCATTTGGTGCATAAAGCACTTACTGAGTTGGGTAAATTATTGCATACATCCACAGCAACAGACTTTTTACAAGATAGTCTACCCAATTTGAGAGAAAAATTTGAAGGAAGAAAAAGTAATGCTTTGAAGCCTATGCATTTAGCTGCAGCAATTTTGGATCCCAAAAATCAAGGAGTATTCATGACAAATGAAGAATATTTGGATGGATGTGAAGTAATTATCAATATGACTGAAGGTGATGCCCACAATATTTTAGTCGATATTGCGAACTACAAAAGTCGGAAAAATCTTTTTGAAAAGGAGTTTTTATGGAAAATGGCCGAAGCTGTTGAACCAGTGGTTTGGTGGGAAACTTTATTTTCTAAAATTACACTTGGCCAAATCGCTTTAAAGCTATTTTCAGTACCAGCAACTTCAGCCGCAGTGGAACGATCATTTTCAACGTTTTCCCATATTCATTCGAAGAGAAGAAATCGCCTCAAAACAAACAGAGCAGGAAAAATAACGTTTATATCTCACAACTGGAAGTTGATAAACAAACCGACTCCACAAAAACCAGTAATGCCCGTCATATCTGACTGTGTATTGGAATCGGGAACTTTAACTTCGGACTCAGAAGATGATTTTTCAGATGTAGACCTTGACGAAAATCACGATCTTACGTCAAGTTCATCCGGAGTTAATCTTATTTTTAGTGATACTGAAACTGAAAATGTTACAATACCAAATCGACTAAGTTCTGATTCTGACGACAGTGACTAAAATTGTGATTAAATTAACATTCGATATTTTTAAGATGCTTATAATATTTTCAGATTATTTTTACATCGAGATAATTTTAAGATGTTGCATGTCATAAATATAAACGTACAGTTTTACATTTTTACGCATTTGTTTCTATGTGTTTTTTATAAGATGATTCAGATGTGATAATTTTAGTTAGATTTTTATATTACTTTTAATACCTTGCCTTGTGATTTGTAACAATGATGCTGTGATAATTATGTACCAAATTTGTTGATTAAAACCTATTTTTGAGATACTTGTTTCATTTATATTACGAGTACCATATAATATTCCCGGGAACAAAAGAAAATTCTCTAGAAACATTGAGAATATTCTCGAGAATATTGAGAATATTCTCGTGAATATTGAGAGTTCAAGTTGAGAGATGACTTTATACTACATGCTATGTAACTATCGGCTGTGTACTTCGTTTTGCACGTAATGCCCGAAAATACAACAAATTATACGTACAAAAATTCAAAATTCTCCTATATTTCCCATAAGCGGGAATATTCCCGGGTAAGTTTCCGAGAATATTCTCACTTGAAGAATATTCTCGGAAACGGCACATCACTAGCTGCGGTTGAATTGTAGATACTTAAATTGCAAATCTTCGCTATCCAGCCAGCTTTTAAATTTCGTTAGAAAACATTCCTTTGACTTTCCTGCAGCATTCCACTTAGTAGCAACTTTTGTAGAAAAAGAGGCCAAATGATTTTTAATTCTCGTCTCAGTGTCCTTGGTAATATCACGTAATTCAAATTTGGTTGACACGTAGCTATAAAGATGACTATTTCTTTCATTTTTCCCTTTTTTCAACCATTCTTCAAATAGTTCCATCTTTGGTACGGAGTAAAGGTGTTCTGAAAAAAATTAAAAAAAAATGTTCTTCTCATTTCTGCTAAATAAAAAGCACAGAAAAGTAAATAGGAGGAATGAAACAATATAATATCAAAAATCCAGGGTGTGTAAAGCGGTTAAAGGTATTTCCCACTCTATCAAAGTTAAAAAACTTAGAATAAATACTCAGTATTTCGACATATTTTTAAAACCATTTTTTGTATTATCGTAACGGTTATTGAGACTTGTTTAAATAAAAATGATAAAGGACTTACCTTCTTATATAAGATCCATCACAAACACTTTAAAAAAATACAGTATAATCACAAGAGATGTTGTTAAACCGGTCACAGAAATGCAAGTGATAAAATAATGTTATTGCACTTACCTCATTAGCTGACTTTAGCACCTCATTACTAATTACATTAGACAATTAGACATAAACCATTAGTTAATATGGGGGTTTAAGGATGTTATTTATCATATCTGATTACTCATTAGTAGTAATCTGCTAATGACTTTTGTCCACCTAGCTTGTTCTAGACGAAACACTGTGCGAGGCGGTCTATCGTCCTACACTACCAAAACGTAATATCTAGAATATCAGTGACATTAAATTTGAACCTTAATACTATGATGATACCGTTTGTTTTTCAATACGAATGTTGTAATGGCACGTGCTAGAGTCTGACCAGTGAGTCGTTGCACAAAAAAAAGCGGCAAATTCAAAAAATCTTTAGCTGGTAACACAAAGTATAGTGTGATAAAAGTTATTTGATGCTTGATGTAATTATATTTTATATTATTACGTTATTATTTTTGAAGCTTTGGATTTGCTCATAATTATATTTATGAACTCGACTGTAGGTACTATATAAACTAAACTGATAACATACCTGTTTAGTTTACGTAGGTAGTACTTAGTAGTCAATAATAAATTTATACACCCAATGTATTTTTTATTAAAACAAATTTATAAAATGATAAAGCCATTTATTCATGAGTCATAATCAAAATCAGATTCCAAAAATTCTGATAGAGAATCATCACTTTCACGAACTTGTACTATAAATGGAGCCAATTCAGTGTCAAGAATGTTATCCTTAGACTTGTATTTTTCCTCTACATTGATTACATGGTCTGTACGGTCAGCTGCAAAATTGCATGGACACCTTAACGTCTATAATGCTGTGAACACGTGATGCCACGTTCGTAAGAAACAACCTAGATGGCGTTGTTAATTGAACAAGTTATATTGTTGTTTGCTTCAACTATATGACGTTTTAGTATTAGAATCGATAATTTCACCACTTAACTAGAAGGGCCGTTGGCTTAGTTAGTTGGCACTTCGATTTCGCGGAGTCAGTCCGTGGGTCGGGAGATCGATTCTGCTTACAATATCTTTTTTAATTTATCTTGTTTCACATAGTAATTAATAAAAGAATGTATTATCTTTTGAAATAATAGTTTCAAGAAATGATACAACTTTTGTTATTTGAAATGAAAAATCTTTATTCCTTGTATAACATTTTAATTCAGTGAACTGTTTAGATAGTTTTTTTTTACAAATTACCTTTGTAACAATGAAACGACTACCTACTACTTAACTTTTATTACTGAGGTAATAGCTTAAGTTTCGTTTCCGAAATCAGAAAGAAGATTGAAGCTATTAAACCACAATAACATATAGTAATTATTAACATATTTAGAGACCGGGTTACCTTAACTGTCAAATGCATTATGTTTAACTATGTTATACAGTTAGGATCACTTATATAAGGATAATAACTGAAATTTCGTGTATAAATGGTGTGTGATTTGTTTGACTTTAAATATTTAAAATAAGATAATTATTAACTGCTATAAAATAGTATAGACACGTAAAAAAAGCGAAAATAATTGTCACTTTTGTATTAATTACTTACGTTAACCCGATCTCCACTTGACCACTGTATTACTATATACTAAACTTTAATACCTAGTATAACCCCCCCTCTGTTCGATTACCGCTTGCATTCGGGAACGCATTGAATCGATAAGATTCTGACACAGATTGGAACCTCGAATACTATCCCAAATTTTTGAACAATGTTCTTCCAAGGCGTTCGGAGTTCGCTCATTCTGGTGATCCCAACGTTGGACAATAATACCCCATAAATTTTCGATAGGATTTAAATCCGGTGACCTGGAAGGCCAGGGAATAACCCTTATATTATTGTGCTGACTAAACCACTCCCGCACACTACGTGAACGGTGTTTTGGGCAGTTATCTTGCACAAACGTTATCACCGGCAACTCCTCCTCTGGATACACATTGCGAACGGTGGGCAACATGGTGTCCTCCAGCATTTCCACATAATGAACACTGTTCGCTCGACTGGGAAGTTTAACCAGTTCTCCTGGGTCAGCCGCACTCATCCATCCCCACATATTTACGGTTATTCGACCAGATTCCATGTTGGGCACTACATGGTTGTCATTATACCGGGTATTGTTTCGGCGCCACAAGCTTAATCGTCCGTGTTGGCTGGATTTAAAAGTCTTTTCATCCGTAAAGATGACATTGCTCCAGTCGAAATCTAGATACTCCAAAGCGAACTCTAACCTTGCTCTTTTATGGCTTTCTGTTAGCAAGGGTTTGACAGCGTGCCTACGATGATGCAGACCCTCACTATGTAAAACACGGCGAATAGTATCCGCACTTGTATTGAATAAACCAGCGTAGTGGGTTGTTGGTTTGAATCCGTCTTCCTCATAATCCCTCACCATGGCTTGACGCTGGGGTGTGCTTATGAGTAGTGGTCTTCCCGTTCTTTGCCGGGGTAGCAAAGATCCCTCCTCTTCGAACCGCCGTACCCATAAAACAACAGTTTTCCTCTGTAAAAAAAAACGGAAACTTATAATAACCATTAAAGATATAAAAAAGATGAAATAGAAAATATTTTTGTAAAAATCTGAGTACTTAAATAAATTACTACTTACGTTCACACCGGTTTCTCTTGCAATTTCTGACAAATTTCTGCCTTCACTGTGCAAGGCAATTATTTGCGATCTTTTGACCAGGTCAATATTGCAACGAGAAGTCATTTTTTAAGAAAAATTTAACGAAAGTAAAATCTACACAAAAAAGGCAATCGATTAAGCAGCTAACGAACGAACGAGCAAAGTCTTTGTAATAATCAGTGTGGTATTTATAAATCTTTAGTCTACCCTCCTTATAGTAATATTAACCGTGTTTCTATTTCATTGAATGCGAAAATAACCAAATCATAATAAACTATTAATTTCAACTTCATATTCAAATGTGTGATGGTCCAATGGCGTATAACGCCGCTCTCACTCACGACTCCGAGTATCGCGGGTTCGATTCCACGCAATGGAAAAAGTGTTTTTGGTAATTTAACCTCTTAGTTTGGAATTGACTAACATTTCATACTTCTAAAATCTTCTCTATACTAAAATACACTCATGGACAAAATTAGGGGAACGCAAAAAAAAGATTCAATAAAATGAAACTATCATGAAAAATTCTTAACAACTAACTTTAATAATATTATTAGTAGCTGTAACTGATCAGTTTAAAATCAAAAACACAAAATCAAATGTAAAATTAATACCAGTTTTAGAAAACAACCCGTCTAAAGAAATTGTAAATGAAATTAACATTTAAGAATTTAATTAAATTTTCCTTTTTTTTCTTATCTTTTTCTTGATCGCTGTTTTGTGAGTTATCCATCAGTATTTAGTGTTGCCCCCTCTAGCTCTTCGAGCTGCTTCCATTCTCCGCGGCATACTTCTGATCAGATTATCAATGAAATCTTGGGGAATTTCTTCCCATTCTTCCATTAATGCGTTTTTTAGGTCCCTCAAGTTAGTGGGGGCAGGATTTCTTTTTTTAATTTGTCTGCCCAACTTGTCCCAGACATGTTCTATCGGATTTAAATCCGGCGAACGTGCTGGCCACCTCATAACATTGATCTGAACGTCTCGAAGATAATCGGTAACCACAGCTGCGGTATGGGGGCGTGCATTATCATGCATCAAAAGAAAATTTTCTCCTATGAATGGGGCAAAAGGCACAACAATTTCTTCCAAAACCTCAGTTACGTATCGTGCAGCTGTTAATGACCCATTTTCTATGACCCGAAGTTCTGTACGTGCCCCCATACAAATGCCTCCCCATACCATTACAGACCCTCCACCATATGCCTCTTTTCCAATGATGTTACACTGAGCGTACCTTTCTCCTGGTCGTCTCCACACTTTAACCCTTCCGTCATCTGGCATCAGGCAAAATTTTAGGTTATGTAAAAACTGTGATTGACAATTAGTTTGACAGATAAAATTGTTGCCATATATAGAATTCTGAAAAAATGCTTGTGCAGCGACTCGCTGGTCAAACTCTAACTCGGTAGCTAGCGGCTCACAGTGGGGTAATTTGCATTTCTAGCCGGCCAAAATTATTTTTGTTGATTTTATTATTAAATAATAGGTTTTATAAATGATGTATATAGAAACAAGTTAATTATTGCAATAAAAATTGTTTTGTTATTAAATAATGACAAATAATAATAAACACATTATTACTTTTAAGTTTATAGAAATCTTACACAAAATGTAACTACAATATCTTACAACTAATGCCAAGGATCTTCATCAGAATCACTTAAGCCATCTTCACCCGAATCGGATGCTTCCAAATCTTCTACTACGTTTAAATCTACTTCTTCCAGCATATCAACTGTTTCCTTTAAAAATGGACGAGACGTTTTTTTCGGTTTTGACCTTAAGCTTGTTATCAACGGGTCAGATGATAACAATAATCGATTGAGGACGTCTAGGTTACATGCCTCTCTCGAATATTTTCTTCCAAATTTGTAACGGTACGCTCTATAATGTTTATTCCGGGATTCGGCAGCTTCTTCGGATAACAATCCGATCGGTAACAATGCTTTGTCCATAACTGTAGCACCATGCACTAAAATTTTGTGCAGGGTTGGAGTCATTGGCAGCCATGGATACAATGAAATATATAGTTTCGCTGTTTCCAAACAATACGTGGCAAACTTGTTTCAGTTAACTTTATGCCCACTTGATAAGACTTCTAAAATAGTTTTTAGTCTATAAATAAAATTGTAATCTACTTCAGTGATTTCACTCGCTTTTTCGGGGTCAGCGAAAAATCTCCTGCTCGTATTACCATCATTGGTATTACCAAACCCAGCTTTGGGGACATCCACTATCAAACCCATTTCTTTTCTAAAAGATTCTTGTATTGCCATTTTCCTTTCTTTGACAATATTTTTATCCCCCGCTGATCTTATCTGCCATTTTTTTACCGGCAGCTTGTATGAAAGATGTAAGACGCTTTCAAATAGTCGAATCCTTGCATGTAAGGTGGATAACCCAAAGGATAAAGCATCTACATCTACATCCTTTTTAATATTTAAGTCGTTGAATTGTTTTGAGGTAGCACCACAAATGTAGCATTTCATTGTAGATAAAGTATCCGTAGCGGCATTACACACCTTTCCATCCACCATGGTTAATGTCAAAGTGAACTTAACGCTAGCAGAGACGCAGTTATTGGTAAAGCGGCAGTTTTGCAAAGATTTTATTTGGCTCTCTATATAGTTTATTTCTTCGTTTATTATATCCTTTGTTTCCTTCTGATCCGGATCGGACGACAATATCGTGCCGAAGAAGGGGTGGGGTTTTGCCAAACAACTTTTTTTGAATTTACACCACATAGTAATTGTAGTGGAACTATGCAACTTTGAAAAATTTTTGAATCTGAGGCATCATCGTGCTGCATTTTTTGTTTGAATTGAGATTGTTGTGACCCATCACATCCCCATTTGCAAATGAGTTCCAAAGAATGACGTTCTTCTTGATTTAAGCATTTTATCACGTCTTCCAAATACGTCAGTAGTCTGGTCGCGGTGTGATCCAGTAAATCTTGGAGATTGATTTCACTGCAGGTTTCTGTTACGCGATACGATTCCTTTGGTGGATAGCAATCTCCCTTAGCTTTTTGTAGAACACTATAACTGGGGTAAAACTTTTTATTAGTGCTCCTTATGACCTCATATTGTGACCTGGATAGGTCTGCTTCCGTAAACATTGATAGTGCTTTTAGAGGTGTAAGTCGAGGTTTATTATCACCCTGGGATTTTAGAAATGTTTTCTTGTATGTACCGGCTCGCTTAGGTGATTTTGTGATTGCATTGAGCATTTGCGATACATTTCTATTACCAGCAGTTTGCAAACTACTTTTCGTAGCATGTACCAACATTTCTTTTCCGACCGATTTCCGTAGTTCCACTGTTTGTCTCCTCTTGCTTCTTTCAGATAATTCACAAAATGGTTTTAGTGGACGACCACAAGCGGCACGCTTTATTGTACGTTTCGGTATTTCAAATGTTCCTTGCAACCATTGAGCATTATCCTTTAAGAACCTTTCTTGAACTGTGGATGCTTTTAACCACCTTTTTTTAAATTCGCTCTTTAAATGTGTAATTTTGTGCTTTAAATCCTTTTTTTCATCTTCAGAATAATCTTCGTGACTCAAGATATGGCATTCTAAATACACTCGCGAGCAAAATAATTGCATTACTTTGCATTTTTCCATGTACACTCAATATCTTTGTAAATCTTTACTCGAATTTAAAAATTGTAGTACCAAATGAAATCTGATAATGTAACGCAATAGAAAATGCGTTATTTCAATGTAATATCAAGTCCTAAGTCTGAAATATGCTCTTCATCCAGAAAATGGTGAAAAAACGCTTCTAAAAGGGATTAGGAAATCTAAGAATGATAGGCATTTTATTTATTAAAGGTATTTATTACAAAAAAAATAATTATACATCAGTATTTGGTATTCCCTCCCCTAGCCCTCCTCACACAATCTACTCGATTTTTCATTGATTTTATCAAGGTTTTCACGTAATCTTGCGGGATGGCTTCCCACTCCTCCAACAAAACTTGCTTCAGCTCCTCCACATGAGACGGGGCAGGATTCCGCTGCCGAACCCTCCTTTCCAGGAAGTCCCACATGTGCTCAATGGGGTTTAGGTCTGGGCTCATCGCTGGCCAGTCCATGGTGTCGATGCCCACCTCGCGAAGGTAGGCTGTGGTTGCCCTTGCGGTATGACAAGGGGCATTATCCTGCATCAGGATAAACCCCTCATCAAACATACCCGCGTAAGGGACGACATGCTCCTCCAGGATTTCGGTGATGTACCTGGCAGCGTTCAAACCACCGCCACGGCTACCACCAGGCACGAAAACCAGCTCCGTTCGCCCATTGTAGGAAATGCCGCCCCAGAACATGACGGAACCCCCTCTATAGGCGACTCTTTCGGAGATGCAACATTGTGCAAATCGCTCTCCCGCTCTTCTGTATACTCGTCCTCTTCTATCGCAGCCGTTCAGGCACATCCTGCACTCGTCTGAGAAGAAGACTGGGGTCGACTGCTCAATTGTCCAGGTTTGATAATTTTGAGCAAACTGACGTCGTGCTTCACGGTGCCGAGGCAGCAACTTGGGCCCCATCGCAGCCCTTTTTGGGGTCAGGTTGGCTGTCTTTAGTCTTCTCCTTACTGTCCACTCGCTGACTGCAACTCCTCTCACTTCTTCGACCTGCTGTTGGACAGCAACAGCTGTCTGGTGACAATCTCGTAGAGTGGTTGTTACGATGAACCGATCGTCCCTCTCCGAAGTGCACCTTTTCCGGCCGGTTCTTGGCCTTGAAGTAAAGGCCCCAGTCTGTCTGAATCTTCGGTAGACTCTACAAACTGTAGACTGTACCAAATTCAGCTCTTCAGCTACTGAACGCTGACTGCGACCCTCTCGCAGTAGGCGAATGATGACGGCGACTTGAACAGCTGGGGTGTCCATTTTTCCAGGTCGTCTCGATGGGATAATATGCGGAGATGTGTACCGGTCGACTTCTGATAAGTGACTGATAAACCCCCCCCCCCCCTCTAACCCTGTTTTATAGCCGTCTAAGGGAGCACAACTTGTGCATGCGGTAAGGAGTAATCGGCCACGATCCAGAAAAATGACCGTTATTTGTAAAATACTACATCGATTTCCAAGTTTCTTAACTTTTTAAGAAAGCTTAAATTTCAAGACTTAATTACATTTAAATATTTCAATAAGATAATACCGTTTACAAAGATATTGAGTGTACATGGAAAAATGCAAAGTGATGCAATTATTTTGCTCGCGAGTGTAGTTCAGTTTTTCTTCGAATGTCTTCAAATTCTGTTGTTGTATCTTATCAAACAGACTTTTTCTAGTGACTACTCTGTTATTAGAGCTACCAGGTGATCCTAAAACAAAATAAAAATATAATTTAGACGAAAAAAATAAAAGTTGAATTTTTGACATTTTCGACGGCCACTAAATAACAGGTTGGCTTGAGAAAAAGAGCACATATGTGCACCCAATTACTTTAATTTTACAATTAGGAAAATAAATTCTACATTATCACATAAAAATTATTACCGGGGAGGACCCGGGAGCAGAACTAAAACCCTTGACAATGTTGTGAAATCGTAAAAAATATAATGAAAAGGGTCTTCTGTTTATAACCACATTTCAAAACCATAACTTTAGAGAAAGTACGTAAAATTTACGAAAAAGTATGTCTTCTTACCTGAATCATCGTTTTTCATCATTACTTTCAATATAACACTTCACAAACGAATAATATTCAAATGTTAATGTACGCGTTCAGAATGATGCCAATAAGCGATTCGTGCACTCTAAAGGACGACCAACCTTCGACTGACGGGAACCGGGTGCAGATAAGGTAACAGGGCGGGGCGATGGTTATCCATTGTTCGGCAACTACCTGGCTTACGGTAGGTACTTGTTTTTACTATCATAGTTGAATGGCAAGTTTCGGACTTTTGGCCGGCTACAAATGCAAATTACCCCACCGTGCGGCTTTGCGATAACAGTGACGATGGCCTTTGTTTGAAAGATTAGGGCTCGAAGCGAAAAATTCACCTGGGAAAATTCATACTATAGCTTTAAACGTGCTTTTGAGGCCACAAGGCGTATAAGATGGCAGTTGCATTTCACCCAAGTTATTTCTGGCACTTTTTCCTTCCTATGCGGAAACACAGAGTTGTGCTCGCCAATCATGCTGTTTGTGGTATCAGATGCGAATTCTATTTTTTTAATTGGTATCAATTGCACCTCAAGCCAGTGTTGCCAACATTATTTAAAAAAATGCGCTGTATTTACTTAAAAAAAAACCCTAGATTTGGATATTCAACAAAATTCTGTGGAACTTCGAGTCCCTTTACTATTGCTTTTATGGCAGCATTATCAGCAGTCAAACCTCATTTTTTAGGATTCTTGTCATATTTTGTCTTACTGTTCAACGCATCAAATAAATCATTGATCAATAAAATGAACTCAACTGTATTCGCAGCAGTAGGACTAACTAATTCATTAGTTCTCAAGGCTGTAGTTCGGCAAGCGCCAACCGAATGCGAAAATACTTGTGTTGCCAACTTCACCTTCATCTTCTGAAAAGAGTTGGGGCTCAGATGACTTGGCGTTATTTTTAATAATGCCCTGCTTTTATTATTCTTATTAATTTCATATGTTGATATTAGGTCTCTGAATGAAACTTCCTTATTTTTGTAAGTACAGGATGGGCCATAAGGGTGTTTGCAGTTTGAAAATTAATTAAAAAAAAACTACTTATCGTATAATCTTTTTAATCATATATTTAAAAAATACAGTTACTGGAACTTTTATGACTTAAATATAATGCTCTCCAGGTGACGTCCCTCCATTCTTTGGCACTCTTGAAGACGGAGTTGCAGGTTTTGGTAGCCTCTGTGCAACGTTATTCTCGGAATATTGTTGATTTCCCGGATAATGTTCCTTTTAAGCTGGTCTAAATTGTTTGGATTATTCTCGTAGACTACTGATTTAAAGTAGCCACACAGAAAATAATCACATGGGGAGAGATCAGGGCTGCGTGTTGGCCACTCAATGTCACCCCTTTTGGAAATGAGTTTTCTGGGAAAAACACTTTTCAGCAGATCAATTGACACATTAGCCGTATGGCATGTGGCCCCATCTTGCTGGAACCACATCCTCGAGGTATCGCCTCGAAATTCCTGCAAAGCCGGTACCAAGAACTCTCTAATCATGTTGCAATAATTGTTGGCACTAACAGTCACCGCACGCCCCCTTTCGTCCTCAAAAAAATATGGCCCCACGACGCCCGTTGATGTTATTGCGGCCCACACGACGAGCTTAGGACTGTGAAGTGGACGTTGATGCAAGCGTTGTGGGTTAGTCTCTGACCAGAACCGACAATGTTGCTTGTTCACGTGACCATTTAAATGGAAATTCGCTTCGTTGCTGAACATCGCATTGTGGAAATCGTTAAACCGGTCGAGCATCTGATTGGCAAAATTAAGTCGGTTATTCGCATCATGTGGTTTCAATTCCTGGACAAGTTGAATCTTGTAAGCCTTTAGATGCAAATCAAGCTTCAAAATTCGCCGCAAAGTTGTTCTTTTGATATCCAAAGCCTGAGATCTCTTACGAGTTGATTGTTGCGGATTTTGCCGAACTGAACGTTTAACTTGCTGCACAATATCGGGCGTTCTTGCAGAAACCGGACGCCCGCCTGGCATTATTGTTACCGTCGATTCCGTTGCTTCAAACATTTTGATCCATTTGCGTATAACATTGGCACTTGGAACTTCACATAAATCGCGTGAACTGTGTTCTCGTCGATACAATCGTCGTGCAGTAATGACCATACACCGGATTGACGGGGGCAAAAATGTACCAGTGCTAGTGATTCATTCAATATCGACTAAGATTATCGACAACTTTGTTCGTGACATATGGATCTCACATTTCTTGCGAAAGTAAGTCGAACCTTTATCTTCTATATCAGAATGATCAGCTTTCCATGAAGATAAACGATATTTTTTCTTTCGAGGCATTTTTAACGGACTTAAAAAAACAAAAAGGTTCTCAATTCATCGGAATGCTAGAGAATATTGTTGTACTGAATGAATTTCAATGGTTGTCAAAAGTGACTCGAGTCCAGAGTCAATGTCAGATTCCGGTTGTTTATAGTTGCGATAAGTAAAATAAAAGAGGTTTGCACATAATTAAAAGGTATTCAAACTTGGCCATTACTCATGATAATGATGATTAAAAATTGCTTTTTATCGATGTCGATAAACTTAGTCAACATTTAATGAATCACTAGTACTGGTACATTTTTGCCCCCGTCAATCCGGTGTTTGGTAATGACTGATTTATTGTGTTTGTAAAACGCTCAAACACAAAATGCACGCTCCGCTCCCGTGTACCGCTCCATGGCGACTAAATTTCCGCGCAGCGACGCACCGAGCAGCGATACCCCGCCTCACCCCGCCAAGCAAATATAAGAAATCAAAAATTCTAATCGCCAACACCCTTACGCCCCACTCTGTATAATTATTGTTCTGTAGCCAATTGTTTCTTAAGTTCTTGATGCAGTGCGGGACGTCAAATACTTACTGCAAATGATTTGCGACCATTTACGAAGAAAAAATGATTTTCTTCTGACGCGCCGAGACTTTTCATCGTACTTTGGTTGGTAGTGACTTGGTCAC
This sequence comes from Acleris literana, assembly GCA_946894065.1. NCBI lineage: Eukaryota > Metazoa > Arthropoda > Insecta > Lepidoptera > Tortricidae > Acleris > Acleris literana. Next base: position 10,215,794 of record OX335688.1, on the reverse strand, counting down.
ATACCGTGACCTTGGGTTGGGTAGCAACGCTGCATCAAACTGTTTATTAATGATCACTCTTATGAGTGTTTGCAACTTTTCGGCTTTAATATTTGTGTTCGACAAAAAATAACATAGTGGTAATTTCCAATTGGAATATATACCTCTTGCCAGGAATACCAGAACATATTTCGCAATTTTTTGTGTTCGCTCGCCCTTTCCTAAATCTTCAAATCCTTCTATAAAATCGAATTTCTCGTTGTGTTCTAGACATGTCATTATTGTCATTTCATCGAATGTCAACATACAAGCCTTCTCTTGGTATGTGGCGTTCTCAAATTTACATTTAATTTGCTCAAATGTATCTTTAGCTGCTCCCGGTAAGCAGTCGGACTCTGACAACCACCGTTTAATACTTGAAACGGCTGGAAGTACATCCCCTTGGTCACGTAGGAAGTTGTATGTGGCCGGAGATTTATAAAATATTGCCAACGAGAATCGTTTCTCTTCTTTCGACCATTTTTGCTTATTGCGTCGCAACTGCATGGTTGCCATTAGTTTTGACGATTTACTCGCAAACTTATGCTTGTTAAGATAATTTTCAGGTAATAGTTTCTTTTTAAGTCTCTTTATTTGCACTTTTTTATTTTTCAGTATGATTTTTTTTTTAATATAATTATGCTTTTATAATAATGTATATAAGTAAGTAAGTAAGTATTTATTAATTGTAAGCATATCAATGCTTAATGTAAAACATAGTTTACTCCTATGCGAGATGCTTTACGGCAGTTCTGTGGTACTTTGTCCATCGCTGTCGAAAACACAGATGTCGGCATTTTATTCAAATCCAATTTTATTTTTCGAATCAAACTCTGTACATTTTTGGGTCGAAAATTATTGCAATATACTCGCCTCTTTAGGTTTGCCCAAAAATCTTCAATAGGGCGAAGTTGCGGAACATTAGGTGGATTTGATGTCTTCGGTACGTATGGGATGATTAACTCCGCCATTTTGCTAAGGGTTTTTTTGGAATAGTGGCTTGAGGCTAAGTCTGGTCAAAACACTACATTTTCTCCTCTATGGCTCGTATTTATGAAATCCCGCTCTAATGGCAAACAACGCTCTAACGTATGCGGAATGAAATCTGGACAAAGTTTGAACCTCTGTTTAAAATATTAAATTCCTTAAAAACGTACAAAAGTGAATTGTCTTTTGTTTAACAACTCATCTTTAAATAATTACGACAAATTTCATGGACGTAGTATTTTTCTAACAATAATTATGGCATATCTCGGCAAAAAGCGTCGCGAAACTGTTTGTAATTTCTTCGATACACAACCCCTCTGGTCGGATGCGAAGGTCGTGGAGCATTTTACACAAAAGGTTTAGAGTCAAAGCACAGTTTATAGTATTTTAGCGTCCTACCCACTCAGAAAAACGAATACAAGAAAGCCCGGTTCTGGAAGACTATCCAGTTTAAGCCAGTCTAGTGAAAGGAGTCGCTTAAAGAAAATGACCACCTGCAGTATCGCAAAATCATATAGAGAGCTCGGAAGAAAATCCAAAAGCGACGGCAAATTCATCTAAAAGTATCTTAAAGACATGGGTATTCAAAAACAATCAAGAAAAGTTAAGACCACTGTGTCTAAAAATCAAAAATTTACTCAAAAAATCCGGCTTCACAAATTGGACAAAAATACATTCCACGCTAAAAGTGACGTCTTGTGCGTAATGAACGACGAATCATATTTCAAATTAGACGGAAATTAATGGCAAGGGAATTATTATTTCAAAAACACCACTGGCCCAACTGAAGAAAAAGTGAAATATGTGGAGCCTACGAAGTTTCCCAAAAAAGTTTTAAATGTTTTACTGTGGCTTGTGATCAGCCCTCGCTGTATGTTTAAGGCAGTTTTTTGAATCTGGGTTAGCCGTTAATGCCGGATACATGGAGCGATGCTTGCCAATTGTGCGGGATTTTATAAAATCGGAACATAGAGGAGCTAATTTGGTGTTTTGGCCAGATTTTACTTCCAGTCCCAACTAAATAAAAAAAAGCAAAATGGACGAGCTAAAAATCCCGTACGGACCCATATTAGCAAATCCACCTGCCACCCCAGAACTTCGCCCAATCGAAGATTTTTTGGCCAAATCTGAAACGGCGAATCTACTCGAATAATTTTCGCCGAATCAATGTACAAAGTTAAATTCGAAAGATTAAATTAGAATTAAATGAAATCTCGACATCTGTGTTTACATCAGCCATGGACAAAGTTCCACGGAACTGTCGCAAAGCAGCTCGCAAAGGAGTAAATTGTTTTTTGCATTAAACATTGTTAATGATACTATTATTTATTATAAACATTTTTAGCAAAACAGTTTTTTTTTATTATAATTTTGAACTTCGTCCAGATTTCATTCCGCATACGTTATGTAGCGATCGGCGTCCACAGCTAAACCTGACTCAAAGAATACAGACTTAGACATTCCGCGTCGACTGATGGCAAGCCATAGCAAAACTTTTTTAGGAAACTTTGTATGCTCAACATATTTCACGTTCTCATCGGTTGGACCATTGGTGTTCTCAAAATAGTAATTGCCTTGCCACTCGTTTCCATCTTACGTGAAATATGACTCGTCATCCATAACGCAAGTGACATTACTTTTAGCGTAAAATATTTCTTTGACCAATTTACGCAGCCGTACTTTCTGATTGATTTCTTGGTTTTCAGAGACAGTGGGCTTAACTTTTCTACACCGCTTATCGATGCCCATGTCTTTAAGATATATTTTAACAGTTTTGCCGTCACACTTAAATTTTCTTCCGAGCTCTCTATAATATTTTGCGACACGGCCGGCCGTAATTTTCTTTAATCGAGCTCTCTCAGAAAACTTGCTCAAGCTGGAATAGTTTCCAGAACCAGGTTTTCTAGCAGTGGTTTTCTTCAAGGCAAAGGACGCCAAAATATTGTAAATGGTGTTCCGACTCTCACCCATTTGCACAAAATTTTCCACCACCTTTGATTTCGGCCATAGGGGATGTGTACTGTAGAAATTACATACTGTTTGACGACGGCGTTCTTATTGATTTACCATAATTACAAAATCAAACACCCAATCTTTATGAAATTTACCAAACTGATTGACAGATATATAGACTTTACATTGACAGACACATTTTTTATTTAGATTTTTGTTTTTTATATTTTATATATACAAACTTTGTCCAAATTTCACTCCGCATACGTTATTTTTGCTCTTAATTGAATTTATATACTAGAATTAACACTATTCTAGTATATAAATTCATTCAAGAGCAAAAATATTACCTAAATTACAGTCGAAAATATCAAGGAAATAATGCTAATTAAGGAAGATATTTCAATTTTAATTAATACTGGTATTGATCTCTGGTTTAATGCCATCCTGTATTCAATTAGAAACAATTTTTTTTGTACATTTCCCATGTCCGCCTTAAGGTGTCCTTGTCATCAAGTTTTTAAGCAAATACTATAAGAACAATAAAAAATCAAGAAATACCTTGCATTGGGTGCTACACACACGGAGCTAATATCATCAATTGATTTATCTTCACAGTGATAGTGTCTAGGAATAGCTGTCCCGGTCATCCTTCTCTGGTTATCATTGTGATTCATGTAGCAAGATTCAAAATGCACTTCACAAAGATAGCGGTACTTTCATTGATCAGGTGTCAAAGACGTGAGATAGATGTTGCCTGAAATTAAAAAGTAAATAGATATTTTTAATTTCCATCAAGAACATTTCTTGTAAAAAACCTACCAAGCCTTTCGGCGTCTTTCGGCCTAAAAAGTAGTGAAATCTCAAGCCAAAGCCAATATACCAAGTTCACTTCAGCCATCATTATTCAATTAGATTTTTCATGATTTGGCAATCGCGCTGTGATTAAGTAAATTCAATCAATTCATAATAAAATGCCAACAGGCAAATTCCTAACTAGTTCATCATCTTAATCAACAGGCTTTAATATACCTACTTGTACATGACACCACTGCCTGGGTGTGATGTAAGTATATTATAGAAGATAGGAACGGGCTCTAGTCCTTGCTCTGGCCCTATACAAGTTGAGCACTTCACATACTTCTAACATATTACTCGCAGTGATCCATTCTATGCACTAATTTTAAAAAATAAATTGTATGGGTAGGTTCTGAGATAAATATCTATTTACATAGGTACTTACAAAGTTACAAACTCAAAAGTATTACCATTATACAAATGTCTTCTAAAAAAACGCAACAAGCCGAGTAGGTACTAAAATTATATCTTTAAATTTTGGATTGTATTTCTCTACATAAGGCACAGTGCAAACATGAAATTAAGACACTAAGCACTTTTGAGCGACAAATAAACTTATAACGTAAGTAACGCGATAAAAAACGGAAATACTAAACGCTAAATGTTTTGGAGCATTGATAAAAAGATAAGTTTATTGATGCATAGTACAGCGCATAGGTCTACTACGACATCACCAAGTATGTAGGTACGATCCGTACGAATTAAACGGCTCAGGGCAGACGCAATGTGGAAATGTTGCTACAATATCATTCCTTTAAAACTGTAGGTAAAAATCACAAACTTTGTTCATTTGTAAACATGCGAAAAAATAGATTTAGTATGAGTTTGCAGTGTCAATTAAAAATACATTCGAGACAATACGAGCACAGTGTGTATGTGTGTGTGTATGTTTATGTTTGTGTCGTTGCATTGATCTTCGATAGAATTAAGCCATTTTCTATACCTACTTGACTATTAGTTGGTGATAAAATAGCTCTCTCCTTAGCACTGTCTTAGAATTAATATTATTAATTTTGGAATAAACATTGTTGACTAATTCTTTTACTGAAACGCAAAAGTTTTCATTTTTAAGATTAATGCTCCTATTATCTTGGGGCATCTGAACATTTCCTATTTTGAGCAACAACTCTGCAAAGAACCGGTTTTCATACGTGCAGACAACGAAACTCTCATAATATTTGTTTTGAGTTCTAATCGATGTAGCGCGTAATTTTGAATCTGCCATATCTTCTAAAGTATTTATTTAAATATAATATTTTGTACGGGACAATATTAATCTACATTAAATGCCCAAGGTAACCAACGTATTTATCTGGATAAGGTTAAATACTGAATCGAACAGAATAGCTTTGCTATAACCTAATATTTTAAAATAAAATCATAAACATAAAAAATGGTTACTGTGAGTCAATCTTAGGAGATAGACATATGCCATTGCGGACTTTTCTCTAGGTTTTTTAAAGAACTACAATTCTTCAGTACATTATTTTGACACATCTCTTAAGGTTTAGCCAGCGTAAGCTATGTAAGGGCCCAAAAAATGATTTTTGACGACTTGGTAGGAAAACATTGAGTTTTTTCAACTATATTAAAACTTAATTAGAATGAAATGTACATATAAACCATCTAGAATAAATTCTCTAAATGACAGTGAAAACCATATCACAATGCGTTGCGTGGTTTGGAAGGAGTTAGCGGAGAAACAGGCAGACAGGCGCCAAGCGACTTTAATTTATACTATTTTATGAAATAGAGAAGAGATTAGGAGAAGAGATGCATCGGTTAAGTTTAATTAAATGTTTAGATACTTTAGTAAAAGATTTCTCATTATTACATACAGTCTTGAAATTGAAAAGAAAGAAGTGGTCTCTGCCTACCCATCTGTGAAACAGGCGTGATTTAATGTACCTATGTAGGTATGTATATTGCATGTACATTTACACTCTTTGATGCTCTGCTGAGGTGCTGAGGGATAAAGGCGTGATGTTACACTCATTAACACAACATGCAGGAACCATTAGCCAAATTTTACGTGTCTATCTATCTATTCTCTGTTGTAGATATAGTACATTGTGGTCTAGGCGCGGAAAATAAGGCATTTCCTGACGAGGTGGTTAGCAGGCCGAGCAATAGCGAGGCCTGCTAAAATACGAGGCAGGAAATCCTCGTTTCCGCCGAGGCATACATAATGCTTTTCTCAAACATGTGAGGAAATAATACAAATACATTTTTAAAACCCAAGGAATTTAATTTACTTAATTAATATTAAATGTGATGTTGGTCATGTTTGGGCAATTTTTAAACAAAAACTTAATGGTTTTTCCAGGAGCATTTATGCTTGTTTGTTGAATTTGAGATGAAGCTGTTTCAGGGTTTGAGGCAGACAAATTTTCCTGTGAAGTGAAGTGCCGGGGACTTAATTTTTCTAGTGGTGAGCGAGATGTGGAGGCCTGAGGAGTGCATTCTTGCAGATGGTGGCGAGATGTGGAGGCCTGAGGACTGGACGGTTGCAGATGGTGGCGAGATGTGGAGGCCTGAGGACTCGACGGTTGCAGATGGTGGCGAGATGTGGAGGCCTGAGGACTGGATGGTTGCAGATGGTGGCGAGATGTGGAGGCCTGAGGACAAGGCACGTGCAGATGATGGCGAGATGTTTCCAATTTAATTTGTTTGTTTATTTTGTTCGAAATCTCAGATTTGTTTTCAATTGAGTCTTCGATATATCCTTCAGCCACTTTATCTGATTTCCAACCACCTAGTCTCTTTAATGATGTCAAGTTCGCTCCAGAATCAGCAAGAAGAGTAGCGGAGGTTCGTCGGAAACAATGTCCAGTATAAGCCTGAGTATCGGTCAAATTCAAAAATTCAGCTATATCTTTAGGCATGGAAGCAATTTTGTGTTTTCCAATTGGCTGTCTGGTGCACTTGCCATCTTTATAATTTAAGAAAAATCTGGTTATTTTGGTATTTGGCGGACGAAGAGCTTCATATTTACGAACTATGCCTAGGTTTTCACCGCGGATGACAAATACTCGGTCGAGTTTCGTTTTGGTGTCACACAATTTAATAATCATGGTATTTTCGTGATTTTCAATGTCTTTTGTGTTTATGTTTGTTAATTCTATAGTTCGACACGCTCCGTTAATTCCCACAATTAGTGCAACCTGCAACAAATAAATCTTTATTTATAATACACTGCTTTTATGAATATTATACAGAAATTAAGCCCTTTAAAATACACAACAGCTAGTTATCTATAAATTTACTAACCTTAATTGCTAAATATTTAGCATCGGGAGCTTCCTTTAAAAATCGATCCACATTTTCTCCAGTCAAAACCTTTGACTTTTTGCTTTTGAAGCCAGCATGCTGTCGTTTAAGAAACATAGTAAGGTTTGAAAAATCCTTTATATTAACCTTGTGTTTCATTTCAACTGTACACTTGAGCATTGAATAAATGGACCACAATGTAGAAGACTTCTTATTCTTCGATTGCTCACTGAAATATGCTAAAAATACACCTTCAGCAAAGCTATTTACATTTTTGTTTGCCCTCCACAGCATAAACTGGTCATAAGTTCGGTTATATTTGTCCTTCGATTTAGCGGGAAGTAGGTTTTGCCTAATGCCTGCTACACACGTTAACGATAATCGTAGCGATTTCAGACTGTGCAGATAAATCGAACGTTCCTAGTGTCTCCACACGCCTCCGATATCGACGTCGATCGTCAGTTCTCCGCAGACCCTGAACGCAAGAAACACGTTACGATGGAAGATGATGACGCGCTTGCGATATTAGGTCTGGTTATGTGCTTAAAGAAAAAAAAGGCACGGAGTGTGTGGTGCAAAGCCTGGCTCATGAAAAGGAAACGATTTTCTCATACCAACTTATTAAATGAGTTGAAATTTGCTCCGAAAGATTGGCATAATTATTTGAGGATGAATGAAGAAGCATACTTCAATCTGCTGGATTTAGTTACTCCACTAATAAAGAAACAGGACACTGTAATGCGAGAAGCAATAAGTCCTCATGAAAGATTATCTGCTACACTGCGTTTTTTAGCTACAGGACGTTCCTACGAATGTATGAAGTTTTCTACAATAATATCACCGCAAGCTCTTAGTCAAATAATTCCTGAAACCTGTGATGCTTTGTACGAGGTTCTACGGAAAGAGTACTTAAAGGTAAGCATGAGACATAAAGAATACTGTACTCATCAAATTATTTATTAATTAAACTTACACGACGTATTGAATCATATTTTACAAATCATCATTAAAATTACTTAAATAGGAAGCAATTGTGTTATCAGATTTTGCATCATGATCAGGCTGTAGTGGTGATGTAGATTCCATTGATGCACTTGAGGATTCATAGTGGACTACAGCACGTTCTTGAAATCTGTGTTGGTTAGCTTGTAAGGGATATTGGCTTTCAGTGTGTGGTTGAGTGAAAAGGTTGTGAGTAGGTGGCTGAGAGTAAAGGTTTTGAGTGTGTGGTCGAGTGGAAAGGTTTTGAGTGTGTGGCTGAGTGAAAAGGATTTGAGTGTGTGGTTGAGTGAAAAAACTAGTGTTGGGAAAGTCATCATTTTTTCTTACAGTGTGTGACATAGTTAAGCTACCCATTTCAGCCAAGAACAGAGTTTCGTTAATTATTTTTTCTGCTATGATTCTCTGTTCTTTTGGTAACTCTTGTAGTTTCATCCCAACATTTTTTCCAAAAACCTCAAAACGATTGTCGGGGAGTTTAGGCCGTTTAAAATGATCATTTACGGACTTAAGTACGTCTTCGGTTAATGTATTTTTTCCTGGTCTTGGCCGACTGCGATTCGAGATTGGTGTAGCTCGTTCGCTGTCAGGACAGTTTGGGGTCGATGTGTCTCGTTCGCTGTCCGAATTATTCAGTGTTGGTCCATCGCTGTCAGAATGGTTCGGGGTTGGTGTGACTCGTTCATTGCTCGTTGAGTCGATGCTGGCGGTCGACTGTATCTGTAGAATAGAAGAAATATTATATAACTAAAATAATGACTAATCATGTACTCATTTTGTTACAGTTTCCAAAAACAGAACAAGATTGGAGAATAATAGCGAGAGAATTCGAGCAGAAGTGGAACTTCCCTCACTGTTTAGGTGCCATTGATGGTAAGCACGTTGAAATCGTGCCTCCAAGCAACAGTGGCTCGTTTTATTATAACTATAAACATAGACACAGTATGGTATTGCTGGCAATCGTTGATGCAAAATACAGATTCCTGTTAGTTGATTTTGGAACAAATGGAAGGGTTTCTGATGGTGGAGTACTGTTGAATACGAAATTTTATGAAAAACTTGAAAGAAAGACGTTAAATATTCCTAAAGCAGAAAGGTTGCATAATAGTCCACGAATACTGCCGTACGTATTTGTAGCTGATGACGCGTTTCCTCTAAGAAAGGACATGATAAAACCATTTCGCCAAAATGACTTAGACAGTACAATTAAGAAGATATATAATTATCGGACATCACGAGCACGCCGCATTGTCGAAAACGCATTTGGCATACTAGCGGCAAGGTTCAGAATTTACAGAACACAAATGAACCTGTCGCCTGAAACTATTGGGTCAGTTGTAAGAGCAACCTGTGCTGTGCATAATTTTTTGACGACATCATCGCTTAATTCATACGCTTCTTCAGAATGTTTCGATACTGAGAATTTTGAAGAAGGTACGATAACGTCAGGACTCACAACAAGAGCGTCAACACTTGAACCATTACAAAGAACTATACAAGGCCGTGCACCTCAAACAGCTAATCAGATAAGAAGTCAATTTATGACGTATTTTGTAAGTGAAGGAAAAGTTCCTTGGCAAGACAATTTTATTCATTAATGTCAAGTATAATAAAGCAATAAATAATTTCTGAAAAATAAAAGCTTACCTCATTTTCGTCCTCATCCTCATCTATATTCGATTTCGATGGTCTCGGTACTTCTTGATCGTATAAAAAACTTAGCAACTCGAAGTACCATAAGCGAGGAGTGTAAATCTCGTCAGTTCCTGCTCCGGATTTACACGATTTTTTTATTTTGTTTAGCTCTTTTTTGTAGGTAGTTCTAAGATTATTAATCTTCTTAACCACTATATCCCTGTTGGCATTTGGATCGATGGCTTTGTATTTTTCGACTAGCCTGTTGTAGGCGGCATTTTTTTTGTTGCGATCATGGTAATCCTTAGATTTGGTCATCCAAAGGCAAGTTTCGCTTCTGTAGCTCTCTATGAACTCCTGCAGTTGTTCGCGGGGACCTCTTTCTTCTTCCGACATGTTGCAACGCGCAATAAGTTCGCCGACCAGCGAGCTCCGTGATAAACAGCGGTGCGGCACGTGCGCACACAAGCGACGCGAAGTACTTACTGCCGAAATGATCGCACCGATCGCCATCCACACGCGACGAAAAAACTGCGCAAACGCGATCGACACCGATTTATCTAATAAAAATTGCAACTGCCATCGATGAACGATAATCTGCAACGATTTGTCATACACACGATCGATAAAACTGCACAAACGGACTGCGCAGTCACATCGCTACGACAAATCGTTGTCGTGTGTAGCAGGCTTAACCGAGGCAGCTTCAGGTTTTAATATAGGCGGTGTGGTACCAATTTCGTCGCTTTCGTCGCTTGAGCTCATTTTTTCTAGTAACTATTTCGTATAATAACAGTTTTACTTCTTCTTTAAATTATTTGCGGCGGTTTTCCGTATGCAGAATGAAAGAATCTTACCGACTGTCAATTGTTTACTAAGCTAACCATAGACTTTGAAATGCAAAAAAAAGAAAATTAAGAAAAAAACACACGCATTGTGCTAAAAAAGCGAGCAGTTACATTGGCTGTTTGGAATTTTTGTCTTGGTCCTTTTGATTTTGTATGCAACTGACAGCGTTTTTAAAAATAATATGGACATGGACGGAAAGTGTTTTCATATAGTTTTTTTACTCCTAGGAGTAAAAAGAGGCATTTTCCGTCCTTCTATCTCAAGCGGAACACCCTTCTTTCCGAGCATGTTTGAGAAAAAACTATTTAAAGTCAAGAGGGCTGTTTCTTAAATTTCAATTTTGATCATTATTACACTCATGATAACTTTTGAATGGTATGTCCGATTTGAATAATTCAAAAAGTAATTTACAGGTACTAATATAGCCTTGAAAACGAAGTAATTTATTTGGATAAGTATTAATACCATGGTACGAATAATGGGGCCTAGTTAGTACCGGCGTTACAATTGCATATTTTAACATGAAAAAGTAGTTATTGTGACATAACTGTAATAGTTAGACATATGGTATCGCGGGCTTTCTTGTACAAATTGATGTCTTATTTAAAACTGTAGTACATCACTTTGCTCTATTGTCAATAGTTTCCGCAGCGTACGCGATATAAGGATTTTTTTTGGTATATTTTTCACACCTTACGTTACATTATAGAAGTTTTCATACGGAACCCTAACTTTTTGAAAATATACTATAGCCTATGTTCATCAGGGATAATGAAGGAGTCTAATGGTGAAAGAATTTTCTAAATCGGTCCAGTAGTTTCGGAGCCTATTCAATTCAAACAAACAAAAAATCTAATCTTTCCTCTTTATAATATTAGTGTAGATGAACCCGTTAAGACTGACACGATCTTCGAGAATGGAAGTGCGAGACATGTGGCGTCGCGGCCCAAGGTCAAGGGCCCCATCTCTCAAACGATATCTATCTAATAATTAGGTAATACTAGTGCTTTAATAAGAAGAATCACCAATATTAAAAAGCTAATACCTAGTCGGTCCCAAAGTTCTGTCACTGGCACATTATTTTTAAATTTAGAACATGGTTTTAAGAAAATGAATTCCATTTTTGAATGTTTTGACAATTATTTTAAAACAAAAAACAGTCATTCGCTGCAATTTCCCATGATGGAGTGGACATTGAAAGAAAACCGAATAGCTGTTTTAGCATTGTACCGCTGCGGGCACTCGCCGAGTACCATTTTCAAATTGCTCGAAATCTTAAATATAACGCTTAGGTTTGTGTACCGTACTATAGGTTAATAGGTAAAATGAAGTCTCCAGTTTTGAGGACAAGAAAATAATTGGCCGGCCTCGCTCCTTACGAACACCAGTGATCAAAGCGATCAAGGCGCGCATAGTGAGAAATCCTATCCGAAAATAGAAGTTGATGGCTTTGCAGATAGGTGTCAGTAGAAAAACCGTCAGAAATGCCATCATCAACGTTTGCTGTTTTCATAACTCTCAATAATTTGTATTGTACTTTGATTGTCAATTGATAATGAACAAGTTAAATTTTTATCACATAGCAAATCTTTTAACACTTTTCTAATGAATACTATTTCACTTACAAATAATGCTTCTGCAATATACTCCGACTCTGCTGTTGATAGTGCCATGGACGTCTGCTTCTTTGAACTCCAGCTGACCAAGTTGCCTTGATGGAATATTGCAACACAACTAACACTTTTTCGATCCATATGTTCACTTCCCCAGTCAGAATCTGAAAAAGCCTGTAAGTAATTATTATTATTATTATTATCTTCTTTTTTGTATAGTAATCCTTTTTCTTTTGTCTGTTTCAGGTATCTCAGGACTCTCTTTGCAGCTGTCCATAGAGTGGGTGTTGGACGATTCATGTATCTACTGAGAAATCCAGTTTTAAATGCTATATCGGGCCTGCTGATTGTAGCTAAATACATAAGTGACCCTATGAGTTCTCTGTAGGGAATGTTAGTTAATATTTCTTCATTTTCATTTATATTCAGCCCAACTTCCATCGGTGTATTTGACTCTTTGCAATCTTGCATATGAAATTTTAATAAAATCTTCTCAATAATCTGTTTGTTTTATTTCCATACCACTTGCAGACTTTGTTATTTCCATTCCTAAAAATCTACGAATATTTCCCATGTCTTTTCAAATTGTTCTTTTACCTTCTGTATAATATTCTGTCTATCTCCAATTATTAAAATGTCATCCACAAATATTATTATGTATACATTTGTTCCTGTGTTTCAATCCATTTTGTGCTAGAAAATTATTAAGCTTTTCATTCCAACAACGTGGAGCTTCTTTTAAACCATATAAAGCTTTTTTTAACTTTTATACTTTTCCTTCTTTTCTATTTTCTAGTCCTTCAGGATATTTTATATATATGTTTGATTTCAATTCACCATTTAGGAAAGCTGTAGGTATATCCAGTTGTTTTATACAAAATTTTCCTGTACTGCTTTATTTAGAAATAATCTTACAGTAGTTATTCTGGCAACTGGTACATAGACATCCTGAGTGGTCTCTTCTTGGAATCCTTTAGCGAGTAACCTGGCTTTCTTTGTATTATCTGCCTTTGTGCGGAGTACCCATTTTGTGTCAATAGCCTTGTGACCCTTTGGTAAATCACTTTCTTCCCATGTTTTTAGCTTGGTGCTGAAGAAGGAGTCGGATTTTGCTAAATAACCTTCTTTGTATTTTTGCCACAAACTACTCGAACTGGAACTACGCGACTTTGAAAAATGTTTCCATCTGAAGAATTTTCATACTGCACCTTTTGCTTGATTTGGGATTGTTGTGACCCATCACAACCCCATTTGCAGATAAGCTCTAGGGAGTCATGGTCTTCTTGATTTATATCATTTAAAATTTCTTCCAAATACGTCAGCAGTCTAACCACAGTGTGATTCAACAAATCTTGTAGATCAATTTCACACCATGTTTCAGTAACCGTATAAGATTCCTTTGGTGGATAGCAGTCTTTGCTTTGTCTTTTGCAGAACGCTATAACTGGGGTATATTTTCTTATTGGAACTTCTAATAATTTCATATTTATTTATTTAAACTTTTTTGCACAATACAAAAGTAAAAAGTACAAATGGCGGATATTGCCTTCTCGAAAGGTCGGCTTCCGTATACATTGATTGATAACGCTCTAAGAGGCGTCAATTGTGCATGATCAACTTGCATGGATGTTTTAGAAGCTTTCTTGTATTTACTGGCTTGTTTTGGTGACTCCATAATTTCAGTGAACACCTGTGATACATTTCTATCGCCAGCAGTTTGCAAATTAGTTTTTGTAGCGTGCACCAATATATATTTTCCAACTGAACGTAATTCTGCCGTTTTTCTTCTTTTACTTTTATCAGTCAACTCACAGAATGCTTTTGATGTGCTACCGGAAACTATGCTTTTGAGAAACTCTAGGTATTTGAAAAGTCCTTTGCAACCACGTGGCATTATCTTTTAAAAATGTTTCTTCATGATTTTACCCACCTGCTTTTGAGATCGCTTTTTAAATGTCAGATTTTTGCTTTAAATTCTTTATTTCATCTTGACAATACTCCTCAGCAGATAAAAAATATTTTTTATAATCATAATCATTTATTGCCAAAACTGTGTACATTGTTATAACATGTCATATAGTAATTAGTAGGTATCAACAGTTTGCCCGTTTCGGACGTACAATATTAACATAAAGTTCTGTTTGTTTATTAGAAAAATTATATAATATTTAATAATAATCATAAATTACTCAAAAAATTCGTTAAGGTCGTAAAAACATTTGTTTAGGAGCCAATCCTTTAGTTTCTTCTTAAATTGTGCGCCTTCTAAGGCCTTAACATTGTCTGGTAAATTATTATAAATCTTAATCCCAGTCACAAATGTGCTTTTATTGAGTATGAAGCTGGAAGGGCGGACTGTACATAAGTCAAACCTATATTGACTTCGCAAATTTACCTTAGAGTTACATTTTTTGATAAAAATATCTTTCCTTTCGTTGACAAACAAACAAATTTCCAGTAAATATATACACGTCAGAGTTAAAATTTTGTGGCTTTTAAACACAGGTCTTAGGCTCTCTACATTTTTAACCTTAAATATAGTTCGCAAACATTTTTTTTGAAGAATAAAGGTCGATCGAATATTCACTGAGTTACCCCAGAATATTATGCCATAGGTGAGTAGAGGGTAAACATTACCATAATATGCCTGTATAGTTACCTCTTTTGACGTTATATTGGTGAGTATTGATATTGCGTAACAACATTTAGTAATTTTTTTATTTGTTATCTCTACATGTAGCTTCCAGTTTAGGTTACAATCTAAAGTGACTCCCAAAAAGTTAGTACTCTGAACTTGTTCGATTAATTTGTTATCGATAATAACATTTAAGATTTGAGGTACCTGTTTATAATTGACAAATTGTATTATTTTCGTTTTATTTTTATTAACACTTAAGTTCAGAGAGCTTAACCAATTTATAATGTTTCTGAGTGTGTTCTGTAACTCAATAACAATATCGGAGCCGTTTAATTTCTCATTAGATATAAATACGGTGGCATCATCTGCGAACATGACACATGAATGATCAATTATTAAAGGAAAATCATTAACATATATCAAAAATAGTAAAGGCCCCAGAACGCTGCCTTGAGGAACCCCTTGTAGAATGTGTGCATAATTTGACTGTAGTCTGGTAATTGTTTTTGTTGTTCTGTCATAAGTGTCTAACACTATAGTTTGTGTTCTGTCAGTAAGGTAAGTATGGATTAATCTTAATGCAGGGCCCCGGATTCCTACATGCTCGAGTTGTCTTAACAATATTTTGTGGGAAACACAGTCGAACGCTTTGGAAAGATCAATAAACAGCCCAATAGATGCTGTTTTCTTGTGTATGTCTGTCCATAACTGTTGCAAAAAATTAAATATGGCTAATGTAGTATTTTTTCCCTTTTGAAATCCTAGCTGATTTTTGTTCAGAATGTTATTTTTATTGAAGAATGACATGATTCGATTTAAAATTACTTTTTCAAATATCTTAGAAAAATTTGGTAACAGTGCAATTGGTCTATAATTGTTCATGTCTTGTTTGGAGCCTTTTTTGTGCAAGGGTTTTACTAAGGCTTTCTTAAGGCTATCAGGGAATACCCCATTTTCTAAAGATAAGTTGATAATATGTGCTAATGGTCCTACAATGTGCACTGTACTGGCTTTTATTAACGTAATGGGTATCTGATCATATCCCGTACTTTTTTTGTTCTTCATTTTTTTTATAATGCTTACTATCTCTTGCTCAGTCACTGGGGTCATAAAAATGCTAGTCAGATTTGGTTGGGTAACTGGCTTATAGCTATACTCGGAATTTATATTATTGGCGTTGTTTGAATTTATGAAATAATTATTAAATGTACTTGCAATGTCCTTTGGTTCACTTATTGTAATGTTGTCTTTTTTAATGCACTGTACAGTTTCTTTTATAGTATTTGTTTGTGTTGTTTTTTGTTTAATTATTTGCCACGTAGCCTTGCTCTTGTTGGCACTTCGTTTAATAAAGCTTATATTAGCGTTTCGTTTTGATTGCTTAGTGACTACTTTCATAACCTGGCAGTATCTCTTGTATCTGTTTTTGAGAGCCGCATTGGTAGATTTCAAGTTCATTCTGTAAATAACTTAGGTTTTCCTTAAATTTTCTTAAATTTGACTGTTGCTTTTTTTCGTATTAACTTTTTCGAGTCATTACTCTGAAGTTTGAGCAACCTGGTGACTCCAAAAAAAAATTATACACATTAGGTTTTAAAAAGTAAAACTTCAAAAAATCTTCATTTGTAATGACAACTAATTGACACGATGGCATAACGAAAATAGCAAATAAGAGCACCCGTTTTCTTCATATTTACAACAATAATAATGTGCTTTACTTCATGACACCATAATAATCACCCGATAGCACCCGATAGAAGAACTTAAACCCTATTGGCAAACCAACAAAAATAATAATTGAAAAGGCCCTCTCTTTAGCAACCTAATTTGTTAATTTATCTAAAAATAAACCACACCAAAATTACAAAAAAGTATGTATCCTTACGTGGATCATAATTCTCCATTATCACTTTATCTTACTCAGTTCACAAATTAAAAAAAGAAGTCGATAGAACTCCGCGTATAGAAATGGCGTCTAAAAGCAATACGTGCACTGTAAGTAACGATCAAGTTTCGACTGCTGACAGCCAGTTATCGTGACACCGGCGGCGTGGTGGGGGAGGGTTGTCCATTGCTAAGCAACTACCTGGCTATCTGCTGGTATTCATTTTGTTTATCTGTATTTAGTTTGAGATTTTGGACTTTTTACCGGCTAGAATGTGTTGTGTGTGTGTGTGGGGCCACAGAAACAAAAATAATATTATTTTCAGTGGCATGTTCCAACGCGGGTAAAAACTTTGTGTGATGATCCATCACAAGCAAAACTTTTTTATCAGATGTCGGTCGAAGTGTCTCCACAAAGAAGCTCAACCAATCCGAGAACTCTGGCCCATTATCAGTAAAGATTCCTTGTGTGCTCCAATGCATTTTGAACTCTAACTTGGTATTTTTTTAAATACCTTACTGATCACATCATATTGTTACATACTGTATAGAAAACTACCAAGTTAGGGCTTAAAATTCATTAGTCTCAATTAATTGGTTTGACTGTCAACCATCCAGTTCCGAACAAGACACAGCTCATCTAAATAAAATAATGCAATTGAATAAAAATAGAATCTATTGCCAAACCCGGTTATCGAGAAAAAACCGGTTTTTAATCCATTCAAAATAAAAGGGTATTTTAATGTTGTGTAATCGTTGTGTAATAATCAAAGTAAAATCTACTTGAAAATAATCATTTTGTAGCGGACTGTTCTAGGGATGGGTGAGCCGTTCCTGAATTAAACACAGTTTATGTAATATTTGATTTAATTAGTTCCAAATTTACCTAACGGTACAAACCCCAAGAAACGACTGGCGCGTCGGTGGGCCGCGCGACCCGCGCCCAGTCCAGGGTGGGCGCCCGCACCCGCGCGTTGCTAAGTCAGCTCATACGCCGGTACACATGCACCGCGGTATGAGCCGACGCAGCATTCTGTGTCCCTACAATTTGCGTGATATTTTTACTACTTATACATTTGTGCCTCCTGTACTTAAATTTTACAATTGCAACAGGCAGTTATTTGCTATATTTATCTTTAAGTTTTATACATTTACGAAAAAATAACTTAACTAATATAAATAAAATACTTATCTGGGTATTCACGGTAAAGCAAAAATTGACAAAATAAAGTATTAATTATTGCAACGGTAAGTAAAATCGATTAAGTTAAAGCACAAACAGTTTCTTTCCTTTTTACTCATATTGCATTTTCTTACGTAGATTTTTTGTTCCTCTGTATGTTTTCAGCTAGAATTCAATCGATCGTTGATGTTTGATAGCTTTTTACATTGATACAACCTTGAAATTAACAAAAAACAGTAAAATACTAAAAACTGGTTAATAACCGGTTTTCCAACTTATTGCATTCCTTATAATAAAAATGCACGACAATGCAACTGTGCATACGGCTCTCACAACACAGCTAACCATGACCGGAAATGGCTTCGATGTCATCGATGTCCCCCTTACAGCCCAGATTAAACCCCCTGTGACTATTTCCTATTCAGTCTTCTGAAGAGAGATCTCAGGGGGTGTAGATTTTCTACCGATGATGCGATGATATCCGTGGTGAACAACTATTTTGACGCGAAACCGAAAGTTTTTTTTAACGGTTTAATTTCATTATTTTACAAGTGTAACAAGTGCATTTCGGTGGAAGGGGATTACATAGAAAAATAAAAAAAAATTAGCCAGCAACGTCTTTTCTTTCATAGTCAGGTAGATATCTTTTCAGCCGCCCCTCGTTATTATGTAGGTATGTACAAGAAACACAACATGTTAGTAGCATTTCCTAAGGAAATTGATGGCTAACAGAACTTACCTAAGTGAATTTCAACCAGAATTATGCAAGATGTTGCATCCGAGGAAACTTACAATAATTACTCTACCATGTGACTGTGTGTGTTCCTCAGTATCCAGCCTAGATGCATAATTGTAACTATATAGGTACTTTAGTTATCTGGTGGTCACCTTTACAACTAGCGAGATTTCGATTATACTGCGGACTTGACAGAAGCGCGTGGAGCTAACCCCATTTGCTTCCGAATTTATGCATTATTTTATGACAGAGCAGGAGTAAGTAGCATGGCAAGATAAATATTTAGAGGGAAGAAGTTCCAGATAAAAGTATTTAGAGAGAAGTTCAAGTCATCAATCGGCATGATACTAAATATAACGACATTAACATTATCAATGTCTAAAATAACAACAACTAATGTAAGTATCTTATTACATTAGTTGTTGCATTTTCACTGTCTAATCCTGTATTCGCGGTATTTTTAGTTAAGATAAACGATATCGCATCAAAAGCAAACGACTGTTTTAGCGCCAGCACTACCACACTTCTTTTTTTTCTCCTCATTATTTGCGTAAGTTCTCAAACTTCTGATTTTTTTGTAAGCCACGTTGCTTGTTAGCCATGTTGCCATATTTTTCAGCGTTTTCATTCCATCTGGCTTTAGAACTAACTGAGCAATATTGCAGTAATTCCCTCTTTAACAAAGCTGGGACATAGTTAGTTATATTTCCCTACCATGCAAGGTGTTTTTTCAAGCCTCATTTTGGGTTTCTTCGTCAATCGGTGCGGAGTAAGCCACATCTAAATCATTAAATTTACTACTAGTTAATTTACAAATTGGACACCTGAGTTTCGAAAATGTGTTTTGAATAATATTGTATACCTTGCCATCGATGATGCTTAAAGTAAGTTTACAAATTGATTTCACTATATTATATGCTCTCGAGGTAACTGTCGCGATTGGGATTGAACTTCGCAATTGTTGCTCGACGTATTCTTGCCCGCGAGAAAAAGCTCTTTTGATTCTTTTCGGTATTGAATATGAAGAGGCCTGCAGGAACGAACTGATAGGGGTTTTGGGTTTGTCCACAGAATTCGTTTGTTACACGTTTCCACAATTTGTTAGGGTACAAAAGTTGTGGCAAATATTGTATTTTCGTCAAACAAAGGACCTTGGGGAGACTTTTGTTTATATAGCGATTGGCCTGTGCTACCGTCAAAGCCCCAAGACCCTTCGAATGTACAGGACAATTCATCCAAATGCTCTCGTTCGCAATATGTGTTAATTATGTCATCTCAGACTTTTATAATTCTGTTGAAAGTGTGTCCGAGTAGTCCTTGGAAGGTAACTGATGCCTCAATTTCAGTCGATTGAACTGTCCTCTGGATAACATTCCTGTTTTGCTTTTGCTACTTCGTTGTAAGGTGGAAAAGCACAAAAGCCTCTATTGTTTAAATCTTGTTGTATGTTCTTGTTGTATTCCTAGCGCTTCTTCTGGAGTATATGGCTTGGTTTGTTGATTTATTTTTGCCAACACTTCACTCTATTTAGTTGGAGACTCCAAACATTTATTTATGACAGCCTCTAGGTCATTGGCACTTTTGTTACTCAGTTTATGATTGTCTTGAGATATAATAACTTACGAATCTTCGGCAGAAGTCCTCTGCTAGGTTCAGCCTGAAACCTCTACTGCTCCGCACGCGAAACAGCTTTTTTCGTGTACATTATGCAGGCGTTTAGAATACTCGTATTTAAGAGTCTTCTAAATACCTTCACGTACCACTTTTATCCACGTTTCGTTTCCATGAAGTACATGGACAGCTTTTTGTCCTTAAGGTCAACACCGCCCATGTACTTGTTGTACTCTGAAACGTAGATTGGATTTTGGCGTTCTGTTCCCGCCCTCATCCTGCCTCCTTGTGATCGCCGTGGTAAGTCTACAATACTGTAACCATTTTCACATCTTCTCTTTATTGTGATATCGCCAGAATGGCAGCTCACTCGCCGCCCGGTGCTCAGGTCACGCTCATTTAAAATTTTTGATCATCTGGCACGTGAAACCTCCTCCTATTTAATGTTCCGAACACGTCCGTTTTTCGGGCTTTCAAAAATCTGGTTAAGGGCAACTTGTTGTACCAGTTGTCCATAAACAGACTATGGCCCACGTCGAGGAACCCATCCAGGTGCATTAAACCCAAGAATGGGTCCCTCGTGCATAGATGATTTTTCCCGTATATATTACACACCTGAGCAGATACCCAGTTGCAGCCTCGCAAGGACTTAATTCCGAATCGAGCCGCCTTCGCTCTTATGCACTGAATCCAAGCTAAATGACCTTTTCACAATAGCAAGGATTCATCGAGACTGAACTGCTGCTCAGGTGTATTAAGCAGTGTTGCCAGTGGCATATCGTCAAAAGTGACACGAGTCAGATCAAAAAGTAACATTTTCACGAGAAAAATAGCACTACCTTATTTAATGTGGAAAACGAAACTAAAACTATATTATAGCAATTCAACACACAAAAACAAAAAAAAAAGTTTTCCGACCACTTATTTCAGCTTGGAAAAAAAAATTTTGATCTAATAACTGAATGGTGGTGCTGAAAAATAAAAACATTCAATTAATAAAGTGTTACTACCATATATACCAACCAATTTAGTAATGTATTTCAATAGCTATAACTTACTTTGTTTAATTGATTTATAAAAAACGTCATCATATCATAACCTATTTCTGATATAGGCAGGGTAGCTAATTTGAACTGGAACCTGGAAAAAAGCGATAATATTAACATCTTAGTCATGAAAAATAGTTACTTAAAACTTTGTGAGATCTGAAGAATATTGTGCAATTAAGTACCTTCACCACTCTTGCTATATTTCATTTTTGCCTGCATCATTGCTTTTGACGCCTCAAATTTTGTGGCGTTTTTAATGTTTTCTTTAGTAACCATCAAAGCAGAAATGGTTTCAGTGTTTAGCCTGTTCCGGTTTTCACATTTGATCAATTTCAACTGACTAAAAATTCGTTCCACGCATGCATTTGAAAGAGGCAACACAAGTAAAAGTCCGATAACCTTTTTTATATTTGGGAACATTGGAGTACCAGTAAATCCTTTAATTTTAATATTTTTCCCCAATATTCTTCAACATTACTTTGAGGCAAATCTAATTCGTCGTGGTCTAGGAAAGCATACTTTTTCCATTCCCTTTGAAGCTCCACATCATCAACATCATGTTTTATGTTTGGAAATCTGCTAATTACGCTAGATAAAACTTTAATATTTCAAATTTTTGAGCTATGCTTGGTTTAATTCCTTCTATGAACGTGTAATTTGTTTTATTGACTATGTAAAACATTAAACACGTTGTTTTGAAGTCAGTGATTACGGTTTTCGGTTCAGGAATGTCTTTTGATAGTTCTTCAATTGAGGATTGTGCCGCTACCCCTAAATATATTTTCTCAAGGGGCACAAAACATCTTGGATTGGCATATTCTATTAGGTAGGCATCGGTAGTAACTAAATTGCATATAGTAGCTGGCTATTGTTTTTATCAATTGATGTATTTCAGGTTTTACTTGGTGGAGCAGTGGTTTTTGAGTCTGGAATAGGCGATTGAATACGTTGAATAAATCTAGGTCGTATGACATGAACTCAAGGTAAATTTTTGTGAGTTTATTATCCAGTGGCTATTATATCCTCCGTGATTTTACTTGGATCTTCTAAAACTTCGAGTCTTAAGTACTCAGAGAGTACATCTTACTGTTCTTATACTCTGTTGATGCAAGCCTGTAGGGATAACCATCTCTTAATTGAAGTACTCGAAATTGTATGGACTGTACATATATGGAATTGTATTTTTTTAAAGGAATCTGTAAGCCGCACGGGCACTTTTATACGTCAAGAATCTACCAGCTAAAGCATTTACAATAGTAACATTCTGGCAACGCTGGTATTAAGACTAAAGAGCCATACATTTTATGTATGTGACAGATGCTTTATCCACATTTGAGACGCGATATAGACGCAGCCATGCTACTAGGCCAGAAATCAGGAAGCCTTTTGCTAGTATTGCGGGTATCTCAACGTCTTTTTTAAGTTTGAATGTAGTTTTATTGACGCCTAAAAATTTGTTGCTGGTACTGTATAGTGAAGACTTTTTCGACTCAAATGTTGGTTTCAAAAGGTTTTCAGTTCCTTTGAAATTACTAAAACAGTCTTCAAATAGTTTCGGAACTGGGGAATAATCTTTGCAAACTGTGGTTTTGCATGTGTTCATTGCTAAATCCACCTTGTTTTGGTAGATTGCAGAGCACTTATGCTTGTTCTCTCGTATGATAGCATTCATTTCAGTTTATCGCTACCGAGGCACTGCACTCATCGCGATTTAAGTTTGAAGTAAAATTCGGCCGTAAGTTTTCTTCGACATAATTACGTAGCGACGTTATTTCAACTTAAGAATTACATACGAAATAAAAAGATTAATAAGGAACCGGCATAAGCGCAAGAGAATAACAGATGTTTGACAATCACAAATTTTAATGTCGCCCATACTAATTAAGCAGCAATGAACGGTTGTCAAGTCGGTTGCCTTACCAATCAAATAACTACTATACGACTGATATAAATAGTTATCGTGGGTGGAAAAAATATATCACTAACAACGAAATTTTATTTTGGTTGGTTAAAGTGTGAGTGAATGATGTGCTTGTCATTCACTTAATGTTTGACTTACTAATGGCTTGTTACATTTTCGACATAGGAAGTATATAATTAACAGGGACGTTAGTATCTGTTAATTTTAAACGTCGATTACCTAACGCCCGATTTAGATTATAACTAACAGAGTATTGTGAAATCAGGTCTTATCCTAACTCTAGAAAAGGCGTCAGCATTTGTGTTTTGCTTCCCTTTCTTGTACTTAATCTCGAAATCATATTCTTCTAACCTTAAACGCCGATGTTTAAGAATTATTCGGTTCCTCCAATGAAGACAGCCATTGGTCTGTGGTCCGTATACATCGTAACCTTTTTACCATAGAGGCAAGGCCTAAAGTGCTTTACAGCCTATATCGGCTCAAAATTAGGGCTATGGATATCCGTGATACAGGCCGACCCGAGACCCGAGTTTGTTCTAGTTTTCTTGTTGTGTTTACAAGAAAACCAGAACAAGCTAGTATAGAATATTTTTTTAAAGTTTTATGTACCTAAACTTATAGTTCCTGTTCACTATAATATTTTTAGGCAGCCATTTTAACTTCATCATCTCCAGTGTTAGTTATCTTCCCTGACAAATTCAGATTTATCGGTAGAGTATTACGTTCAATGCCACATTAGTAAAACATTTTTTGACGTGAAACGTCTTTAAAATTGGTGCCATTATGGCGCATAATTGGCGACGGTTTTCGAATGCGCTTAGTACGAGCATAACGTATCTAAATATAAAATATCATTGCTTGAATGATTTATCAATACTCACGATCCAAAAGTAACGTCTTCGCTTTCTTTTTTCACAGCATTCAGACACGCTAACTAAACAATAAACTTGATCGGGATTAAGAATTTTCTTTTTGTTGCCATCAGCGACTATCAAGTTTCCAAAGTACTTCCAACAAAAACTACTTCGAGTTTTAGAGCCATAATAACAACAAGTAACAGATAGTTTGCTGACACTAATTTTTGTTAGCTCAGTCATTTCTACCAAAAAGTCAATACGCACGCCGCGCGGTGAATAGCGGCGGCGGCGGCGGCGCGCGGGGGTGTCGCGGCGGCGTTGCGCCGGCGCGGCGCCCATATCTATACCATACACGGGGTACCATGTCAGAAATCGGACCGTAACGAATTGGTCTATATCGTCTGACATTAATAACTACAAAACTATTCATCGCAGAAACTTGCATTTAGTGACATTATTTAGCGTATATAGTCAGCTCGCTGCTTAGACCTTGAGTTTGCATCGGGGCCGGGCGAGGCGGCGGGGGATTCCGCATTGCGTAGAATAAAGCCGGGTATTCATCTGTAAGCATTTGTTAATAAACTGTTTATGAATTTGATCATCATTTTTTGCAACAAGTTTACCGTAAACACTGTTTCTGAAACTTAGCAGTCCACACTAGTTTAGTTATTGCTAGGATGTCGCCCGAGGAGGTAGTGATACTCTGTGCTGCTTATATAATAATAATACACAAGAGTAGGACTAAAAAAAAACGAAAATGTGGTGGATTACAAATTACCTCTTGAATAGAACTTACGTATTTGATGATCTTAGAGGATTTGATGGATCATTCCACAATTTTAACAGAATGTCACGATCTGACTTTGAAATATTATTGAGATTGATTGGACCAGGGATGTAACAGATGTGGTTATATCGGAACCGGAACCGGAACCAGAAGCGGAAGCGGAACCGTAAACGGAAGCGGAAGCGTAAACGGAAGCGGAAGCGGAACCCGAGTGATTGGATGTGGATTGGATGGAGGTGGATGAGATGTTAAGGGTAGGTCTAAGCTAAGTCTATCTATTCATAGTAAAAATTCCAAACATGAATCATCAGTCTTTATTACGGCAGTAAAAAAACTTAGGTACCTTAAAAAAATTACCTAATCAGTACTAGGTATGATACAATCATTTCATGAATGAATGAATGAATGAATGATATTTATTTTCCAAAGCAAGTCACATGTATGTACATTGCATGTTATGTCAAAAGTACAAGAAATTACATTGGAATCGTCAAAAATATACACAAATTTATAATCAAAAATAGAAATGAAGTCAGGATAACAATAAAAATACAAAACTAGGGAGTTATCAGCGTTAAGGATCGTCTTAAAAAATAGCATGCAACCAAATTAGCATTTTTTTTTTAAATATTTAACATAATAAGTCAAAACATCAGAAATAATAAAAACAATAAACAGATTAAATCAAAACATTTTAAATAAATTATGTACCTAATTATAAATTAAGTTCCATAAACTCTTTAACTGAGTATAATGGATTTTCCAATAAAAGGTTTTTCAGCCGGCGTCCAAATGCTTCGTCGGATGGTTCATTCCTAAGTTCGGAGGGTAGACGTTCGTAAAAGGTGGGACCAATCACGCGTGGGTTCTTCCCTGCAAGTGCCATGCGACGGGGAACTGTTCTCAAACGCCCCGAGTGGCGGAGCTGCTTGCCGACTGCATGCACGCGGGCGAACATGTTAATATTTTTTCTGACAAACATTACAGTGTCGTGAATATAAAGTGAGTAGTGCGTCATGATGCGGTGCGTCACAAAGAGATCCCTGCACGAGTGTCTAGGTTTCACTCCAACTAATGTACGTACAGCACGTTTCTGCATTAGCATAACTCTGTTGGCATCCGTGGAGTTTCCCCATATAAGAGTACCGTACGACATAAGGGAGTGAAAATGTGCAAAATATACTTGCTTCAGTGCGTCATCAGAGATGAGGATCTTTAGCTTTCGCAACGCAAAGACTGCACTACTCAGTTTACCACACAGTTCATCGACATGGCACTTCCAGTTAAGGTTCGAGTCCAGAGTGAAAACAAGAAACCTACACTTGTCGCATATAGGCATCGGATTGTTAGGCACGCTCGGAGGAACAGCTGGACTGCGGCCCGAAAATAGCATAACGCTTGATTTTGCAACATTCAAAAGCAATCCATTTGTCGTGAACCACCCCTGCAGCTGCTCGCAAGCGTCATGTATTTTTTCCTCCAGCTGTTCATACGTGCGCGCGCTAACCACTACGGTTGTGTCATCGGCAAACAGCACCGAAAGGCCAGCTGTGATGGTGGTTGGAAGGTCGTTAATAAAAATTAAAAATAGGGTATTTCCTAACGCCGATCCTTGAGGAATCCCCAAGTGCACGCCACCAGTCCCAGATGCCAGTCTTTTGCCATTTGCAGACAACTTCACTACCTGTTTTCGATCGGACAAAAACGACGAGAGTAGTTGGTGGCTGGTATCCTGGATACCGTAGTGCTGCAACTTATCCAGAAGCAGTTTGTGATTAATTACATCAAAAGCCTTGGACAAGTCGCAAAAAACACCAGCCACTTTGTACTTGTCGTCCAGACCAGAAACAATGCAGTCGAAAATTTTGTGTGCCGCTGTGGTGCACGACATCTTCTGCCTATATGCGAATTGGCGGTCTGTAAGCAAATCATTTTTTTCAAGGTGGGTCATGATGTGTGACGAAAGAATGGACTCGATTAATTTCGAAATAGTTGGCACTATTGTTATGGGCCTATAATTATTGACGTCACACTTGTCCCCTTTTCCCTTGAAAACTGGACACACTCTGATACTCTTCAGCACGTCAGGGTAAACACCAGTTGCGAATATTGTGTTAATTAATACCAATAATACATTCGATATAATAGGCCATATACATAAAATAATATTTAAAGAGATGTCATATGTGTCAACTACGGTACGCGTTTTTAATAAGGACCGCAGCACCTCGTCCAAGGCTTCGCGCGTGACTGTCGGCAAGCTGAACGTGGGCACATCCAGGTCGCGCAGGTGGTTGCGGAGGTAGTGTCTGCATCTAGACTGATCGCTAGCAATCGTATATTTTGACGCAATATTTATGAAGTGGGTGTTAAATCTATCTGGAACCTCAATATATGGTAAGTCAACTTCGGCCGTCGGGTCCCTGAGACATATGGTATGTGACCTAGTTTTAGTGCCTACTTCGTCATTTACCACGTTCCATATTTCCTTAGCCGGGTTTGAACTATTTCTCAGTTTGTTTTGGATGTAGTTCTGGCGAGCTTGCAGCGTTGTAGACTTTATTAAATTGTAATATTTGTCAATACATTCCGAGATGATGGGGTTGTTTGGGTATTGGCGTCTAATTTCATGTAAATCGCTATGTTTGCGCGTGTACTCCAATAGCTCATCAGTCAGCCAAGGTACAACAGACTTCTTTCTCAATTTCATAGTATTAACCGGAAAATGAATATCAATATAGTAAATAAAAATATTAAACAATTTATTAAATTTAGCATTAATGTCATAGGTGTTATTATAAATAAAATTAAAATCATAGTTATAAATGTCTAAATAAAACAAATAAATGGATTCATTATTATAATACGACG
The DNA here is from genome assembly GCA_946894065.1 of Acleris literana. NCBI lineage: Eukaryota > Metazoa > Arthropoda > Insecta > Lepidoptera > Tortricidae > Acleris > Acleris literana. The sequence goes on along the minus strand of OX335688.1, from coordinate 10,188,075 downwards.
TTCGATAAATTGACTGGCCATAGTACCTTTAAACTCGCAATCCACTACAAACTCATACCGCTGTGCGTTGTGGTCGCTAATAGCAGTGTCCACTGGCGACACAGTGAGGCAGTCGCGAGCATGATTTGCTATTCGACAATCAATGGACGACGAACAGTCGGGAGTCACGCGAGTAGGAAAGGTGACGGTGTTAGTGCACTGATAGCTAAACAATACATCGTCAACCTGCCGTCTCAGGCGATTATCAGTTAGGTAATCCACATTTTGGTCACCGACTAGAATAAACCTTTTATTTTCGTCAGTAAGCTTACCTAATAATAACTCTAAATTGTGTAAATAAATGTCAAAATCACCATTTCCAGTCCTGTATAAAACAATAATTATAAGCTTTAAACAAGTTACTTCTATCGCCGCAAATTCGAAGTGAAATTGAACGGCGAGGCTAAGTAGGTCATTACGCTGTCTATATTTTATACCCTCGCGTACGTATAGCGCTACACCGCCATGAGCGATGCGCGTGCGGCAGTAGGAGTTTGCAAGCGCATACCCACTTAACCTCAGTGCGCTCAATTTCATCTTTTCGGCTCCAAGTCTCGCTAAATCTAATAACATCTGGTTTCTCAGTGTGTGTTAACAAACATAATAACGACGTCTTGCCACAAATCGATCGAACATTTTGGTGTAACAAGATGAATTTAGTTTTTATTTGCGCCGTGCTGTCTCGTTGTGCTGTGGAGTTTTTTGGCTTAACAACGTTAAATAAGCGTACTGAGACTCCGTCCGGCCAATCAATCACTAATTATAATTAGCAATATTAGCATCACTTAAAAAAATAGTTGTTTTGTATTTAATCGTGAACTAACCAATTTATAGTTCTTTGTTTAATTAATAATTTACAATTAAAGTAGGTACTTAAAGCAAATGGAGTGATTCGAGAAGAAGTAAATTGTATTTAATAAACAAAAGCTTAGCCGCTTTGTCTCTCTGCAGTCTGTTTCTAAGAGCCTGTCCAGACGGAGCGTTTTTGCGCGCGTAAGCCCTCGCGCGTTTCAATTTATGTTGCATCCAGATGCTGCGTTTTACGCGCGTTACTACGCGCGGTGTCTGGCGGACGGATTCAGCCAGTTAAAAAAATGGAGCCAGATACAGCGGTTGTGTTGTGGCTTGCATACCGTCGATGGAAACATCGTAAACGTAGAGAAAGTCGAAGATTTAACGTGCATCCAATTCTACGAGACAGAATGACGCAAAGTATGTTTATAACATTATACCCAAAGCTGAGAGAACACAACGAAAAGTTTTTCAACTACTTCCGGATGTCAGTAACATCGTTCGATGATTTGCTAAAACTTATACAGGAAGATTTGACACCCAACAATATCTATGTGCCAAAGGATACTGTTTCTGCCGAAGAAAAACTCGTGATTACATTGAGGTATTTAGGTATTGAGGCATTTATTGTTTTTATACCTTTTTTTTTAAATCAATTTAAAGATCTTGGTATAGATCCATCAATTCACTCTCTTGGGAACCTTGAGTAGACGCCGGTGATGGGTTATCGTAGGAAGACGCCGGTGATGTGGAATTGCGTTGTACAGTGCAATAACCTCGATTGTAAGTCGAAAAGGTTGCAGGTGAAAACGAAGATGTTGAAGGGTCTGTTTCATTATATACTGCATCGTCAAAAAATCCTCTCTGTCCGCGGTGTGTCATTCCTGCTTGGTAATTATATTGCGTTGAGGGTGCAGGTGAAGTTATATAACGTGAAGGTGAAGGTGTATGACGTGGAGGTCGTTGAGCTTTTTGGAGCACATTCATTAATTCAATTTTTGCTTGAAGCCTCTTTTCCTCAGGTACTTTAATAAGTTCCTTATGCAGTGACAAACAAAATAGTTTATCATCATCAGACTCCGATGGTGGGTGATTTCTAGGTGCTAAATTTTTGTTTATAATGGCAAGAAATTCCTCATCAGCTGCGTTCAGTTTTTTTTTCTTTTTCGGCTGGCTAATTGGAGGTCTCATTACATCTTCTCCGTCGCCAGAAATGTCTTGTTCTTCAGGTGCAGCAGGCGAGGTAACGATGTTGCTATCAGTAGTCTTATTGCGTGTCGATCGTTCGAGGAACATCAAACGTTCAAAATATACATATTTATTTTTGACGGCTTTTGATCCAGACGGTGTGGTTTTTATCCTTTTCATTTCTCTTACAAAGCCATCACGTAATCCTTTCCACTTCTTTTGCAATAATATTCCTGAAATAAGAAAAAAAAACAATTGAAATGACTACACTAAATATTTATATTTAATAACATTATTTTCTTTTCAGATATTTGGCTACAGGATGTTATTTTGCGGACCTGCATTATGCCTACAGATTGGGAAAGTCGACAATTATCGAAATAGTACAGAAAGCTTGTTACGTCATATGGCTAAAACTGCAAAATATAGTCATGAGAGAACCTACAAAAGCAGAATGGGGAGAGATTTCAAAACAATTCCAAAAATATACACATTTTCCAAATTGTATCGGAGCCATAGATGGCAAGCATTTCCGTATCATAAAACCTGACCATTCTGGGTCTCTTTTTTATAACTATAAAAATTATTTTTCAACGGTTTTATTGGCTGTATGCGATGCAAATTATTGTTTTATTTCAGTAGATATCGGCGCATATGGCAAAAGTAGTGACTCCACAATTTTTAAAGACTCCGTTTTATATAAAAAACTTGTCGAAAAAACTTTAGATATTCCAGACCCAAAGCCAATATCGCAAATAGATACAACTCCCTTACCCCACGTAATTGTAGGTGATGAGGCGTTCGGTCTGTCTGAAAACGTAATGCGCCCTTATTGCGGTAAATCTCTAACAACCAAAAAAAGGATTTTCAACTATCGCCTATCCAGAGCCCGGCGCTACATCGAATGTTGCTTTGGCATTTTAGTGAATAAATGGAGAATATTTCATAGACCATTGAATGTCGACATTGAGTTTGCAGAAAACATCATTAAAGCTTGTTGTATCCTTCATAATTACGTAAGGTTAAGAGATGGTTATAGATATGATGACACTCTGTACGAAACTTCCCTAAATAGTTTGAACTCTGAGGCAGTAAGGCCTAATGCGAGATCTAAGAATATAAGAGACAGATTCGCTGATTATTTTGTTAATGAAGGGAAAATCCCTTGGCAAGACAAGATGGTATAGTAATTTGTAGAAGCCTACTTAAACATAAAACTACGTAATAACGTTAAGCTACGTATTAAGAAATAATATTATTAAATAAAGTAATGTTCACTTACCTAACGTTTTTTTCTTTTCTTCGGAATCACCAGCTTCACAAAATATTTCGACTATTTCTTCCCAGTTCCTACGTTTAATGAGTCTATTTGCGTAATCAGCAGATTCCATATCCCATATGGCTACTCTCTTTTCAACTTCTTCAATAAAAAGTTCGGTGTCAAAGTTATCGCGCTCCATTTTTAACAAAATACGTCCACTCTCTACGGACACGCGCGTTATACTGAACGCTCCAATGGCGCCAGAGTATCTCGACTCGCGCGGCGCTCGCGCGTAAAACGAGCGAGCCGAGAGTCCGGCGCATGGCACGCGTTTTACGCGCGAGTTTTGAAACGCGCGAGAGCATCTGGACGGGTTGAATGTAGCTCTAGTATTTCGGGAACGCGCGAGTGTCTACGCGCGAGAGCTTACGCGCGCAAAACGCTCCGTCTGGACAGGCTCTAAGTGGGTCGTAGATAAGGCCTGCACCACTGAAAAGTTGTTCACTCGGTACAGAACCTGGTGGGCAGGACAAAAATTGGCGCGCAATTGAATGTAGCGATTTATATTTAGTATTAGTTTTCCACCATAACAGTGGGTCCTCATTAACAGCAATGCGTTTCTCTCGATTGTACTCGTTAATTAAAGCTTTGAGTATCATAAATTTGTCCAAAACTGCATTATCATTGGATGGATTGGATGTGTTATTATCTTCGTCTTCGTACTACTGAACAATAAATTTGATAAAATTGATTGGACATTGCTAGAGTGACCAGCCGCTGGTGAAACCAACCTTTGCCGTTTTTCGGCGGGACCGTCAGTATTTTCACTTTCAGCATCATTAACTTGTTTATTTCCATATTTTCCATCATCAAGTAAAGTCAATAATTCTGATTCAACCTTTTCCTTAATCACTTCGTTGAAAAATTTAGTTTTGTATCGTGGATCAAGATATGTAGATATGGCAAACAAATTGTTGAAATGCAGGTTTCCAAATCTAGAGTTTAATTGGTCAATTGCACAATTTATTACAGTTTTAAATCTTTGATTTGTATCTGGTTTATTGTCTTCTATTTGTAATGTATGCTTCAGTGTATGTATTAAGGGGATAACTGATGATATGTTAGTGTTACTATCACTCATATTTCGGGTAATCTCTTCAAAAGGATGTAGTATGGCTACTAGTTTTTTGAGGAGCAACCATTCTTCAGGCGATATTTGTGGGATATTATGTTTACTTGCGTACGGGCAGATTGAATCCTGTATTTTTATCAATCGTTCCACCATATAAAATGTACTATTCCACCTGTAAAAAATATATATTTATGAACATTCTATAAATATTTACTTAACCATTTCTAAAAGACCCATGTATTACTTAATAAATCTACTAATTCCTAAATTTAATTAAAACAAATTAAACACAATAACATTTAAATATTCAGCTATCCATTTAATAATACTGACTTTGGATATTTTAGCATATCATTAAATCTAAACTAGTTGACTCCGGATTTATTATAATTTATAACAATTAGGATGAAATTATTATAGAATAGATTTTTTGACTTACCGTGTACTACACTCCTGCACCACACCTAACACGTCTTGGTTAAGCTGCTCTTTCTGTATTTTATGTAGTTCACTTTGAGCTATTTGGGAATGATTAAAGTGCGTGGCGATTTTTTTGCAGTTCGTTAGTACTTCTCTAATTTCTGTATCGGAATCTAATGTATTTCGTACACATAATTGTAATTGATGAACGGTGCAACTAGCATCGGGTATATGAGCAAGTTTCATTGCTCGTACAATATTCGAGCCGGAGTCGCGAATAAAGCAGTGATTTTTGTCGTACGTTATCTTCCACTCCGTTAACATATCGTTAATTTTCTTTACTATTTCTTCGCCTGTGTGTCTCGCTTGGAAAGTATGACATTTCAAGATAACTTTAAGTCTGTCGAACTCCTCGTTTATTCCATGGGCAGTTATGCTTAATAATGACACGTTCGAACTTGGATCGCTCCATATATCTGTGGTGAAAGATACTTTCTCAAATTGGCTCAGTAAATCACTATTTTTTTTTGCTAATCTTTCATACAACTCACCACAAATATAGTCCGTAAAAAATTGTCTTCCCCTTAATTGATAGTTCGGGGCTACCAACTGCATGAGCCTCCTAAATCCAATGCCCTCAACGAAATTAAAGGGTAGATCTTGCAAAGCAATCATTTCCGATATGAATCTATCTATTTCCATAGATTTGGGATTGTTATTGCACCATTTTTTATTTTTCAGCAACGTTTCTTTAAGTGTCATCTGTTTTTTTGCCTCTTGCAGCGGCGTGGCTGTAGATGTCGAAGGCTGGGCATTTATCTTTTCAACTTCTGATTGATTAAATTGGTCATATTCTGCAACATGCATAGACTTCAAATGACTTTTTAACGAAGTAGTTGTTCTCCCCTTTCTGGAATAAACTTTTAGACACAGTTTACACTTAGCCGTGTCCGCACCCACCTCATCAAAATAGTTCCAAATCGAACTTGATTTTGGTTTCATTGTTCGTATTTTTCGCTCACTTACATTCACCAACACACAGAGTCAATAGTTCGTTTCGTATATTAAATAAAAATATTAATCTTTAAGTAACACAACACAATCAATAGATCGACACGACACGTACGAAGACGGATTTTTATTTACTAACACTGTTAAATCAAAACAAACAACTACATTAGTGCAGCACGTGGCAAGCGGGGGACATGAGCAAATGACAGGTTTAAACCTGTTTGTTTTTGATGTACACCGCTCATTTCCCCCCGCTGCGTTGCTGTGACATCCGTTATAACTTCCGTTTTGCAAGTAACAGAACCAGAACCGAAGCGGATGTTTAAAACCAAACGGAGGTTCCGACTTAACGGAAGCGGAACCGGAGCTCTGTTACATCCCTGGATTGGACCTGCTATAACAAGACAGTAGACGAAATTTCGGCATCCCATTTCATTCACTGCCATATACTTTTATCGAAACAGTTAATCAGCCAGATCATACCAGAAGTTTGTCAGGAATTGATAAATGTTTTGAAGTACTATGTAAAGGTAAGCAAAATAATTTTAAATCACATATTTATTTATTTATTATTTAAATTAAATTTCATAATTTTATTGTGTATTATTTTCCAACTGGGAGACTATTCCGTCATTAATAAAGTGCAACGCATCTTCACCAGTTGCAGTATGGGCTTCGTGGTCCAGTGTCCTTGTTGGGGTAGATGTATCAGCATATGTTGATGTTGATGATGCGGTGCGATATCCATTGTCATACCCATCTCCATGGGCCTATTGCATATAAAATAATATCTTATATTATAAGCGGAACTCTCTTTCCAACAGTATGTGTTAAAAAGAGACTTCCACTCGTATTACAAGTTACAAGCTTTTATGAAACGGGGCCCATAGCCACAATAATAATTATAATTATAATTTAAATTGCCCTTTCTTGCTTGTAGCAATATATTGTTAATGTAATACTTGGCCTGCAAAAGTGCTCTGTGGTCTTTACAATTTTCAATTCAGATGCCACATACTGGCCATAAATATCGAACTCATTATTTACTCATTATTGCATCTTCTTCTTTGCACTTTTCATGATTTCGTATGCTTCATTCAGAGTTTCGTCACCTTTCCTCCTTTTGGGGTTGTTTGGCGGCGGCGGCGGCGGCGGTGGTGGTGGCGGCGGTAGTGGCAATAATGATGATGGGGATGGTGGCGGCGGTGGTGAAAAGTTGCATAATGAATACCCGGCTTAACGGGAACCGGCGCTCTCGCTGGTTTCTATTCAGTAAAATTAAACAAAATCACTGTCGAATATTAAATGAAATCTTATTTGTACTAACCTATTCAGTGTTTGATTGTATTAAAATATTTAGAACGAAGTCAATCTGGTTTTCTTTCAATCTTTAACACTAAAAGCGGCTCGAATACGATGTCATTTGGTCAGATAAATCGACTGCACCTTTGCCCTTATTATAATCTATAATGATCTGCGGCTTAGACACTATTTTACCACGCTTTGTCACGTTATGAAAACGCACAGAGTGCTTGGTAGACAGAACGAGAACATCTCTTTTATCTTTCCACTTCATTACAGTGATGCCGTCTGAACTTTCCTTGGCAATGTATTCGCCTTTTTTCAGTTTTTTTGCAGTGACACTTTTTGGAATGTGTTTCCGATTCTTTCTTAATGTTCCAACTAAATGTGTCTCCAGGTCTAATAGCTTCCTTGCAAGCTCAACACTAGTGTACCAGTTATCTGTGTACAATGTGTGTCCTCTATCGAAAAGACCACTACACAAATCCATTACTACATTGGTTGGAGAACTGTTTGCAGAATCATTTTTACCAGCATAAACAGTGACTTTATAAGTGTATCCAGGTAAGGTACATAGTTTGAATTCTTTGATCCCGTATTTGTGTCGTTTCTGCTTGTTGTACTGTCTGAACACTATTCTTCCTCGGAACGGGACAACACTTTCATCAATACAAAGGTCTTCAGATGGCACGTAGTATTTTTGAAAGTTTGAGTTCAGCATTTCTAAAAGGTGCCGAATTCGATGCAGCCTGTCAGATTTGTGAGCCTCGTCGTCAACTGAGAAATGGAGCATTTGTAACAGCAGCTCAAAGCGATTGCGGGACATTATGGTCCGTGGGTATGGGTGACCTATAATCTCATCCGTAGACCAATAATCAGCTATTCGCGGAAGTTTTACCACACCCATGAATAGTATAAGGCCAAAAAGCTTTTTAATTTCTACGACATTGGTAGGAACCCACCTGTTAACCCTTGCCCATTTGGAACCTTGCTCAGATGCCGCAATTTTACGAATAGCAAAAAGGTTAGTGCAGTTAACAATCTCTTCAAATATTTCGTTAGGCACCATAAGTGCGAAGTAATCACATGGCAATTTGTTAATCATGCTGTTACGGTATTCAACTGGCATTCCGGAAAATTCTGTGTACGGTATAACAACTCTCTGATTACCTAAGGGATCCGTCCATCGCACAGAGGAGTATTTGACCTAAAATAAAAAGCAGTTTAGGATTGTTATCTTCTATTTATAACGTTTGTAATTAAAAAAAACATGTTTAAATAGTAATAGTCACTCAAAATCACTTTCGCCGCCTGGACTCTTCGTCTATTTCATCGTTATCGGTATTATTTACGTTAACTTCTGTTTCCGGTAACAGTAGTTCCAGGGTCTCGCGGGAGAAAGGTTTACTTTTTCTTTGGAACCTTTTCCTTGTACTACTCAGCAAAGGGTCAGAACTTAACAGAAGTCTGTTTAAAACGTCTCTGTTACAGCTTTCTCGCGAAAACTTCCTTGCAAAATTCTGCCGATAGGTGCGGAAGTGTTTATTGCGGGCCTCGGCCGCCTCTTCCGATAGTTGGCCAATAGGTAAAATAGCGTGGTCAATTATTGTACCGCCATGTCTCAAAATTTTATGCATGGTAGGAGTCATTGGGTACCACCCATACATTTCGATGTAAAGTTTTGCAGTTTGTTCGGCAAATTCTTAAAATTTTTGTGTGTCGATTTTGTGTCCACTAGACAAAGCCTCTAAAATGACATTTAATTTTTTATTAAATTGATGTCAACTCCTGTGATGGCGGAGGAAGTTTGTGGATCTGCGAAAAATCTTCTTGAGGTATTCCCGTCATTCGTATTGCCGAAACCGGCTTTGGGAATGTCCACCAACAGTGCCATTTCCTCTTTAAATGCGTTTTGTATTTTCTGTTTGGTTTCAGCCACGATTTTTTTGTCTTCTTGCGACCTCGCTTGCCATTTCTTTATAGGTAGTTTATAAGACAAATGAAGTAGGGATTCAAAAAATCGGATCCTTGCGTGTAGTACTGATAATCCAAATCTAAGGGCATTGGGGTCTTCTGTGGTTACTTTACTGAAGTTGTTAAAATCTTTGGACGTTTGTCGGCATATGTAACACCTCATAGTCGATGCCGTGTTTGTCGCAGCATTGCAAACCTTACCATCGATCATTGTAAACGCTAATGTGTGCTTTATTTGAAGTATACCACCAGAAGCCTTGGGTATTTCAGTGTTTCTTAAGTTTTTTATTTGATCTTCTACATAGCGGATTTCTTCACTTGTTATGTCTTTAGTTTCCCGGATAAAGCGGATCCGTATTGGTCGACAATATCTTGTAGAAGATGGTACTGGGTTTTGCCAAATGGTCTTCTTTTGGTCTCCAATGTGGCATATGAGGCGCAAGGGTACAAATGAGCTCTGAAAAATGTTTGCGTCACTATCTGTACTGTTTTGGAATTTTTGTTTAAATGTTTGCTGTTGTGACCCATCACAGCCCCATTTTGATAAGAGCTCTAAATTGCTTCTTTGTTCTTCATTCAAGGTTTCAAACACTTCATCTAAATACTCACACAACCGCGTAGACGTGTGATCTAAAAGATCTTGTAGTCTGATTTCAGAACACGTTTCTGAAACCCTCATCGACTCTTGTCGCGGGTAACACTCCTGTTTTGCTTTTTTTAAAACTGAATAACAAGGATAAATGTTTCTGTTGGCAGAATGAATTATTTCGTATTGCTTTCTCGTCATATCAACTTCCACAAAAATCGATAATGCTTGTGATGGAGTGTGATGTTTGATAATATCCTTTTGAGGAGTATCACTTTTTCTATATTTTTTGGCTCTTGCTGGAGAAACAATAATATTTTTTATTACTTTCGATGCGTCACTATGTCCTGCAGCACGCTGACTCATTTGGGCAGCATAGGTTAACTGCTCACAAGGTATTTGTTCTCTCAAACCCTTTGTCTTACGCCTCTTTGTCGGCGAACTCGATTCGGTGAAATTTTTTAGTGGCCGCCCGGTCCTTTTTGCTGTCCAGGTAGGTAGTGTTACGGTGGTATTGAGCCATTGTTCATTTTTCTTTAAAAACCGTTCTTCCTTGTTACTAGCAGCCATCCATTTTTGTTTAAATTGAAACTTAAATGCTTTTATAAGCTGTTTAATTGAACTGTGTTCATTTTCAGGACATTTCGTAGTATTTTTAAGATGGTCTTCCAAAAACACGAATTTGTCATCAATTTTCTTACTCGGACATTGTCTCAAGACTTCATAGATTGATTTTCTGGTCATCTCAATCACCACTGCTTCATGTTCTGTAATAAAAATATGAAATAAGATATTTTTACAAAAATACCTGTTTTTGTCTCATTGGTTAATTTTTAAAAAAAGTAAAAAAAGCGGGTACATGCGGGACATTTTTCTTTAAAAACATTAACTAGAATAACTAATTTTTAAATTACGTACAAAAGTATGACTTAACTAGGCTTAACTTATATACAAAAACACTTTAGAAGATTAAGATTCCAAGAAAAAACGTTACTTTTTAGGTTCAAGCTTTCGGTGATGAAAAATTATACTTTATCAAGTCCAATACAGAAAAAAAATTTACTTTATTTATATACATACCTTCCTCTTCAATATCCATTATGATTTTAATAACAATTCACTGCACAAGAACTCAAAAAAACGATCGATAATATTACGTTGTAATAGGAGCGCCGAGAACAAAGACAAGCGATTCACGCGGTGGCTGGGTTCCGACTGCTGTGTAGACGGATGGGGGCGTGGGGGGTCACCAAAATGGCCGTTAAGCGATGGTACCTTTATCAAGCTTAACCTATGCACAGTTAATAATAGACTTAGATAAAAAAAAACAAATCGACTTTTGAGCAGCTTTTTAGGTCAAATACTCCTCTGTGCATCGGTCCGAAGAAGGTGTATTACCCGTAAAATATATTGTTTATTGTTAGATGAATTTAAATATTATAATATTAGGTAAATTAGGTAAGATATTATTATTTATTTAACATAAACGATAACATAAAAATACATATTTAACGTAGTTTAATAATTTAAGTATCAATATGGATACTAGTTAACATTAGGTACTAAAGTTTAATTTACTTACCCGAAGAATCAGGCACAACCCTATCATCAATTTGACTTTCTGCGGAGTCGGAGTGCAGAATACGTCGTTTTTTCCGATGCGACGATACTGGCTGCAACTCATCTTCTGAACTTAGTTGAAAACTGCTGTTTAAGAGGTTTATTTCTACGTTTTCAATTTCAGCTAAGTCATCTTGAGTTAGAACAAAGTCTTCAAATCCATCGTCATCCATAATACACAAAGTAATAATACACTTTCTTACAAAATTAAAGGCGTAAAATCGTACGTAAATAATTACTCATGGTACGTGCAGTGCGTAACTGTATACTAGCGGCACTGTTAGTCGGTCGTGAGACTTGCGAACGCGCAGGCAAGTGCGAGGAGCGCGGGCGGGTGAGCCGCGGCATGACCCCTGCGGCCCCCGCGGAAGAAAGTTCGCAAATCCTTCCGATTACGCCACGCGGCTCACCGGTGAGCCTTTTAAGGAAATTCGAGTATTTTTGACGTTTAAGCTAGTATCTTTTAATCTATAGTACTAAATATAATGTTTTACATCCAAAATAATCAAAATCTTTTTTTTTTTTAATTGCGTATTATTCGTTTTTACCATGGCCCCAACGCATACATCGTGATGGCCCACCGGTGGGTGGTGTGGCGTCCAACGTGTTAAGTGGAAAAAATAAAAATCGTCATAAAATATGTATGTTGTTACCCGAATAATCCTCGAGCTGTGTTGAAAGGGAGTCGAGGGAACGAATAAACAAAACAATGTACGCTATGGATTAAGGCACTTTTATTGCAGTCGTCTTCCAAACGCGGTTAAGCACTAATTAACATTAACACCCCGGCTAGGTACGGGCGGTAAACATTTAGAGTAGGTACTGTGTGCTTGCTGGCGGAACTAGGAGAAGCTAACACCTGTTTCTCATGCTTGTCGACAGAGTCATATTTAAAATTAAATTAAATTAAAGGGGCGCCACCTGCTCAGATGCAGGATTATTATTATTAAATTTAGGCAGGATATAATGTACGTCACCGACTTTAGAGGAATGAATACACCAGCCGGGCGAGGGCAAGGGCTAGGTCAGGAACCACGCGGCGCCTGCTACGCCCACCTCATGCTCCGCAGGGGAAATGAAGAGCCCCTCTATCCTTCCAGGACCACGGGAAGCACGCCGTGCAACCGTTGGTAACACCAAGATCGAAGTAAACGCAAAAATAAAACCCCTGAAACAACGCAATTTGTCTTAGTACAACACTCACCGAAATGGGTCCTTGCCGAGGGCCTGTATAACTGCAGGCTTTTAGCAGGTGGATACATACCCGAGGGGAATACAATACACGTAATGTGACTGCTGTGCTGATCTCAACCCTTGGGGGCTTGTTGAAAAAATAAATAATGGCGTCGGCACCAGCCTCAATCCTCTTGAGGTTAAATGAGGTCCGAAATGCACCAGTACTGAAAATAAACACCCACAAATAAGCTAGGTCACTTAACACGGCAAATAAACTAGAATTTAAGCTTAAATACTCACAAAAACTCAGGATAATTCGAGCTTGAAAATATAGCGAACCGGCCGGTAAAAGGCTCGGAGGAAGAAAACAAAAACAGAGACGACTGACAGCTTGCCATCCTTAAAAAAAAACATATAAACGCCGAAGGAATTGAAATGATGCTAGACTTCCAAAAAAAAATGTGCAAGTACCAAACGGATTAAAAAAGAACAATAACGAGGATGTAATCCTCATATTTCCAAAGTTGTTATTTTAACACTAAAGATAGGCGCTAATTTACTGGTGGCAACATTACATAAGTTTTGTTCTTAATACCGCACCGGCGCTAAAGGACGAAGGCAAGGCGACCATGCTGCCACAGAAACGATAAATCGGTAGCAGGGTAAATTAAATTTGAAATTAAGGGATAGGTGAGGGGTTAAAAATATATACGTTACAATGTAAACAGGTTAAATTTATTTACGTAACAAGGAAAAAATAATAATTTAGCATAACTACTTAGTCTAATACTATTTACTAATTATTCTAATGGTCGAAACATACTATCAAAACGCAACGCGATGTGTTGTGTCGACACCCGACGCTCGTCGTGCACATAGGCAACACGCCACGCGATGCTACAACACGTATCGTGTAGGTAGTGTAGTCTCTCACTTCGTGGTGTATTGACGTGTCACGTGGCCATGGATACGATTCTGCTTGAAGACGAGCTAGATGAAGATTTCGAAGAAGATTTATTGCAGATTTTGGGGATATATTTTGTACAGAAACAGTTAATAAAAAAAAGACGTACTAGACGCAGACGATACTGGGTTCATGAAATAAATCAAGACAGAGCTATGTATGGTGAATATCACACCCTTTACAAAAAAATGGTTATAGATAGTGAGAGATATCATATATATTTTCGGATGTATGAAACTGAATTTGAAGTTTTGCATGACTTTATTAAAGATGACATCTACAAGAAAGGAACAAGCTATCGTGAAGCTATAAGCACAAAAGAAAGACTGGCAGTGGCTCTCAGGTAAGTACAAAACATTTTCTTTATTATAATTAACATTAACATTAATTATGCCTATTCATTATCTCAGACTTGTTTCATTACTTCCGTTTTCAACTTCTTCATAATGTGCTACATTGTCACTTAAATCTTGATGATTCGTTACAAAAAAATGGGTATTATTATTCAGTGTTCGAGCTGTTTCGGAAAGTACTACATTGTCACTCACATTTTGATTATTCGTTTCATAATGCGAAGTATTTGGATATTTTATTGTTTGGTTCCGAATCACACGTATCGGCGTCCTCAATAGTTGTTCGCGTTTCACACGTATCGGCGTCCTCAATAGTTCGCGTTTTTTTAACATATTAATTTCGGCATCATGCATGAGTTTATGCATTTGAAACTTAATATTAACTTGGTCTATCTCAGGTAATTTTTTTAATTGTTTACTCATGGACAGGAAGAAATAATCTGTTTCATCCATCTCTGACATTCTCTTTTGTCGCGCTTCTTGAGAAGATTTAATAACATTAACTATCTCTTTCACTAAATTGTCTTCATTTCCTTTCTTATTTCGATTTGATGAAGAGGTTGGAGTCGGTGTCCTTACAGAAGAAGAGCTTGGTGTCGGTGTCCTTACAGAAGAAGGGCTTGGTGTTGGTGTCCTGACAGTAAAAGAGCTTGGACCAGGAGTTGCATTAGCACGAGATGATTCGGTTTCATCTGAGAATTGCAACTCTTGTGTTGAATCGTCAGTTATATCAGACAAGTTTGTGATCGTTGGTCTGCCCTCAAGATGAGACCTTAAAAATTCCATCTGTACTTCGTATTTCCATGGTATAATTTTAGTTGAAGCTTGGCCACTCTTTTTACGGCGTCTCTTAAGGGCATTGGTAAAACAATTTCTCAATTTTGCCCATCGATCTTTGCAAATCTCCACTGGAAAAAAATAAAAAACACATTAATAAATTTATGATTGTAATTTTTTCTTTTGTTGCAGATTTTTAGCCACAGGGAATTCATTTCGATCATTGGCATTCAATTATAGAATGGGATTCAGCACCGTGCGAGAAATTGTAAAAGATGTCTGCAAAGCAATTTGGAACAAATTAGGCCCAATATACATGCCAGAACCCACCACCGCGATGTGGGAAAAATCTGAAGAAGGGTTCAGAAATTATTGGAATTTTCCTAATTGCTGTGGTGCATTGGACGGCAAACATGTGAATATCACTTGTCCAATAAATGGTGGTTCGGATTATTGGAATTATAAAGGAGAAAATTCAATAGTACTCCTGGCATTAGTAGATCCTAATTACAAGTTCTTGGTTGTAGATGTAGGCTCATATGGAAAAAATAGTGACGGTGGAATATTCAATAAATCTGCACTTGGAGAGTCTTTAGAACAAGGCAAATTAAGAATGCCTGCTGATAAATCTTTATCTCCCGATTTGGAACCATTACCACACGTAATAGTGGCAGATGAAGCTTTTCCCTTGAAGTCGTATTTAATGCGGCCGTATAGTAAGAATGATGTTCGCAATAATGAACCCAATAAAATATACAACTACCGGCTAAGCCGTGCTAGACGTATCGTTGAAAATTCTTTTGCTATTTTAAGAGCTAGATGGCGGGTTTTCGCCAAACCTATGGAAGTACAACCTGATATGGTGGACAAAATTATTTTAGCAACATGTTGCTTACACAATTATTTATGTATTGATACTTTGCCATCTGACTGTCAAACACAAGATGCGCCATTGGGACCTACAGCTTTGGAGGACTTGGACACCTTACGCAGAAATTCTACACAACATGCTTTTTCTGTCCGAAATAAATTTAAGGAATATTTTAATTCCAACGAAGGTGCAGTGCCGTGGCAAGTAGATATTGTAAGGAGAGGAAGACAAAATACTTTGTAAATATGTGTTAAAGTGTATTTTGTAATAAATTGAATTGAATAGCAGCTTTGTAATAATTTCAACTCGACGCATTGCTGACAAAAAGGGATTTGTAAGACAGACGGACGGACAGACAAACGGACAAACAAGGTGATCTTATAAGGTTTCCTGTTTTCCTTTAGAGGTACGGAACCCTAAAAACAAGCAGGTACTTACTATAAAATGTAATTAATGAGGTAGGTACCTACCTATTTTTATGATAAATAATTAGAAACTGTATAGGTACCGATAGATACGAGGGGCGGCTGAAAAGTAATCTACCTAACAATGAAACAAAAGACTGTCGTGGCTAATTTTTTTTTTATTTTTCTATATAGTCCCCTGCTAGTAAAATGCACTTATTAAATTTTTCAAATATTGAATTTAAACCATTAAAAAAAAAATCTTTCGGTTTGTCGTCAAAAAAGTCAGTAACCGCAGCCTTCATTTCGTCATCGGTCATAAACCTTCGTCCCCTGAGGTCTTTCTTGAGAAGTCTAAACAGAAAATAGTCACAGGGGGCTAAATCTGGACTATAAGGGGGGTGGTCAATGGTTTCGAAGCCATTGTCTTTAATTGCTAGCTTCGTTGTGCGGGCGGTATGCACTGGTGCGTTATCGTGCAAAATCAGAATACCTTTGTTTAGTTTACCTCGCCGTTTTTCTTTTATTGTCTCTCTTAGTTGGTATAGTAAGTTTGAGTAATAATCAGCATTCATTGTAGTTTTCTTCGGTAAATAATCTATGAGCAAAATCCCTTCTGTGTCCCAAAAGATTGTAGCCATAAGTTTACCTGCCGATGGACAGACCTTGAATTTCCGAGGCGGCTTCTCATCCTTAAATTTCCACTGTAACGACTCTTGCTTACTTTCCGGGTCCCATTATCGAATCCAAGTCTCATCACATGTTACAATTCTAGAAATTATTTCTTCCTCTTTCCCTCGACTCATCTCCAAAAACTCTTCGCAACATTTGACACGCCTCTCCATGTCAAATGCAGTCAACATTCTGGGGACCCAACGTGCACTAACCTTGGACATGTTCAAATGCTCATGAATTATTTCATTGACTCGCTCTTTACTGACGCCCACATCTCTAGCTATCTCCCACTGCTTCACTCGTCGGTCCTCTAATATATTTTTTTTCACCCTGGCTACATTTTCATCGGTGACGGCCGAAACTGGTCTTCCGCTACGAGGATCATCTTCCAGACTCTCACGAACTAACTTAAACTGCTTTGACCAAAACTTTATAACAAATTCGGAAGAACACAAACTGCCAAACACACGTAACATACGCTGTCTGATCTCCGAAGGCGTATTCCCTTCTTTAGTCAAAAACTTAATCACCGCACGCTGCTCGATTTTATCCATTTTCACTTTTTCTACCGACATGTTTGAAACAATTGTAGGAGACAAATAAACGTGATGCAATAAACAAATGAATGTAATACATTTTGAAAATAGAATAACAAACGAATATAAATCCATACCAGCCAGCATTATTTTTGTATATATTTCTGACCAAGGAGATTACTTATCAGCCGCCCCTCGTAGGTAGTACTGATAGATAGTAATAAAAAATGGTACAAATTACATTTTATTGAAAACTTACCTGTAGTATGCAATTGTTCTGCAATTTCTTCCCAAGCATTATTTCGAATACTATGATCACGATAATGAACTGAACTCATATCATATAACACTGAATACCGTTTCACTAATTCTATTAATTCTTCATCCGACATTTTAAACCAATTTTTAAACAAAAACTAACAAAAAATATATTTTCTTTTATGATAACCTATAAAAATGTTCTCGAAATAACGCGTGGCGTCGGGTGTCAACTAGAAACACACTCCGCTGATTCGTCGGGTGGCGTGTCCTCCCCCCTCTCCCGGCAACACGCTGATCCAAATCGGTTGGATGTTGCGGCGTGTGGTCACATAGCGTGTTGCCTATGCGCTTCTGACTATATTAAATATATGGAATTGATAAGTACTGACATGCGTCGGGTGGCGTGGCGTCGTGTCACGTTTTGGTAGTATGTTTCCGCCTTAATATTTGTCGTGAATGGTAAAATACCCTACCAAATGAATGAAATCCTAAAATAATAAAATCCGGAATGGTCTCGGAGAGCTTGAACCTTTGGGTCAAGGACCGTATGGAGGTGGTGCTCAGGTGTCGCTCTGACTACAGTGAAAACAATTTAAATTAAATTTATAAAACGTTTATTACGTTGTAAAACCTATCGGGTTTACATGGCGGAGAGACCGCAGTGGAACAGGGTATTCCTTAAAAGCTAGACATTTGGGAGCAAGCCCCTTAAGGTCGTCGGGGACAGCCACCGGAACAAGGTCTTGACAAGCGCGAGGCAGGCGCGGAACGCGCGTGAGAAAAGCGTGCGGCCCACGCTGAATCCGGGGACTGTAACCGACGAACAAGCTTGAAGACAGACCTATCTTAATGATATCGGGTACCCTTTCTAATACACGGACGGAACGAGCTCGAGCGAAATGACGCGACGGCGAAACACTGTGGCCATGAAATCGTAAGGTGAAATTGACGCACTCACGGGGAAGGACGCACTTGGGCGTCGGTCCTTGAAGTAAGCGGCGTGGCTCACAGCCGAAACCAGTACGGGGGCTCACCGCACGATTGCACCACCAGGCGACCGAGCCGGCTTGGCACCGGCTTCAACCTCGGCGGGAGCTGGCGGGAAGGCAGAGTCCGCGCTGGCGGCTCCTCGCAATCACCACCGTCGGCGCTGGGCTTAATGGGCACTTGGCAGGCGGCCCGTGCCCTACGGCGGTGTTAGCGGCGAGGGACTGGCCGCGGCGGATCAGCGGCGTCCCGTACCCGTCGATTCGCTCGGCACTCCGCACCATAAATTATGGTGTTGTTATACGCGGTACGCACTACACTCGGGGACAAACACCTCCCCTTTCACGCCTTAATGGCGTATTTAAGTTAGATACACTTAATTAGCATGCATCAAGCATGGTGAAATTACATGGATGCCGTTTCCATGATGACGACGACGAACTGTCACGGACCGGGCCGCCAACGGACGTGCTCTCGGCGTGAAAGACTCTACTCGACTGCCCGACCAGGACAGGTAAGAAACTACCATATTACGGGCGCGTTCGATAATAATATCGACTTTTTGGGTCGATCGATGTCGAGGTTTAATTTTATTTATCGATTATATGTAATAAAAAAGCTTCTACTAGAGCTAATATGCAAATGATTATCATCGGGAGCGCTCGAGAATCCGGGGTTTAATCATAAAACGCTTTTAAGTAAAAACCGGTATCGAGTACTTGAACGCAGCTTACGCCGCCCGATACTACTCTGTGCGATTTATGTATTCATAAAGAATATTGATAAATAATTCTCGAAATTCGCTGAACGGATGCTACTAACGTCTTAAGCGCATTTCAGCGATTATTTTGATATATCACACTATGTGGTTTTAATCCGTACTTTCTGAGAACTCGGTGCAGACAATTTTCGACAATGAAACGGTTTTAAGGTTAAGGTTAACTTTACAGTGTCCTGA
Organism: Acleris literana; assembly: GCA_946894065.1. NCBI lineage: Eukaryota > Metazoa > Arthropoda > Insecta > Lepidoptera > Tortricidae > Acleris > Acleris literana. The sequence goes on along the minus strand of OX335688.1, from coordinate 10,168,788 downwards.
AATGGTAACCTGCGGTCTTGATTATGAAAGATTGTTGACCGCTGGTGACGGTTTAATACCCCATTTAAAGTGTAATATGTTTTTCTGGATTTGCCACGGTGTCAAAGTTCGGACCTAGGCTTAACCTCAAATATTTGTGTTTAGGTCGTATTTTATACGACAATACCCCCTTTTCGGAGAAGAGGTTTAGTCGCAGGTTAACCGAAACAGGCGGGGAAACCGTGAAAAAAATAATTAATTGTCAAACAAGAAATTCGAACAGTAATTGTTCTCCTAATAAATGGTAATTCCTACCTGTGTGTGTACCTACCTAGATTTGGGTACTTACCTATACCTCGGCATCGTGCTGACAGCTATAAGTTGTTCAGGACACCTACTATGAGGGCCTACGGTATTTGTAAGTATCCGAAGGTATGCCTTGCTAGGGTTTACTATACTCTAGGGGTCCTAACATCTTTTCTTAAAGTAGCATGCTAATAAGTCCATCCTACGTCTACTTATATCTGTAGTCATGCCGTTGTGTACGTAGAACTAGAAGCATGCGGCTTATTTATATTTAAATTATTCTTTTCTATAATGAATATTATTGCTAAACTCTAGGCTAACCTAAAGCTAAGGTAACCTAAGGGTTCGGCTTCTTCGTTGGGATACTGGCGGTGCAGCGAGAAGTAATACTACGACGGGTTGCACGTCCAGTCTCCACAGCGGTATTTATAGCCATTGGCTAACTAAGTTTTTAACCTATTTAATATACCTATAATTATGCTAGGTATTTAAATGGTGGATTGCTAGACTGGTGACTAGTTTATCCACATCCATAAATTATTATTCTAGTGGGTGCACTCCACTGAATTGTGAAACGTAAGGCCTGATGTAATCACAGAACCTCTGCTTCTATTGAAACTTGGCTTCCCATTTTTTATTATGTACAATATAAAAATGGGGAAAGTCGTCCATAATAATAATGCGGCGTATCCGGAGCTCGAGGAGTACGCCGATGCAATGATCCTTTTGGATTTTGCACCAAAAATAAATAATTAATTTGGCCGAGGGTTACTCTACCAAAGTATGTAAATATAAACTTATTTTTCATTTTCCTGGAGAAAATATGGAACCAAATTTGTCCCAATGGCCATTTCTCAGGTCCATTGAAAGTGCTGTCCACTGAAAGAATTATATGGTTAAAAAATGTAACCTTTGAAATCGTAAATTCGATACTGGTCTGCTAACGCAAAACGCAGTTGCCAGCCTCGAATCTACTACGCATTAACACACAACATTAAACAATGAGCTTTGTCATATAGAGAAAGTCTTTTAAATCATAGACTCGATACTGGTCTGCTGACGCGAAACACAGTTGCCAGTAGGGTTGCCAGATCTTTTTCTGACTGTTTGAAGGCTTTAAAAATAAAGTATACATACACGGAAAATATAAAGTATTTTTAACATTTTTCTTATTACAGCTAATAATAAATTAAAAAAAGAACACACATAAGTACTTATTATTCTATTCTTACTTACTTACATATTTTTTGCTGGATTTTGTTTCAGACATTAACAACTTATCATTTTTGAATATGTTAATTGCATCCAGGCATGGAGCAGTCAAATTAAAATAATTTAGCAACTCATTTTTGATTAATTTTAGAGATGCTTTATTTCTGTCTTCCCGCCACTTCGCGTTCATGACAGAAAACACTCTTTCTGTGAATGCTGAACTGGCAGGCACAGATAAAAGCATGGATATAATTTTAAATATGTTTTTGAAAGACTCCTGCTCCTTACTGAACATGGCTTTCCATTTGTCTGCAGTTGACATAACTTGAATATCTGCAATCATCACTTCTCTCACATCATTAACTAAATTTATTTCATTATATAAAGCATCCATGTCTAGTTGTTCTGTTATATTTAAGGTGTTTGCGACATTAACAATGTCATTATATATAAGGGGGGTAGACAGGTTAAATTTGCTAATTATGGACAACCAATTATTGGTGTCAAAAACAAACCATTGTTCTAAATAGTTTATTGCCTTGTCTATGAACAGAGTAAAATTTCTCAAAATCTTGCGTTTTATTTCTTCACCTGGGGAAGATTGTTCCATGTTGTAAATTTTTTTCATGGTTAAAAATCCATAAAATTGATCTGTTTGCCTTTTAGTCCAATTTCTTTTTAAATCTGTCATCAAACTGTAAACATCTAAAATTGTAACTGAATTACCTTCAAGACTTTTAGTTGTTTTATTAAACACATTTAAGATGTGACTGGAAAAGTTCAAATATATTTCTATGAAGTCTTTGTCTGTGTTGAGTAATAACAAGTTTTGGATAATCATTAGACAATTTTCCCCAAGGTCTATGAAATATCCTCTTAAGGCCTCCCAGTTAATCAAAACGGTATCAATACACGGCAATAACGACAACCAACGCGTTCCAACATGACGTTTAAGTTCATGGAACTCTCCAACAGCAGATTCAATAAAGTTTTTCAAATTTTCTCTCCGCACTGCGGAATGGGAAAAATGACTGTATATTTTTAGTATGTCATTTTCAATGTCATATGACAAGAACATCATGGCGTGTTTAACACAATTATGTACAATATGTGCGTGACAGTTTCCCTGTAATAAATTTGGCACAACTTGTTTTATGTTTGTATATAAAGAATGCCGCACACCAAAATTTGCATTTGTGTTATCCGCACTCAAACCACATATCGCACGCTTAGAATCAGCCGTCACTAAACCAAAATAGCGTTTTTAGAGTGTAGCTATTTAAAGTTTTTAAAAATGCTCTCTTCAAAAATAAAGAGTTATTTTGAAGAAGCGTACTTTTTTATAAGCCGATTTGATATGTTTTATTTCCTAATTTAAGGAGTTTAATATTTTTTTAAATTATTTAGTTTAATAGTCTTATTATTACAAATTAACAAATATTATAGTGTCAGTTTTCCCCTAATTTCTGGTAAATGTCACTTTTCCTTTAAGACACCGTAATGTGTTTAAAAAAAATAGAAGCAAAAATGACACTTATTTCTTTTTATCTGTTAAAAACTTTTTCTTAAAAATGGGTAAAGTAACAATAATCACATCAAAAAATTAAGTTTTAACTTTAATCAGTCTCAAAATGACATTTGGTTTACATTATTTTACATTATGGCCACTTTACTATCTTAATTAGAAAAAATAAGGCACAAAGGCACTAGGAAAACAACGCTAGTCACATTAGTAATTTTAAATTACCTATGATCACGGTGCACGTACCGTATAACATGAAATAAAAACTAAGGGACGACAATGAGTTACAGAATATTTTAAATTCTTAAATTCTAATAACAGAGTAAACAATGTTTACTATTGAACTCAGTAAAAATTCTAAAAAAATTAAACAAAAAACTATAAACTCTTTCACAACCATGTAAGCTGTTTTAAAGAAATATAACAATCTAAAAAATAAAAGAGATCAAAAACACAGTCTCATCTTTGTCACAGTCTTTGTGATGATAATAGTACTACAACTAATTGAAATTTTGTTATACAGGGGTGGTGTAATACCTAAAGAATACTATTATAAAAAGACGAAGCATAATATGCAGGAATAACATTTTTCCTCAATAAAGATCTAAGGTCATCTTTCTTCCTTTCTGCCAGGGGTAATTTTGCCGTATATAGTCTCTTAAGTTGAGGCCGTGCTCGAACATTTCGTTGCAACTTCACTTCTTTAAAGTCTTCTTGGGTGTATGAAGTTTTATATGAAACTTTCAAAGTGTTGCAATCAACTGCTGTTTTTTCTACTCTAATAACTTTGATGTCACCCGTCTTAATAACTTGGTTTTCCACATTTCTTGTCAATTTATACTCTTGCAGATTTTTTATATCATAGAATTCGGAGTGGGACATTTCAACCACATTATATTTGTTACCCTTTTTCTTGGCCTCTCTGATAGCATGTATGTATTGATCGGGTACATAAATTGGTCCGGTCGTTTTCGTTTTGTGTGTGGCCTTTAATTAAAAATTTGTGGGTAATAGAATGAATGTTTTGAAAATGTTTTACAGCATAAATATACATCGAGAACATAAACTGGTTCTTTTGTTGGCCACAACAATTATCCGAATAAAAGGTAATGTTTTTGTTTTCAAGTGACGAAGGTTGACACTTTTTCAATATATTTTAGAACGCAGGATCCAATTTCGTTAGCGCCCTTTTGACCTTCGACTTCGTTCCAAAAAAAGCAATCGGTATTATCCATCTTTAGTTCGGAAATCGTAAAATCCAAGCAGTTCAATTTCGATTTCTAATAGAATGTCGATACTTCGCCTCTGGGAACCGGTAACATAGCTTGTAAGTCATAGCATGCCACACTATTATTTTCATCAGCGAGCTCCTTATCTTTGGCTTTTTCTTCTCTACACAGTTCTTTTTCTTTTAAATGACTTAGATAATTAGCTTCTAGTTTATCCTTTTGGGAGGATTCAGCATTTTTATATGCAACGCAATCGTCACACTGATCTTTTTTCGGAGTAAAGAAACTAATATTATAATCTTCTTTAAATACTTTTCGATATTGATGTAATTTAACATAGTCCGATCCATTTATGATGCAGTCGTTTACATAGTCAGCATATAAATCAGTTACACTTTTTCCTGCCTCTATATATTGTCTAGTGGTTTGCTTCCTTAAATAATGACTTTCGATTCTGGGTATACTATTAATATGACGTTTTACACCTGATAGTTTTGTGCCGTGTTTGTCATGCTTGCCGCGGAAATCAGGTTCAACAACACCGAATGAATTTAATTTTTCGACGACAGTTCGTATTGGCCTGTCGTTAATATCCAGCGTGGATTTTAATAATGTCTTACATACTCTTTGTTTTTTCCCATTTATGGTTAGATAGAAAGCATGTTTGGGCTTTCTATTATTATCAATTTTTTTATATTGATATTTCGGTCGACTAAGGGAATAAAGGCTTGTAGTACTGTTAGGCGATGGGCTTGCAACCTGTCTCTAATACACTGATAAACATCTTAGCCTGATTATGCAAAATGTGGTTACAGAATTATCAACAAGCTTTTAGAGTTGTTGGCAATTCTGTAGCTCTGCCTACCCCAAACTGGGAATAAAGGCGTGAGTTTATGTATGTATGTATGATATTTCGGTTTGATTTCAGCTATATGCCGGGCAATAAATTCTCTCTGCATTGGTAGAGATCCACATTTCCAACATTTTTCAAAAATTTCTATTCGATCTTTCTCAGGTATTTTATCTTTGCACTTTAATCGGCAACGATCACTACAAGGGGGGCCCATTCTTCTTTTTGAAATTACCTTTTGTTTGACCGAAACCGATTTGTATTCTTGTCCCAGATTCCGCAACATCTTAGCTTTAGCTTTTTTACTTCCTTTTTTTTTGCGTTGAGTATTTAAATTATCACTCTGAGAAGAAATGATGGGGTCAGCTGTCACATTACATTCCTGCGTATTATTTATAGTGTTCACTGTTTCCATTGCAATAGTGCGTAGTGTAGGTGGATTCCATAACTGCAACTGGGACTCTGCGTTAGAAATTTGGTTTGTATCTTCTTGATCTGTGTCATTAAGTAAAGACGCCTCGGGTGCTATGGTTGGTTGTGAATTCACTGAAACATTGAAAATACATTATTGTTGGCAAGCAGATACAGCATCACTCAAAACTTCATCTTCATGAAGCAAATTTAATGTTGAACTGTAATAACGTATTAAAATACTACCTGGATACTTGTCGGAACAACGAGGTGTTGACGGTTCTGTTGGCAAATTATTCAAAGGTATTGAAGGGACTACTGTCTCTTCTTCTGATGAACTAGTATATGAATAATTTTGAGCTAACTCTTGCAATGCAGTTTTGGTCTGTTCGATACACTTCTTCTTTGCTTGAGTTGCTGCAAAATCATCAGAGTCTGAATCTGAGCTAGATGAATCTGAGCTAGATGAATCAGAACTCGATGATCCCGAAGATCCAGATGATGATCCAGAAGAACTACTCGAGCTAGATTTTTCTGACAATTTGAGTGGTTTGGGCAGAAAATCTCTTTTAATGCCTTTTTTTTCACTACTAAATTGTGGCGGGCACTTTCTTACTGGGTGAATAGGCAGCTCTGATTCTGAATCACTTTGTGAATCGGGGATGTATTCTTTATCATCATCTGAGGCAGGAGAAAAATCTTTTTCAGAACTACTGCAGGAGGAGCAAGAAAGTCGTTTATTTCTGAATGCTTGAAGTTTCAGTTCCTTAACCTAGTTTTCATCCAATAACTTAATCGATGCAGCTGAAGGCGTAAACGTACTTATATTGTTACTATTGGGTGAGCTTGATATTTCAGTGCTAGTTATTCCTGCATAGTTACTTTTTTCGTTTGATTGTGTATTTATTTCTTCAATAATAGCTTTAATTTTTTTTAATCTGCATTTGGTGGAGGCATTGTCGACTGCAATAAGTTAAATATAGAACATTAGAATTATATTTTATTTTGATAGTAGAATTTATAATTATAAGTATTAGCTTGCCCGTGACTTCATTCGTGTAAAAGTTGTTTATCGCTATTTTACATAAAGTACCTATGCTATGAAAGTCCATTCAGCCATTTAGGCCTGATTGAAACAGACATCCATACAAACTTTTACATTTATAATCAATGATCGGAATAGGTAGAGCTAATTTGCCTAAACTTGACGCATATTCATTCATGCGTGAGTGAGATGGGAATACATTATCGAATGAAAATGCATCTAGTTTAGGTAAATTAGCCCTGCCTATTCCGATCACTGTTTATAATATTAGGTACTTAATAGAAAGTAGGATAATAATATGATAAAATTAGTAGGAGGTAAGATTGCAAACATCCTACTCAAAATTGAACACTGCGAAGGAGGTCAAATTAGTTTTTGCTTTTTTTTACCTAAACATACAGTTGTTTTATCTCCCGAAAGTGGTGGACCATACTTGTAGTTGTAATGCGTATAGGCACGCACACTACGTAGATGCTCAGTGGCGACAGCCACGCACTCAGAGACACCGTGCACGTACATGTCGTGCATCTATACACAGAAGTATCGCCCACCCTACCCGCTTTCGTGTTATAAAACAACTGTAGGTACTAATCTACTTACTAACAGGTCAACCAGATTAGTTTTGATCATCATTCTAGCCATTTTTTTTATATTTTGCTTCTGGGGCAAGGCTCAAATACCTAATATTGACAGAAGTGTAATACCTACCTACAATTTAACACAATACAAATTAAAATTACGTAATGACACTAAACTGCATATAAGTGTTTTATTTAAACGATAAAATGTGTATAAACAACAATTATTGTCACTAAACAGAAAAAAAAGTTATAACCAAACATTTCACTTTGAATACGGCGACAATGTATAAGGCCTAACTGTCACTAAAATGGTTCATAACGTTTTGTCTCGAATTTAAACACAAAATGCTAATTGAACTTTGACACTAAAGCAAAACAGTCATTATTACGAGATCTTGTGAAAGCATTTTGACAATATTTACGAGGCTTGATTGACACTAAACCAATAATGTCAGTTTACTATTACACTATGGACATCAAATTTAAAATGAAAACTGCCATTAAACGTAAAAAAACACTTTAGCTGTTAAGCAAACCTCACTTGTGGCAATAAAATGTTGAGTCCTAAGTGGCACTTTACGTTTAGAGACAATATTCCCTAAAAATACATTAAACTTACCAAATAATATTGGGGAACAACGTTTTTAAACAAAAAAATACACTTTTCGTCACAGAGTCACTGGTGTAATGATCGAGATCTCCGTCGCTAATGAAATAAAGTCTATATTCCGCAGCGGCTTCGATCTATCCCCACCAAAATACAAAGTGACACTAGCTCCCTCTACCTTTTGTATTTAAACTAAAGTAATGCATGTCTTTGTATCGGATGCGTTACGCTTTAAATGACTAGATGGCGTTGATAACTAATAACATCGATTTTTCATATAGTGACGGTTTGATTCTAAATGTGCGATATGTGCTCAAAATTCAAATTGTTTGATTCTAGTGATTGTTTAATGGCATTAAACATGCCATCAGCTGATTCATCACTATTCTCATAAAAGTCAATTTATTTATTTTGAACTCCACCTGGTGCTGTAAAATATTGTACAACTAGTGGAAACATTTTCCTGTTTTTTTTGATAGAAGAATCAGTTTGCAAGCTGAAAAATTGATCTTCATCTCTTAAATTTTCTATAACCTTTTTAAGGGTATGTGGTCCCAATACCTCTGTAACCAGTACTTCCATTTTAGTTCTTGCTAAATGAATGTTAGTGGCTGTGCTTGAATCCACGTATATTATTTTATTCAATTTGATCATACAATCCATGCTATTATATGATAAATTATGTTTCACTGCATGATAAGTTAATGCCAATTCACCAGCAGAAATAATATCTGAGGTGTTAGTGTTTGAAGAGCTGGATGTTGATGAACTTGATGACAGAAATTTGTCTAACACCCCAGATATTCTCTTCAAATTAGTTTTGTCACTGTGTGTTTTCGTTGCTAGGTGTTGTTTTATCTGGAAAGAAAATAACATGCCTTTACCCCATGCAGCCCAAACATACCACACACAAACATTGGCACATAACAACATCACACCAAACAAATCCCAGGACAAGACGAGTTAGACTAATCACAAAGCATGGATGATTATTATTTTTTAACCTGATGAAATACTTTATTAAACCCTATCAAGAAGGAAGCCAGTCAGTGTCAGGTAAACCAGGTTAATGTTGCTTTCGTCAAAAGTTTTAGAATATATATACAAATCAGTATTCACACATTACTTTTATTATGAATGTGAATGTGATGTTAGTTAATATTTGGCATAATTTGACTTTGAAAACTTAAATTTATTCAAGCTACTTACCAGTCCAACTACACCTGATGAAATCTTAAATGCAACTCCACACGTTGTGCATTTTGCAGAATACATGTCATTTTTATTTTCTTGCAGCCAAGGGAAATAGTTTTCCCATTCTTTTTTGTATTTTTGGGGAACCTTTTTCATATTGTTTATTTTACGCTTTTAAGGCGTAGTTGGCATAGGTACATTGTCACTCTCACTTTCCATTACACTTCACTACCACTACTTGCTACTGATATAAATTGTTAATTATATTATATTATATCACCACAACACATCAATCACGCACGAATTCACAACAACTTAACATAACAACTTTCTGCGACCGCCAAAATAAACGTCAAACGTCAAAACAACAGAGTTCACGCACGACGTTCGCGACAGCACAGGCAGGACATGCCACAGACCGCACAATTGTGTCAAGGGAATCAAAATTTGTAGGGTATTTTTCGTTGACCTAGAACTATGATTTTTGGTAAGTAATACCGTCTTATACTACAAGTGTAGGGAAAAATCTGAAAACACAACATTTTTAATTAAGTCACAAAAAAAACAGGGTCAAATTTTGAATTGAGTTAACCGTGTCATGTGCGGAACCCTCGGTGGGCGAGTCCGACTCGCACTTATCCGGTTTTTTAGTTGCTTAAACGCTTTTTTTTCTAATGTACTTCGTGCTTGCCACTTTTTCAAAGGTTTTTTTGTACACTGAGAAAACGTAAAGGTTAAAAATAGTAAACTAGTTTCTATTTTCAGCCGAGTGAGTTATTTGTGAGGGAGCCTGCAAAGTTTGTGGCTAAAAATAGATACGTCATCATTGCTAAAGTTTTTTGGTAAAATTAACCCTTTAAATTATTAAAAAAGTAACTCTCCCAGAATGGTTACTTCTACGAAGTATATTACTTATCAACAACACATGAACAACTGCTGTCACAACCAACGAGCTTTGCTACATTTAGAAAACTAACTCGGTGGGCGCAAATAATTGACTTTGTATTTTCTACTAAAAGGATTGGTCCACGTAGCCAAGTTACTCGCTAAAGTCAACAGTGTTTATTTGGTAGTTACAACCAATCTGATTGTCATATATAAGCCAAGTTAATTTGGTACACGTAGCCAAGTTACTCGGTAAAATCAACCGTGTTTATTGGGTAGCTACAACCAATCTGATTGTCATTATCTAGCCAAGTTAATTTGGTACTCGTAGCCAAGTTACTCGGTACTGTCAACCTAGTTTATTGGGTAGCAACAACCAATCTGCTTGTCATTATCTAGCCATGTTAATTTGGTACTCGTAGCCAAGTTACTCGGTACTGTCAACCTAGTTTATTGGGTAGCTACAACCAATCTGCTTGTCATTATCTAGCCATGTTAATTTGGTACTCGTAGCCAAGTTACTCGGTACTGTCAACCTAGTTTATTGGGTAGCTACAACCAATCTGCTTGTCATTATCTAGCCATGTTAATTTGGTACTCGTAGCCAAGTTACTCGGTACTGTCAACCTAGTTTACTGGGTAGCTACAGCCAATCTGCTTGTCATTATCTAGCCATGTTAATTTGGTACTCGTAGCCAAGTTACTCGGTACTGTCAACCTAGTTTACTGGGTAGCTACAACCAATCTGCTTGTCATTATCTAGCCATGTTAATTTGGTACTCGTAGCCAAGTTACTCGGTACTGTCAACCTAGTTTACTGGGTAGCTACAACCAATCTGCTTGTCATTACCTAGCCATGTTAATTTGGTACTCGTAGCCAAGTTACTCGGTACTGTCAACCTAGTTTATTGGGTAGCTACAACCAATCTGCTTTGTAACATTTAACCAATTCAGATTGGTATACGTAGCAATGTTACTTGGTATTATTAAGTGGGTTATTTCGGTAACCACAGCTAAAATACTTTGTTGCGAGTACAAATTCTGGTGACTCTTTTAGATATACACTTTTAGTAAACCGACCCGCAAATTAGAAAAACCTAGCAGAAGTCGAGTCATACTAAAAACGTGTTTTATATTATATATGTTGTCGTGCGTACAGTTCCAAAGTGGTAAGCCGAAATTTTTGTACACGTACACATGACAACATAAACATATTAAGCAACAAATTTTCAGTATGAGTCAACTTCCTAAAGGATTTTCCTACAATGAGAGATCAGGTTACGTACTAAAAATTGTATATCTCAAAAGTGTCATCCCGACTTGGTCCTCGACTGGAGTCCTGACTTATGTAAGATATAAAGATAGTAACATGGTATAAACGAAAACTGACTGAACATAGCTGTGGTTACCCGCATTTGGGGAAAAAAAGGTTATCTTGTCGGGAATTAAGAAGAATATCGTTCCTCTAGCAGTTATGAAACACAGTTATCAATAGTAAAAATATGTGAACTAAACGATCTTATTCTTTAAGTATATCCCGACAAACCAACCTTTAAAGACATTAAAAGATGTTTATGTATTTCAAATACAATGCACTTTATTAATTAACTAATTATAACTTAAGTGAGTAACTGCGGCACTCAGAGACGTCAATTAAATTTAATGTTTGATTAAATTTGATGCTGTCACTTTCTTTGCTACTTTTAGTTATAGCAATAGAATAAGACAACACGTCACTAAATAAGCATTCAATTTAATTGACGTCTCTGAGTGCGGCAGTAAAATAAATAAAACCACTAAATAATTATTATAATATAATAATTATTTAGTGGTTTTATTTTATCTAATGACATGAATTATTCAAATTTGAATTAAAGGTAGCTTTGCGTTCCTCGCGGCAAGCGGGATGTGTCGCGACCGCAAACGGCAATACTTAGCAGTATGAATTTGTAGGGTCCCCCATTCCACGACACGACTGCAACTGCCTACACCTGTCGCGCGGGAGTTGCAGTCGAGTGTCGAAATGGGTTCCATACAAAATACCGCTAAGTAATGCCGTGTGCCGTCGCGGCATGTGCCGTCTGCCGCCTGCCGCGAGTTACGGAATGCTACCTTAACGTTTATTAATGGAGTCGCTTAACTTCAAACTCGGATATATCCATGCAAAAGAACATCGGAACTTGCGTTTTTTCTTCCAAACAAGTTAGGGTTTAAATTCGTAACCAAATTTCAAGGAGTTATCTGAGTTTGATGTTAAGCGACTCAATTATACTTAAACATATTAAATTGCTAAATGTGTACAAACAATGTAATCATACTTAATAAATCAGCTTATTGATTTCTTTATATTTCGTCGTCATTTATACAAAAGTAAACAAACGATAACAGACACTATCATCAAACTTAAAATTACGGCGCACCCTCTAGAGTGGTTCTAATTGAAACTAAAGCATTTTCTCAAAAATTAAGCATCCTGATGTGTTACAAATCTTAGTTTATAGTTTTGAGAAAATGCTTTTAATTCATTCATTAGAAAATAGATGTAGAAACAATTGAAGAACAAATAGTAGGAGGGGATCCGAACAGGAGACGACCTTCACAGGGCTGTTTATTTGATAAAACGTATTTTATATCCAATTTAATATGTTAAGTAATATATGGCGCATAGGTAGGCTGAAAATTTTCAGTCCAGTATATATATATATAATTAAAAATTTAAATATCCACTTTAATACAAAATATTGCATTTGCTTGTTTAATAGACAAATTACATACTAATCGAATGTATGAAGCGTTAGAATATGCAAACGTTAGGTTGACTATTATAAACATGTAAGTATACACAGGTAAGTCGGTACTAATAATTTGCACTAAACCTAACGATTGCATATTCTATAAGTTTCATACTTTCGATTAGTATGTAATTTGTTTAAACAAGCAATTGTAATTTTTTAAAAACGTTCCTTATAAAAAAAATATCATAAATACTGGACTGAAATTTTTCAGCCTACCTATTCGCCATATATTACTTACCATATTAAATATGATATAAAATACTTTTTATCGAATAAACAGCTGGGTGAAGGTCGTCTCCTATTCGGATCTTAGACCAAAAAGGCACCACTGGGCGGTCGGTGTGCTCTGGCACCACACAACAGACTACCAGTCGGACTGCCAGGCCGAGAGGGACGCAGCTATTTGATAGAATGAGAATGTAATATGTGACGTTATCTATGTAAAGGGACCTTATGGCGGATGGCGCTTCCGCCATTATTAAAGATGCTCCGATATAAATACAACGTGGCGCGACACAATTAATAGATTCAATTTCACTTTCATTTAAAATAATAGGTGCAGAGACATCAAACCTAGATTCAAAGACAAAGCCAATTCGAATATGTCAAAATAATTTGGGCATAAAGCTTAGGTACTTATGTTACTTGACATGGAGAATGAAACCAGCCGTTGTCTCTGATTTTGAAGGACGCCAAAACTTTTTCGTCGTGTTCTTCATACCAACGCTTGTGACAGCCAAGAGAGATGGTATCAAAAGCAAACAAGCGATGTTTGACGTCTCCTCTGATCCTGAAATGTAAACAATGCTATATATACACATTAAATTATCAATACACTATAACTATGTACAGTCAGCGTCATATATCAGGTAACATTCAAACTGCTCAAATAGTTCGGGGTACACCATACAATTGATATGAAATGTTACCTTAATATATCTAATATCTGTGTCTAATATACAGAGTGACTGGATATTCGATACAATCCTTTTATGGGGGCATAGTATCAGTGGAGTTTTTTAACGGATTTGTCGGTTTTTTTATAATCAAGTTTTTAAGTAATCAGATGAAGTTTGTTTCTCCATTCTAAGTGATAAACAAACACGGGAACACCTAGTATGGAGAAACAAACTTCATGTGATTACTTAAAAACTCGATTATAAAAAAACCGACAAATGCGTTAAAAAAACTGCACTGATATGTAATGATTCTAATTATGTAAAATAACACTCAAAAACATCTGAAATAAAACATGACATTAAGGATTTTTCGTGACATGGACATAAGGGAAAATCACCAAAATTCAGTTTAAAATTATAAATATCTCAGAAACTAATAATTTCCGGACAGGGTACGACATGACCTAATTTGCTCCAAATGAGCTCTACTATGCCCCCATAAAAGGATTGTATCGAATATCCAGTCACCCTGTATAAAATTCTCGTGTCACAGTGTTTGTAACAAAACTCCTCCGAAACGGCTTAACAGATTCTTATGAAATTTTGTGTGTATGTATGTTCAGTAGGTCTGAGAATAGGTCGTAAATAATATTTCATAAGGTTTGTATGAAGAAAAAAGAAACACCCGGGCGCGGACAGCTAGTGTTAATATATGAATATGACACTGACTGTACATTATAGGAAGAATATAATGCAATTAAAATCTATAACTTAATAAACAATGACAGTAGGTAAACCATGTAATCATTTAAATTAATACTTAAAAAAAGTTAAATCACATTGTTAGAATTAGAATGTTGGGACTAGATTTGTTGTTTCTTGTAAGAGATACATTTTGTAAACAACATTTTGAACTTATAGAGGCACCGCAAGCAACTTAAGGATTGCTTCCTTTTTCGTTGTATTCTTGTTTTGACACTTTCTTGTTTCGTCGCTTTCCGTTTTCTTCATTTTTTTTTGGACAAAATAGAACTAGCAAGTTATACTATACAATGCCTATGACTTTACTTGCATAATAAAAATATAAAGAAAGAAGTCGTCTCTGCCTACCCCTCTGGGAAACTGGCGTGATTTTATGTATGTATGTATAAAAATATAAGATTTATTAGTAAATGAAAAAGTAAAGTAATTAGTAAGTGAAAGAAACCATACTTAAACATGGAACTTATTTCTAGGAAACAAAAATCTTACACAAGTTAACACAACCTATTAGTTAAACTATATTAGTGATAGACTGACTTTACTATATTTTATGTTATAAATTATGTCCAAAACGGAAAGCGACGACACAAGAATACAACGACACAAGAATGTGTCAAAACGATAATACGACGAAAAAGGAAGCAATCGGCCTTCAATCTACACAAAGGGATAGTTGGGCGAACCGAGAGCGATGCAGCTATCAGTAAGACCGAGACATAATACTATATAATATATTATATAGTATTATCTCATTCTGACATAGCTGCATCCTTTAAAAATCCAATAAATGCCAGTAAACTTACCTTGCTCAAAATTTATAAGAAGATTTAAATTTCTATCCTTGTTGGTCTTGCGTGTCTTAGCCAAGTTAAATATTTTTCCTTTTAATGCTGGGAAAGTTTCAGTTATCTCACTATGTTCCCGTATAGAGATGGTCAAAAGCTTTTTGTAACTGTAAACAAACAAAGAATACAATTACATATAAGTACCTACGACACTACTAAAGTATAAAACATTAGGGATAATGCAGTATTACGTACTTAAAAACTTCCAGTGTTATTACAAAAAAGTATGCCATTTCTTAGACACATCTAAAATGACAGATTTCTATGATGGTAAACACATGTCCGATGACTCTTGTTTAAGTTTTTGTAATAACACTACTGTAGCATGAAAAATAAAGAGCACTAATAAAATTCTATTTATGAGCAGACATTTTTCCTTAATTAGACATTTTTAGTTATGGGTACTGGGAAACAATAAACGTATAATTATACTTACATAGAGAAATAAATACTTAAATACATGGCTAACTTTTAAATTAGCCATGTATTTAAGTATTTATTTCTCTATGGTAGTATAATTATATGTTTATTGTTTCCCAGTACCCACAACTCAAGCTTACTAGAGCTTACTTCGGGACTAGATCAATTTGTGTAAGATTGTCCCATGATATTTATTATGGCCAAAGTAATTAGGATAACATTCTAAACATAATTGTAACAATTAAACTCACCAGAAGATATCCTTTGGGCTTCTTAAGAGCTGGGTGGGCTGGGTGGATGGGAGCTGGGTTTTTCAAGTTAAAATATTGGGCTATTGTCAATTCCTTTGATTTATTAAGTCTTGCTTGAGTAGTCTCTTTCCATTTTAGTTCTACCGCCGTCCAAGGTTCTGTAGAATTACTGAGCCATAAAATGTTTTCTTCTGAATCTTCATCATCAGTTATTCCGTCTGGTAAACGAATGCTTGGACTTGGAGATTGAGAAGAATCTGAAGATCTTGAAAGTCTGCGTCGTTTGTCGACTACACCTGACTCTCTATATTTCCTTTTAAGATTGTGTATCTGGTCTGGCAATTTTCCAGACACTCTTGTTATAATACCACGTGTCGATTCAACGATTTTAGTATGAAAATATACTGAAGGCTTTTCCTGGGGAAAAACGCTGGTTATTGCGCGAGCCCAGTTGGCATAAAAGGAAGATCTGATCACTTTCTCAGGGTCTTGCCGTAGTATTGAGGTCCCAATAATCCTTACTAAACTCAGACGTGCCGCATTGTTTAGTGGAATGTTTTTGTCCAAATTCAACAAGCGTTTTCCTTCTAGAGTACCGTTCAACAGCAAGCGCAAGTCCTAAAATTAAACTTCATATAAGATGATGTGAAATGGGCACAAATTATTTATATGCAATGTACACAAAAGACTGCAAAAAAATGCAAGCGTGCATAAAATATCACATACATTTATTTCTAAAGATGGTGTATCTTCTGGCAACAAAATCGTAGCCGGTGACTTTTCTGGTATAGAAATAGTGACTGGTGAATTATGCATACTAGGACTGGTGATTGCTTTGGAGCATGAGGGAGAGTCATAAAGCGGGAAAGTTAGTAGGTCGCCGATAGAAAAATCATCACCAATCTGCAAGCAACCCATATTTACATAAAAAGGAAATGATGTTTGTTAAAATACTTGCACATTTTATAGTACATAGATAAACAACAAAAAGATGCAATGCAACATTTTGTAATTTCTTTTGATTATTATATTCAGATATTTATTGAATTTTCTGTACATTAGGTTTTTCATAATCAATATTCAAATAAGTATAAAAGTAAACTAACAATACCAAATAATAGGCAGTTGACGCTGATATTTCTTAAATCTTTGTTCACTGCCACTGAATTTCTCACTAATTTAGAATGGAATTTTATGGTTAAAAAACAAATCACAAAATATAGCATTAAAATTTAAAAAAACTAGTACTTTTTTACATATTAACTTACAATTGAATTATTGGCACTAGGACAAATACTACTTTTATAGACTTCTAAGTTTTTTGAAAATATTGCCCTGTGCCCGATGAGAGGGATCAGGTCCTTTAGCATGGCCTCGTTTAGTAAAGGAAGAGATAATGATGTCACGGAATTTTCTGTAATGTTAAAGTACCTAAATAAATATCAAACAAGAACAGACGGGTTAAGTTAAATTACCTACTAGATATGGGCAGACTTTCAGATTTTAGTATTAGGACAGGACATTGACACAAGCTTTATAATCATGTAGACCATTTTAAATTTATCTCAATAAAACAAAACAACAGTGAATAGTCAAAGGTATTAACCCTGTATTTTATTTAATAAATTAATTGACTAACACTTAAGCTTGAATGTGATGAAGCTGGCGCGCCAGGGGAAGGTGGTTCCGATTGAGGACAACCTTTCACGAAAATTACCTACCGACATGCAGCTCACTTTTTTAGATTATCATCAATTTCATCGAAGAACAACCTCACGCGCGATATTTTAGTGGACATTTTCGCCATCACGTTCTTTTAGTGTTTGTTTGTTTTATCTTAATCACACGCGAAACAAAAGACAAGACAAGCCGGTAAAAAAAAACATTTACCTAACCTAATCTAAACAAAGCACGTCACAACCTGTGTCCAAAGCGCGTTTTATTTACTTATACGTATCTTATATCCGGCAACGCCAGTCGTCAAAACCCAAAGTCTGCCCATTTCTTATTAAACTATGGTTAAATAAATAGATAAAAAGTAAGTAGGTACCGTACTCAAAAGAACCTTTGAAGTCTGTAATAATATTATTATTATGAAACATTTGTCGGCAACGCACTTCACTTCAAGGGACTCATATATTATTACTAGGTTTGTGTTCAATCTATGCATTGCATGGATAACATGTTAGCGTTATTTGAAAAATACCTACCTATTTGGTGCAAAATACGATAGGCAAAGAGAGTTGCAGACAGGCAGGCAGGCATAACACACAGAAAAAAAAATCTGACTTACCTTTAAAAACTTCAATATATTGCTGCAAATTCCACGCTGTTAGAAGATTTCTCACTTCGACGTCCATTTTTTCTTAAAATTTGTCCTTTTCAATTTTACCTACTAGGTACCTACTATATTGACGACCCCAAGCCCACGTAACCCTTGTACTAAATAAGAAAGGTTAAATGAGTAATAAGTTGAAAGGGATTTGAAATACCTAATTAATTAAATGAAAATGAAATTGAAACTATTAGTGCCCAGCCCACCCCGCGCGCAAGATGTAACACGACCACACAGCAAGACGCCGAAAAGCAAATGGCCGAGGCTAGTTAAGAAAACGACCGTTTTGCAGTACGCAACCAACTGCACGTTCAAAATTAAATAAGTTACTCATTTAAAAATGTGTTTTTAGATCTTAAATTAAATAATGAACTTGTCAGTAAATAAATAACAGTGTATTTTTTTCAAGTTTCTCAATATAAATAAGTATCTTGTTTATTTTCAAACACAGTTTTACAGTACGTAACCAACCTCACGTTATAAATATCAAATAAGTTACGTACCTATTTAAATCCGTGCTTTTAGATCTTAAAGTAAATGATGAACTTGTCAGTAAATAAAAATGGTTTTTTTTTCAAGTTCCTTAATATAGATAAGTAACTTGTTTATTTTCAATCACAGATTTTAAGGTTTTCAAACAAGCAAGCAAGGTACCTATCACTACCGTCAGTTTTGTGACGAAAATTAGCTATATTATATTGACGGCTGCAATGTATAGCTAATTTTCGTCTCAAAACTGACAAAGTTAAAGTTCCTTAATTTCAATCCTTAATTTGGTACACTTTTCAGTGAAAACGCCCTTAAGCGGCATCGGTGTATTTTTTTTTGTTAGGAATATTTCAAGTGATCAAGTGTAAAGGTGTGACTGCGCAGCAACAGCAGACGACGTGTCGTCGCGTCATGCCAACTTATTTATATCTTATTTCATAGAAACATAACATGACACGTCGTCTGCAGGTACTGCGTGCAGTCGGCTACCAACAGTACCAACAGACACCTTTAACACGTTCACTGCGGGACAAATCTTGAAGAAGTTTTAACTGGTTAGGTTGAGATCGAATCAGCCCAAACCTAAGCTCTTTTACAGTGCGGTTGAGGCCTTATCGACCTCAAATTTGAGTACTTACTTAGATCCTTCATAACTTTGCCAATATTAGGCTCAGGTGTTTTTTTTGGGTGTGTAATGTTTCGCATAAAAAGAAATGGTCTAATGATCATTTTACATAACACGAATTGCATAATTTCAATCTGTATAATAAACCATCGATGATGCATAAAACGAAATGCATAATTTCAAAAACTATAATTTTTATAAATTAAAAAATAATATTTTTAACTGCTTTCATTACTATTATTGTGGTCACAGTTCTAACCTAACCTAACCTAGTTAGAAGAAATTGACTTAAAATGAACAATAACAAGATAATGATAGTTATACTAAATTAATTAATGTTATGTTATTCGAACGTATGCCAGATAAAATTATACAATTGGTTTTTATGCTAAACGTTCATTATGCTTTTCGTGGTTATTAAAATGAAATTATAGAAAATGTTTTTATACTGATTGAAGCGCACCCGTTTTTTTTATGTGGTTTTCATTTGTCAGTAAATGTTCAATATTATATACTTAGCTTCGCCCTTGGTTCTGACCTCTGGATATAAAAAAATACCAAAATAATTTTTGAGATCTTTTAGACCTCAAAACGCTCTAATTTTTATCTGAGAATGGTGCAGAGAATGGCACTTATCGCTAAATTATCGATAAAAAAATCATCATCTTGTAGAGCATCAGAAATTATTGTAGTCAATCTAATGCATATGTATCAGATTTATTATTTAGAGTTTGAGTCCCGGTAAGGGCATTTAATTGTTCTATCACGATTATTTGTTCCTGGGTTATTGTTGTTTATCTATGTAAGTATTTATTTATCTAGTAGTTGTATATTTGTATATTGTCTAGGGGACACGGTTTCTGTAGGAGAATGTATCGATTTTTTTTATGTGGTTGTGTTGCACCGTCATAGGTGCTTAAGTATAATTTTTATTTTATTATTATTATCGACAATTATGACTGCACTTAAGTCAAGCGATCGACTTCCGCATCGTTTGCGTCCCCCTCAGTGCGGCTTTGAGGCAACTTTCTTGAGACGTAAATAAACCTCAAGCCGCACTGAGTGAAGAAAATATACCTATACCCAGTGCGTTTGGGGTCTATTTAGACCTCAAAAATTTATTCTGTACCAACGAGTCCGGGTTTGAAAAACATAAACAAATGTATGTTTGACTTTATCATACGCCTTGTAAGTAAACGGCGACAGCTCCCGCACGAGAGAGAAAACACGACCTTTTACCTCCGCACCAGCGTAAAGTCGGGCTTGAGGCGTATAGTTGCTGGTCACGCATTGGCATATATTAGACAAATAACGTGTTTGCTTTGATAAAATAAAACAGTTATTAGTATCGTAGCGACTTATCTAATGTTTCCCGATTACTATTAGTCTAAAAATTATTAACAAGCCTGTCAGTAAATACGCATTGGCATATACCTATTAGACAAATAACGTGTTTGCTTTGATAAAATAAAACAGTTATTAGTATCGTAGCGACTTATCTAATGTTTCTCGATTAATATTGGTCTAAAATTTATTAACAAGCCTGTCAGTAAATACGCATTGGCATATATTAGACAAATAACGTGTTTGCTTTGATAAAATAAAACAGTTATTAGTATCGTAGCGACTTATCTAATGTTTCCCAATTAATATTGGTCTAAAATTTATTAACAAGCCTGTCAGTAAATACATTGTAAGCTCGTCTATTGTACAGTTTTTTCCTTGTTTCAATTCTAATAAGTAACTTATTACGCGTTCAATGTGTTATTGGTCATATATTAATCAAGATACTTGGCGGCAAACAATAGCGTCAACTTATGTACATTATCCAATTCTCATTACTTAAATGTAGAAGAGTAAAGTGTTTGTTTTTAAACAAGTTACATGGTTATTTTCATTGTAGTAACTCGTCTAACTTTAGCCAAGTATAATTGGTATAACATTAAATAAAATACTTGTCAGTAAATACATTGGAAGCTCGTCTATTCTATAGTTTTTTCCTTGTTTCAATTCTAATAAGTAACTTATTACGCGTTCAATGTGTTATTGGTCATATATTAATCAAGATACTTGGCGGTAAACAATAGCGTCAACTTATGTATATTATCCAATTCTCATTATTTTAATGTAGAAGAGTAAAGTGTTTGTTTTTAAACAAGTTACATGGTTATTTTCATTGTAGTAACTCGCCTAACTTTAGCCAAGTATAATTGGTATAACATTAAATAAAATACTTGTCAGTAAATACATTGGAAGCTCGTCTATTCTACAGTGTTTTCGTTGTTTCAATTCTAATAAGTAACTTATTACGCGTTCAATGTGTTATTGGTCATATATTAATCAAGATACTTGGCGGCAAACAATAGCGTCAACTTATGTACATTATCCAATTCTCATTATTTAAATGTAGAAGTGTAAAGTGTTTGTTTTTAAACAAGTTACATGGTTATTTTCATTGTAGTAACTCGTCTAACTTTAGCCAAGTATAATTGGTATAACATTAAATAAAATACTTGTCAGTAAATACATTGGAAGCTCGTCTATTCTACAGTGTTTTCGTTGTTTCAATTCTAATAAGTAACTTATTACGCGTTCAATGTGTTATTGGTCATATATTAATCAAGATACTTGGCGGCAAACAATAGCGTCAACTTATGTATATTATCCAATTCTCATTATTTAAATGTAGAAGTGTAAAGTGTTTGTTTTTAAACAAGTTACATGGTTATTTTCATTGTAGTAACTCGTCTAACTTTAGCCAAGTATAATTGGTATAATATTAAATAAAATACTTGTCAGTAAATACATTGGAAGCTCGTCTATTGTACAGTTTTTTCCTTGTTTCAATTCTAATAAGTAACTTATTACGCGTTCAATGTGTTATTGGTCATATATTAATCAAGATACTTGGCGGCAAACAATAGCGTCAACTTATGTATATTATCCAATTCTCATTATTTAAATGTAGAAGAGTAAAGTGTTTGTTTTTAAACAAGTTACATGGTTATTTTAATTGTAGTAACTCGTCTAACTTTAGCCAAGTATAATTGGTATAATATTAAATAAAATACTTGTCCGTAAATAGCAGTGTGCGTCTGTACATTTCAACCAATGTATACTTGTTTAAACACAGATGAGCAAATTGTTTAGTTTTTTACAAGTTGCCAGGTTGTTTGCATCATAGTGACTTGTCTAAAATTTGCCAAGAACGATATTCCACAAACTAAACAACTTATTTATCAGTAAACACCAGTGAACGCTTGTCTATTTTTAACAGAATTTGATGAGTGTTACATTTACGAAGTCAGTTGTTTGACAAGAGACAAGTGCTTGGTTAATAATACCAATAACATTTAGCAATACTCGCTTGTCCAATATTAACAACCCTTAAATGAACGTTTTTAATAAGTCTTAGTTATATTTAGCCGAAAAAAAAATAGCCAAGCCAAAATGGTACTTTGCTAAAGCCCCGTTTTCTCCGTGTACGCCAAATGTAATAATAATTCAAAAAACCCAAACTGTAGTGCTTCCTCATTTATATCCTTTACTTCTTTTTTTCAATTTATTAAAGTCTTTAGACGTCTGCCCACAAATGTAGCATCTCGGTGGAAGTTGTATCAGTAGCGGCGTTACAGACTTTTCCGTATACCATCGTTAATTTTATGATGATCGTTTCACTGACTGCACCATCTGTTTGTGGTTAGCCTTAGCCATGATTAGAGATGGGCAATTTCTGAAACATTTCTCATATTACCTTAACTGTGACATATTTCGACTTTTGAAAATTACGAAATTGACAAGAAACGTTTCTGACAGTAATGTTACCGAATAAATTACACTTAAATTTCATGTTACGTGTCCGCTACTTCTGACGTTAGTAGAACGGGTTATGATTATAAATTTCGAGACTGTATGTCAGCGGCCGCTTGGCCTAGGGGTGGCTGTTCCCAACTTCCCGGTTGATATACGCAGGACGGAAGTTCAAGACCAAGTTAAGAAGTTGTTTTTTGATTTATTTATTTATTTAACCCTTTTGTACAAAAAAAATACAAATGGCGGACTTAATGCCTAATGGTATTGTTTTGTATGTTAAAAATAGGTATATTGTGTTATCTTTGTCGTAATAGAAAACACAATATACAGATTAATTAAAGGAATTATGTTAAAGTGGTTGCTGAGATAACTACTAAGAATGTTGTTGTTTATCGGGGAGTATAAAATTACTCACAAACAGATAATTTGAAAACTACAGAAACTTAACAGAAATTTCATTTGAAACTTCCAGTGACATACTTGAAATTTAAATGAAAGTTTCACTTTTGTAACTTACAAGCTGCCCATCACTAGCCATGATCTCGACGGGCTGATACCACCCATTAAACACGGTGTTTACAATAAAAAAAACATGGTATTTCAGGTGTATGCAACTTTATTGGTATGCATGGTTGCTTAACCTTTGGTATGCCGCGGCTGCTGGATTTACAATATGGTTGTGTGTGCCAGCGCGGATCCGCGTTCCGGCACAGACCAGGATTTTTTATGTACAGGTGATTCAAATGTTTTAATTTTTATGAATATAAATATATACTTTTTTTGTTCATAAGAAACTAATAATAGAACAGAATAAAGGTTCCATCAATATTCTACATGAAATTACTAATTATAGACCTGAATTAACAGGGCATTAAAAAAAAAATAAGACTCATTTTTTTCTCAGATTTTGAACTTTTTGGGCTCGTTTTACTCAGAATCAACTGCACTATCGATTTTACAAATAAAAAAATCTCAAGAATTTGCATGCAAAATCAGATCATCAGTTTTGTGACGTTCATATAAAATGTAGTGACAGTGTCACAAAAATGACTTTTTTCAGTTTTTTTTTATTATCAACATTGATAATACAACTATTGAGTCTGAGCAAAGCGAGCCCAAAAAGTTCATAATCTGAGAAAAAAGTGAGTGTAAATGTAAGGGTACAATTTGTTAAGAAAATGCCCGTATACCTGACGTTTCATTTTCTTTGACATTAGGTTTACGATTAGGTTGACGTTATAAAATAATGAGACCGGGCAAAATGACGTGAACATGAAGAGGCCTTTACCCTGCAGTGGGTGGGTGTGGGCTGAAACGATGAATGAAATAAAGATTTTATTTTTATCAGTTTTATTTTCATTTTTCACTTATCAATCAACTACCTTCTAAAAATAACTTTTTACTCATCACAACATTTTATTATTTAATGCTAATTAGGTGGGGTGTGGTATTCACGCCAGCACTGACCGACGCATAGGAAGACATTGCATCCAGTGCAAATAATGTTACCTTCAGTGCGTCTGTTATTTGCTCTACATTGCACGCAAGCTCTTCTCTTGTGACGGTTTGAGCGTTTGTTTGACCTGCCATCATCTGATTCCAAATGAGCAGGGAAATGGTCTCCGTTGTATCGGTCATGGTGTAAGATAGCAGCGGGTCTAATGCGTTGTGCGTGTGCTCTTTCCAAAGATAGAGTCTCTGCTAGAGCATAGCGAAACTGCCTGTGATCCATTTTTGTTCCTCCCTCTTGGCATTTATATATTATGAAGCAGTTGAGGATACTACAGTTGAGCAGGCGCCTAAAAACTTTGACGTACCACTTGAGCCCTCTTTTACGTTCCAATAAATACATGGAAATCTTTTGGTCTTTGAGGTCCACACCTCCCATGTATTTATTGTAATCGAGGACTACAAGTGGTTTATCGTATTCTTCGTTTGCTCTGCGGCCTGGAGCTGTGTCATTTTTGTGAAAGGTAGATATCATACTAACCAATTTGACATCTTTCCAGGCCAACACTGTAACATCCCCACTGTGTCTAGCAACAATTGCTCCTCGTTGCATACGACGGTCATTTAAATGTTTTATTTCTGCAGGATTTTCGACTCTTCGACGGTTAAGCGTATCAACAACGTCTGTGCGTTTCTGTTTTAAAAAACGTGCTAAACCTACGGAGTTGTAGTAGTTGTCCATATAAAGACAATGACCTTTCTCAAGGTAACCCTCGGGCAATCTAAGCACTACTTTGGCTGTGGCATTTGTGAAGCCATGTACAGCCTGCCCTGAATCATTACCTTTACCTGTATAAATATTCATTTTTAGCAAGTAGCCTGATTCTGATTCACAAAGCTCATAAGTTTTTATGCCAAATCTTGCAGCTTTTGTTCGTATGCACTGTAACCATGAAAGTCGCCCTTTCCATAACAAAAGCGATTCGTCAATACTCAGAGCTTTGCGGGGAATATATATTTGTGCAAATTTCCTATTACAATGTTCCACTAATGGGCCTAATTTAAATATTTTTCGGTCATATCCGCGAACATTATCTGTAAGATCGTCATTATCTACAAAGTGTAAGAAACGTAACAGCAATAAAAATCTATTTTTGGACATAATTTTTCGGAAACATGGCATTCCTAGAATTCCGGTCGTCCAGTATTCGTCTATCCTACCTCTGTTACATAATGACATCAACATCATTATGGAGAAGAATGTATATAACTCCTCCACAGTAGTTTCATGCCAATCGTTTAGACGCGACCCAGGAGTGATACTATTTTCGTTTTCAGATGCACGAGCGATTATTTCCCAGGCGTATTTGTTTGTCTGTTCAACTATAAATTCCATTATCTGTCTGTCCCAAATAGTTTTAAATATATTTATGGGAGAAGTTTCCTGGATAATAGGGCCAGGTTGTTCTTGATACATCTCTTCAACTCCAGTAAACTCCCCGAAATCTTCAGACCAAACGAATAGTCCATTATCTGGTCTTTCATTGGGTTGGGTCATCTCATCGCCTTCAGCCTCGACATTAACAGCCTCGATGTCTTCTTCATCCTCTTCATTCATTTCTAAAATCGGACGTAATTGATCTTCGTTGTAGTCTTCCCATTCTTCGTCGATTTCACTACCTGAGTCCTGAGTTAAGGCCTCGACTAGCGAAGGTAGTAAATATTCGTTGTCACCAATCTACAAAAAAATAAAAATAAATAACATTCATTTTATGGATTTGATGGATTTGTGTGAAGAGTTCAGATTACAACTTTACCGCGACTTGAGGTGCTTCCTCTTCCTCGTTGAAAGTGAGTCTTCTTGTCTCGTCATTTATCGTCTCTCGCAGAGCCTAAAAAGGTTATAATTATGACTTCCTCTAATTAACCAGGACATTCAATAGTCAGAGCATTGTGTAAAAGCGTGACCTAGAGAGATTGAGTTACATATAAAATCGAATAAATGTTGGATCTCATAAGAGAACATATAACGCAGTTGCGGATATTACTTTCCTAGAAAATAGATACCTGAAGCCTTCCAGTATTGTGACGTTTGCTAAGTTGGTGGTACTTGGAAAAAATAAATTAGGAACACCAAAAGTCTACACAATAATTTATTGCCGTGGTTCACAAGCCCGTCTCGGTTTCACTCCCGTAGTCCGTTACTCCCCTGGCGCTGATGGGCTGCGCTGATGCTGGGCGGAGAAGATGGAGCAGGCCGGAACGACTTCGTCGCACAACGTTCACCCGCGGGGAAGTAAAAGCGAGGTGCGTGGCGCTTTTTAACGTAAACGTAATACCCTGCGAATGGACGACTCGCATTAGAATATGCTCCGTATTGCCGATTATGATGAGCACCCTGGTCAAGCGGAAGCAAAGGGAGGATCGGCTAGTAGTTAGTGAGGGTGCTCACGATCAGAACGGAGTTACAAATCTTATTAGCAACTTTAGAGAAAAGTGAGAAAAATAAGGTGAACTAACATTTACGTGTAACAGCTATAAGCATAGGTAAATTTAAGTGGGCATAGAAAGCTCATTAAAATATTGATGGGAAAGATAAGAATGACTTGCATGATGATACAATGATTTACTACTTAAAACTACACTAGAATGAAATAATATATTGTTCAACACTCACCCATTAATCGGGGCACAAAAGTACGTAAACAAACAAGAAATAAAGGTTCCACTCTGCGGCGAAGGAAGCTAATCGTAATATAAGTACTGTAATGTCGCACGGGCACTGTGGCTAGCTCGTAAGAAGACGCGAACTGGGTAGCCGCGAACGCGCTAACACTCGCCCGACACCGATAGCTTCTGGCAGAGGAATGATGACGCGCCCGGCGCAGCGATCACGCGCAGCCGGCGTGTTTCTATGCAAGAAGATTGTCGGAGCTCTGCGCCGTACTTTTGGTACATCATAATTAAATAATATTTATTTATTGTTGTACCAGATTTAAATATTAGGGCGTTGCATTATAATCTTATATTTAGTACCATTCTAGTGTTTAAGTTCATTCGTTATTATTATTGTTTCTTATTAATTATAATTTTATTGTAAATAAAATAAATTTGATTTAGAATTATAGTATTAAGTTATATTAGGATAAGTTAATATGTAACATTAACGTTACAGTATCTGAGCGATGTACGAGAACGTGCTCATTTGATGGAACTCGAAGAGTTCCATGTGGCGACAGGTGGACTGGCAAAGCCATGATTAGCGGCATAGCACGAGGTGGTGGCGTCCCTGGCCTTCCAGGGTCTCTTTCCCTTGACTCCATCTAGTTGTTTTACTACATACAAATTATGTTCTTAGTTAGGAAGCGTTGTCGTAGTGTGTTAGTGATAGAAAGCTATTCCATAACCAGTGGAGTTCCCAATCCTAAACACCATTTCACACGCTACTTTATACTTTCAAAAGATTCAAGTGTTAGTTTGCGAAGGTCCATGTTATTCAAAGTCAAAGCATCAATATTTATTCATTTATTACCAACAAAAGTTTGTTAGAAGCAAAAGGTTACACCGCACAAAATTGGCATTCATCCCTCGGGTAATGTTCATAAATTGCGAACATACAATTCAAACACCAAAAAAATTTTGCATCACGTAACATTACCAAAGTAATATTTATATCTGTTCGCAAAAAAAAATGACTAGGCAGAGATGGATTGGTAGGCAAGTGACACATCACACAGACATTCAGTTTCACGAAATGGGTTTCCTCCCATGGCCACTTGAAATCGTGAATACACAAACGGTAGTCGTCTTTGTTCAGGTAGTTATCAACATCCAGATAACAAGGCATTGTTTTATAACCTATAACAAATATATACTTGTGAACGTAATATTAGTAGTATCAAATAAGATGGATAGAAAATAAAATGTTTTCAATTAGAAAACAATCATGAACACTTGTTCTCTAACAAGAAATATCAATAAGACAATTATATCAAACTATTCGCGGATCCGCGTTCCGGCATAAAAGTCACAAAACAATTTCTAAACATCATGTATATAAATATTCTAAAAGCCGCCACGTAGATCCGCGTTATAATCTGTTCTTACAAAGTTTCAACAAGTAATTACACTAAAATTATGGATATTCGCTGACAGTGTAATATTTCATTGAAATCTTCATAAAATTACCTTCAAATCTGT